>JANAVB010024400.1:5976599-6576599 GCA_029216955.1 Iris pallida
TTTTTTTGCCAAAAATGATTTTTGGCCTTAAGTATATTTTTAATAATTATTTAGACTCAAACTAGTTTTCGAAAAACTTTTTCTAAATTTGTATATATTATTGTCCACTTCTTTCTATTTTTTTTCCAGCCCGTGACTAAGCCCATTATTCCAATTCCCTTTGCCAAACCAAGTCTACCTTATGTCCACCCTAACCAAGTTGACCCTTCTGGACCCAATGAAACTGTCCGTGCCACCATCAGAGGTCATCTTGTATAGTTGTTGCACCGAAGTCGCAGTTCATCCCACCATGATTATCGCAGCATACCAGGCGCTCTACCAGGCAAGACACCTTGCCTTCACTGTTTACTTTCTTGCTCAACATCATGCATATTTTTACTTATTCTATAAATTATAAATTGTACTTGCAAATTATTATATTTTAGTTGCATATGGCTTAGAGTTAAGGGACCACCTTTGTTTGTGTCGTATTCATTGGCCCGACACTTGTGTATCATGAGTCATAAGTCTCATATAGATCTCGGACGTACGTATCGACTGGCCATCGGTGCGCACATGCCGTACGTTAGGCAATAACTGCTAAATAGTTATAGTTGTCTAGAAGACTTAGCGGTTATTAGAAATATCATGGTGTGGATTCAGCACGAGTAGTGCATGGGGAGGGTGGAGACAGTTATTAGGTGCAGGGGCTTTCACACCTTTACTTTTCTCTGGATGCCATTTGTGACTCAGTCGCGAGACTAGTGGACGTGCATTTACTTACTTTTCTCTAGATGCCACTAGTGCCCCGGTTGAAACACAAATGTGCCGTGCATTTACTTTTCTCTAGATGCCGTTAGTGACTCACCCAAGAGCTAGTGGCCGTGCATTTATTTTTCTCTGGATGCCCCTTAGTTCTCGCTCGAGTGCTAATGGGCCGTGCATTTACTTTTCTCTAGACGCCACTAGTGCCTTGGTTGAAACGCTAACGTGTCGTGTTTCTAGCTTCGAGAGCCCTTGTGTGGAACGTTGTCTTCAAAATACATTAACACCTAGAATGGTTAAGGACCTTTATTTGTGTAGTCATATATAGTTTTCTGTTGAGCTGTATTTATTCAGTTTATGGCATGATATTATGTGTCTTGTTACGTCCCTCTGAGGACCTGGTTGTCTTGCCAGGTGTGTGCTATTGTCTTTCGCAGGTGCTCTAGTTCTAGCCGTGATCATCGATATTTCCTCGAGGATGATTGCGCTTGGATCGTCTTCGTTTCGCTCGCCAAATTCATATCTTTTCTTATGTATTTTTCCTTTACTTGTTGGTAGTGGATTTGTCTCCGCCCAACATATTGTATCAAGATAATTCATTATCTTTATATGATTCTTTTATTCAATTATTTTGCGTGGATGAGATTAGTTATGGTCCTACTGCATTTTACAGCTTATGTATCCATACGAGGATTCCATATATTGGAGTGTACTTCGTATGAATACAGCTGGCATGTCTACGTTCCTAGTCCTACATATTTTGGGACTGGGGCGTTACACTCAGGCAAGTCTGGTCCATCAATATGGCATTTACCGACGCTAATGAAGAAGATGAAGACATTCCCGAACTTCTTGAGCTAGAGCCATGGGCACAACAACTAGATGCGCAGTGGGAGAAGCGGTTCGAACAAAGAGAGCCTCCCACCGAGGATGAGGTTGTACAAGTCGATCTCGGTGATGAGTCCTCTCCAAAGCCTATATTCGTCAGCAAGAATCTAACAGACGAAGAGCGAGAATCGCTACTGCAACTCGTCAGATAATACATCGACGTGTTCGCCTGGAGCTACGAAGACATGCCAGGACTAAATCTCGAAATTGCACTTCACAAACTTAACATCCGTCCGGACGTAAAACCAGTCAAGCAACAGCAACGTTGGTTCCGTTCTGACGTTATGAATGCCATTGAAGCCGAGGTAAACAAACTGATAGCCAGCGGCTTCATCCGTGAGGAACAGCATTCTGACCGGGTCGCCAACATAGTTCCAGTCCTCAAGAAGAGTAGAAATATCCGAATCTGCATCGACTTTCGCAATCTGAACGAGACGTATCCTAAAGATGAGTTCCCTCTCCCTATTATGGACATTATGATTGACAATACCTGCGGGTTCGAGCGCATGTCATTCATGGATGGTTTCTCGGGATACAACCAAATCAAGATGTCTTCCGACGACGAGACGCACACATCATTCCGAACACCGATTGGCACATACGGTTACACAGTCATGCCTTTCGGTTTAAAGAACGATGGCGCCACCTATCAAAGAGCTATAAGCGTCATCTTTAGAGACCACTTGCACAAGACAGTGGAATGCTACGTCGACGATATTGCCGTCAAAAGCCGCTCTAAGGAAGATCATCTGCATGATCTGAGGACAGTGTTCGACCTAATGCGAGCGCACAATTTGAAAATAAATCCCACAAAATCCTTCTTGGGCATATCCAGCGGGAAGTTCTTGGGTTTCATCATCACCTCCCAGGGTATCCACGTAGACCCTGAGAAGACGAAGGCAATCGTGGAGATGGGTCCCCCGAGAAATCTCCGTGAACTCCGAGGCCTTCAAGGGAGGCTAGCCTACATCAGGAGATTCATCTCCAACCTCTCCGGACGATGCCAGCCTTTCACCCACCACATGAAGAAGGGCGTTTCATTCGTATGGGATGAAGAATGCCAGCGTGCCTTTGATAGCATCAAAGAATACCTGACGAACCCTCATGTCCTGGTAGCCCCGATTGCTGGAAGACCATTCTTGCTCTATGTACGAGAAATGGAACATTCTCTCGGTGCTCTGCTAGCACAAAACAACGATGCAGGCCATGAGCAAGCTATATATTACCTCAGCCAAATGATGATGGGGCCAGAGCATCGATACACTGCCGTAGAGAAAGAATGTTTAGCTCTGGTTTTTGCCATTCAGAAGACGCGACACTACGTCACAGGACAAACCATCTACGTCATATCAAGAGTCAACCCCCTCAGGGTCCTCATAACTAAGCCAGGTGCACTCAGCTCTCGCCTTGCTACCTGGGCGATGTTACTGTCCCCCTACTACATGATCTTTATCCCACAAAAGGCTGTTAAAAGTCAAGCTCTGGAAGACTTTTTAGCAGCTCATCCAGGTTCGGAGTCAACCAAAATAGACGAAGAGATTCCAGACGAGGTCGCTAATTCAAATATGGCCTTCCATGATACCGTATGGCGGATGTTCTTCGACGACGCTTCTAGAACCGGGTCCAAGGGTAACATCGTCGTTGGAGTCAGAGTAGTACTGATTTCTTCTCCCGGGTTGGTGATCAATCGAGCTTATTCCCTCATGAATCCCTGTTCAAACAATGTGGCCGAGTATAATGCTTTGGTCATTGGTCTTCGACTTACAAAAGAGCTGGGGGTAGAGCACCTTGAAGCGTACGGCGATTCGCACCTAATCGTCAATCAGATCCGGGGCTCATACGAAGTTTGCCATGAAGATATGATCCCCTATCACCAAATCATGATCGACATCATCTCGTCCCTGGAGGGGTTCTTCATATAGCACGTTCCCAGGCTCTAAAATATTGAAGTCGATGCCCTAGCGGGTCTTGCCGCTTCCTTAGCAGTTTCGAATCATGCTCATCATCTGGTTGACATCATAGGTCGTGAGTTGGTCTGTCCCAGGAATAATGTTCAGTGTGCCGAGAGCTACTCCGCCCTGACAGTCGACGAAGCACCAGACTGGAGACAACCGTTCATTGACTTCGTAGTCTACGACATCCTACCGGAAAATCTGAAGGAAACTACTTCTATTAGAAGACGTTCCCTCAGATTCTTCTACGATACAGAGACGAAAATGCTATATCGGCGATCATACGATGGAGTACTACTTCGATGTCTGTCAAATACAGAAGCCAAATAAGCCGTGCGTGAAGCTCATGATGGCATCAGTGGGGCCCATCAGCCTGGCCCGAAACTACAAGATCACTTTCACCGAATGGGCTACTACTGGCCCACAACGGTTGCAGGCGTAATAGACTATGCACGAAAATGCAAAACCTGTCAAGTCCACGTAGATTTCATCCACCAGCCATCCTAGTTTTTACATCCGACGGTAGCATCCTGGCCATTCGAAGCATGAAGAATGGACATCATTGGTCCGATCACTCCACCTTCGTCCCGAGGACACCGCTTCATACTCGCAATCACAGATTACAACTCCAAATGGGTGAAGGCTGTTCCGCTTGCAGAAGTAAAGACTTCAAACGTGATCAGCTTCCACAAGCATCACGTCATTTATTGCTTTGGACTGCTCCGAAGGATCATCCATGATAATGGTCCACAATTCACAAGCCACGTCTTCTATCGGTTTTACGATAAACACCGAATCCAGAATATTGCTTCGACACCATACAACCCATCGACTAATGGTCTAGCTGAAGCATTCAGCAAAACAATCATCAAGCTTCTCAAGAAGTTTGTGTCATCAAACAAACGCGACTGGAACGAAAAGCTCGAGAATGCTTATAGGCGTACCGTACTACAGTACGGACGGCCACAGGGAACACGCCATTCTCTCTGGTATATGGGAGTGAGGCAGTTCTCCCATTGGAAACTCAAATCCCCTCGCTCCGCGTTGCCATCACCTGTCGGATGACAACAGATGATAACCACCATCGCCGACTGCAAGAGTTGGAGGCCTTGGATGAGAAGCGCCTATTAGCTCAACAACAAATCGAGCTGTACCAGGCACGCATCTCCGGAGCCTTCAACAAGAAGGTTAAAATCAGAACATTCCAAGTGGGCGACCTCGTTCTGGCAGTTCGGAGGCCGATGGTTATGACTCACAAAACCGCCGGCAAGTTCCAGCCAAAGTGGGAAGGCCCGTTCATCATTGATGTTGTATTCTCCAATGGAGCTTACCGCCTCGCAAAACAAAATGGAGACTTGCTCATATTGCCCATCAACGGTAAGTTTCTAAAGAAGTATTACGTCTGAAACGACATCCTCAAGGGTGATGAGTTACGTACCCGCTGGTACCGCTGAACTCACATCCCGCCTATAAATTGCCAAGATGACGAGTCGTGTACTCTCTCGTACCGCTGAACTCACATCCCGACTACAAATCTTCTAGAATGACGAGTCATGTACTCTCTCGTACCGCTGAACTCACATCCCGCCTACAAATTGCCAAGATGACGAGTCATGTACTCTCTCGTACCGCTGAACTCACATCCCGACTACAAATCTTCCAGAATGACGAGTCATGTACTCTCTCATACCGCTGAACTCACATCCCGACTACAAATCTTCCAGAATGACGAGTCATGTACTTTTTTTTACCACTAAACTCACATGCCGACACCAAATCTTCCAGAATGACGAGTCATGTACTCTCTCGTACCGCTGAACTCACATCCCGACTACAAATCTTCCAGAATGACGAGTCATGTACTCTCTCATACCGCTGAACTCACATCCCGACTACAAATCTTCCAGAATGACGAGTCATGTACTTTTTTTTACCACTAAACTCACATGCCGACACCAAATCTTCCAGATTATCGAGTTATGTACCCGCAGGTACCGCTGAACTTACACTCCGATCACTATAGATGAATCTATATCGCATCTTTTAGATAGTAAGTCATGTATGATTATACCTCTGAACTTTATTCCCAATAAGAGTTCCCTCCTTATGATGCAATACCCGCACTCTCAGTGCACAAAAAGGGTAACAGATCCATAAATTCTCCAAAACAACCACGTCGATGTTATCTCTGAGTTGTTTCCCTTCCATCAAAATCAAACTGCCCCTCACATAGAACCTCCATGTCCTCATTACATTACCTTTGAGTTGTTCTATATTCCCTTCATGGAGCCCACTCCTGCCACGTCCTCATTACCTCTGAGTGGGAAGGCTCCATCGAAGAAACCCTCATACTTACCATGTCCTCATTACCTCTGAGTACGTATGTTGGTTCTCTCTCGACCTATTATCCGTAACAAAAAAATACACCAAGGATAATAGGCCCACAAATGTCCTTTGTTGACCACAAATGTCCTCTGTTGACCACAAATGTCCACCGTTGACCACAAATATTGTACTAACTTTCCTAGTACATGTCCCTCACTTCTCATCATGCCCCGGGGGCCCAACTGCCCCACGGCATTCTTTCTCCCAATACCATGAACGTCTATAGCCACCTTACTGTGGATTTGTTCCAAATATCCCCCATCAACTTATTATCTGTACCTAAAACTAAGGTACGTCAAGGGTAACAAGTCCACAAACAGCTCCCCGGTGGGGAAAATACCACAACACCACAAACATAATAAGCAGTACAAATAAAGGGTAGGATAAAGCATACTCTTTTGTTTGAAAGGCAAAAGTACTACATGTTCTGGGGACCACGTTCCACTTAAGAAAGGAAAAGAACAAAAACGAAAAGGAAAAAAACCGACTATTGTTCGGAGATACATAGTGCCCTGAGACGGTCCCTCAACAAGGCAGTCGACCGCTCAAACCTTTGTTTGGCCCGACGTTTAGCCTTCTGAGTCAGCAGCACCACATCTTCCAGGGGAGCGTGAGCCCGCCAGCCCTCCTCAAACTTCTTCAGAGCACGTTCCAGGTTAGCAGAAGCTCTGGAAATCCTTTCGGCATCCTGAATAATCAGCTCTTTGTCCGCACGATAAGCTTCAAGCTCAGACTCCAAGAAGGCCAGCTTCTTCTGAAGTTCGAGAATCTGCTCCCTTGTATCGATTACTCTCTAGGAGGCGGCCGCTTCCCGAGCCCTGCAAACCTCGCTCCGGCGGCTCAGCTGGTCGTACAAAAGAGACAGGTCGCCAAGGTCCTTTATTATAACCGGCTTAGATGTATCCCGTGCGAGCCTTATCTTCTCCAAGGCGGTGGTGAGGAACCCCCGCTTCTGATCAATTGCTGCGGACAGATCAGCTTATCGCAGCACTTAAAACTGGGCCACAAGCTGATCAGCCTCCAACAGTTTGGGCTCCAGAAGCGCAGCTATCCCTGCCCCGCCGGGAAGGGTTTTGAGAATGTCAATTTGGCCTTGGGCGCATTGTTGGCCAAGGCGAAAGGGGTCCCCCACTCCACAGCAGCTTCTACTCCTCTCTCCAAATGGCGGTAGAAACTATCAACCACATCCTGCGATGCCTCATCCAGAACTTCCGTATAGGACGGTGTCAAAGGAAGTGTGGTTGGCAGTTCAAAGAAGACGCAACATAACTTACCGCCCCTGCCACAAGGGAAATAAATTCTGAGCGAAAGAACGCTTGAACAGCGGCCAATTCTTCCTCCGCAGCCCAAAAAATCTGGATACTCGATAAAGCTGAGAGGTCAACCCCCAAAGTCATACGAGCAGAGGAAGATACAGGGACCATTGCTCCCTGTCCAGGCTATGCCGCCATATGACCACCCGAACTCGATCCGACGAGAGGCCCCTCAAGATAAGTCGGAAGAGGAGGGGGCACGCTCCCTTCCATCAAATCCCCGCTAGCAGAGCCTACCTTAACAATGTCCGTCATCGGCACTGAAGGGGCAGGACCTGTATGCCCAGAGCAACCATCCATCAGTCAAACCCGAAGGACGTGATGATAGAGCGAATGGGCCTCCTCATTAGTCAAAATTTGGCTTATCTTACCAATGGAGGGTTATGGAGGCTGAGGTTCGCTCGCAGTTTCCATGGTACCCTCACCAGCGACCTCCAAGTCGAGTTCAGCTGGTTCTTCTGCCCCAGCCACTCCGAAAAGGGATACAACTGGTTCAGCATCACCCTGCTGAAATTCAACTGTCTCAGAAATAGGTACAGTAGAGCCCTTGTCACTATGGGTTGAGCCCTCAGCAACGTGGGACTCCTCGGCCGCCTCCGAAAAAACCCCAGCAGAAATAATAACGGTACACATGTCACTGACCAAAGTGGCCAGGGCCGGATCGACCTCAGCAGCCGGTTCTCGAGAAACTGACTCCTTCGACGCCTATAAGAGCAAAGGAAAATGATTAGGCCATAGTGCGGGAAAAAGAAGAAGAAGATAGTTATAATTCAAGTCACCTCAGAAACAGCGTCAACATCCTCGATAAGTAGCCGACGGGATCTGACAGCAGCCCATTTTATGGAATAAGTCATGCCGATATCAGCAGACTCACTCCTGCTTCGCTTGCACGAAGGACCAAGCACATCAGGCGGCTAATCTGCCACCACTTCATCGAATGCAATGGGCGGTTGATCTGCCGCCACCCTCGTCTAGAGGAGGGAGAGAATCATCGGTACCCTGTTCGCCATCTTCTTCATCCGCAGTGGTGGACTCCGAGTCCGGCACGGAAACCGCGTTTGCCCTCTGCTTCCTCGTTTTCGACCCCTGGAGCTTCTCTGCCAAGCCGGTACCAACAATAAAATTGGTACGCGGGTCAAAGTTAACAGAAAACCTGCTCGCAGTGACGTGGTAGAGTGCCGCTAAATACAAAACCTCCCCTTGCGTCTCAGCGTCAGGGACCGAAAAACTAGCACGGGTACGAGCAGTATCATAGTAAAGCCAGGCCCTGATGCCATCCAGAACGCTGTCTTCAAAGCCCAGGCAAGAGCTGGGATTCTTTAGGAACAGCTGGCCGTACCCAAACTGGCGGAAGAACCGGCTGGGCAAGTAAGGTTCCAGGTAGACAGTATTGCGGTTGCGATATACTAAGTACGAGGGACGGATGTTACGCAACCAAAGAAGCATCCTCCCAGGTAAGAGGAGAGGAGGCCCGGTACCATCAACATGTACACTCCCCACCTCCTCAGCAGAAAAATTGAGAACATACACGAAGATGTTATATCCATCTACCCTCGCCAGCACCCTCCGACAGACGGGCATAGTGTTGTACTCCCAGGGCATCCGGCGGTACTGGAAGATAAAAGCATCGTCGTCAGTTACACCATCATCTGGGCCAGGTCTCATCAAAGACCAGCAGTGCAATAACAGCCACCCCATCAAATAGTGGTAGGGCAACTCGATTCGCTCAAAGTTCATCGTCGTGTCACTTGCAATAACCTTGGATGAAAAATTACGGAGGCCACAGTGTATACTGCACACCAAGGCCGGAAGAAGAGCCAGTCTGACCCCGAAGGCCAACTTCACGGCAGGAAGGATAAAATTTTGGCTGATCCTCTCAATGGAACCAACTCCTCCTGAGACCACGTAATTCCGTAGCCATACCATCAGGAACCCTGCCATGATTGCTTTCTCCGACAGCGGCTGGGTATCCTGATAAAAATAATCAAAGGAATCAATTTGACTCCCAAACGTGTCGCTCAAGGCCCACGATTTCTTGGTAGTTAACACCAGATCCTGTACTTGCTCTCGGATCAGAGGATTCCGGGGAGTAACCCAGCCTTAGGCACCTTGCTGAAAAAGGTAGGAGAGCCAAGCTCTAGTATGCGAAAGGTTCCCTTCCGAGCTACTATCCTTCTTGGTCGTCTGCTGACAGTAACTGTGGTGACACAGTAACTCCTGATAGACAGCAACGAAACCCGGATGTCGTTGCTCCAAATCTTTGAACTATTCGTTCGTTGGAGTATATACTTCAAACACTTCATTACCCCAGGACAGCCTAGAGACTGCGTACATCTCATGAAGAGCGAGACCAATCTCCCCTACAGGCACGAAGAAGGTCCCCGTCCGCCGGTTGTACATCTCCAAGAGAGCCATGAACAACTCCTTGTTGATGGGCAGTCCGTGACATGTGCCCCTGATGGCGTGGTAGAGACCAACCTCACGCAGGAAAGTCCCATATTCTTGCAAAATCCACCCGGTCAAGTTGGCCCACGAAGGGATGGTGCGTATCCAGTTCAAAAGCGAGAGCCGGCCAATGGGATAAGACCCTTTTCGAGCAAGTTGATTCAGAAAAGTGTCGTCTTGAGAGAATAAAAAATTGGGACCTTACGCATTTAAAAAGGTACCCGGGGCTGGCCTCATCACGTAGCAGCAGACCGGTTTCCTGCCCGCGTATGCTGATCTAACGTGCTTATTATAGTGGATGTTACCCACAATCATTTCCGACCGGCTCGGGGTCAAGGATTCCTGCATCTTCTTGTCCACCGGCAACATATTGAACCATGCCAATAGGAAATGACGCTCCATCTGGGGGATGTGGATCGCCCTCCCAGCAGAAATAAAATTCCAATTCTCAGATATATCCAATACTCGAGAGTTCTTCACAGTCAGGGCGTCCCCGAAGAAGAACGTCGACTTCAGGTACTTTTTCTCCAATTGCCCTGAGTTCAGCATGGCACAGAGAAAGCGAAAGGGCTGATTCTTGATAAGATTCAGCCTCTCCTCAGGCTCGTTCTGGGGTAGTTTCTCGACCACCTGCCAGACTAGATGGTCAAACCGAACTCCTATGGCAAATTGGGCCTGACCCACCAGGGGTTCTCCTGCAGCATTGACTGGCAGATTTACTGAAAAGAGACAAAAGAAACAAAGTCAGGAGATGGCCAGAAATTTAGAGTTCATGCGACTCTGATTAAACGAGTTCTTATGCAACTCAATTTTTACAGAGCACATGCGGCTCTGCTTAGATGAGTATTTATGCGGCACGATGTTTCTTTTACAAAGTTCATGCGGCTCGACGAGCCCTCATACGGCTCTGTTTAGGTAGGTTCAATACGGTTCTGATTCGTGGAATGCTATACGGTTCAGTCCATTAGGAGCTCATGCGATTCTGTTCAGAGGGGCTTTATGCGGTTCAGTTCTCAAGGCGTTTATGTAGCTCAGACGATCTCATACGGCTCAAACATAGGGTATACCTCATGCGGCTTGGATATAAGAAGTTCATGCGGCCCATACAACATATGCGGCTTCATAATGATGAAGAACGCATTGAATGCTGAGGGGAAGAAGGCTTGTGCATAAAAACATGCAACAGAGCCATTGTTTTAGGGTTTGAAGTGTTCGATCTTCCACATAGTCCTTACCCTGGATGACAGGATGGACGTCAGGATGGACTGGAGGCGCTACAGTCGGCGAGGGAGCCGCTGCCTTCTTGTCTTTCGCTGCAGCAGAGGCCTTGGAAGCTTTCGAAGCTTTCGAAGCTTTGGAAGCTTTGGGGGCCATCATCAATTGATGATCGGAGAAGGAAAACAAAGACAGTGGCTTAGGACAAGAGAAAAGGAAGACAAAAGAAGGCGAAGAAGTTCCTCTGTCCTAACAGCACCCTATTTATAGGCAGACATAGGGGGGACGTGGACCGATAAACCGCTTCGGGTCGTGTGCTGTAGGCAAAATTGACTCCTCGGATTTTGCTCCCTCTCTCATAAAAAAGATTCATTCAGGGCATAAAATCTAAATATTTAATGAGCCAACTCTTGGGATTCCCCCAAAAGACGGCTCTAAAAAAATGAATTAAAGGCAATTAATAAGACGCACGTGAGGCAGGGAGCCCATGCGGCTAGGGAGTCTATGCGGCCAGACAAGCCATGTGGCCAAGAACATCCTATGCGGCCAGCGGAGCTCATATAGCCATGCTTCTTATTCAAAGTATTCCAATTTTTTAAATTAAAAACTTTGAAGGGGGTCTTGTAGAAGCATGGAAAAAAACTAGAAGAAGCCCATGCGGCTTAAAACAGAAGAAGCCCATACGGCTCAAAACAAAAGAAGCCCATGCGGCTCAAAACAGAAGGAGCCTCATACGGCTCAGGAATCTATTAGAGCCTCATGCGGCTCAGAAACTCTTCAATAGCCTCATGCGGCTCAGGCAAGAATCACGTGACCCTATGCAGCTTGCCTTTACAACTGGCCATAAAGTGACTGCTCCCATTAAATGCTCTGACATAAAGTGATAACTCTGACATTAAAGCTGAAATGATGAACTTCGACATGACGGCGTATTCCTCTGGAAACGAAAAAAATCTCCTATGCAGCTGGCACGATCCACCAACTACAAAGCTTCCTATGCGGCTGCCACCACCCCATACGGCTGATGCTCGCATGCGGCTCGGAGCGTGAAGACCCTCGTCATGCGGCTCAAATTATAAGAAGTCACCCTATGCGGCCGCTGTTCTCATGCGGCTCGGATCATGGGGATCATCTCCATGCGGCTCAAATATTGAGAGGCCACGCCCATACAGCCTTGACACATGGCTAGTCCTATGCGGCTTAATTGGAAACCACCCCCATACGGCTCAGATTTTGGAGGCTACACCTATGTGGCTGCCACCTTCATGCAGTTCAAAACCAAAGAAGCTACCCTCATGCGGCTGTGGCTCGCGGTTATGACACGTGGCAGAAGATCAATTTCCTACGTGGCACTAAATCAATCAAGAGTTATCAACAAATCCCAACAAACTGATTTAGTGCAATCATCATAATTACCCGAATCAAAATAGATTTATGGCAATCACATGGATTAAACACGTGGCAGAAGATCCGAGCATCCCAAGATTCATGACAATCAATATTAATTTCCTATACGGATTTTACACAATCAGCATTAATTGTCCAGATTCGTTGCAATCAAGATTAATGGTCCAGATTAATTGCCCACAAAATAGGACCAAGAAAAATGGCAATTAAATCCCCAAGCCATCGACTTTTTTAGGGTGATCATTGCAAACCCTAATGATGACACCCTACTCCTATAAATAGCAAGGTGTCATTCCCTTGTAAAAGGATCGGATCCAAAGAAACAAAAAAGTATAGCAAGGTGCCATTCCCTTGCAAAAGAGATCCTCCCCACCCGGCTGGACACACAGAGAGACAAAAGGCGCAGACAGAAGAGTCTTTCCATCTTAAGAGCAGTTCTTCATCAGAGCCAAGGCTACGTCTGATCGTCCAAGGAGTAAGGCAGAGCGGCCGTCGCTTTTTCGAGCCTCTATCGTCACCCCCCAGAATCAAAACTAAACAATCATGCTTAGATTGTTGTACCTAGGTTTTCGTCCCTAGGCTTCCTTTGTACGAGCGAGTTTGTATTGTGAAGTAAAAGTCTAGTCCTCCCATATAATTGTTCTGTTATTTTATAATCAATGGCAAACAGTATCAAGTTGACCGAGCTATACGGTTAACAGTTGTAGCAGACGACTGTAACGACCCAGATTTTTTTAAAACATTTTTAAGATCTCTGTAGCGGTTTTCTTCCAATCAATGCAACGTGTCAATCTAACCAGGCCACATTGTTAACAGTTGTAGCAGACAGTTGTAAAAACTCAGATTTCATAATTCTGTAGCAGATTTCACCCAACCAATACCCAAACACCAAGCGCATGAGGCTGAGAATAGTAATTTTTTAGATCCTATACGTGCATAGTTATTCCCAGTGAGGATGGCTATAAGTAGCTAGGACATGTCCTTCCCTTATAAGCACATACATACATACACAAGGAGGCACATACAGAGATAGCATACAAGAGAGCAAAGAGATTCCAATTGTTGTCCTTCCTGCTAGTGAGCCGGAGATCGTACGATTGTCCTTTGCTAGTTCATTATCAATGGAGTAAAGAAATTACTACAGTACTCATCTCCATCGTCACACTTCTCCAGATCTTATTCTGGTATAAGAATCTCGTTGTTAGGGTTTTGTTCTACTTTCTCAGTTGTAATCCACAAAAGCAAATTTAATAAAACTTTTCCCCTTTTTGTGATGGCAACAAGTACATTGTTGAGCAGTAAGTTAACCCACATCACCAAAATTAATAAAAAAATAAGTAAAATCATGCATTTAATAAGAAGTACCTTTCCACTTCTTCTTAGTCCAATTATAGATCATAAGGCAGGAAATTTAATGACATAATATACAATGATTCTTACCCACGATTTAGTCTCCTTCTCTGCAACGAAACTTACCATGTTCTTTTCTATGAATCATACATCATTATCTAAGCAGTTTAAATACATGAAGGTCACTGGTGATATGCCATCTTAGACTATTCTTGGTAAGACCAAGATCCTTTCAACTCAGTTAGCGAGCCCCACTGAAAGTGTCCGACTTATCCATGCTTGAAGACATCATATATATCTTTGTTCCTCCTATACCGAATTGGTCATGTGGTCGCGACAACAGGTCGAGGAACCAATACCTTGTGCAGAAGTTGTCCATGACTATGCATGTCTAAGAGACTTAGTTATTCAAGTATAGCATGCAAGACAACGATAAACTTGATATTCTTAGTGTATTATACTTCCTTCGATTAATCATACGGAATTTCCATACTTTCGTTGTAACATTAATCCATATTCATATATGTTTAAGCACAATATTTCAACAAGTAATTTATAGACAAGCATGCATGATTGCCATGATTTCATATTTCTATAAGACATGCATGCAACAATAAAATGGTTACCCTCTTTATCTAGTTTTTTTTTATTAACGATATCTAGTTCTTTTTTATCTAGTTCTTTTCATTATTGTCCACATTGGGGGTTCTAGTATTGAGATGAGATAAAGTAGGATTATGCCACAATAATTCTGATGTTATTCTGGAAACAAGGCATTCATCTACCTATTATTTCCCTCAATGGTGGAAATACTTTAAATTTATTATAATATTTGATTACATATAGCTTCATTCAAATCAAACTAGACTTTTATCGCAATTCTACCTATTGTTACTCAAATATTCATTAAACCCTATAAGAAAAAATCTCACATTTTGTCAACGTCATCAATGAAACCTTTTCGAGATGCCAATAAGAGAATAATTTATGTAACCTAGATAGTTAAGTAAAAGAACAGTAACATCTAACATAAGGATGATAGTAGAAATATCCATTTCTGAAATTTCTGAAACTCATCAAAATATCACAATATTGGTGGATTGAGTTATTCAACCAATCTAATTATTTAGAAAATTAAGCACACTTGAAAATTTCTTAAACTCCTCTAACATTCGAGAACGAATAAATAAATCACATCCTTCATAATCGATCAAATTAATGTATGATAGAGCTAAAATATTCTTGACCTCTATATATCGACTAATTTTTAAAATTGGGATAACAAGCGATATTGATGTGGGACCGTTAAAGATAAATAATATTTAATATAACTAGAAATCCTAGATTGGAATCAAATAATAACCACACATGAAGATTAGTCACATGTTCTTTCTAGGTTAACTTTTGTTGCAAATTGATGAGCCTCTCCCGTTGTCGTTCAGAGCTTTAACGATCTTGAACTATAAAGGGACTTATTTCGGCCTACTCATTGGTTAGAATCTCGTGTTGATAACATATTCTGAAATTAAGAAAGGGAGATTATATTTTGTAGCCGAATAGCCTCCAGGACTTCTATTATTAACATATCTCTAATATATAATGCGGCTTAGAAATAGCTTAAAAATGAGTCATTCAAACCGTATGTATATTCTCCATTAAATAATAAAAATTTATTATTTTTTAACTGCAACGTCTGTATCCCATCACTTAGTTAAGAAAAAAATAAAATTCTAAATTTCTTCTAACTACCTTAACATATAACAAATTCTAAAATATTCAGTATTCATATTATATTTAAACTAAGTAAATAGTATTATCTAATTAAACATATATTCAAAATTCTAAAATACAAATCATAAGAAAAATATATTAAGTCATATTTAAAATATTTTAATATAATATATTTTTTATCTATTTTCATATTATTATTTTTGTGTGTGCAATGCACGT
This sequence comes from Iris pallida, assembly GCA_029216955.1. Lineage (NCBI taxonomy): Eukaryota > Viridiplantae > Streptophyta > Magnoliopsida > Asparagales > Iridaceae > Iris > Iris pallida. The sequence continues at coordinate 5,992,249 of JANAVB010024400.1, forward strand.
GAACTTGACCAGTATAGATTGTAATGCACTGCTCCTAGCGGACGCATTATATGGATATTGATATTAGTTTGCTATCTCGAGAGAAAGCCTTTAGTAAGATCTACCTTGTCGGGACAATAAGACGCATCATCATGATGAGTGGGCAAGACTTCACTTTCTAGTTCTTTTACGATTAATAAAGAATCCATAAAAGAATGAATGCATGCTTCCTGCTAAGAATAAGTTCGTAAGTACTAAGAATGATAGTACATGACTTAGTATACTTTAATAAAAGAATTTGATATGCTTGCGTAAGTAAGAATGATTACATGTTCTCTTTTATCGTATGATGCAAAGATATAACTGTATGGAATGACTTGTAATGTTGAAACAAAATAACGTAAAAGAGAAAAAGAAAGGAGCTATTGGCTTTATGGTTTGACTGAACAAAAAAGATGGAAATATTTACTTATTAAATAGTTGTTGAATCGCAGAGTTTTATCTGATAAAAGTGCATATCATGCATCGTTCCAGACAACTTGCGCACAAGGTGTAGTCTCTCAATCGATTCTTGAGGCACTAGAAAATGTCTCGATCTAGGAGAGAATAGAGTACCCAGGGGCTTGTATGTCATCGTGATCCGGGGGTTCCATGTCCATTGTTGAAGAGGTGAACCATGAGTCACAAGTACTAATATATACTTGCGTCTATTAGTGAAGAGCTGAAACGTGAGTCACAACTGCTAATCATTAGAAGTCATCAATGGACCATCATGTAGATAGGTCGCATGCTAGAATATCATTGTTGCCAGCCTAACAAGTTTGAAGGAGGGATGGATAGTCGAATGTGGGTAAGAATCAATATATAAATGATGTTTTCTATTGCTTATGACTTCTTATCGTAATATGCTCTTTAAGAATATTGTTTAAAAAGAAATGCTACTAATAAGTCCCTAAGAGTGAGTACGTATTTAGAAATATGCTGGCATGTTATGTTAGAAAGAAATGGTTATTGTACATGAATTGTAGAATGGATGAAAGAAAAAAACATGGCTTTCTTTATGTTTCCAAATTGGAATTAGAACTCTTAAATTGTACATGTCATAAAATGAACGTAGGTAAAAGTAGAAAGACCATTATTAAAAGTTATGTATTCTTACTAAACTACTTAGTGGCTTCTTTCAGTAAGGGTAACTTTTGTTCATTCACGAGTGCATTTTCCTGTATATTGACCCCCCACTAGATTGTTCGTAGGTAATTGATGGTACATTGGATGTTCTAAGGCTATGGAAGATCCTCATCCTTGAGAGTCGGAGATATCAGAAAACACATGGTTGTTTATGTAGAAAGAGATGTAATGTACAAAAAGAAGTCATTGTAGTACTTTCAATTTCAAAAGTTCTAAGCAAATTTGGCATGTATTTGTTGGATATTGGAAGTCATTGTAATCGATGTAATTATGAATAAAAGAAGAGATTTTTTCTTATCTTGTTGTTTTTATTTGGTTTTTTGCACTATAGTTTTGATCCGTTGTTGCTGATTCAGTCTAATTTGTTATTGTATAAGTCCATGCTTTGTACAAGTGCAACTTAGGCTTGTATGGCATCACGCTCAGTGGCGACTTTACGGTCCTCCGAGATCGGGACGTATCATAGATAGTGGAGGAAATGATTGGGTTTGTGAGTATTTTGATATGGGTATCTACTTATTTATGGTTATACATATAGATATGGTTTACAACAAAAACAACTTATATCAAACACATTTTTCAATTGTTTAAAAAAAGATAAAATTAAGCATATTCACCCAACAAATCTAAATTTTTAATTCTTCATAATTTTGGATCACAAATTAGCCAATAATACAGAGAATTAAAATTTCAAAAAACTTTAAGAAATCTCATAGCACTTAATTAAAGCAATAAACCATCTAGAATAAAACTTACTTAGAAAAATTACAATCAAATATTAATTTATAGGGTTAAATTAAAAAACCTACATGAATTATGTTTTGATAAAGTGGAAACCCTATATCAACTTCTTTTTTTGACAAATCAACACATCAGTCCAAGTTTCGATCAGTCAAACCGTTACTGAACCAAATATTGACCGAAATGACTAAAATATCTCTACAGAAAATGTTATATTAGTTCTTTTCTGACATCGTTCTCACAATGGAAGAATACAATCTCTTATCAAGAAAAAATGTAGAAGCCATTGTAATAAGCAATCCCTCATTTGTCGAAGTTATGTAATTTTTATTTTAATTTTTTGATAAGAAATTGTGTTCTGCTGTTGAGAGAACGACTTCAGAAGAGAAACAACATTTTCATGTGTTCGTATTTTCGTCATATCGGGTGAAGATTTGGTCAACTGACGGTTTGAACTTGGACGGATGGGTTAACTTGCCAAAAATACAAAAGTTGATATAAGTTTTCCTCTCAAACAAATTTTTCGTATAGGTTATCTGCACGTACATGAAAGCTCAAGTAAGTTTACTAAATTTTACCAATTGATATAACAAATAATAAATCTATACTACTATATAATGAGAAAAGCATGCTTCTCCGTGAAAGATTTTTTTTTCAAAAATGCCCTCAACTATAATTACTAATTTAAATTGTTCCTCTATCTAACTACTATATATATATATATATATATATATATATATATATATATATATATATATATATATATATATATATATATATATATATACTACCATATAATGAGAAAAGTAGGCTTCACTGTAGAAGTTTTTTTCCTCCAAAAAATGCCCTCAACTATATTTACTAATTAAAATTGTTCATCTACACTCCTTTATAATGAGAAAAGTAGGCTTCACCATGGAGGTTTTTTTCCAAAAATATCCTCAACTATATTTACAAAATTGTTCATTAAATTTAATATAGATAGATATAAAATTACGTATAGAAGAAGTAAAATTAAGAAGATTGTTTATTCTTTCCAAGTATTATAAAATAAGTACAAGACATGTGCATATATATACTAGTATTTATATAGTAAGAAACTGAAAATTTTATATAAAAAGCTTCGCAAGTTCAAACTTGTATAAAAATTAAGATGAAATACTTTCACTTAAAAAAAGAGGGGTACGAGATATAAACATAGTGGTTTCCCATGAATTTAATAAGAAAATCAACTAGTATTTTTTTTTCCGCTAAGCGCCTCTCCCCCAAACCTAGGGTTTGCGCCGCGCTCTCCTCCCTGCTCTTCCCTCTTATTCCTCTTATTTCTCTTACCCCCACCGTCAGATCCTCCTCTTCCTCTCTGCCCATCCTCAGTATCATTTCCATCCGACCACCATTAGATTTTCATCTGGATCGACCTCCTCTTCCTTCCTTCCCTTCCAATTTTGATCGAAGTTTGTTTCATCGCCGTCAGCGGTGTGTGGTTAACATGGCATCGTACAGGGACATAGTTGAGTAGATGGCGGCTCTATTCTCGATACAAGGACCGACAGATACCGTCTTATTATCAGTTAGGGATAGCGATGTTCCCCAGCATTGGGCTGCCACCATAGCCGTCAAACCTTTCCCCTCGTGGAAATTTACAAAGCCAGTTCTCTTAATGATCTTAACAAAGCTCTGGAAAACATCTTCGACGATCCGTGTCTCTAATCTAGACACCGAAATGGGGACATTTTTAGCGAGATTGGATAATACAGACATTGTCAATCGGGTGTTGCTGGAAGCACCATGGAGTATTAATGATGAACTTCTAGCGATAGAAGGCTACGACCCAGGAAAACTCCTTGAAGAATATAATTTACGATACGCCGACTTCTGCATACAACTCCATAAAATTCCTTCCATATTTTTGAATCGGAGAGCGATTTCTCAGATAGCTGAAGCACTTGAAACTCCAAAAAGTTGTTCTCAGGAAGACGAGATGCAGTGTACCACTTTTGTGCGTATCAAAGTCCTGATAAACATAACAAAACCGCTCAAGAAAAATATTAGCACTGTCATTGATGGATCTTCGATAGGGCAAGTAAAAGTCAAGTATGAAAGATTATCGAGGATGTGTCTATTCTGCGCAAGGGTGGGCCACTCCTTTGCAGCATGTATCGAGCGAGAATCATTCTTGTCTCTGGTTGGAGAAGACTGGTCGACTGAGGAAAACTTCGAATTAAGGAACTCCTTAAACCTAGAGTTAAGGAAGAGGAGTTTTTGGCAGATATATCACGTCCGCCTCCGAGACGGTGGATACCGGAGTCGACAAGCCACATTCCTATCCATCCTTTCAATCCTATTTCTTCTGACCCCCAACCGGCCCCGACTAGCAGTCAACCAAGTCCCTGCCACCCCCTCCTCCAAATCAAGAAGTAGGCTGCAATCCGATAAAGGTCTACGTGCCTCCACATAAAAGGGTGGGCCCCTCCTCCAGCCCAACTAATTATCATCCCAAGGATAGAGGAAGACAGCCATCATACGAGGTTAGACAATAGGTTACCGATCCCGAGGAGATCCCGAATCAATTCTTGTATTAGGCGGATATGATACATGCCTCGTACGTAGATACTCAACAATTTCATGGCAACTTCATGGAGACGGATTTCAACTCTCATGCATTAATTGCGAAAGTCCTAAGTGGTGTAGGGTCCAATAAAGGTAGGTTAAGTGAATTCTCTAAATTGCCACCCCCCTTTTCCCATTATTGAGTTCCTTGAAGAGGAAAACCCCTCGACACCACCTATACAGAATAAAGATCCGGTTGGCTCCATGTCTCTTTCACAAGGACAAAAATTTGGGGGGGGACAATTATAGGGCTACAAACCCCCCCCCCCCCCCCCCCCCCCCCCCCCCCCCCCCCACCCAATGGCTCCATTACTCATCCGACAATACTTCAGAAAGCTTCATGGAAACGTTTATCTCGTATGCGACACTCCCAACCCCCCTCTGTCTCAAACTTATCCAGTCTTCCTGAGAAGCGGCCCAACCCTGCTAATGATGATCTCAAAGCCAGTAAGTGGGTAGCAGTATTCAGTGAATCACAGATCTATACCAATTCTTCCAATGCGGCTGTGGGACAGCAGTCGCATACCAATAAGAATCCTGGCTTGGAACTGTCGAGTGCGAGAAATGTCTCGACAGTTTCAACGCTCTGATCATTTCTCTCTGCTACTCGCCCTTATATTTTCTTCCTCTGAAACCATGTCATCTCCTCTTCATACCTCTCTCACATTACCTACTCTCAGATACCAATCATTTCTCTGTTCCCCCTCAAGGGCACTCGGGGGGTTGGGGCTTGGATGGGACGACAACGTGAAGGCTAACGTTACATACTCATCTAATAGTCTAATTCTCCTTTCAATCGAGCCTTCTCAAGTATGCTCTACATGGAATTTGATGTGCATTTATGGTCATCCAAAAAGAGACGACATATCAAAACTCTGGGATCTTGTCAAAAACCTGGCTGAGAACTTTTCTGTACGGTGGTGTTGCTTATGGGACTTCAAAGAAATCCTTATTCAAGGAGAAAAATAAGGTGGTAGACTATTCTCACCTCATACAGCTCGTTCATTCCAACAAATGGTGAATCATTACGGTTTGATCGATCTCGGATTCATTGGCTCGGCTTTCACTTGGTCAAATTCCAGACGACCAGTGCAACTTATTAAAGAACGCCTCGATCGTGCCCTTGCTAATGCGGAGTGGTGCAGATTATATCCCCGTGCGACGGTCTTTGTCCTCCCGCACATTAATAGTGATCATGCCCCTATTCTCTTTAATTCTGACAATGCCCTAACTCAGATTTGAATCCTTTTAGCTAACAAGCAATCATTTCAGGGAAACACTAGATAACACCTGGAAGGAAGCGGAGAGGATGGCGGGTCCTTCACTCAGCCAGAAACTCCGTTATACACTACCAAAGCTTCAGAGATGGAATCGCATTTCCTTCGGCAATCTTAGAGAGCGTTTGGCCAGGCTACAAAAGGATCTTCTTGCTTTCCAGACATTACCTACATCAGAGACCTCGCTAGCAGAAGAACGTACAACCACCAAGGAGATCAACGACCTCCTCCTGCTCGAAGAAGCTTATTGGAAACAGCGTTCTCGTTGCCAATGGATCAACGAAGGAGATAGAAACAATAAATATTTTCATGCGAAGGCTACAATCAGGAAGCGAATTAATGAGATCCGCGCACTCAAACTTTCGAATGGCAACTGGACTACTAATCAGGATACGATTGCATATACCATATTGACCCACTTCCAATCCATCTTCTACAATGATGATTCATCAGCGATAGATCAGATGCTCTTGGACGACTGTAGGCGGGTTACGGAATAGGAGAATTTCTTGCTTGGGGTGACCCCTGATGATGATGAGATCAAGCACACTATAATAGGGATTGGGTCTCTTAAAGCTCCGGGCCCCGACGGATACCTGGCTTTATTTTATCAAAGGAATTGGGATACAATCGGTAAGGATCTGTATACCATGATCAAGCAGTTCTTCAATGATACTAACCTACAGTCGAACATGAACCATACAAATATTATTCTCATTCCAAAGACCCAATCACCATCTACTCCGAATGACTTTTGACCCATCTCCTTATGCAACGTTTCCTACAAGATCATCTCTAAGATTCTCACCAATCGTCTCTAGCCCATTATGGACAAACTCATCTCTCCAAATCAAAATGCTTTCATTCCAGGCAGAAAGATATCGGACAACATCATCATTGCACAAGAGATTACACATGCCATGAAGAGTTTTCCAAAGAAGAAAAATGCATTCGCTCTCAAAATCGGCATGTCCAAGGCATACGATCGTTTATCCTGGAGGTTCATCAAGGACGTGTTACACGGAGTCGGCATCCAAGGAAAGGCTAATGATTTGGTCATGGGTTGTATAACCTCATCGTCATTCTCTATCCTTATCAATGGAGTTTCGCAAGGACGCTTTCGACCTGCAAGGAGCATCAGGTAAGGATGTCCTCTCTCACCGTATCTCTTTATTCTTTATGCTGATATCCTCTCTAGGTTGTTTCGTCGCACGGAATAGAATAATCTATACAATGGCATTCATATTAACAGGTATTCCCCATCCATCTCTCAACTATTATTCGCTGACGACATCTTCATATTTGGCCAGGCCAATCCGAATGCTCTCATTACTATTAAAGAATTACTTAGTACCTTCGCCACATAGTCGGGACAACAAATAAATTACAAGAAATCAAGCATTCTATTTGGCAAGTAGGTAGCCCAGGATGAGCGTTGTTCCCTGGCACAATTGCTGCAGATATCGAATATGAGCATCACCGATAAATATTTGGGGCACGAGTTGTTGATGGCCAAAGGAAGGATTTCATTCTACGATTCTCTGATCGGAAAGTGTGGCTCGAGATTGCAAGGATGAAAAGCTCGACTCCTATCGCATGCTGGTCGTTCTATGCTCATCAAATACACACTTACATTTATACCAATTTATCACATGTCAGCATACAAGATCCCACGAGCAATTACAAACTCTTACTAGACAGCAATGGTCCTTCTGGTAGGGGCATGAATAGTCGGAACAAAAAATCCATTTCTTGGCTTGAGACAGATTCACACAACCTAAAAACACAGGATGGATTGTGCTTCAGAAGGGTGGAATGGGTGAACAATGCTTTAGTTGGGAAGCTTCTCTGGAGATTTCTGAGCAACCCTGATCAGCTCTGGGTACGTTTGCTACGAGGGATTTATATTCAGAATATACCATTTTGGTCAGCCAAGCGGTCGAGGAAAGACTCGCCAACTTGGGCGAGCATTTTGTATACGAGGAAATTCATGGCAAATAACCTCTATTTGAAGATTAATGGGGGGTGGATTAACGTCTTAGATGATCCTTGGATCCCTACCAGAGGATAGGCTCACCTCTACTACTACTCTCCCTATGGATATCAAAATGGTATGTGATCTTATAAACCCTAACACTCGCACCTGGAAGAAACAACTTATTGAGGACACTTCCTCACCCCTGGAAGCAAAAGCTATTACTGACATTCATCTCTGGAAAGGAGATGGGAAAGACAAGCTCATCTGGACAGGATCCAGGAATGGGAATTCACGTCCAAAGCCTTGTATGAAACGATTCATCGCCAAACCCCAAGCACCTCGCACAGGCAGGAACACAGAACATATACAGAGAGTTATGAAAGTTTACAAGTGTTTCTTAACATAAGTAAATAGAGGCTGTGAGAGAGAAGAGAAGCTTTGCACTAGCGTTGCTTTTGTACGGGAGTCCGTATACGATCCGAGGAGTCAGAAGAGCAGAAGTGTTCCAAAGTTCTCCGACAAACTTGCTGGTTCCTGGAAGCTATTTGTGTGGGGCGAATATAGCTTTGAGCAACGGTGATCATTCACCCCAGCAGGATATTCATCCATCTATCGCCTGTCATCTTCTTCGCTGCTGTAGATTACGAAATCTTTTTAGATTCTCGTAATATCATATGTTGCTGTAACGAGATCTTCTTAGATCTTCGTTAAACTTGCGCAACCTTCCTGGAAGTGTTGCATTGGAACATTGTTTTTACAATTGTTTTATCTTCTCAGTTTTTTATCGAAAAATTGTGCCCCGACATTAACAATCTCAAAGCCATATTCCTACGATGGAAAACTTTAATGCTTCACTCCTCAATACTGACTTCTGTAAGTTAGAAAAGTTTGATGGAGAGCATTATCAAGTCTGGAAGAGGAAGGTTTATCTCACTCGTCAACTCAGAGACGTTGATCACGTGCTTCTTGAAGAGGAACATATTGTTCCAAATGTTGGGTCTGTTGCCGCAATCACTGTGGCTACTAAACTTAGGCCAAGTAGAGAAGGGAGAATAGCATTTGCAGGCTGCTTATACTAAATGCTATGGAGGATTCCCTAGCAGAATCCTACAGTAAGAAGACTATTGCCAGAGAAATATGGGAGTCTTTGGAGAAACTGTACAAAGAAGACAAGAACAGGAGCAAGATATTTATGGTTGAAAAATATCACAAATGACTCTTTGAGGACGAGAAGTCCATGCTGCCGCCGATGAAGGAATTTCTGAAGCTGCGATAGAAGCTGGAAGACGAGGCAATGCCCCTTTCCGACAAGTTTGTTGTTGGAGGGATTGTCTCAAAGCTTCCCGCTGGGTGGAGTAAGTTCTATACAAACATGCATAGAAAGAAGCTTGAGATCAGCCTTAAAGATCTCTTGCAGGAAATCTATGTTGAAGACCAAATGCGGGCTCAACTGAAGGTGGATGCACTGTCCAAGCAATTGGCTAGCGCCAATCTGGTTCATACCAAGGAACCAATGAAAAAGCAGGCGGCTTCCCACAGCAAGAAGAAGGACCCTGACAATCTGAAAGTCAAGGGAACTTTGTTCAAGCAAAAGAAGCCAAAGTTCCATTTGGCTTATTTTAAGTATGGCAAGAAGGGCCACTTCAAGAATGAATGCAAAGCAAAGACTAAGCAATCAGAGCAAGAAGAGCCTAGTAAGGTATCTATGATTATTGACGTTATTGCTATGATTGCGCAGGTTTATGCTGTAGGGACTGACTATGACTGGTGGGTAGACACTGGAGCCACCTGCCATGTCTGCTCCAGCAAGGAGTGGTTCACTACCTACACACCTACTTCTGAAGTAGTTATGGTGGCAAACCAGGCACAAGCTGAAGTGCTCAAGATCGGGACGGAGGTGTTGAACCTGAATTCGGGAAAGTCTCTAACGCTTCAAGGTGTGAAGCATGTACCTGCTATTGCTAAGAACCTGATCTCGGGAGGCCTACTCTGCAATGCAGGCCTCAGGATGGACATTAATACTGGCCAGATGGTGATGTCTATCAAGGGAACATATTTCGAAAAAGCTTTTTATACCGAAGGAATGTTCAAATTTTAGCTTGTAAATTAGTCCAATGTTATTAATGCAATTACTCCTTCTGTTTATACTTTTGAGTTGTGGTATAATAGACTAGGGCATGTTCATTGTAAATGAATAAAGAAAATGTCTAGTCTAGGGCTTATCTCCAAGTATGGGGGTAAGGTAGAGAAATGTGAAATTTGTGCTCAAACAAAGATCACAAGGAAATCCTTTCCTCGAGTTAATCGAAGTACAGATCTTCTGGAGTTGGTACACTCCGATATCTGTAACTTCAAACAGTTCTCTACAAAGGCCGGGATGAAGTATTTCATAACCTTCATCGATGACTTTTCTAAGTATGTGTTCGTCTACTTGCTAAAGGCTAAAGACGAAGCATTCGAGAAGTTCAAGGAGTTCAGAGCCGAAGCTGAGCGGCGGACTGGACAACAACTCAAAAGAATAATAAGTGATCGAGGTGGGGAGTATAGGTCTCATGAATTCGTATCATTCTGCAAAGAACGTGGAATTGTCAATTAGACTACGACTCCACACTCTCCTCAATCAAACAGAGTAGCAGAGAGGAAGAACAGAACATTGACAGAAATTATTAACTCAATGCTGTTGACTGCGGGTCTTCCTAAGTGCTACTGGGGAGAAGCTGCATTGACGGCCACTTTTATTTTAAATATAGTGTCACATGCAACTTTATACATTGCTCCTCATGAACTTTGGTTCAAGGTCAGACCTAACTTGAATGTCATTCGAGTGTGGGGGTGTCTGGCATATCTCAAGCTTCCAGATCTGAAGATTCAGAAGCTTGGGACAATGACTACTAAGACTATCTTCTTGGGGTATGCCGAGAAAAGTGATGTTCGGAGATTTTTTGATATTGAGTCAAATCATATTATTAAATCTCGTGATGCAGAATATTTTAAAGACAAATTTTCAAGGCACAAGAATATTGTTCTTGCGGATGTACTAGAGATCAATGAGGATGCGCAGGAAACTGAAGTCTTCAATGAAGATGTGGTCCAAGAAGATGTTGTTGTTGAAACAACGATTGAACCAGAAGAAGCTGAGCCGTCAGCTAAGCGTGTGAGGAGGCCGAAGGACTTCGAAAGTGACTTTGTCACCTATCATGTAGAAGCAGATCCGCTTACCTATGATGAGGCGATGAAGACCAGAGATGTGATTTTCTGGAAGGAGGCGATTGACAATGAAATTGATTTTATCACCTCAAATAACACTTGGGTGTTGGTTGATCTTCCTGAAGGAGCAAAACCCATCGGATGCAAATGGATATTCAAGAAGAAGATGAAAGCAGACGGAACTATTGACAAGTTCAAGGCTGGTAGCCAAAGGATTTTCTCAGAAGCAGGGGAATGACTACTTTGACACGTATGCTCCAGTAGCCCGGATGACCACCATCAGAATTTTAATTGCTCTCGCAGCAATACATAAGATGGTGATACATCATATGGATATGAAAACGGCTTTCCTAAATGGCGAGCTAACCGAAGAGATTTACATGCAACAACCAGAGGGATTTGTCGTCAAGGGTCTTGAAGACAAAGTCTGCAAGTTGGTGAAATCTTTGTACGGTCTTAAACAGGCTCCCAAGATGTGGTATGAGAAATTTGACAAAGTTATAAGGTCAAATTATTACATGGTCAGCGAGACGGACAAGTGTGTTTACACGAAGTTCGCTGATGGAAGAGGTGTGATAGTTTGTCTGTACGTGGATGACATGCTTATCCTAGGTATGGATATGGGTTGTGTCATAGAGACAAAGAAATTCATCTCGAGCAAGTTCAGTATGAAGGACTTGGAGGAAGCTGATGTGATCTTAGGGATCAAGATCATCCGGACAGTCACTGGACTAGCGCTGTCACAGTCTCATTATATTGAGAAAATAATTACTCGTTATGGGTATCGGGATCTTCCAGGTATCGATACGCCATACAGGTATGATCTGAAGCTGAAACCTAATTCAGGAGAAAGCGTCAGGCAGCTGGAGTATGCAAGCGTAATCAGAAGTTTGATGTATGCTACTACTGCCACAAGGCCTGATATAGCTTTCGCCATGGGAATGCTGAGTCGTTTCACGAGCAACCCAAGTGTTGAATACTGGAAAGCTGTGAAACGGGTTATGAGATATCTCAAGAAGACTCAGACATATGCACTGTACTACAGCGGTTATCCGTCGGTAGTGGAAGGCTTCAGTTATGCCAGCTGGTGCTCAGAGGTGGAGAGCGAGAGGTCCACAGGTGGATTCATTTTTATAATGGGTGGAGCTGCTATATCGTGGAAGTCAAAGAAGCAGACTATGCTCTCGCGGTCATCCATAGAATCTGAGTTCTTTGTACTTGATACCGCAGCCGAGGAAGCAGAATGGCTTCGGGAGCTCATGTATGATCTTCCAGTGGTTGGGGCACAAATACCGACGATACCAATATACTGTGACAACCAGGCGACTACGGCGGTGGCATCAAATGACCTCTTCAACGGAAAGAAGAGGACTGTGCGGTTGAAGCACAGGGCAGTACACGATCTTATCAAGAGAGGTGTTATTGCAGTAATTGATGTTCAGAGTCAGGAGAACCTGGCGGATCTGTTCACCAAGGGCCTCAAGCGCCAGCTGGTTGACGACACAGCTTGTAAAATAGGATTGAAGGCATTCTGATATTGTATTATTGTATTCCTACCATAAAGTTTTATGCTAATTGTTCAAAGAGAAATCTACTAGGCATCTAGCTTTTGGTTCAAAGGAGGACCACTAATTGGAAGAATATCAGGAACGGTGGGTACATGTTCTATTAGGCAAGGAGAGGTTGTAAAACCCCCTATTTTTTAAAAAAAATTTAGACTTAAAAAAATGAATTTATAAAATTTATGGTTTTATTTATTTTTTTGATGACCCGGTTTGGCCAATTCAGCCCGAACAGGGCCCGAACAAATTTAAGCCCATGTGAGCATGTGGGGTGACTAAGATGGCCATGTAGAAACATTTTATGTGTGTACAAATATTTTTAAATAATTTTGAGACTTGTTGAATATTTATTGACTTTTGGTACAAAATTTATATTTTATTAATAAAATAATATTATTTTACAAGAAGGTACAATTTTCTGGACCCATACATGGGTAAGCGGTAAAGTTCACCCATTGGGACGATTATTATTATTTTATTATAATTTAAGTTATTTTGTGGAGATTTAATAAACATGTTTTTCTATTTAAATATCATTATTATTTTGAGTTGATTTATTAAGGATTGAATTTATATATATATGTAGATATGCTCAATTATATTAAATAATTGGATAGTTGACTTTTAAATGGTATTTGGATTTTAAATAGATTTTTGGTGTGTCTATATATATATATATATATATATATATATATATATATAAATATATATATATATATATATATATATATATATATATATATATATATATATATATATATATATATATATATATATATATATATATATATATTGAAGATTTAGATAAAAAGAAAAGAAAAGACTTAGAAAATAATAATAATAATAATAAGTTAATGAATGGTCGGCCCCACCCGACAACCCATGCGTATGCGAAGCTGTGAGAAACAGCACAATTGCGTGTGCGCCCACCCCCCTTACTAACAGCATATAGTAGCAGTACCTTGGTTGGTTGGCCGAACCCCATACCTAATATATATATATATATATATATATATATATATATATATATATATATATATATATATATATATATATATATATATATATATGTATGTATTTAACTCTCTAAAAACCATAATCTCCTTCCACCTTCTTCCTCCTCTCTCCTACCTCCTCCTTCCTCGCCTCGGCGTGTGTGCCAGTCTCGCCGGAGCGACAGCAGTCCCGTCTCCCGGTCGTCACGATAACAACAACAACAAATTCCCACTTTAAGGTATCTCGCTTCCCCGATCAATTTCTCTGTCAATTTAAATCCGATTTTAGATCCGTAAATTCGTGTAGAAAGCCCACATGACCCTCTTCGAGATCCCCAGGTTGATTTCGACATGGCCATCCAACTTGCTCGAAAAATCAAGACGAAGTTGGAGAAAAACCACTTTTCTGAAAAATTAAAAAACTGTTTTGAAACACCAACTTGTCGGCCACTTTTCTCGCTATCCATTAAACTTTCGTAAAAACTAATTGAAGGCAGTCAAAGACAACCTAACCGAGATTGTAACGCACCTTTTGGATTCACTTTTCATCTAGTATGTAGAAAGTTACACGTTGTTAAAGTTTTATGAAAAAATTGTAAATTCTGTTTTCAAAAAGTGGAAAAACACCCGATACGGCGTGCGCCCCGACAAACCGGGCGACGTGGTCGCGCACTATATGCATCAAAAGGCGCGTATGGATGTTGTCGACGTGTGGGAACTGACAGAAGCCGATTTTGTTGCATGTGCGCGACGAAATCAGTGCGTATCCGTCGAGATACCCCTTATCGACCCTTTGCAAAATTAAGTCACAACTTTGTGCACACTCATCATATCGCGATGAAACTTGCGCCATTGGACTCGAAATATTTTTCTGGTCCTGTGAGCCAAGTTGGTCCGATTCTGAGACCGTTGATCAGGACGTTATTTTGGCGGGCCCACAATCCCACTCAACGGGCGATTTTGTGCACAACCCACCAGAATCCAAAATTGGACATACCGTTGGGTTCGTCTCATCAACACAAATCTGTAGACATGTAATTTGACGACTTTAGAGACCGTAGATATTGGCACGTATTTCGGTGTAAAGCGGGTCCAACGACGGACATCGTTTTGATCCGAAATTACGATTTTGCCCATGTTCCAGAATTTAACTTTTGGACAGGAATTTTCTAGACATATCTTATATTCCAAACTCGTTCGTGATGTTTGTTGCAGCATCCGCAGTCATCTGCGGGACTTGACTTTTCTTGCTTCGTTTAATTGTCTGTTCGAGCTACTGGATTATTCCTTTTTGCACATAACCTCAGGCAAGACACCTTGCCATTTGCTGTTTAATTATTTTAGCTCATATTTCATGCATTATTCATTATTTTTTTATGCAAAATAAACTGTGATACATGGTATAACTTGTTAGAAATTGTTGTTCATTTATATTTCCTGCTATGTATTAGTTTCTTACATATTAAACCTAGATTTAAGGGACCACCTTTGTGTGTTGCATTCATTGGCCTTGACACGTTGTACCACGAAGTTGTGTGGCGCATGTAGAACACGGACGTGCGTGATTAGCTGGCCACCAGTACGTACAAGCCGTGCGATAGGATTAACCGCTAATAAAGGTTGCATGCTCAATTTGACTTAGCGGTTAATAGAGGTTTTGTGTTGTGGATACAACATATTAGGCATTGGGAGGGAAGAACAGTTCCTTGATGTATGGGACCTATTTACATACTGCTATTGTACCTGAAGCTCCGTTGCAGACGCAGGTTCACCCTATTGTACTGATTCCCCCTGACGTTCATGGAACGTTATGGACGTTTTCTTACTGGTTCCCTCTGACGTTCGCCGAACGTTATGGACGGATTGTACTGATTCCCGATGAGAGGGACGATGTCACTGCTATACAGACCGAGTACCCATATGTGAAGGTTCATTCTTTGCATATTCACTATAGTATGGTTAGGTACCATATTGCATGCATCCCTTATTTATTTGAGCAATATTTATTCAGTTTATATGGCATTATATTATGTGTCTTGTTACGTCCCTCTGAGGACCTGGTTATCTCTCCAGGTGTGTGCTTCTGTGAATTAGCAGGTGTTCTAGCCAAGGCCGTGATCTTCTCCATTCTTTCGAAGACGATTGCGCTTGGTTTGTCTCGTTATTTTATCGATCACTTCTTATACATTTTATTTGAGATAGTTGGTAGTGGACTTTGTCTCCGCCCAACGATTGTATACATAACAAATTCAAAGTTGCTTTTGTATTATTTATTTATCTAGTGGATGAGATTTAGTTATTCTGGATTTACCGTATTTTATAGCTTATGTATTCATACGAGGTTTCTATATATTGGAGTATACTTCGTATGTATGCAGCTGGCATGGATACGTACCTAGTCCTAAGTATTTTGGGACTGGGACGTTACAGAGGTTATGGACCTACAACCACTGTTGTCTACTGTTGTTTTTTACGAAAAACGGATCTTATGGGAAGGTTGACTTCAATGCCTTAATGAGTTCTCAGGCAAAGTGAATGCCTGGTGTGCTTTACAGAAAATACGGTAGAACAACACTACAAGGAGTAAAACTCCATGCTACTGTGTGGGGACTCCACCATGAGGTTCCCAGGCATGGGGTAATGCCTTGGCTTTGCTAGCCAAGTCACAGCGGCGTAGCACCGCAAATAGGCAGTTAGCCTAATGTTGTATGTTAAAATAAAGAGGAGTGTAGTCAACACTACAAAGAGGAGGTGTTCCTTATGTTACAGTGGCACGACACCATGATGAGGTACCCGGTTAGGGATAAAGCCTCGGCCTTGCAAGCCATATCGTTGCGACGTAACACAGCAAGGGAGCCTAAGGCTTCATGCTGGGTAGTTTGGCACTACAAAGAGGCGGTTGCCTCATGCTACAATAGTATGACACTACGATGAGGTTCCCGGTACGGGGTAAGGCCTCGACTTTAAGCCATGTCATAGCGACGTAGCACCGCAAGGGAAGCACAAAATGCTTTATGCCATGTCTTTTTATAATGAAATCACCTATAGTATATGTACAAAGAGATATCAGGCCGTCTCTTGAGGGTAAACTTGTAGACGCCCAAAATTATACACTGAAACCAGGTTGGCACAGGGCCTTTAATGTGTAGCCAAAAGCACATGTAACTACGTTATATGAGTGGAAAGAATTTCAGCTATAGTGCAGAATTCAAGGCTTAGTCCATGCTTGTATTATAGTTTGTTGTTTGACCCATTGTCACGACCCGCACCCTAGAGTTAGGGTACGAGAACGTAACAACGCCCAGCCTACGCCGCAGTGTCGGCGGTAGAACGTTGTCCTAGGTCTCAGTGCATCTAACAGTATAAGACTAAACAGTTTATACTCCCCGAATGGGGGTGACATAGCAGAATGTAAACTCAATCACATCTAAGGTAGAGCATAAAGGAAGATAGATAAAACATGAAATCGAAAAGAGATACAATAGATAGAAGTCTAAGTGTCTAAGATACAAACTCAGGATAGATCTCAAACCCAAATACAGTAATCCATAAATACAACTCAAGATGACTGAAAATAAACTATATGCAAAAACCCTAGCTATCTATGAAACCTCTACTGTCTCCTCTAGGCTAGCAGGCAACCTCTAGGCTATCTGTAAAATTTATCAACCGGTCCAGTCAGGACAGGAGCGAGCACATTACATCTCAACAGTTCATAGCAGGTTAGAAAATATAATCATACAGTAAAGTAAGATACAGGTACTGAAAGAAATGCTGTATGTAAACAGAGAGAGAGCTGTAATAGAAATATCTACTATAAATAGAGAACTAACATGTGGCTAGTGAGTCAGAATACAATATAGACATGTAAATGGCATAAGAGATTCTGATAAGATACTATAGAAGAGATTCTGATAAGATACTACTTGGGTATTATTCACATGTCTACTTCTACTCCCCCGTACCCCCAATCAGTACACAAGGATCCAAACAGGTTATGTTATGATACTATGTAACAGCCCTCGAAGGGTGATAAGCCTCTGAAAGGTGATAAGCCCCCAAAGGGTGATATGCCCCCAAAGGGTGATAAGCCTCCGAAATGTCATAAGCCTCCGAAGGGTGGTAAGCCCCCGAAGGGTGATACATAGTAGTCCTAAAAATGGAGATTCTAGGAGACTCTGTGATCATAAGAGTATATGTCACAAGTGATCGAAGAACCTGTGAAGCATAGTGATACGACATGTAAGTGAAACGTACAGAAGATGTAGTACCCGATGCTCCCTAAGGATAACATCTCAAGAAGGGATCCGTATAGTACCAACCCGTATGACCAACGTGACAGTACAAGTAAAGTAATTTAATACAGAAAATAATTCTAAGCAGGATATGAAATGATCAGAGAATGTACTCGCCTGATATCTGAATGTCCAAGGTAAAGATACTGTCCGAGGAGAGGTGTCTGGCTCCTAATTAGAACAGCACAAGTCACAACATGTCCAGAAGGGTAATATAAAGCACTACAATGCATTCTACATGAATCTAGGTCAAACTAGGCCAAAGTCAACCCTTGGTCAACTCTGGTCAACTGCACTAGTCAAACTAGGTCAAACTAGGTCATGTCCTAACCCAGCAAGTCTTACTAGGCCTAACCAAGACTATCCTAGCAAGCACACATCAATACAAGGCTATACAAGCCAACATACACCCGACTCTATATAGCATGCAATTATTCAATACTCAAATAGGCAAGAATTCACATTAGATATACACTAGGTAATCTTTTACATTAAGCTATATATGTCTACACATATATACACATACATATATTGGTATTCAATATTAGGTCTATAATCATGGCATTTCAAATGGTTATATAAACTTATATATTACAACACAATATGCTAACATATATATAATATACATACATAGCTAAGTTAACTATATTTATAAATACTTATTTAAGAGGCTATGTGTGTGTATGTAAACATGGCAAAGGGGCAAGTGAGGGTTAAATGGGCATACATAGTGTATACATATCAAAGAGTGTCAAAGTGTAAGTGAACAATGTGTCAAGTGTGATAGTGTCAACGTAGTATAAGGGGGTACATGAGGTAATATAGGATTTGTGTTAACATAGAACATTACATCTCATTAACTTGTATATTGCATACATTACATCTATTATTACATTACATTCATGCTTGCATTCATTCATCATTCATTTATTCTCTTGCACCACTATATGCACCATACATTACATACTATGGAACCTACATATTCATTACAAGCCATACTTATACATGCTTACATTAGATAGGATACTTACACCTCATACATCATTTATTTAAACATTTACTCATGCTTGCATTCTCTATTTAATTACATAATGTATATACATTAACATGGGTTAAAATCAAATAGAACATTATATTACACACAAGAGTACACAAAATGCATATGCCGAATAGTAACTACTACTAATAATCAATATTGTACCATCTCAGCATGAATTAAAATCTAGGATTAAAGTATGTTATAGATCTATGTGTTAGCTTTCCGAAACTTCAAACGGATCGCGTTTTCGTTTCCAAAAACTCCCGGAATCGCGAAAACACCGAGAACGCATTTGTCTTTCGTACAGCTGACACTCAAATAATTCTCCAGAAAGTTACAGAAAGAATTAGGCCTATTAATACATGTTTTTGGAAAGCTAACTTCAATACGCTTCTTTTAAAAAAACAAGAGATTAAACCGAGCTTTGAGCTAGAAGTTATGACATTTCTAAGTTAGGGCTGAAATTAAAAACGTGGATAAAAATCATGACGGATTTGGGTAGTTTGAGACAAAAGAACACAAGTATATAACATAATATATCAAGAACTCACTCTCTACACTAATATATATATATATATATATATATATATATATATATATATATATATATATATATATATATGAGACACTATAGAACACATCTCCAATACAAAAATATGAGATTAAACATGTAATAATTCATTCATACATAACAACAACACATAGAGTGTCCAAATTTAGAATTTTCTCACATGGACACAACCACAACACAAAGGACACTCCTATGACCTCCAAATGGATACGAAATGGACACAAATGGAGATACAACCATGGGAGTCATTCCTATGGGTTCAAAATAGACCTATATGCATGCAAAAATGAAAAGGAGAAGGGATTTATACCTCCCGGTAGATCAAATCGAAGAAAAGCCTTTCCGGAACGACACCGACACGTAGAGATTCCAAAACGACACGAACGAGCTCCGAATCCTCCCAAACTTGGGTAGCTTCCTCCTTGGCTAGAATGGAGAAGAAAAGAAGAAGATTTGGTGACAAAATGGAAGGATTTGGTGGAGAAATTGCTAGGGATTGCTCTCTAGGAATTTGGGGAAGAACAAGAGAGAGAGTGTGGAAGAGAATAATTAAATGAACTTGAGCCTATCCTCTCCCAAAGTGGCTGGCCATATGGGGCTATTTGTCCTATTATGGTAAGGTCCAAAATGCCCCACTAACCTATTCTATGAGTATTAGGAAAGGGCTAATTGGTTGGGGCTAAATTAGTCATTCTAAAGTCTCTAATCACACTAACCTTATCCATAATAATTAGTCTAACCTCTAACTAAAATATTTCTATCATGTGGACTAAAATTAATATCATGTGGGCCATGCCTAACTAGTGTGTGGGTCCCACTAGAGTCAAACTACCCCCGGGTCCCCGTTTCAAGTCGGATTGAGTTGAAATTCGAACCCGACTCAAATAACCCCAAAACAATATCATAAATAATAAAATAATATCAAA
Organism: Iris pallida; assembly: GCA_029216955.1. Lineage (NCBI taxonomy): Eukaryota > Viridiplantae > Streptophyta > Magnoliopsida > Asparagales > Iridaceae > Iris > Iris pallida. The sequence continues at coordinate 6,012,617 of JANAVB010024400.1, forward strand.
ATAATTCAAAGAGGTCAAATGCAAAAATATCCTTAGGCCAAAAATGACATTAAAATATCATAATCACATGGTTAGGCTCTAGGTCAAACAGTCTCTAGGGTTTCACTAGCAAAACGTTAAAACCATAAGTCATTGATTTAAATAATTTTAAAATAATTTAAAATCACCAAAAATCATATCATGAATTAAACATCATTATTAAAATAATTATAAACACAAAATTTCAAAATTACCCTCATTTGGGAAACTGGGTGCTACAACTCTACCCACCTTAGAAAAATTTCGTCCTTGAAATTTAAGATCGATAGTACTCCTTCTAGAGCCTCTAACCTACCCAATGTCTAAGGTAACACTTCCTAACACTGGAATAATAAACAGACATTTAAAAAGTATCAATCTAGGAATACCTCCAATACTGCTCTGCTGTACGGCGGTAATGGAACTTCAATAAAATATGGACTGTAACCTATATCGAAGGGACTGGACCTATTTTAAAGTGGTCTTAACTAAGGATGAAAAGGAACTGATCATAGGCTATAGGTATGTTCAAACTATTATCTTCTTATTAACCATCTATTAATACATTCTATTACCATAGGAACGATGCATTACTAAGACATATAGGCCCCTATCTCTCATAACACATTTATACTCACCAAAAGACTAGTACATCCTATCAAGGCTGATACTATAATCTCTCCTAAATCTCCTAAGCTACATGTTTATAGACACACATCCTCACATCAAGGACTAACCCATATATATCTACAACTGATACTAATAGAGTGACGTCCCTATTTTCCAACAATCAAGATCTAAAAAATTTTTATCTAAATCATGCAATTTGAAGGAATAGTATACAAGGTTAGGGCATACTGTAGCAGTTGGAAGTCTCACCTAGGTACACTAATCATTCTAGGTCAAAACAGTACTATGGTATCAACACACAAACAATCTAGGGTGTCCTAATTGGGAAGGTAAGGGAACAACAATCATCAAGGTTGTAGGGCTGTCTACCATCCTATATAAAAATTGGTCATTAACAAGCAACCAAGAAATTATTAAAAGGTTACTATTCCATAAAATGGCAAAAATTAAAAATTTAGGCACAACAAATCACAAATAGATTTTTGTCTTGACACGATCTAAGTTGATCAATTTCGGGATAAAACGAGATTTGGACAAGAAGGGAAATCAATGAAATCAAAGTATGAGCACGAGCATCCAATGATGGAGGTTCAGGTCATGATTAAATTTAATTCGACTGAGTATGAATACGAGGTTCATAGGCGATAAAAAGATTTCAAGGAGAATTGTCAAGGCTGTCGCGAATGAGACTCTAGGGTCAAGTTTAACTATGTCTCCATTCTCGTAGATTGATACATGAAAAAGCGAACCTAAGTGCAATAGGTTGATCAGACCATCATGTACCGGTTCTGATTAGACAATATGTTAGTGGGTGGCCAAATATGTCATGACCAAGCTCGAAAATAGATATGCTTGCAAAACTAAGGCTAATTTAGCAGCACAAGATATAAGGGTGGTAATGATGAAAAGAATTACATAGTCCAAGTTTCTTAACCAACGGGTCAAGTAATCAGATAAGGTACAAGGTTAAGCATCTAAGGAAACAAGCAGAACACCATCACATGTCGGATCGAAAGAATTGAGTCAAGGCTGGATTTCTAATTGAAATAAGAAGAAATTTAGTATAATGGTAGAGGTTATAGTTTAGCCAGTTGACCAGAAAATTATATCAAGAAAATAGAGTACAAGAAGACGGGTTTTAGTGGGACATAATATACCTACACGAAGGTGAGCTCGTCTAGGTCATACATATAAAATTTGTTGGAGGGTAACAGCTAGTATTACATTCTGAATATCAAAGTCACGATAAGGAATGTCAAGGATCTCAGTTAGAAAGTGGGAGTTCAAGAGGTGGTAATTAATGCACAAAAATAATGAAGATCGAGTTAGTCATCTGCTTCTGATACTCTTAAGTTCATCTGGTCATAACTTGCCAATCATATCTTTACCTCACTAGTCTCCATATGAAAATTTAACCTTTACTTAAACCCTTACCATGACTACCGTAGGCAATTCCCAATTTCCAAACATCACTCTTGAAGCACAACCCTCACATTTAGGAATCAACATTAACCATTTATTTAAATTTCCAAGTTCTTTCACCTTGTCTTAAATTTGACCCAAAACCTCTAAATTTTGTTTACGAATTCCTTGAACTTGTTCAAATTGTTCTCCTCGTATTATTTAATTTAAATCTCTAGGCCTTACAAAACTTATCTTTCATCATAAAATCAACTTCCGTATTTTCTTCGACATACGCCCTTGAATATTATTCTCCTAAAAATATTTCACAACAATCTCTAAACTTCTATAACTTTGTGCTCTCTCTATCCCTAGTCATTTCCTCGCAACATCTTGTTTAATATCCTTATTAAATACAATTAACTTCTCTTTTTTTTTGAATGACTGAAACAAAAGTAGCAAAAACATGTTCGAAAACATTTAAGGTACAATCTGATAATCATATGCGTCTATCCAAAATTATGGTACTCTAAATCCTCGTCATACTAGTGAGCAAGGCTACGATAATCACAGAGTCTTTGACTTATGCACATACCTCTAGAATCATGGTATTTAACATTTTTGCGATGCCGCTAGCTTGGCTGCGAAAACCTTAAATTTCTACACCCGAGAAATATATCCAAAATCGGACTATATGTCCTCACCATGCTGGCTAATGTGACTATAGAAGACAAGATTTCCATAACTTAGATGACCTAGCCCATATAATTTTATCTTGCCAAAAATTAAATTAAATCAACAATGAATACCAAAAAAAAAAATCAAATTTATCAACGAACATCAAAATTCAGAAATGAACAAAATCCTTCAAATCATATAACTACAAACTCGGATGCTATAGCTAACATCAAGATTCAAATTTCAACAATCTTCATCAAAATCAATAAATACAAACTCAAATTCAATAATAATCCATCAAAATAAATTCAATAGCAGAAAGTAAAGATAAATCAAATCAAGGAAAAAGAAAAGAGTTTTCAAATCGGAGTTAAACAAGATTCTCAAGGATCGTCCCAGGAATCTCTCAAGGGATCCTAATTGTGATTGAGTATCTTCAAAAATATATCATAATCCTATTGCAGGCTGTAGTGGTACTCTAGTTCGAATACCACTACACAAACTCGACCTGCATGGGCCACCACTAAAAATGTGTCACGACCCGCACCCTAGAGTTAGGGCACGAGAACGTAACAACGCCCAGCCTACGCCGCAGTGTCGGCGGTAGAACGCTGTCCTAGGTCTCAATGTATCTAACAGTATAAGACTAAACAGTTTATACTCCCCGAATGGGGGTGACATAGCAGAATGTAAACTCAATCACATCTAAGGTAGAGCATAAAGGAAGATAGATAAAACAAGAAATCGAAAAGAGATATAATGGATAGAAGTCTAAGTGTCTAAGATACAAACTCAGGATACATCTCAAACCCAAATACAGTAATCCATAAATACAACTCAAGATGACTGAAAATAAACTATAAGCAAAAATCCTAGCTATCTATGCAACCTCTACTGTCTCCTCTAGGCTAGCAGGCAACCTCCAGGCTATCTGTAAAATTTATCAACAGGTCCAGTTCGGATAGGAGCGAGCACATTACATCTCAACAGTTCATAGCAGGTTAGAAAATATAATCATGCAGTAAGATACAGGTACTGAAAGAAATGTTGTATGTAAACAGAGAGAGAGCTGTAATAGAAATATCTACTATAAATAGAGAACTAACATGTGGCTAGTGAGTCAGAGTACAATATAGACCTGTAAATGGCATAGGAGATTCTGATAAGACACTATGGAAGAGATTCTGATAAGATACTACTTGGGTTTTATTCACATGTCTACTTCTACTCCCCCGTACCTCCAATCAGTACACAAGGATCCAAACAGGTTATGTTATGATACTATGTAACAGCCCCCGAAGGGTGATAAGCCTTCGAAAGGTGATAAGCCCCCAAAGGGTGATATGCACCCAAAGGGTAATAAGCCTCCGAAAGGTGATAAGCCCCCAAAGGGTGGTAAGCCCCCGAAGGGTGATACATAGTAGTCCCAAAAATGGAGATTCTAGGAGACTCTGTGATCATAAGAGTATATGTCACAAGTGATCGAAGAACCTGTGAAGCATAGTGATAAGACATGTAAGTGAAACGCACAGAACATGTAGTACCCGATGCTCCCTAAGGATAACATCTCAAGAAGGGATCCGTATAGTACCAACCCATGTGACCAACGTGACAGTACAAGTAAAGTAATTTAATACAAAAAATAATTCTAAGCAGGATATGAAATGATCAGAGAATGTACTCGCCTGATATCTGAATGTCCAAGGTAAAGATACTGTCCGAGGAGAGGTGTCTGGCTCCTAATTAGAACAGCACAAGTCACAACATGTCCAGAAGGGTAATATAAAGCACTACAATGCATTCTACATGAATCTAGGTCAAACTAGGCCAAAGTCAACCCTTGGTCAACTCTGGTCAACTGCACTAGTCAAACTAGGTCAAATTAGGTCATGTCCTAACCCAGCAAGTCTTACTAGGCCTAACCAAGACTATCCTAGCAAGCACACATCAATACAAGGCTATACAAGCCAACATACACCCGACTCTATATAGCATGCAATTATTCAATACTCAAATAGGCAAGAATTCGCATTGGATATACACTAGGTAATCTTTTACTTTAAGCTATATATGTCTACACATATATACACATGCATATATTGGTATTCAACATTAGGTCTATAATCATGGCATTTCAAATGGTTATATAAACTTATATATATTACAACACAATATGCTAACATATATATAATATACATACATAACTAAGTTAACTATATTCATAAATACTTATTTAAGAGGCTATGTGTGTGTATGTGAACATGGCAAAGGGACAAGTGAGGGTTAAATGGGCATACATAATGTATACATATCAGAGAGTGTCAAAGTGTAAGTGAACAATGTGTCAAGTGTGATAGTGTCAACGTAGTGTAAGGGGGTACATAAGGTAATATAGGATTTGTGTTAACATAGAACATTACAGCTCATTAACTTGTATATTGCATACATTACATCTATTATTACATTACATTTATGCTTGCATTCATTCATCATTCATTTATTCTCTTGCACCACTATATGCACCATACATTACATACTATGGAACCTACATATTCATTACAAGCCATACTTATACATGCTTACATTAGATAGGATACTTACACCTCATACATCATTTATTTAAACATTTACTCATGCTTGCATTCTCTATTTAATTACATAATGTATATACATTAACATGGGTTAAAATCAAATAGAATATTATATTACACACAAGGGTACACAAAATGCATATACCGAATAGTAACTCCTACTAATAATTAATACTGTACCATCTCAGCATGAATTAAAATCTAGGATTAAAGTATGTTATAGATCTATGTGTTAGCTTTCCGAAACTTCAAACGGATCACGTTTTCGTTTCCGGAAACTTCCGGAATCGCGAAAACACCGAGAACGCGTTTGTCTTTCGTACAGCTGACACTCAAATAATTCTCCAGAAAGTTACAGAAAGAATTAGGCCTACTAATACATGTTTTTGGAAATCTAACTTCAATACGCTTCTTTTAAAAAAAACGGAAGATTAAACCGAACTTTGAGCTAGAAGTTATGACATTCCTAAGTTAGGGCTGAAATTAAAAACGTGGATAAAAATTATGACGGATTTGGGTAGTTTGAGACAAAAGAACACAAGTATATAACATAATATATCAAGAACTCACTCCCTACACTAATATATATATATATATATATATATATATATATATATATATATATATATATATATATGAGACACTATAGAATACATCTCCAATACAAAAATATGAGATTAAACATGTAATAATTCATTCATACATAACAACAACACATAGTGTGTCCAAATTTGGGATTTTTCTACATGGACACAACCACAACACAAAGGACACTCCTATGACCTCCAAATGGATACGAAATGGACACAAATGGAGATACAACCATGGGGGTCATTCCTATGGGTTCAAAATAGACCTATATGCATGAGGAAATGAAAAGGAGAAGAGATTTATACCTTCCGGTAGATAGAATCGAAGAAAAGCCTTCCCGGAGCGACACTGACACGTAGAGATTCCAAAAGGACACGAACGAGCTCCGAATCCTCCCAAACTTGGGTAGCTTCCTCCTTTGCTAGAATGGAGAAGGAAAAAAGAAGATTTGGTGGCAAAATGGAAGGATTTGGTGAAGAAATTGCTAGGGATTGCTCTCTAGGAATTTGGGGAAGAACAAGAGAGAGAGTGTGGAAGAGAATAATGAAATGAACTTGAGCCTATCCTCTCCCAAAGTGGCTGGCCATATGGAGCTATTTGTCCTATTGTGGTAAGGTCCAAAATGCTCCCACTAACCTATTCTATGAGTATTAGGAAAGGGCTAATTGGTTGGGGCTAAATTAGTCATTCTAAAGTCTCTAATCACACTAACCTTATCCATAATAATTAGTCTAACCTCTAACTAAAATATTTCTATCATGTAGACTAATATTAATATCATGTGGGCCATGCCTAACTAGTGTGTGGGTCCCACTAGAGTCAAACTACCCCCGGGTCCCCGTTTCAAGTCGGATTGAGTTGAAATTCGAATCCGACTCAAATAACCCCAAAACAATATCATAAATAATAAAATAATATCAAAATAATTCAAAGAGGTCAAATGCAAAAATATCCTTAGGCCAAAAATGACATTAAAATATCATAATCACATGGTTAGGCTCTAGGTCAAACAGTCTCTAGGGTTTCACTAGCAAAACGTCAAAACCACAAGTCATTGATTTAAATAATTTTAAAATGATTTAAAATCACCAAAAATCATATCATGAATTAAATATCATTATTAAAATAATTATAAACACAAAATTTCAAAATTACCCTCATTTGGGAAACTGGGTGCTACACCCATGCGGGAAGATTCAAGTCGCCAGCGACATCTTTCCTAATGCATGATGGACAGTTACTATGGAAAACACTTATACCCATATATAGAGATATGTGGAGAATTGTTGGATTTTGGCCTTTGTTCATTTGGAATTTTTGTCCCACATCGGCTAGGCCAAAGGAGTTGTATCTCTATATATTAGCTATGCTATTTTAGAGATGCACATGTGGTATAGAGGTGCACATGGGTGTGCCATGTGGGGTTATTTTTCTAATGGGAAAAAGGCTAAATAAATAATTGAAAGCATTCATGCTTTTTGCTCTTGGAAAATTTATTTTCATGGGAGCTAGGCCCCGTAGGAGCTTAGCGACTCGGACTCGGGCTCATGAGGCATAATGTGGCATTTTGTTGACACACTTTGCACTTAGCACGTCAGCATCATCGCTAGGCGTATAGTGCACTTAAGTTGCGTTCGTTGCACGGCCAGGCACGCTGCCAGGTTGAGCGACTCAGGTTGCGTAGGCCAGGTTGCGCGGCCAGTTGTGCTGCCAGGTTACGCGGCCCAGGTTGCACGGCCCAGGTTGTGTGACTAGGTGCGCGCCCAGTGGCATGCCCAGTTGTACGTACAGGTGCACGCTCAGTTGCACGGGTGGCGCAGGGTGCGCAGGGTACACATGTGGCACAGGTGGTTTAGTACGCGTTCAGCGCGTGGTGTACAAGGCGCGTGAGGTGCACAACTTGCTTCAAATCATGCCTGTGCATGATCTGAGCGGTTATTGCACGTTCGGAGTTGTTATTACCACGTCCCGAATGTTGTGATAACCGGACAATTGCTACTCGGGCCTATAAAAGTCTCTTCTCTTTCACAGGCAGGAACACAGAACATATACAGAGAGTTACGAAAGTTTACAAGTATTTTTTAACACAAGTAAACAAAGGCTGTGAGAGAGAAGAGAAGCTTTGCACCAGCGTTACTTTTGCACGGGAGTCCGTGTACGATCCGAGGAGTCAAAAGAGCAGAAGTATTCCAAAGTTCTCCGACGAACTTGCTGGTTCCTGGAAGCTATTCGTGTGGGACGAATATAGCTTTGAGCAATGGTGATCATTCACCCTAACAAGATATTCATCCATCTATCACCTGTCATCTTCTTCGCTGCTATCATAGAAACACTTGTGGAGTATGGGGACTTTAGCTCCGAGAGTTCAATTATTTATCTTGCGCCTTCTCAACAATGCGCTCCCTCTCATTGTTGCTATAAACAGACGGATCCCCAATAGTGATATATTATGTCCTTTTTGTCAGCTTCAACACGAAGACGTAAATTACCTGTTCCTACATTGCTATGTGGCAAAGACGGTATGGTTTGGTAGTCGGCTGGGTCTGTGAGTAGACAATAATATGGCTATTGATACTCTCCTCTGTAAATGGCTACATGATCCTTCAGCCCATGAGGTTTTCCAAATAAGTGCATACTTACTTTGGAGTATTTGGAAAGCAAGATGTGCGAGTATTTTTCGCAAGGCGGCTCCCATCACCCAGCAAATCATCTCTCAAGCACACTATATGCACTCGAGCTACTGCTACAGGAATGGAGAGAAACTTAATATGATTCAAAAAGCAAGAAATGAGTTCTCCTTTTCAACAAAATAGGAAGCCCCAGGTCCAAGTGTAACCAAGATTAATGTAGATGGAGCTACTGGGGATGGTGCAATCGTAATGGCAGCTGTTGCTCGCGACTCACAAGGACACTTCGTGACAACAAAGACTGGGACGATGATACACCACTTCGGAACAGACATTAGCTTGTGGGCGGAGCTCCATGCTATACATCATTGTGTTCTTCTCGCTCGACAGATTAACAAGATGGATATTATCATTGAAAGGGACTCATTGACGGTCGTTAGAATCATGAAGGGAGAGTCATATCTCCTATCCTGGTATATGTAGGATCTTCTTCAGTCCATCTGGGAGGACCTATATCATCTCCGAATGCAGCCCTCCATCACCTTCGTTAGAAGAGAGGGCAACAGCGTGGCTCACTCCCTAGCTGCCTATGCTATTTGGAATTCGGATAAATCTTTTAGTTCAATCCCACCAGATTGTATCACCTCCATTCTGGAGGAGGAATGTTTTTCCAGTGCACATTCTGATTAATAAATTCTGCAACATTTTAGATTCAAAAAAAAATAAGAAATCTATTTTTTAGTCAGTTGGGCGTCATTCAAATATTTCAAATATCCGCATGGGGAATGTGTCTAGGAATTTAAAACAGAGACCGTAACAGCCAACTACTAAGGGATCGTTTGGATCAAGTTTTTGGATTCCTAGGAATAGATTTTCAATTCCTTTCCCATATTTTAAATGTTGGGGCATTTGTATTCTTGACATGTAGAGAACTTGTTCTCTACATGCTTAGTGAAGTTTTAGTCCCACATCGAAAATGCATTATGTGGTATCTCAATATATATAGGCTTCTACGTATTGTTGGGATGTGCACATGGGTGGTGACCCAAAGGTGGGAACCATGTGGGTGATTTTACTAAGAGGTAAGAATAAGGCTCCATGGTAACCTTCTAGATTTTTGCTCTTGGGAAATTTATTTCCATGGGAGCTAAGCCCCAAAGCGACTCGGACTCAGACTCGAACTAGGATACGGACTCGGGCTCGGACTCGGACTCGGGCTCAAGGGCTCATGAGGCATAATATGGCATTTTGTTGGCACACTTTGCACTTAGCACGTCAGCATCGTCGCTAGGTGCATAGTGTGCTTAAGTTGCACCACGTTACATGGCCCGTTACGCGAGCACAGTTACGCCGGCCCAGTTACGTAGCCCAGTACGTACAGCGTAGAGTGCGTAGAGTGCGCAACATACGCAGCGTACGCAGTGTGCGTAGAGTGTATAGTGTGTGCAGGTTGCGTAAAATGGCTATATGCGTAAAGTACAAATCACGCTGGTTACGCAAGTGGCACAACTTACGACAGAACGTGTCTTTGTATGTTCTGAGCGGTTGCTCCATGTTCGGGGTGGTTATTACCACGTCCCTATCCCTAATATTGTGCTAACCGGACAGTTGTTGCAAGGACCTATATAAGGTCTCCTCCTTCTCTCTCACAAAAAGGAACTAATACACAAGTAGTAGATAGAAAGTTTACAAGTGTTTTGAAGCTGTGAGAGAGAAGAAAGGTATTGTACCAGCGTTGAGTTTTGCACGAGAGTTCGTATTCATCCGAGAAGTCAGAAGAGCAAGAGTGTTCCAAGTTCTCCGACGAACTTGCTGGTTCCTGGAAGCTATTCGTGTGGGGCGAATAAAGCTTTGAGCAACGGTGATCATTCGTCCCAGCAGGAGTTTTTCCATCTTTTGCCTGTCACCTTCTTCGTTTATCAGAATTCTATTAGCGCACCTCTGGTGAAGTGTATGCGTTGGTAGAAATCTGTGCACCTTCTGTCACTTCCCGTTTTCGAAATACGTATTCTAAATACATGTACTATTGGAATGTATTTATTTAATATTTATTATGTATTGTTCTGTATTTAAATTCCTTTAATTTCCTGCTAATTAAATTTCCTGTAATTTTATTTCTGTATTTTACTTTCTGCTTTTATAATCTGCTGTAGCTTTGCTTTGCGTTCGGCTTGGATTGGTTTAATTATGTTGGTTCATCATGAACCGAAACAAACCCCCTCACCTACCACCACTCCTTCATTTAAAGCCCATCCCCTTTCTCTCTCTTCATTACTTCTTCTTATTTTTCTTCTTCTTCCTTATAACTCCCCCACCAACCTAGGAGGGCTAGCAAGTGCCAACTTGCTTCTTGATGGATTTTTATTTTTGTTGTTCCATTGTCTTCCTCTTAAGATTCTTAGATACTTTAGTACTTAGCATTTTCGATTTCCATGACTCATTTCATGTAGATCTAAGTTTAATACATTTTCGGAATTTTTAGGTTTTGATCTAGTAACTTTATTATTTTTCAAGTTTTGATGGTCCCAAGTTGTAGAAAATTTGATTCAACCAAATTTTAACTATTGGAAGTCCTGATTTCGACTTATTTTGAGTGATTTATGGTCTTTTGGTTCATAAGTTTTCATGGCCATTAGAGGCTGATTGGAGAAGTTGAGCAGTACATGCTGTCCTGGCGCATACTGTTTGCTGGCAAAAAGCTTATGCCATGTTGTTTGCTAGCGTATGTTGTTTGCTGGCGCATGCTGTCCTGGCGCATGCTATTTTCTGTGACGCATGTTGTTTGCTGGGAAAAAGTTGTTGCCATGCTGTTTGCTGGCACATACTGTTTGCAGGCGCATGCTGTCATAGCACATACTGTTTCTAGCACATGTTGTTTCATGGCGCATGCTGTTTCTGGCGCATGCTGTTTCTGGCGCATGCTGTTTTCTGGCGTATAATGTTTCTGGCGCATGCTGTTTCTGGCGCATGCTGTTTCCTGGCGCATGCTGTTTCCTGCGCATGCTGTTTCTGGCGCATGCTGTCTCCTGGCGCATGCTATTTCTGGCGCATGCTGTTTCTGGCGCATGTTGTTTCCTGGCGCATGCTGTTTCTGGCACATGTTGTTTCTGGCGCATGCTGTTTCTGGCGTATGTTGTTTCTGGCGCATGCTGTTTCTGGCGCATGCTGTTTCCTGGCGCATGTTGTTTCTGGCGCATGCTGTTTCCTGGCGCATGCTATTTCTGGCAAATGCTGTTTCCTGGTGCATGCTGTTTCCTGGCGCATGCTGTTTCTGGCGCATGCTGTTTCCTGGCACATGTCGTTTCTGGCGTATGCTGTTTCCTGGCACATGCTATTTCGGGCGCATGTTGTTTCTGGCGCATGCTGTTTCCTGGCGCATGCTGTATCTGGCGTATGCTGTTTCTGGCGCATGTTGTTTCCTAGCGCATGCTGTTTCTGGCGTATGCTGTTTTCTGGCTCATGCTGTTTCTAGCACATGCTGTTTTCTGGTGCATGCTGTTTCCTGACGCATGCTGTTTCTGGCGCATGCCGTTTCTGGCGCATGCTATTTTTTGTCGCATGTTGTTTCCTGGCGCATGCTGTTTCTGGCGTATGCTATTTTCTGGCACATGTTGTTTCCTGGCACATGCTGTTTCCTGGCACATGCTGCATGAACTTCTATAATTTCTCGAGCCTTTGGACTAATTTTTGTCCCGAATTAACATTGGTTGATATTGATTGTGACCTTGACTAATAATTGATCATGCGTTCCTGGTTGGAAGTAAGAGATTGGCTAGTCGTCTTATTGAATTGAATGAATGAGACACGTTCATATTAATTATGAACTATTATAATCGATTGGCCGATCCCAAATATTAACATATAGGCATATGCAGGCTTCAATTTATTTATTTTTCTACAAAAGCAGCATGTGTACTTTATGGTCAAGGCATGATTTATTCTGTGGTTAGTTTTAATTGTTGTATTACGTTACGTAAGACCTACAACCTAACCTCACAGGTATCGTTGTAGAGTTGGGCATATCGTACTTTGTACGGAAGTGCTCATTCTGAATGACCATGATCCACGGCATGGGATTTCACTTAACATAGAGGCTACTAAGTTAAATAAAATAATGATTGCATTGAGAGAATAGATTCCTGAGTTCTTACATGGCAGCCCTCTTCGGGACTATTAAGTGCCCGACAGGCCGGCTGGTTCCCACAGATACTGCAAATCTGCCACACGGACAGGGAGCGGTATCTGCTTATATTATTTATTGTATATGGTATATTGATGACGGGCGTCCCGCTGGGACTCGTCTAATTCATGATTGGCGCAATTGATTGACTGGGTAAACTAGCCTTGTTTGCACATAGTAAGAACTGAGGAATTCTTTATCGCATAATTCCAAGATAACTTGGAACCCACAATAGCAAGCCGTAGTAGTTGCATGGCCGTTTAAATTGATTTGGTTGTGTACTGTATCTACTCGGTTGACTAACTGAGATGATCAGAGTGTCGAGACATGACGGACCAACTTCTGTCCTTGTTTGGTTGGGAGGTTGGTTCGAAGTATCGTGACGTTATGTGAATCCCAGTAGCAAGCAGAGATCTATTATTATATTCTCTTATTTACTGGTTTAATTCCTCATATCGTGCTTCCTTGCGGTACTTGCTATTAGAGGTCTAACCTCTCTGGTTTTGCATGGCCAGATTTAGAGCCGGTTCCCGAGGACTCGGCTTACTTCCACCTCCAAGATGGTCAATACTAGAGGGATGATCGCAGGAGGACTCGAGTGGGTTCCTTACTTCCCCACTCGTTTTGTTATTTACTTAATACCTTGCCGTCTGGCACCGATATGTTAGTCGGATTGTCTTGTACTTACTTTTACATAATTATAATTAAGTCAGACTGCAGCTGATAACAATTGTGTATACCTTGCTTCGTCATCTGGCTATATTTTGTAAAGCCAGTTATCAAGAACATTTTGACTGAGCGTTTGGGACGCCTTACTGCTTTATCTTACATGTTCTCTATTTCTGTTTCGTGTTTGAATGATTGAGACAATAGATGTGAAGTGACCACAGTGTCACCTTTATGTAGTATGTACCCCCTCGTCTTATTAGACAGCATTGATCGTATTATACGATATTCATCTACCCGTAATACGTAGCTGGCTGAGTCATTCTCCCGCTCTCCAGTATTCTGGTTCTGGGGCGTGACAAGGTTTTAGTGGTGGCCCATGCAGGTCTGATTTCAGACTTGTGGGGTATTTTAATTTATAGGATGTCTCAATCACACATGTTCTCCCTTGATTTCATGATTCGTTGTTCTTGAACCCAGCTTGACATTCTGGTATCCTACGACTTCGTTGATCCTTCATGTCCGGTCATTTGATTGCTCTCTTGTCCCTTTCCTTAGGGGCGCTTCGTCCGTATCTGTCAGAGCTGGACAACAGCAACAAGGGCAACATGGACAACCTGACCATGTTAATCAGCAACAAGGACCAGTACTACCTCAAGAGACTATCCAAGAAGAAGTGATAGTGGAAGCAGCAGCTGGATCGCAGTATCTGGAGGTTCCACCACCACCAACAGTTCCACCTACCCCTGTGGAAGTAGACACACCGGCCCTTCTGGAGATCATGAGAGGGATGATGGCTACTCAGCAATACCAGATGTTAGCCCAGCAGCGCATGCACACTCAGTTGCAAGAGCAGAACGTACTACTCAACCAAGGGTTACAGACGGCATTGGAAAGAGGGGCAAGGACATATTCAGGAGCATCAGCCAGGTTTTGCAAGTACAACCCCCGCCGTTTCGAGGGCACGGAAGATGCCATCTCAGCAGATGCATGGCTTAAGGATATTGAGGTTATTTTGACAGCAGTTAAGGTGTCGGCGGAAAAACGTATGGATCAAGTAAAGTTGTTACTTCAGGATCTCGCACGTAATTGGTGGAAATCAGAGGAAGTAGGCATCAGACGTCATGTTGCTTGGGACGATTTTACTGTAAGGTTCAAGACGAAGTACTATGGAGTTGTGGCGCAGTTTGAGCTGCAACAGAAGTTTATCAACCTCAAGCAGGCCGACAAGACGGTAGATGCTTATGCAGCGAAGTTCTGCAGATTGAGTAGGTTCGCCCCGGAGATGGTAGCAACAGAGAGCCAGAGGGCTATGAGGTTCCAGCAAGGGTTTCATCTTGAGCTCTTGCAATTGATAGAGGGGCACAATTACCAGACTTTCGATGAAGTATTGACGGCAACCCGAAGGCATGAGATCACCATTCAGAGGATCACGGCAAGGACTGGAGGTCAGAAGAGATCCCACAGTCAGATTGAAGGAGGAGGGGGAGCAGCGCCCCGAGTAACAGCACCATCCCCTGGCATTCGTATTCACGATGTGGCAATGCGAGGGCCAGCACCATCACCAAGGCAGCAGCAACAGCAACAGAGGAAGAACCAGCAACCTCCAGCGGGCTGCACTTATTGTGGGAATGTAGGACACACTAGAGATGTGTGTCGGATATTGAACGGGCAGTGTTTGATATGTGGAAGCCCAGATCATCGGGTTACCACCTGTCCTATGAATTCGAGGTCAGGAGGACCAGTGCAACAATTTTCTGCTTTGCCAGCACCAGGGGCAGGACAGTATCGAGGACCAGCGGTGGCAGTGAGACCGTTGGCACAGCGTCCGTTCATGGCACAGGCTCAGATGTTTCGGCAGCAGGGACCGCCGATGCAGCAACACCAGCATAAACCACCCCAGCATCATCAAGGAATGGGCCAACAGCAACACCAGGCTAGGACACAACATGGGAACCAACAAGGAGGTCGAGGGCAAGCATTCACTCTATTCTTGGAAGAGGCATTAGCATCGGGAGATGTTGTGGCAGGTAACATTCTCGTCGCCTCATATCCCGCAGTAGCATTGTTTGATTCGGGAGCATCACACTCATTTATATCTGCACAATTTACAACACGGCTAGGATTGGAATTCGAGGCATTACCAGGGAGGTTAAATATACTCACTGGTAATGGGCTCGTAGGAGTTAGTAGAGTTATTCTAGCATGTAACATTGTAGTTTGCGGGCATTCCTTACCCGCCCGGTTGATAGAATTTCTTGTTGGAAATTTCGACGTTATCTTAGGCATGGACTGGCTGAAAGACAGTCATGCGATAATAGATTATCGTAGAGAGAGTGTATCTTTTTATATTCCAGGCATAAAGCGGTTCACCTTAGTCAGATCAGTGGCAACTCAACAAGAATAGGGAGTAGTGACGGCAATGGAAGAAGTTCAAGTTCCGAAGGTAGTTGAAGAGTTTCTGGACGTATTTCCCGAAGAACTTCCAGGTCTACCACCGGTTAGGGATATTGAGTTCAACATAGAATTGGTACCTGGAACTAAACTGATATCAGATCGAGTTTACAGAATGGCAGATTCAGAAAGGCCGAGGTATATCAGCACATAGAGAAACTGAAGGAGAAGAAGTTCATCCAAGCTAGCATATCACCATGGGCAGCACCAGTGGTACTTGTGGGGAAGAAGGATGGGTCATCGAGATTATGCATCGATTACAGGAAGCTTAACGCGGCAACAGTAAAGAACAAGTACCCACTACCCAGGATCGACGACTTGTTTGATCAGTTGAGCAGAGCTAGAGTTTTCTCTGTAGGAGCGTAAAAAGTGCTTCAAAGAAAGAGTCATCTCATTCATAAGTGATATGTTTTACGCCAAGCAGAGCGGTTAATCTCTTTACGCCCAAGACAAGGCTAATCAGGCAGATCATTTTACGCTCGGGGCTATACCCATGGTTTTATGCCAAGGACAGATCAGCCACTTTTACGCTGGACAAAGCTGTCAAGTCTCGCATTTAACGCAAACTCTGACGTGGAGATATTAATAATGGCATATATCACAGAATTCAAAGGGATTTATTTTTACACAGAGACCAATGTTGTCGTTTAGTATGTGGAATGAGCTACTTTACGCTCACACTATGGCTTCTTTTACGCATGAAGACTATACGAGCTTTTTACGCTCAACAGTTGACGTGTGCGTAAAGTCTATTTGAGCTGCTTTTACGCTCAAGGTTATTTAACAACCACTTTACGCGGAAAGTCTATAACAGGGCTACTTTACGCCTAGTCTACTGCTTTATGCTCAGAATACATTGGGGCTATTTTTACGCCCTATTCTCTTCCACCAGTTTGGAACGTGGTTTGCCTACGTGGCTTTCATGCCATTCTTCTCGAAGAACGTGTGTACGTGCATCCTATTCTTAATGAATTGATGGGACACGTGTCAACACATACAGAAGATGACTTCAGTCGTGGGTGGCAGTTGTTAGCATAAAAATAGAACTTTTGTTGAGTTTTTACGCACAAGAGCCCAAGCCTATAAATGGACTGATTTTTCTCAGAGACACACACAGAGACATGAGAGAATACAGAGATCAGAACTTAGAGATTTCGAGAGCATTCTTCTTCAACTTTTCTTTCAGAACAGAGTGAAGCAAAGCAGGAAAGCATTCGGCCTCGCCATCAGTGCCCAAGTACGTCGATACCTTTCTGGTGACTTAGTTCTTCCGGTTGTTCAACTTCAAGCAGAGATCTTCATCATCATCATATGGTCCAAGGAACAAAGTGATCATTTACAGATCAGAATTCTATAGCAATACTTTCCCAAAATCAAATTTGTACTTCTTGTACTTTTTCTCATTTTATTTTCAAAATTCGACTTCCAGGCATTTTGTTAAGTGAAACAAAAATAGCGCCTCTGCTGGGGACGACCTTCTCCTCTGACGAGAAGGCAATTGCTCAATATGATGATGTTTCGGTCGGTTCGACCAAGAAGACTCTGGTTGTACACTTCGACCAGACTGTCTACGAAGAAATGCTCCGAACTGGGGGTGGTTCCCGCTAATCCAATGTTCAAAAATCTTGCAAAGCACGAAAAATTTGCATTCCTAAATCCAAAATAGCTTCTGATCTCTCTGTTGCTGCTAGTGGCAAGGGAATTCTTCCCACTCCTGTCGTAGGGGCTCCCGTTCGTAACGAGGCAGTCCTTACTTCAGAGTTGCACTCAAAGTGTGACGATTTATCTCCCGTTTACAACGGTGAAGATAATCAGGTTTCACGCCCACTGTGTAAGAACATGGTTTTATGCACAGTGGGTAAAAACCAACTTTTACGCTCAATACATAAAGATGAGTCTCCCATTTGTAATGTAGCAGACTCTAGTGCTTCTGAGGGTAAGAATAAGTCTCCCGTCTGTGACGCGGTAGACACATACAAGTTACGCTCTTCGCGTAAAGGAAAATCTTCCGTCTGTGACGTGGTAGATAACCAATTTTTACGCTCTACGCGTGAAGGTAAGTCTCCTGTCTGTGACAGTGTAGATAAAATTTGCAAAGATGTTTACACATCTAATGTGAATGTACCTAAACGTGTGCAGCGTAAAAATCATGTTGGTAAAACTTCAGTTCTACACCAACAGCCTTCTTATACTACTCTACGCAAAGTACCAAATCTACAAATTACACTCATTGAAAGTGGAGTCCTTTGTGCTAAAAAATTTCGAGATTTACGCACACAACTCCAAACGCCTAGAAACGTACAATTTGGTTCTGCGAATGCTGCCAGTAATCTTCTTTATACACAGGGTATTAAACATTTTTCTACCCCTAATATAATAAAGAAGACTACTCCCTCCACTCCTTCTGACTTACGTAAATTGCTAATGCAAAAGCGTAAAGATAGACAATCTTCGGTGACATTTTCCCAAGAAAAACATCATTGTGATTATCACCAGGTTGTGATCAACTGTTGTTGTTCGGCTTCAAAATGGTCAGTTTTTGATCGATTAAGTTTTAATTCACCTCAACATCAAATTGAAGACCAAGAACATGAGCTGTCATATGCATCAGTCAACATGGCATCTCATACTAACAGAGGACGACGTCCGAGATGG
Source organism: Iris pallida (assembly GCA_029216955.1). Classification (NCBI taxonomy): domain Eukaryota; kingdom Viridiplantae; phylum Streptophyta; class Magnoliopsida; order Asparagales; family Iridaceae; genus Iris; species Iris pallida. The sequence goes on from JANAVB010024400.1 coordinate 6,031,108, forward strand.
AACATGTCCCAAACTCCAGGTCAACAACAGTTCAACAGACTTTTTGATTCTTTTGAGGGGGTATATCAAAATACTCGATCAAGAAGACAGACAAATGCAGACTTCTGATTCAGAAGCTGGGGGTACTCAATCTTTTGAGTCCGAGACTGACAGTGTCGATTCATACTTCTATACTGATCCTTCTATATCTTCAAGAGAGGTTGAATCCTACGTTGTTGGAGATGAACCAGAGACCTCATCTGTTAATACAGAACAGCGTCTCATTGTCGTTGAACAATCACTGAAAGACATGCTTAACATGGTGCAAAATATGCATCAGATAATTTTGAATCAGCAAACTGCTCAGCCGACAGTAGTGACACCGGCACCAGTAGCAGCACCAACTCAAGATAGTCAAGGGACTGAAATACCTTTGAATATTCATGAGCCTGCTGTTAATCAAAATTCTGTATCTCCAGATTCCATCATTCTTGAAGACGTACCACCTCCAATGGGGGTTACGGTACATCCAACAACTATTCAATCAAATGTGCCGCCGCAAAACAGTGAAGCCATTCAGGCAGTGCATGAACTCAAAGCACAGTTTGAAGTCTTGAGGCACAAGGATCAGCTTCAGAGGTTAGGGATTAAGCAACCTTATCCTCCTCATTGGAATGATGTACCATTTCCACCGAAATTCAAGCCACAATCTATGGTTTTGTTCGATGGAAAAGCATCTCCCAGTCAATATATCAATTACTTTGATATTATGACTGTACATCTACAGAAAGATGACGCTCTTCTCACTCGAGTGTTTATCGGGTGCCTGACGGGTTCGGCTTATGATTGGTATCGAAGCTTACCCGATAATTGCATTTCGTCTTTCGACGAATTTAAGGCAATGTTTCTCTCCCGCTTCTATGAATGAGGTATGGACATGAACATATCCTCCTTGATAGAAATTAAACAAAAGGAGAAAGAAGATACTCGAACGTTCATCGAATATTTCTGACAGGCTACTCTAAAGATGCCTCCTGGTATACCAGATTCAGCGTTGATTGATACATGCAAAATGAATCTATGACCATCCATCGTTGTTTTCACGGGTTCCCAATTCACAGATTGGGCTTTATTCATTATAGCAGTGGTTTCTGCAGAGACCAATGGTAGGTTGGCTCGTGAACATGGGATGATTTTTGCCTCAGATGATAGAGGAAAGAAAAGTAATCCTGGTATTAACCCCGGTAATCGTAATGTGAAAGGAAAAGATACCCCCATGGTTAATCTTTCCAAGAATAAAATGATGCCAAATAGTCAGAAATCTTCCAGGCCAAAGGAAGAATACTCTTTTGATGAGAGTGATATCCCAGGGATATTTTAATGTCTGGTAAAGAGTGGCAAACTTCAGATTCCAGAACCAAAGAGGCCTAATGAGATGAATCTAACTGATAATCCCAAATATTGTATCTATCATAGATACATTAATCATCCTACCAGTGCTTGCTATGTCCTGAAGAAGAAAATCCAGGAGCTGATAAATGGCGGTGCTATTGCCTTAACTAATGATGACCATACGGTTACAACCAATATGGTTTCTCTTCAGTTCAGAGATTTTCCTCCACAACAAGTCCCAGATGGAATTACCCCAATTTCGAAGGCGACAATGAAAATCATGAATATCCCACCTGCCAGAGAAGAAAATGCAGGATTGCTGCCACTCACATTAAAGAATGGTGAAATTATGTGGGTACATCCTGACTTAGTGCCTGAATTGGAAAATGAAGGTAAAACTTCAAAATCCAAGAAGGGTAAGAAAGTCAAAACCTACAACATAATTTCTCATGATATTCCAGATCCTGATGACTTGGATCGGCTATGGGATGGCTTTCCTTTAGAAGATAGATTGAGAGGACTAAACATCTGTCCTCCAAGTCTAGCTCCTCCTACTAAGCTCAAGCTTACTCACCAGCAGTGGCTAGCCATGAATAGTGTTCTTTTATACCGGGCGCAACAAGTCTTTGCTGCTTATGAAAAAGCTCCGATAGAGATTTTTCCTCGTATCCCGAATCTTTCTCCTCCTGTGGCTACAGAGACATCTATTCTTCATTCTCCTGTGGATACAAAGATTTCTTCTCCTTCTGTGGAACCATTTGCTAAAAGCCTGCTGCCCATTCATCTATACAGTCAGCAATCTGTCCTTCTCATGAAGAAAATGGGTTATGACTTTCAGAAGGCAGAAGGTTTGAATTATGATAAAGGAATATGACTTCCTTTACAAATTCAAAATCAAATATCCACTGTTGGACTGGGTTCTGAAATTCCTCACAACGAACCTTACAAGAAAAAGGCTAAAGGGAGGAAGACTAAATCCTGTAATATGGTACTTCCTTCTCTTGAGTTTGAGGAAAAAAAATTTGCTGGTACAAGATCTGGGAAAGAGTACCACAAAGATTATGAAGGATCTTCTAAAGAAACAGAAAATGTAGTGGAAACACTACCAGCTCAACCTTCTCATGTTCCTGCTAAACCCTCGGTGGTTGAAAAGGGGAAACATAAAGCAATACACTTCGACGTTCCACTGAAGTCTGCTTCCAGTCAGGGGGTGGTGATGAAACCTTACAAATTTGATATTCTAGCTCAGTTAGCCAATTCTTCGGCTAGACTATCTATATTTGAACTGCTTCGCCTTTCTAGAGAAAGCAGAGAGACTTTAAGTGAAGCTCTACTTCGGACAGATTCATGCTTGGCTCAACTCAAGAGTCCTGATAATACTCCAGTTTCGTGTCCGCAATGTCATAGTGTGATGGAAGCAATTTCCAACATCACCTTTACACAGGAAGATATGCTGTTGAAGCATAACAAACATGACAGGCCTCTGTGCTATACTGGGTATATTGGATCTACTGAAATTGAAAGGATCTATATTGATCCTGGGTCTTCAATTAGTATAATTCTTCAGAGCATGCTAAGACCCCTGAGGATTCCTACTAGTGATTTGACTTACACTAGTACTACGATAGTCGGTTTTAACTCTGGTAAGAGTAAACCACTGGGGAAGATTCGTCTGCAGATTCAGATTGGCGATCTCCAAACTATGGTAACCTTCTATGTTATCAACTCAGACGTATCCTACAATATCCTTCTTGGAAGACCATGGTTACATGAGCATAATATCGTGCCTTCAACTCTTCACCAATGCTTCAAGTATATGGATTCCCAAGGAGTTGTGAAGACTGAGTTTGCTGATATCAATCCTTTCAAGGGTGTCGAAGCCTATTTTTCTGATTCAAGGCTTTATAAATAAGAGTATATGAAAGAGATATCAGACATAGCTGAGGATCGATCATCTACTGAGGATCAATCTCTTAATGAAGATCCACCAGAAGAGCAACCTTTGAAGATCATAGTCAAGGGACGAATCCAATCCCAACCTGTCAATGATCAACCTTTGATAATCAAGGTTAAAGAAGAACTCAAACTTCATCTGAGGAATCAATAAATATTCCTGCTAAAGTTCAACCTTTTGTGATCAAAGTCAAAGGGCATACTTCTTGTACGAATGATCCAGAACCACCATTGATTGCCAATCTTGGCAAATCTATGCAGAAGATGGATAATGGTCCATTGTTGATTAATCCGAAGCATAGTAATCAGATTGTAAATGATGTAAGTATTGATCATTCTGTACTTCTTGATATCAATGAAGATTTCCTTTTCGAGTATATGGCTGTTAAGTTTATTGAAAGAATGACTTTATCTTCGGATAAGCAAAGTCATCAATATAAAGGCGACATAGAGCCAGAAGGAACTTTATACATCGATCATAAGAAAAATTCTTTTTCTCCTCATGTAGATGTTGGACCTTATGCTCAAAGATTCCTGACATCTTCTCCCTATCTTCTACTTGTAGCCGCTTCATCACAAGCCTGTGTAACTTTTAGACGTCACGAAGAATCTTATTTCGTGGTTCCGTCTAATAAGAAAAACAAGCGCCAAATTGTGTTCGGGCTGACTAGAAATATCCCGGTCGCTCAGGCAGATGAGCTGAAAGATAAAGACAAAGGAAGAATCTGAATTGACAAGCATAGTCAACAATCTATCAAGATTATCCAGAATATGGGATAAGATTTGAAGACTATGCAAGGGCTCAATCAAGGTAAAGGTAGACGACTACCATTATACGGTGATCCATTTTATCAGAAGACTCGTCATAGATTGGGATATGATCCATCCCATATGTTTGATGACGATATACAAGAAGAATTCTCTTCTAATTCCTCGCAGTCATCAGATTCGGAAGGAATCTAATTCGTCGAATCCGAAATATCTCATTCTTCATATGATGAATCCAGACAAATATCCTCAGTCAATATGGTTCAGATTGATGGTGAATCAGAACTATTTGAGAATGATCCTTGGGCTCAACAGATGGATACTCAGTGGAAACTCTGTTTTGAACAGCGACAACCACCTACAGAGGATAAGGTTATCCAAATTGATGTTGGAGATGGAACTACGTCCAAACCAATATTCATCAGTAAACATCTTTCTGAAGTTGAAAAGGAAGAGTTGATAAAACTTATCAAAGAATATATTGACATCTTTGCATGGAGTTATGAGGATATGCCAGGGTTAGATCCTAAAGTTGCTACTCATAAACTCAATATTTTGCCCAATGTCAAGCCTGTAAAACAACAGCAACGGCACTTTAGACCAGATATGATGGATGCAATTAAAACAGAAGTCAAAAAGTTGATTACATGTGGGTTTGTTCGTGAGGAACAACACCCGGATTGGGTTGCCAATATTGTTCCTGTTATGAAGAAGAACGGAAAGGTCCGAGTTTGTATAGATTATCAAGATCATAATACAGCCTGTCCAAAGGACGAATTTCCACTTCCAATTACTGATGTCATGATAGACAATACATGTGGTTTTGAACGCATGTCTTTCATGGACGGATTCTCAGGATACAATCAGATCAAAATGCATCCAGAAGATGAGAAGCATACTGCTTTTCGTACACCCCTTGGGGTTTATTGCTATACAGTTATGCCATTTGGACTTAAAAATGTTGGCGCTACGTATCAACGGGCTATGAGCAATATCTTTCAAGAATACCTACAGAAAATAGTTGAATGCTACGTAGATGACATTGCTGTTAAAAGTCGGTCAAAGAATGATCACATTCAGGACTTAAAGACAGTATTTGAATTGATGCGCCAACATTAATTGAAAATGAACCCTACTAAGTATTTCTTAGGGGTTTCTAGTGGCAAGTTTTTAGGATTTGTCATTACCTCACAGGGTATCCATGTTGATCCCGATAAGGTTAAAGCAATTCTTGAAATGCGTCCTCCTCGTAATCTGAGAGAACTCCGTGGCTTTCAGGGTCGTATTGCTTATATCAGAAGATTTATATCCAATCTCTCTGGGAGATGCCAACCTTTCTCTCGCTTATTAAAGAAAGGTGTATCATTTGTTTGGGATGAAGCGTGTCAGAAAGCCTTCAATGATATTAAACAATACCTTACAAATCCACCTGTTCTGGTATCTCCAGTAGTAGGAAGACCATTTTTGTTATATGTTCGAGCCTTGGATCATTCACTTGGCGCCCTTCTTACACATAAAAGTGATATGGGTCATGAATAGGCAATATATTATCTGAGTAAAATGATGGTCGGAGCTGAACACAGGTATACTCCTGTGGAAAAGGAATGTCTAGCCTTGGTTTTTGTCGTCCAAAAGACAAGATATTATGTGACAGGACAGACTATTCATGTCGTCTCCAGAATAAATCCCATTCGGGTATTGATGAGAAAACCAAGCATTCTTAACTCCAGGTTAGCCACCTGGGAGATGTTGCTTACTCCTTATGACATGGTTTATATACCTCAAAAATCAGTAAAGGGCCAAGCATTAGCTTATTTCTTAGCTGCTCACCCTATACCGGAAACATCGAAGTTATATGAGGACATTTGTAGCTCCCCTTCCAGGAAATTTGAAAATATTTTTATTTTTTATTTTATTCGAATGGTGATTATTAGATTTTATAAATTATATAGTTTATTATTTCGGTAGATGACTTTAGCCAAGGTGGTGGTATTTATATACATCATAAGTTCTTAATGTTGAATAATGTCTTGTTGACAATATAGTGAATAATTATCCTTAACAAGTATGCGTATTTATTTTAAAGATTGGCTAATAAGTTCCTACTTACTATATGGAAGTTAATCTATGATAAAATCAATATTTAGTGAGATGTATGGTATACCGTGTAAGTTAAACTCTCCTTTTCTTCATAAATTTTATATGATTGATTTTTGATATATATATGTAGATGGCATATATGTGTATATGCATGTTTATATATAAATATATATACTATTTACGTGTATGCGTATATAAATACAAATATTAATATTATAGGTATGTATGTGTGTATATAAATACATATAATACCTTGTATACATACATGTGTATATATAAATATATACATAAATAAGTGTACATATATATAGATATAATATAATGATTGTAGGTATGTATATGTACATAAAGATATATATAAGTAGATATATGTAATATATTTATGTATATATATATATATATATGGATATATTTATGTATATATATATATGGATATCTATATAAGGAAATAAACAAGATAAGAACCCTGAACTCCAATTATAATCGTTTCTTCAAGAGGTCAACTTGCTTTTACTTGACCAATTAACAAAAGCATTAGCTCTAAGACTTTGAGCTCATATTGTCTTTTTCAAATCTGGTAGTCAATCAAACATGTCAGCCCAGGTTTTGATAGCTCGGCTATTCTGGGGTTTCCACCCTTTTCCATATCATTTCTTTGATTTACCAAAAAATATTGGTCGTTAATACACATAGAAGCTTGATCTCCTTGAAGAGATCATTTTTAAGCCCTTTTCTTTGTTTTTATAAGTCTGTATGTGGTATTATATTGTTATATTGTTATGCTTGGCCTTTAGATAAAACAGAATAAGAAAACAAACTCATGAATCAGCCCAACAAAGTAGGCCCGAACCCAGCTTTAACCAACCCAAGCCCGCACGCGCCAATGGGAAAACTTCCAGGCCGACCCTGTGTAACAGCCGCGCATAGACACCCATTTAACAGAGAACGAGGGAGAGAAGGAGGAATTCTAAAACCCTAGCGAATACTTGCGCGCTGACCCCTTCCCTGGGCGTGCCCCGCGCGCGCGCGCCGCCAAGGGTGGCCGTCGGCCGGCCAGGTCGCCAGTCGACCCGCGTGCGCGCAGTGAATCAAGAGCAGGACAGCAGCAGCAGTATGCAGCGCCGAGCTAACTTCGCACAGGGATTCCCCGACGACCGTTCGACGATTTGTCGAACCAGTTTTGCAGGTTCGAACCTAACCTATACCCCTTTATTTCGATATGATAGTTTCGATTTAAATCAAAACGGAATCAAGTTAAAAATCGATGCCAACTTGACGAAAATCTGTCCCAAACGGGACAGAAGAAACAGTCCAACGACCCTTCTTTACGGTCAGTTTTCTTCCAGACCATGAACGATTTCGAAAATGTGTTTAAAGGAAGTTGGGGACAACCTATAGAACAGAAAAAACCCTTCTTTTACTTTTAATTAATTCATTGTATTCGTCAAATAAAATCTGTTTAAAGTTTGCTAAAAATCTGTTTTCAAAATCATGAAAATGCTCCACACGACGTGCGTCACGCCAATCCGGACGACCTGGTCGCGTACCGAAAGGATCGAAAGCTGCGTAACGACTTCGTGGTTATGTGGGCTTTGACGGAATTCAAATTGGTCGCGTGTGCACGACGAATTTGATACGTATCCGTCGAAATTCACCGTATCGTGCACTTTGCAAATTCTCCAATTACTTTGTGCACGCTCGTCAGATCGAGACAAAACTTGCGCCAACAGGACCGTATCATTTTTTTGGTCCTGTATGCCAAGTTTGGTCCAATTCTGAGACAGTTGAATCCGACGTCGTTTTGCGGGCCCTACGATCCCACTCAACTGGACGATTTTGTGCACGGCCCGCCGGAATCCAACTTTGGACATACGGTTGGGTTCGTATCGGAAAACTGGATCCGTAGACATGTAGTTTGACGACTTTAGAGACCGTTGACTCTGGGACGCTTTTCGGTGCAAAACGCGTCCAACGGCGGATATCGTTTTTGTCCGAAATTATCGTTTTGCCCCTGTGTTCCAGAATTGAACTTAAGGACAGGCAATCCTAGCTAATTTGACTATTCTGAGAACGTTGGTAATGTTTATTTCAGCATCCGGAGACTTCTACATGTGTTGACTGATTGTGGCTCATTGAGTAGTATGGTATTATTGGTTTCTCCAGCTAAGGACCTCAGGCAAGTGCACTTTCTGATTGCTTTCCGATTCATAGTAGTCTTTTCATTTCATGTCTATACATATATCTTGCTGCTTGTTGACACAGCTCGTCACACGGAGTAGTCGGGAGGGGAAATATCTTAGTAAGACATGTGAACTACCCAGAACTATCCCATGAGTCTATTCTTGAATAATAGCATCTGCGCACGACACGTGTAGATGCCGGATTTACCCCCTAGCCGTTCACATGTCGAAACGGATATTTCACACCACCTAGATAGATGTCTTTTATTAGTTTTTCCTTGTTTACTTCTTTATCGTGCTATGACATCAGTTATCTTCCAGTTTTATTTCTCATATGCTATTTTCATGTCTTGTCAATTCTATTGTGTTTTGCACTGCCGTCGGTTTGTGTACTTGTTCCAATCCTGACTGGATAACCAATATTTTTAGGTTTAGCCGCGATCACTCTTTACATTGGGAAGGCTTGGGTATGCTGAGGTCAACCTAGAAATAGAAGATAGCATTGTATCAATTCCATTAAATGTAAAGCCTTGTATTTTCTTTAAATATAATTCTTGTAAATGTTGCAATAAATATAGAATTGTGAATGAGCAGCAAATGTTTTATTTTGATCATTTATTTCTTGCGGGCTTGACAGCGTTCTACCGCCGACTCTGCGGCGTAGGCTGGCTTGGACACGTCTCGTATCCGAAAAGCGGGTGCGGGTCGTGACAAGTTTTTGTGGTGGCCCATGCAGGTCGGTCTTCGCAAATTGTTGCGAACTCGTGATGGTGCGTTAGTCGTACTATTGCGAGCCTGCGACAAGAATTGCTCATTCACAAACTAGGATTAAAATGATTTAAGAGAATAACTAGGACTAGGAGTCCCTTGTTCAAACTGACCGTTGGGTAGTTAAGGTTATTAAACAGGCCATGCAATTTAGATAACTTGCTAGATCTTTATAGGTACACTGATACTTATGATATGACATTATGATCCTACATGGATCCACTATTCACTGGTAAGTTAGGCTTTCCTATAATTAAGGCTTTAATCTTGATAAACTGTTCAATTTCTTTTGCTCTATTAGTTGTAAATCTTATATCATAAATTAGAACTGTTTAGTTAAATTCTAGTTTTGCTGTAAGGACTTGAATCATAATTCATGATTCTGTTTTTCGTATGTGAATCTTGAGGTAGATTGATTTAAAGTGTTTCTCTCAATCATTTGTAATATTATGAGATAAATGTTAGGAGATTCTTATTTTTCCTGCCTTCAGTTATTTTCTCCCCAGTCAACCTTTTACTTTAAGGATTGAGACTCATAGGTAGATGTTTACGCTCTATCATAATCCACATGCTTGAATCTCTAGAAGCTCATAAATTTTTACGGTTATAGTTAGAGAAGTATTAGCTAACCCATAATAGTTAGACAGCAGCGCACTGTCATCAATTAGCTGAGAGTGGAGATGTGGGTTCACTACAGCCAGCAGCGCATTGGCGAGGCACAACCCATAGAAATGAAACCATGTTGCGGACCATAGTCTATGGAACATTGTAGAAACTATGTTCTCGTGACTTCTTTAGATCTGGATACCCTCGTGTCAATGTAAGGTAGAGTACCGATAACCTATCACAATTGAATCACGGAACCAAGAGTTGCCACAGCCAGATTATATGGGCGAGGCATAAATTCTCGGTGAAATGATTTCAGACGTGATTACAAGGTTAGGATATTATAGGGGATAGGGACTGCCCTATATGACCCTAAGACCCAAAACCAATAATTTCTATAAGTTGAGTAGCATGTCTCCCAACCTAGCGTTATATGGTTCTTGTGATCTATTAATGAGGAAACTGACTGACACTAATAGGCTTACCTGGAGTATAGGATTCAGAAGCCCATAACCCATTAGTCGACCCGGGGCCTTATGAATAGAGGATAGTAAGATTGACTGTATAAGCAATGACACCATGTAAGAGTTTGATTCTCTCAAAACTCGAACTACTTATCTCCTCCTTCCAAAAATCTCGCGTACTTGTATTTCGACTATCTTGACCAACGCTGCTATTACAGCCTAGTTTTTGCAAGCTTAATCTTTTATCGAGCTTGATTCGAGACGTATGTTTATTGGGGACGCCCGCTAACATATTGTCTAATCTGAATCGTTGTATTACGGTCTGATCAACCATGATGCATTCGGTTCGCCTTTTCTTCTAATTGTCCTACGTGGATTGAAATGTAGATTCCCCTAGGATCTCATCCGCGACTGCTTTGACAATCCCTCTTGAATTAAACATTCACCCTTGAATCATGTAATTGCGTTCAGTAAACATCTCTCTTGAACTCTTCAGTAACACCTCTCTTGAACTCTTTATTGTTTTCGTCATCACTGATTGGAAAGACGAAAGCTCATAATTGATGGATAGATATAGAGTATCCCCGTGGCTATGATAGTGGTATACGCAAGTGTAGCTACCATCAGCCAGCTCTGTGACTGGAACCTTGCCTTGAGTTACTCGTCCTTCCTTCGATACTAAACCTGCTAATCTTGATCTTCTAGTCATTAGACTCTAAGAATGTTAGGATTTTACCCTCAGTCAAATGCCAACCTAGGAGACTACCTATGCTCAGGAGACCAATTATTGTGAGACTCTAATTATTTGTTTGAAGCTTGCTTTAACTGGAACCCCTGCGACAATAGTTCGTAAACTCTTTTTCTATCTGTATTATTAAGATACTTTTACCACCCTTGAAGCTTCATATTGCTCTCGATTAATCTTCCTTACCTTCATGTCTTTCCTATTTTGGAGCGACTAATGGTCGTGCTTATTAGAGTATCAACATTTCTTAGCCACTTGTGTAGGTTTGTTGCTTGTTAAAAATTAGAGTTGCTTGATAGATACGAGAGGATCATATATACCAAACGACTAGATATTTGCTGGTAGGATTGTTAGCACCAGTTAGAAGATTTTAAGATTTTAGTGTGAGGAGTGGTGTGACCAAAGATGGGTAGAAGTCCTGGACGGCTATTTGGCTAGGAGAAGAATACAAACTATTTTTTTTTGAGGAATTAAAAATTTGAGAAGAGTGTGGTAATAGTGGATTTATTCCTTGACTTTTATTTTTAAATTTTAGGCAGAGTTATGAGTTAGAATTTCGAGGACGAAATTATTTTTAAGGTGGGTAGATTTGTAGCTCCCCTTCCAGGAAATTTGAAAATATTTTTATTTTTTTATTTTATTCGAATGGTGATTATTAGATTTTATAAATTATATAGTTTATTATTTCGGTAGATGACTTTAGCCAAGGTGGTGGTATTTATATACATCATAAGTTCTTAATGTTGAATAATGTCTTTTTGACAATATAGTGAATAATTATCCTTAACAAGTATGCGTATTTATTTTAAAGATTGGTTAATAAGTTCCTACTTACTATATGGAAGTTAATCTATGATAGAATCAATATTTAGTGAGATGTATGGTATACCGTGCAAGTTAAACTCTCCTTTTCTTCATAAATTTTATATGATTGATTTTTGATATATATATGTAGATGGCATATATGTGTATATGCATGTTTATATATAAATATATATACTATTTACGTGTATGCGTATATAAATACAAATATTAATATTATAGGTATGTATGTGTGTATATAAATACATATAATACCTTGTATACATACATGTGTATATATAAATATATACATAAATACGTGTACGTATATATAGATATAATATAAAAAATATATATATATATATATATATATATATAGATATAATATAATGATTGTAGGTATGTATATATGTACATAAAGATATATATAAGTAGGTATATGTAATATATATATATATATATATATATATATATATATATATATATATATATATATATATATATATCTATATATATATGGAAAAAAAAAATATATATGGATATATTTATGTATATATATATATGGATATATATATATAAGGAAATAAACAAGATAAGAACCCTGAACTCCAATTATAATCGTTTCTTCAAGAGGTCAACTTGCTTTTACTTGACCAATTAACAAAAGCATTAGCTCTAAGACTTTGAGCTCATATTGTCTTTTTCAAATTTGGTAGTCAATCAAACATGTCAGCCCAGGTTTTGATAGCTCGGCTATTCTGGGGTTTCCACCCTTTTCCATATCATTTCTTTGATTTACCAAAAATATTGGTCGTTAATACACATAGAAGCTTGATCTCCTTGAAGAGATCACTTTTTAAGCCATTTTCTTTGTTTTTATAAGTCTGTATGTGGTATTATATTGTTATATTGTTATGCTTGGCCTTTAGATAAAATAGAATAAGAAAACAAACTCATGAATCAGCCCAACAAAGTAGGCCCGAACCCAGCTTTAACCAACCCAAGCCCGCATGCGCCAATGGGAAAACTTCCCAGGCCGACCCTGTGTAACAGCCGCGCATAGACACCCATTTAACAGAGAACGAGGGAGAGAAGGAGGAATTCTAAAACCCTAGCGAATACTTGCGCGCTGACCCCTTCCCTGGGCGTGCCCCGCTGCGCGGCGCCGCCAAGGGTGGCCATCGGCCGGCCAGGTCGCCGCCGACCCGCGCGCGCGCAGTGAATCAAGAGCAGGACAGCAGCAGCAGTATGCAGCGCCGAGCTAACTTCGCGCAGGGATTCCCCGACGACCGTTCGACGATTTATCGAACCAGTTTTGCAGGTTCGAACCTAACCTATACCCCTTTATTTCGATATGATAGTTTTGATTTAAATCAAAACGGAATCAAGTTAAAAATCGATGCCAATTTGACAAAAATCTGTCCCAAACGGGACAGAAGAAACAGTCCAACGACCCTTCTTTACGGTCAGTTTTCTTCCAGACCATGAACGATTTCGAAAATGTGTTTGAAGGAAGTTGGGGACAACCTATAGAACAGAAAAACCCTTCTTTTACTTTTAATTAATTCATTGTATTCGTCAAATAAAATCTGTTTAAAGTTTGCTAAAAATCTGTTTTCAAAATCATGAAAACGCTCCACACGACGTGCGTCACGCCAATCAGGACGACGTGGTCACGTACCGAAAGGATCGAAAGGTGTATAACGACTTCATGGTCGTGTGGGCTTTGACGGAATTCAAATTGGTCGTGTGTGTGCGACGAATTTGATGTGTATCCGTCGAAATTTACCGTATCGTGCACTTTGTAAATTCTCCAATTACTTTGTGCATGCTCGTCAGATCGAGACGAAAATTGCGCCAACAGGACCGTATCATTTTTCTGGTCCTGTATGCCAAGTTTGGTCCAATTCTGAGACAGTTGAATCCGACATCGTTTTGCGGGCCCTACGGTCCCACTCAACGGGCGATTTTATGCACGGCCTGCCGGAATCCAACTTTGGACATATGGTTGGGTTTGTATCAGAAAACTAGATCCGTAGACATGTAGTTTGATGACTTTAGAGACCTTGACTCTGGGACGCTTTTCGGTGCAAAACGCGTCCAACGGCGGATATCGTTTTTGTCCGAAATTATCGTTTTGCCCCTGTATCCAGAATTGGACTTAAGGACAGGCAATCCTAGCTAATTTGACTATTCTGAGAACGTTAGTAATGTTTATTTCAGCATCCGGAGACTTCTACATGTGTTGACTGATTGTGGCTCATTGAGTAGTATGGTATTATTGGTTTCTCCAGCTAAGGATCTCAGTTAAGTGCACTTTCTGATTGCTTTCCAATTCATAGTAGTCTTTTCATTTCATGTCTATACCTATATCTTGCTGCTTGTTGACACGCTTGTCACACGGAGTAGTCGGGAGGGAAAATATCTTAGTAAGACATGTGAACTACCTAGAACTATTCCATGAGTCTATTCTTGAATAATAGCATCTGCGCACGACACGTGTAGATGTCGGATTTACCCCCGTAGCCATTCACATGTCGAAACGGATATTTTACACCACCTAGATAGATGTCTTTTATTAGTTTTTCCTTGTTTACTTCTTTATCGTGCTATGACATCAGTTATCTTCCAGTTTTATTTCTCATATGCTATTTTCATGTCTTGTCAATTCTATTGTGTTTTGCACTGCCGTCGGTTTGTGTACTTATTCCAATCCTGACTGGATAACCAACATTTTTCAGGTTTAGCCGCGATCACTCTTTACATTGGGAAGGCTTGGGTATGCTGAGGTCAACCTAGAAATAGAAGATAGCATTGTATCAATTCCATTAAATGTAAAGCCTTGTATTTTCTTTAAATATAATTCTTGTAAATATTGCAATAAATATAGAATTGTGAATGAGCAGCAAATGTTTTATTTTGAGCATTTATTTCTTACGGGCTTGACAGCGTTCTACCGTCGACTCTGCGGCGTAGGCTGGCTTGGACACGTCTCGTATCCGAAAAGCGGGTACGGGTCGTGACAACATTCCAGACGAAGTCGTGGATTGTAACATGACTTTGAAGAATGACATATGGCAATTATATTTTGATGGAGCATCACGAGTGGGACCTAAAGGCAATATTGTCTCTGGGGTAGGGATCGTTTTGGTTTTTCCTGACAAAATGGTCATATACCGTGCCTATTCTCTTAATGAGCCATGCTCCAACAATGTAGCAGAATATAATGCTCTATTGATCGGTCTCCAAGTAGCTAAACAATTGGATATTGAAATCCTGGAGGCTTATGGAGATTCTCAATTGATCGTTAATCAAGTTATAGGAACCTATGAAGTCAGAAATGCTGATCTCATCCCTTATCATCAGGTGGTAGTCGAGTTGGTCCTTTCATTCAAAGGATTCTTCATTGAATTTGTACCACGTTCTCAGAATGTGGAGGCTGATGCTCTTGCTAGCTTAGCTGCAGACTTGGCTGTCCCAATCCGAAGGCAAAATACAATTACTTTGTTGGATCGAGACTTGTTCTGTGTGAAGAATAATCTGCATATTGAACAAAGTTATGTCACAGAGTCAAGTTCCCAACAGAAGGATTGGAGAACTCCATTCATTGATTATGCAGTTCATGGGATTTTGCCTGAGGATCCTAAAGAACCTGCATCAATCAAGAGACGATCGTTTAGATTCTATTATGATTCGTCTTTACATATGCTATACCGTCGTTCATATGATGGACTCTTGCTGCGCTATCTCTCAGAAAGTGAAGCCAAACAAACGTTGCGAGAAGCTCATGATGGTATTTGTGGTGCTCATCAACCGGGCCGTAAATTACAAGACCGTATTCGAAGAATGGGGTATTATTGGCCTTCTATGATAGCAGATGCTGTAGACTATGCCAGAAGATGTAAAGCATGTCAGATTCATGCTGATTTTATTTATCAGCCGTCTGAATTCCTACACCCTACAGCAGCTTCTTGGCCCTTCGAAGCTTGGGGCATGGATATCATTGGTCCTATTAACCCTCCTTCTGTCAAGGGACATCGATTCATATTAGCTATAACCGATTACTTTTCTAAGTGGGCATAAGCAGTTCCCCTTGCCGAAGTGAAAACATCTAATGTGATCAGCTTCATCAAGCACCATGTCATTTATCGCTTCGAGATTCCTCGACGAATAATTCATGACAATGGACCACAATTTGCCAGTCAGGCATTTTATCGGTTCTGTGATAAGAATCGAATTCAAAATTTGGCTTCTATGGCTTATAATCCAGCTGCTAATGGTTTAGCCGAAGCCTTCAATAAGACGATCATTAAACTTCTCAAAAAGTTTGTCTCTTCTAATAAACGTGATTGGAACGAGAAACTTGGAGAATGTTTATGGGCTTATCGAACAACAGTCCGAACTCCTACTGGTTTTACACCATTCTCATTGGTTTATGGATGTGAGGTTGTTCTTCCATTGGAAATCCAAATTCCATCTTTACGGATAGCAATTGCTAATGAGCTAACTACAGAAAATAATGATCGCTTACGACTCCAAGAACTTGAAGGATTGGACGAGAAGCGTCTTCAAGCACAACAGCATATCGAGCTATATCAAGCCCGTATATCTCGAACTTTCAATCGTAAAGTTAAAGAGAGGGTATTCAAAGTTGGAGAGCTTGTATTAACTGTTCGAAGACCGATGGTGATGACTCATAAAAGCAAAGGAAAATTCTAAGCGAAATGGGAAGGCCCTTATGTAATTGAGTCTGTGTTTTCTAATGGCGCCTATCGATTATCAAAGCCCAATGGAGTTCTACTCATGATGCCGATCAATGGCAAATTTCTTAAGAAATACTATGTATAAAAAAAAGGAGAGGCAGAATGAAAATAAAATTTCTTTTATTATTCAAGACAAAAGATCAAGGACAAGGTCCACTGCCTCCCTTATTGAATACATAGTCAGTTAATGCCTCGAAGGCATCGTTGCCTAAATTCATAAAAACTTGCAGGCATCCATCCTCAGCGCCTCTTCTTCAGGAGTTTTCCCCGGCTCTAATAAGAAAGCAAGGATGTCTTGGGGTGGCTTGGGCGTAGAAGAATTTCTATCTATTTCAATTTGGGTTGTCACTATCGACTCAACGATGTCCTCAACTTTCCTGGAGACTTCATTCTTTTGCTGCATATCCTTGGAAGACATTTCCAATAGAGGAATATAAATAAGAATGAAATATTACAAAGAGTTTTCACCTATTTATAGGAGAGATCTGTTGATGGACCAGTATCTGAAAACAACCTTTCATTCTCGAAATGGTCTATCCGTCCATTCTATCGGGTTCATTCAGTTAATTATGGAATTGAATTGAATCAATGTTCTCTTTTTCCGAAAGTTACGTTGATTGATATGGACCTATACGCTCATGACATCTATCTCATTATTCCCCAGCTACCAAGGTTTGGTTAAGCTGATTTCTTGTCTCCTGGGAAAGGGATTTTATATCTTCTATCTTTTCAATTGATTAGAAAGTGGAATTCGTTATTTATCATGTTTCCATGACCTCTGGATAAATACTAAACCTACTTACTTTTCCTATATATCATTCCTATTTGACCTCTGCATAGGTATTAATCTAATTTTCTTTTGAGTTCATATATACTATTATGTCCATATTACCTCTGATAGTATTTTGCTCTAAAACAGAAAACAAGATTTCTTTTATCTATCATGTCCATATTCCATCCAGAATAGATACAAATCATTGAGCATAGAAGAATTATCATTTCCATTCTCATATCATGAAAAGTCTATTACATTTCTTAGACTTTTTTACAAATCATAATGGAAATCTATTACATCTTGGATTTTTATTCTATACACACAACGATAACATGATAGGGATCTATTTTTTCTTTGGATCTTCTTCGTCTGATTCGTTGTTGGTGTCAATTCCTTGCTGTCCGAACCCTTGTGGTGACCAGAACAGAAGAAATCAAACTCTGGTCTTCTCTCTCAGACGAGAGGAGAATCCCAGAGTATGGCAGCCCGAAGACGTGTTGCTGCCAATACAACTGGTGGATTAGTGGCAGCACCTCAAAGGAGATAAGAATGTATCCAGCATTGGGATACAATTCCTAGTCCTGTCGTGAAAGGAACTCTACTACCCGATTTCTCGGGGTAGAGTTGACTCCACCATCCAACTCTCCGTGTATAAAGGCTCTTCCTACCAACAGAGGAAGACCCTTCTATCCCACGAAGAGTTCTGAGTTGTCTGATTTGTGCATCAAAAGCGCATGAGCTCCCTGATGTTGATGTCAGAAGAACGCTCTTCACCACGTCAAAGTCACCAATGCCGATTCTGGAAAAGCTGTTCAGCCAAACTTCTGCAGAAAACAACAGAGAATGAGTGTTTTAAACAGAAGTATCATCAGATGCGTATTAAACACTAACTAAAAACAGATGAAAAGGCTTTTTACGCCAGTACTTCAGGTGTATCACTATTCAGTAAGGCTTTTACGCCAGTGATTCAGCATGGTTTTACGCCAGTGATTCAGCAAGGCTTTTACGCCAGTGATTCAGCAAGACTTTTACGCCAGTGCTTCAGCAAGGCTTTTACGCCAGTGCTTCAGCAAGGCTTTTACGCCAGTACTTCAGCAGGGCTTTACGCTCATAAATAGTTGTTTTCAACAAAAAAAAATCGAAGACAGATATTTGCTTACGATCAGACTTACCATTTAAGTCAAATGATTTGGCTTTAATGGTGGTTGAATCTACGTCTAATGACTGGGCGTACAAAGGAACGCTGTTGGAAAGCTTCGCCATTGTCACTTGTTGGAGAACGACCTTGCAGAAAGTTATCTTCAGAGGAATAAGTATGAGAATATATGAAACATTCTCGGCTATTTATAAAGACTGAAGAAACTGATGGGATGAGTCTATTTCGGAAGAAGATCTTATTTAAAGGCTCTCGTAACCACAAGACAGATGCCACGTGTTGGTTTGTTTCTTGGGAATTAACAACCATAGAAGTAGTCAAAAGAAGTGCATAAACAAGTGCGCATCAATAGATGAGGTTAACAGCAAAATTTTATTTATAAATAGGGAAGTGGACCCCTATAGATTAAAGATTCGCAATACATAAAAAACATTATTCCTCTCCTTCGTTGGGCTGACGAAGGGAGACACCTAGTTCAAGCATATTGCGAATCCCGAAGCGGCGCATCAGCTTAAGAAATGCTTCGGCATCTCCTGGCCCTTCGTACGCAGTTGGGGAACCACCATCAATGCGACTAAAGACCGCAGGAGTCACTCCAAAATACTCTAAAAGGTTGCACGCTCGCTCGAAATCAAGCCTGGAGCTCGAAGCCTCTTTGTTGATAATCTCGTTCTTCGCCGCCATGACAAAACGAGGTTGAATGTCAAGAATAAAGAATTTGTCCTTATTTATACAAATCAAAGCAACTCTTCACATTCCTCGTTGGAAACTGCTCACTCGGGAAGATGAGGAAACATTCGAAAGTTTCGAGAAAGAAATTCATTGTGGCGGTTAAGTGTTGACCGACATTATTTTTCTTGAAAGTTACGCCGACTGTTGGATGTTCTCACTTTTACGCGGATGACTGTTGCATATCCCGAATTTTACGCTGACTGGTCAAAACTTAATTTTTACGCTTCTGTTCAAAGTGTTCCAAATTTTAGAGATATTTGAAAACTTTGAAGGGGGTCTTGTAGGAGCGTAAAAAGTGCTTCAAAGAAAGAGTCATCTCATTCATAAGTGATCTGTTTTACGCCAAGCAGAGCGGTTAATCTCTTTACGCCCAAGACAAGGCTAATCAGGCAGATCATTTTACGCTCGGGGCTATACCCATGGTTTTATGCCAAGGACAGATCAGCCACTTTTACGCTGGACAAAGCTGTCAAGTCTCGCACTTAATGCAAACTCTAACGTGGAGATATTAATGATGACATATATCACAGAATTCAAAGGGATTTATTTTTACACAGAGACCAATATTGTCGTTTAGTATGTGGATTGAGCTACTTTACGCTCACACTATAGCTTCTTTTACGCATGAAGACTATACGAGCTTTTTACGCTCAACAATTGACATGTGCGTAAAGTCTATTTGAGCTACTTTTACGCTCAAGGTTATTTAACAACCACTTTACGTGGGAAGTCTATAACAGGGCTACTTTACGCATAGTCTACTGCTTTACGCTCAGAATACATTGGGGCTATTTTTATGCCCTATTCTCTTCCACCAGTTTGGAACGTGGTTTGCCTACGTGGCTTTCATGCCATTCTTCTCGAAGAACGTGTGTACGTGCATCCTATTCTTAATAAAATGATGGGACACGTGTCAACACATACAGAAGATGACTTTAGTCATGGGTGGCAGTTGTTAGCGTAAAGATGGAACTTTTGCTGAGTTTTTACGCACAAGAGCCCAAGCCTATAAATGGACTGATTTTTCTCAGAGACACACACAGAGACAGGAGAGAATACCGAGATCAGAACTTAGAGATTTCGAGAGCATTCTTCTTCAACCTTTCTTTCAGAACAGAGTGAAGCAAAGCAGGAAAGCATTCGGCCTCGCCATCAATGCCCAAGTGCGTCGATACCTTTCTGGTGACTTAGTTCTTTCGGTTGTTCAACTTCAAGCAGCGATCTTCATCATCATCATATGGTCCAAGGAACAAAGTGATCATTTACAGATCAGACTTCCATAGCAATACTTCTCCAGAATCAAATTTGTACTTTTTGTACTTTTTTTGTTTTATTTTCAAAATCCGACTTCCAGGCATTTTATTAAGTGAAACAATCTCCAAGATAGATCTTCGTTCAGGGTATCATCAAGTGAGAGTTCGAAAGGAGGATATTTCCAAGACAGCATTCAGGTTGAAGTATGGGCATTATGAATTCTTGGTAATGTCGTTTGGTTTGACAAATGCTCCAGCAATATTTATGGATTTGATGAATCGCATCTTTATGTCGTACTTAGATCAATTTGTCGTTGTATTTCTTGACGACATTCTCGTATACTCTGCTAGTAAAGAGGAACATGAAGACCACCTCAGGAAAGTGTTACAGGTTCTGAGAGAGAACTAGTTGTATGCCAAGCTCAGCAAGTGTGAGTTCTGGACGGATCATATTTCATTTTTAGGGCACATCGTATCAGGAGCTGGAGTAGCAGTGGATCCCAAGAAGGTAGAAGCAGTAGAGAGTTGGCCAGTACCCAAGACCGTAGCAGATGTGCAGAATTTCTTAGGATTGGCGGGATATTACAGGAGATTCGTAGCAGACTTTGCAAGACTTTCAGCACCCATGACCCGTTTGACACGGAAGGATGTACCATTCGTCTGGTCGGCAGAATGTCAGGTATTATTTGAGAACTTGAAGCAGAAGTTGATATCAGCACCTATTCTTACATTGCCAGTTGGGTCCGGAGGTTTCACTGTATATTGTGATGCGTCAGGTAAAGGACTTGGATGTGTCCTTATGCAACATGAGAAGGTGATAGCATATGTATCTAGACAACTTCGAGACCACGAGTGGACATGTACACAGACCACAAAAGTCTAAAGTATATCTTTACTCAGAAGGAGCTGAACATGAGACAGAGAAGATGGTTAGAGCTGATCAAGGATTATGACGTGGAGCTTCAGTATCATCCAGGCAAGGCTAATGCGGTTGCAGACGCTCTCAGCAGGAGAGGCAGTGCATTTATGTTGACGACACAGAGGCATATCTTAGAAGACCTTCAGGAGATGGGCATCGAAGTTATACTTCCTAGTGATTTAGGAGTTCTAATAAGTCTACAAGTTCAATCCGACTTGGTAGACAGGATCAAGGCAGCTCAGGCACAGGACCCAAGGATTCAGAAGCTTAGGGCAGAATGTGAGTCAGGACTCAGGAAGGAGATAAGAATTCATGAAGATGGTACACTTAGGTTTGGATCGCGTCTATGTGTACCTAGTGGAGATATCAGACTGGAGGTTATGACAGAAGCTCACAGTTCTCAGTATTCTATACATCCTTGAGGGACCAAGATGTACCAAGATATCAAACAACACTTCTGGTGGAACGGAATGAAGAGAGAGATAGCTAGATTTATTTTCCGTTGCCTGGTATGTCAGCAAGTGAAGGCAGAGCAGCAGAGGCCAGCTGGGTTATTGCAACCGCTTCCTATTTCGGAATAGAAATAGGAACATAGTACAATGGACTTTGTGACCGGTTTACCGAGGTCACCAAGTGGTAAAGATGTCATTTGGGTGATAGTAGATCGGCTTACGAAGGTGGCATACTTTCTTCCTTTCAGAGTAGGGCAATCTACAGAAAAGTTGGCAGAGTTGTATATGCAACAGATAGTTAGACATCATGGAGTCCCTGTTAGTATTATGTCAGACAGAGATACCCGCTTTACATCACATTTTTGGAAGAGCTTACATCATAGCCTGGGTACCAAGTTAAGATTTAGCACGGCTTACCATCCACAGACGGACGGGCAATCAGAAATAACAATTCAGCTTTAGAGGATATGTTGTGAGCTTGCACTCTGGATTTTGGAGGATCTTGGGAGAGCCACTTACACTTAGTCGAATTCTCATACAACAACAGTTATCAAGCTAGTATCCAGATGACGTCATTTGAAGCATTATATGGTAAGAAGTGTAGGTTGCCACTAGCATGGGATGATATCGGGGAGAGGAAGATGTTAGGCCCAGAAATGATTGTCCAAACAGTTAAAGTGGTCAAGGGAATTAGAGGACGACTTCGAGTTGTGCAGGATCGGCATCGTCATTGGACGGACCAGCATCGTAGGCCGCTAGAGTTTTCCGTTGGGACCACGTGTTCTTACGGATCTCACCTAACCGTGGGGTCATTAGATTTGGCGTTCGCGAGAAGTTGAGTCCGCGGTACGTAGGCCCGTTTGTTATCCTTGATAGGATAGGCGATGTTGCTTATCGTTTATCCCTTCCACCTTCGTTACGAGAGGTGCATGACGTATTTCATGTATCTCAGTTGCGAAGGTATGTATCAGACCCAAGCCATATCCTTGATCATTCTGAGCTGGTTGTTGGTACCAACCTGTCTTACGAGGAACAGCATGTGTCCATTTTGGACCGAAGAGAGAAGATACTCAAGAACCGAACAATTAGCCTTGTTCGGGTTGCTTGGGGTCATCACTCTTTAGGGGAGTCAACGTGGGAACATGAGGATGACATCCGATCACGGTATCTGCACCTGTTTGACTCACAAGGTATATCTCTTTCTCTATACCTTGATTGTCTTAACTCCTCATGCTCGTCACCTTATGAGTAGAATTATTTGGTGTCGTCGATAGTTAAACATAGATATGTTACTTTCTATTGGCATTGTAAAATGATTGCTTACTCAATTGCTTATACTTAGATTAGTTTAGCTTCGATGTTTCTATCCTGTTTGGATTTAAAATTCTGAGGACGAAATTTTTCTAAGGAGGGTAGAGATGTCACTTCCCGTTCCCGGAATACGTATTCTAAATATATGTACTGCTGGAAGGTATTTATTTAATATTTATCATGTATTGTTATATATTTAAATTTCTTTAATTTTCTGCTAATTATATTTTCTGCAATTTTATTTCTGCATTTTACTTTCTACTTTTATACTCTGCTTTAGCTTTGCTTTGGGTTCGGCTTCGATTGGTTTAGTTATGTTGGTTCATCATGAACCGAAACAAACCCCCCACCTACTACCACTCCTTCATTTAAAGCCCATCCCCTTTCTCTCTCTTCATTACTTCTTCTCATTTCTCTTCTTCTTTCTCATAACTCCCCCACCAACCTAGGAGGGCTAGGCAAGTACCAACTTGCTTCTTGATGGATTTTCATTTTTGTTGTTACATTGTCTTCCTCTCAAGATTCTTAGATACTTTAGTACTTAGCATTTTCGATTCCCATGACTCATTTCATGTAGATCTAAGTTTAATACATTTTCAAAATTTTTAGGTTTTGATCTAGTAACTTTATTATTTTTCAAGTTTTGATGGTCCCATGTTGTAGAAAATTTGATTCTACCCAATTTTGACTATTGGAAGTCCTGATTTCGACTTATTTTGAGTGATTTATGGTCTTTTTGGTTCATGAGTTTTCATGGCCATTAGAGGCTAATTGGAGAAGATGAGCAGTACATGATGTCCTGGCGCATGCTGTTTGCTGGCAAAAAGCTGTTGCCATGTTGTTTGCTGGCGCATGCTGTTTGCTGGCGCATGCTGTTTGCTGGCGCATGTTGTCCTGGCGCATGCTGTTTTCCGTGGCGCATGCTGTTTGCTGGCAAAAAGCTGTTGCCATGTTGTTTGCTGGTGCATGCTGTTTGCTGGAGCATGTTGTCATGGCGCATGCTATTTCTGGCGCATGCTATTTCTGGCGCATGCTGTTTGCTGGCACATGCTGTTTGCTGGAGCATGCTGTCATGGCGCATGCTGTTTCTTGCGCATGCTATTTCACTACCAAAATACATGTATTTACCGACGGTCTTATCCGTCGGTAGTCCCTCGCCAAAAATAAATACCGACGGATATTTTGGTAAAACAGCCGTCGGGAATAACCTCGTCGCTAAAACATATCCGTCGCTACTCCGTCGCTCAGCGACGACTTAGCGACGGAATACCGTCGGCGCATTTAAATATATATAGCGACGGATTATCGACTAGCTTTCGTCAAAATATGTATCAGGATATAGGGTTAGCGACGGAAAACTCCGTCGCTAAAGAGTCGGCAAAACCGTATCAGTGATTTTCTGATACGCAATATCCGTCGCTAATCCGTCGTAAATTTGTCGGTAAAAGCGTATCAGAGATTTTCCCATACGGCAGGTCGTCGTTATGCCGTCGCTAATCCGCCGAGGTGTACGACGGATTAGCGTCGTATTAGCGACAAAACATCCGTCGCTAATTGCAAAATTTATGGACATCAAACAGAACCAGGTCGACGGACATTCCGTCGCTAAACCGTCGCTCAATGTAAAATTCTCCAGGTAGCGATGGTTATTACGTCGTCAATCCGTCGATACATTAAATTCCTACAGTTAGCGACGGATAGTCCGTCGGGACTTTGTCGCCAGTCCACCGTAAGTTAGTCGCCAATCCGTCACGAAAGCTAAAATTTATGGACATCAAACAGCACCAGGTCGACGGATCGTCCGTCGCCAATCCATCGCTTTATTGAAATGCTCCAGGTAGCGACAGTTTTTACGTCGCCACTTCCGTCGCTAACCTCAGTTTCTCCAGTTAGCGACGGACTATCCGTCGCTGAGTGGTCGCCAGTCCGTCGCTAACTTCTAATTTTTGAAAAAAAATACTGCAAACAGACTCTTTCCTGTTTATACAACACATCCAACACAATATCAAACATGCAAAATATCCATATACAACACCATATATCCATATCCAACACGAATATCCAACGTATCCAATATCCAACACCATATATCCATATGCAAAATATTCATATCCGACACCAATATCCAACGTATCCAATATCCAACAAAATATTACCAACACAATATATCCAATATCCAACATTAAATTATCCAAACATAAAAAAAATATCCGAACATACAATGTATCCAAATGTCTACAAAACCAACAACATAAACAAAATCAAACCCCGTCCGTCGGATCGTCTCGTGCTCTTGCCGCCGCATCCGCTTTGCGTATGTACTCCTCCACCGTGTGTGCCGGCACTTGGAACAAGACATGGTCTGGAAGCGCGCGTAGCTGCTCTGGCGACAACATGTCAAGGAGCGTCAAGATGGTGTTATCCGATACGATGCGGGCGTCCGCAGAGCGGTTAAACGAAAGCCGTCCGGGGGAAGAAGGACCAGGTCGATCCGAAGCACCGGCAGCAGCAGTAGACGGACCGGGAGCACCACCAGATGAACCGGGAGCACCAGCAGACGAACCGGGAGCAGACGGACCGGGAGCAGACGGATAGCGCCCCAATACTATCGCCCGTAAATCTGACACCGCGGAGGTCAGAGTCGCAAGCTGCGCCCTCACATCGTCAACCGGGGGCGCTGGGGGAGGCGGAGGCGGTGGATATCTCGGGAACGGCTGCAACGAGGGTGCCATGGAACCTAAGCCGTAGACGCGCCCTTTCCTAACGCCGCCGACGGATTCTACGAACACGTCGTCGTAGCGAGCGGCCATAGAAGAGTGCGTCTGGGTGGACGTCGTTTCGCCGACATTCTCGGAAGGGGGTTCGATCTCAAGCCGACTAAGTGCCTCACGATACGCAGCCTATCCAATGAATGTGTTTATACTATAAGTTTTCCTAAGTTATAATCTAAATCCTATGTTTCTCTAAGTTATAGTCTGAATCCTAAGTTTATCTAATTAACTTAACAATAATTATATTTCTAACATAAATCTCATAAACGTAAGTACTTACATCAGTCTCCTCAGCCCTCGCGTCGACGAAGCTCCCGTCCTTCCGCCTCTTGTGCGTATGCACGAATACATCGTGAGCGGTGACCGTCTCCGCCTCTTTCCCCTGCTTCACCGCCCGTTGGGCCTGCATACGTAGAATTAATTAACTTCGTATATTAACAGTACGAAATTAAATAATAGAATGAATTTGAATTTGTGCTATCTCACCAAATCTGCACGCGTCGATGCGTGGGGCCTTGATCCCCCCGTATGCAGACCCGCGGCCTGTCGATTAGCCTTAGCTTTCTCCGATTTCAGCTTGAACTGCGGAGTATCCATCTTCTCCAACATCTGCTCATAGTACTCCGCCCGGATCCAGTCCTTCCTCGTATGCGCCGTACGAAGGTCGTATACCGCATCCCGTATCTTCTTCCCGGCGGCGGCTTTGTAGGTCCTGCGGATCGTCTCCTCGCGATGGGGGGGCCACCAGAACGTCCTCTGACATACAAATTCAAATATCACGTAATAAAAAATTTAATGATTTAAAGAATAATTAATAATTCACCGACGGATTTATACCCTCATCTCGTCGAGCCAGACGTACTTCATGTCCTGAGGCACCTCAGAAAAATTGAGGTAGGGGCCATGGTAGTTATCCCGGATAATGCGCCCTAGAATTCGGGCAGCATCCCACGGGAAAAACCTATAAAGAAGCAACGACTGGATTATTAACTTGAATAAATGAAACAAATTTAATAAATTAACTTAAATTTACTTACGATTCACCAGCGGGCCATAGCTCTCGTCGGAACTCGCCCACCAGCCTCTCTGGTGGCATCGGGGGATCCGCGGATCCGCGCATGTACTCCCCGGTAACAGGATGAAACTGAATCCCAGGGTACTTCGAGGCCCACCCTGCAGTAACTGCTGGGCCCCCTGCTGCATCTGCTGCTGCATCCGCTGGTACATCCGGTGGCGGAACGGATCCGCTAGCGGATGGAGTCACAGGCCTCGACGACGATGTCGGTGGCACCGAGAAAGAATGACGGCGGGAAGAGCCTGTGTCCGGGCTCTCCAAGTCGGGATCGGAGGTCACATCCGGGGAATGCGGCTGGCGACCACGACCGCTACCACCACGCCCACGCCCACGTCCACGACCACCACCACCACCGCCGCCGCCGCCGCCACCGCCACGACCACGGCCAGCACCACCAGTACGGGTGCTCGCAACCATGCCCTGTAAATAGAACACATAAACAAAATACCGACAACATAGATTTATAAATGAATATAAAACTAAACATATCCATACCAGCAGCAGGGCGATGAGTGCCGCCCAGACGAATAGGCCTAGGAGTGCCATCTGCAAAAAGAAACTCATACAATAATACGCAAATATCCCAAACTGAAATAAATATTACAATCAGAAGTGAAGTACGAATAAAAGCTAGATACACAAAATCTGATAAAATTACGCACCAATACAACAAAGTACAATTCTTGTAACTTTTGATGAAAGGGCATCTTGTGTTCCACTAGACTTGTAATTGTAAATCCAAATGTAATAGGGTAATTTAGGATTCGAGACTAGATATTGGGTGCTTCAAGATACAACTGAAATATAGCGATATTTAATCATCGTCATCGTCCTCTTCCTCGGCCTCGGCCTCATCATCATCATTATCCTCATCGTCGAATTCATCTGTATCCTCATCCTCATCCTCATAAAGTTCTTCTTCTTCTTCTTCTTCTTCTTCTTCTTCTTCTTCTTCTTCTGCTTCAGTCTCAATACTTGGGACAAGACGCCTCTTTCTCCCCTGGTTGACATCTAAGTCTTGTATATCAACCTCTTCCTTCCCTCTATTTTCATCAGCAAGAGGTATATCAACCTCTAATTCAACATCCATGTCACAAGACTGTTGTCCCAAGTATTGGGGCTTTTCGATCTGGTCCTCTTGGTATGCTGGGTCTCCAACGTTGAATGTATTTCTAGATTTAATCTTGCATACTGCCCACCAGTCAAAGCGATCTCTACGACGCCTTGGGTAGCTTGTATAGTAGACTTGAACAGCCTGACTTGCTATCGCAAACGTGTCGGACCCTCTATACCTCCTGCGATGATTTATATCGACGAATCCAAATTGTTTATCGATTCTCCAACCGATATTTGGTGTCGTATCGAACCACTCACATTTGAACATAACAATATGCATATCAAATGGGGCACTATATTGTAATTCTACAATATCCCGAAGCACTCCATAATAGTCAAAGTCCGGCTCGTCGTCATAGATTGTGCCTCTTATGCAAACACCAGAATCCTTCGTACTGAAGCCGTCATTGAGAAATTCGGCATTTATAGGATGTTGAGTTGTCTTAAACTTGAAGCCATTAACGACATAGCCGGGCCAAGTCTTTGCATGCTTCTTCGGTCCCAATGACAAATAACGAATGCTCTCATTTGTGAGTGTACTTGGTTCAGCTAATAAAACCTGTAAACTTTAAATGTTTTAGTTGCATATATATATTTAAATGGTAGCCGCATAACATATTATCTCAGTTACTTACGTAATCTCGAAACCATGACGGAAAGGTAAAATCAACCTCTCTTTGAAGTCCCTCATCGGTAATATCGGGTGTCCTTATTTTGACTTCATCTCTAAATACACTGTTAGAGAGAATAAAAATTAGTGTAGTCACTTACCTCACCAAATTAGAGATTATAACGAGGTGTAGTCACTTACTTCTCCAAATCTCTCACTTCTTGTATGTCACAATTTAACAAGACATATCGGTGAGCGACATCATACTCATCGTCACTCGACCACCGTTTCTTACTAGCCCCAATAGGCTTGCCCCTTAAATTGAATATACCTCCTTCCTCAACGTCTTCGTCATTCCTTTGAGGTCTATTTCGATTTGTCTCAACATGAGTATCGAAATAAATGGAGCAAAAGTTTGACACCTCCTCGATAAGATATGCTTCGCATATCGAAGCCTCTATATGAGCCTTGTTGCCAACTTTCTTCTTTAGATGATGTAGATACCTAGAGAGACAAATTATCTTGAGAATTAACAATGAATTGTAAAATCCACTTAAATTATATCGATTTTTATTTATCTTTCAAAGGGGTACATCCATCGATAATGAACAGATGCACCGACACGGACTTCGTATGCTAGATGAATCGGTAGATGCTCCATACTGTCGAAGAAACCCGGTGGAAATATTTTCTCTAACTTGCAAATTGTTAAGACAATCTTCTCCTCAAGTTGTATCATATGTTGCACCGTGAGCTTAGTTGAACAGATATCCCTGAAGAATGTAGACAGCTCGGCCAACGGAACCCATACAGCAGAAGGCAACAACTCTCTCAACGCAATGGGCAGTAATCTTTCCATAAACACGTGGCAGTCGTGACTCTTCATTCCTGTTAGCTTACGTTCATTGAGATCAACGCATCTAGACAAATTCGACACATAGCCGTCAGGAAATCTTAAAGTAGATATCCACTTGCAGATTATTAATCTATCTTCCTTGCTCAATGCGTATAGCGCTATCGGCTTAGTTACTTGTCCACCAGCTCCCCTTTGTATCAAGTTTAGATTATGACGTTTGCATATCTCGGCCATGTCTTGTCTTGCTTTTGGATTGTCCTTCGTCTTTCCTTTAATATCCATAACGGTATTGAAGACATTATCGAACACATTCTTTTCGATATGCATGACATCAAGATTATGCCTAATAAGATTATCTTTCCAATAAGGCAAGTCCCAGAAGATACTCCGTTTGGTCCAGTTATGGCTTTGTCCGAACCCCTCGACACGATTGTTCGATGGATCTTCCATTGCGGTGGGCAATTCCTTTACATCTTCCCAAATATCGTATCCCGACAATCTGGCAGGAGGTTCAGAAAATTCTTGTTTTCCATATCTGAACGCGTCCTTGTTCTTTCGCCAAGGATGTCTCGTTGGCAGAAATTGACGGTGACAGTCAAAGAAAGAAGTTTTTCCTCCATGTCTAAAGCGGAACGCCTTACTATTTTCCATACATATCGGACAAGACATGTTGCCGTGCGTACTCCATCCCGACAGCATACCGTATGCTGGAAAATCATTGATTGTCCACATGAGTGAAGCTCTCATCTGAAAGTTTTCTTTTCTGGAAATATCATAGGTCGTGATGCCGATCTCCCACAACTGTTTCAGCTCATCCACCAACGGCTGTAAATATATATCGATGTTCTTTGTCGGATTTTTGGGACCGGGTATGATAGCTGTCAAGAACATATAAGGAGTCTTCATACACATCCATGGTGGCAGATTGTAAGGGGTAAGAATGACCGGCCAGCATGAGTATTGAGATCCCGACTGTCCGAAAGGGGCGAAGCCATCAGAACATAGCGCCAGGCGTACATTTCTAGGCTCTGCAGCAAAATCTGGATGACACAAATCAAAATATTTCTACGCCTCCCCATCCGAAGGATGTGACAATTCTCCTTCGTCCTTTATACGATCTTCACTGTGCCACGTCATGTGTTCTGCTGTATTCAGAGACATATACATCCTCTGTAAGCGCTTCGTGATCGACAAGTAATGCATATACTTGTAAGGACGTCATTTTCTAGTTGACTTTCTTTTTTCCTGTACTGTCTTGTAACGATCCGCATTACAGAACCAACAACTTTCTAATACGCAATTCTCTTTGTAATACAACATGCATCCGTTGCGACAGCAATCTATCTTCTCGTACCCCAGTCCCAGTTGTCGGACCATCATCTTTGACTTGTAGAAGTTTCTTGGGAGCTCTTTTGATTCCTTCGGTAACACCTCATTAGTTAATTGTGTGATCCGATCATAGCAAGCTTGTGGCAAGTTAAAATCAGACTTTATGTTCAACAACCGCATCGTCACTGACAGTGCGGAATGAGTCTCACAACCAGGATATAGAGGAGTATCTGCATCCTTAAACATATCATAGAACTCCTTTGCCTCGGGATTAGGATCCTCCGGATCAAAATTAGGCCCTGCCGCAGCATACACCATATCTCGTGCAAGGTTCTGCATGTCTCCATAATCCACAGAGCATCCGTCGTCTTCGAGGACATCCGTTGCAGCATTATCATCAAAAGCATAAGTACCAGCTTCTGCAGCCTGTTTTTCTGAATATAATTCACCTTGCGATGACCACAGGCCGTAATCACGTACGAAACCCTTACGGGTCAAATGATCTCTCACAGTCATCACTTCTTCGAAACGTCTATTGTGACAATTAACACATGGACACTTGATTTTGTTATCGTCCATGTACTGAGTTTTGCTCATGACATACTTAAGAAATACTTCCACACGATACCGATAGTTCGATACCGATAGCGATAGTCCGATACCGATAGCGATAGTTCGATACCGATAGCGATAGTCCGATACAGATACACATGGACCTACATATCTATATATCACTAGTAGCCATACTCCTCTACATACTACTCTACACTAGGATCTAGTAACCATATACTACTCTACACACTAGCTACGTAGTCATACTCTAAAATAAGGTAAACTAATTTACCCACACATTAAAACCAACCCAATCAAATCTTAGGCAAACTATTCATATGATATCAATCGAAATACAAATAGGTCAACTAGGCTAGTTCTAGGTCAAATTAGGAGTCCAAGTCAACTCTGTCAAAACTAACCTTAATTAGGCTAAACTTCTACCTTAGCTAATCAAATATATATACTAGACTTCACGACGTGTGTCTGTGTGTGTATATATATATATATATATATATATATATATATATATATATATATATATATATATATATATATATATATAGGCATAATTTTAAGTAATTTATTAATAATATATATATATATATATATATATATATATATATATATATATATATATATATATATATATATATATATATATATATATATTATTAATAAATTACTTAAAATCATGCCTATATATATATATATATATGTCTGTGCGTGTGTATCCGTGTGTCTGTGTTCGTGTGTGTCCGTGTGTGTGTGTGTGTGTCTGTGTGTGTGTGTGTGTGTCTGTGTGTCCGTGTGTCCGTGTGTGTGTGTGTCTGTGTGTGTGTGTCCGTGTGTGTGTGTGTGTGTGTGTCCGTGTGTGTGTGTGTGTCTGTGGGAGAGGAGGAGGAGGACTCCTGCGCGGGGACTCCAGAGTCCCTCCTACGCCCCCCCTGCCCCGACCCCCCCCAACCCCTGCCCGACCCCCCCCAACCCCTGCCCGACCCCCTCTCCCACCCCCCTGCCCCCCCTGCCCCGACCCCCCAACCCCTGCCCGACCCCCCCCAACCCCTGCCCGACCCCCTCTCCCACCCCCCTGCCCCCCCTGCCCCGACCCCCCCAACCCCTGCCCGACCCTCCCCCAACCCCTGCCCGACCCTCTCTCCCACCCCCCTGTCCAGACCACCCCCCCACCCCTGCCCGACCCCCTCCCCGACCCCCCCTGCCCCCTCTCCCACCCCACCCTTGCCCCGACCACCCCACCCCCTACCCGAACCCCCCCTGCCCAGACCACCCCTCCACCCCTGCCCGACCCCCACCCCGACCCCCTGCCCCCGACCACCCCACTCCACCCTTGCCCCGACCACCCCATCCCGTACCCGAAACCCCCCTGCCCCACACCCTCTCCGACCACTACGACAGCCCCCCAACCCCCCAAATCGTAAAAGAGAGAGAGAGAGACGGAGATAGAGAGAGAGGGGGGGAGAGAGAGCATACCTTAGAGAGAGAGAGGGAGATCGTCGGAGAGAGGGAGAGGGAAGAGAGAGAGTGTTTTGGGGGGGAATGAAAATTCCCCCCCCCCCCCCGTCGGTTCAATTTAAGTTAGGGTACAGAAATTAGCGACGGAGTAGCGACGGATTATTCCGTCGCTAAGTCGTCAGTAAATCTTGCGCCAATATTTTAGGCTTTTTCTGCCAAAATATGCGACGTTCTAGCGACGGATATAAAACCGTCGCTACTTGGCCGACGACCTATCGACGGCGTAGCGACGGATATGGACATAAAAAATAATAAAAATTGTCCACTGCTTTCCGTCGGTATTCTGTCACAAATCCGTCGGTGATCCGACGGTAATAGCGACGAAAAATTTCCGTCGCTAAATGACCGTCGCTAAAATACTGTAATTTGGTAGTATTTCTGGCGCATGCTGTTTCCTGGCGTATCCTGTTTCTGGCGCATGCTTTCTGGCGCATGCTGTTTCCTGGCGCATGCTGTTTCCTGCGCATGTTGTTTTCGGCGCATGCCGCTTCCTGACGCATGTTGTTTCTGGCGCATGCTGTTTCTGGCGTATGTCGTTTCCTGGCGCATGCCGTTTCCTGGCCATGATGTTTCCTAGAGCATGCTGTTTCTGGCACATGCTGTTTCCTGGTGCATTCTGTTTCCTGGCGCATGCTGTATTTGGCGTATGCTATTTCTGGCGTATGTTGTTTTCTGGCACATATTGTTTCCTGGCGTATGTTGTTTCTGGTGCATGCTGTTTTCTAGCGCATGCTGTTTCTGGAACATGCTGTTTCCTGGTGCATGTTGTTTCCTGGCGCATACTGTTTCTGGCGCATGCTGTTTCCTCGCGCATGCTGTTTTCTGACGCATGCTGTTTCTGGCGCATGCTGTTTCCTAGTACATGCTATTTCCTGGCACATGCTGTTTTCTGGCACATGCTGCATGAATTTCTATAATTTTTTGGGCCTTTGGACTAATTCTTGTCCCGAATTAACATTGGTTGATATTGATTGTGACCTTGACTAATAATTGATCATGCGTTCCTAGTTAGAACTAAGAGACTGGCTAGTCGTCTTATTGAATTGAATAAATGAGACACGTTCATATTAATTATGAACTATTGTAATCGATTGGCCGATCCCAAATATTGACATACAGGCATATGCAGGCTTCAATTTATTTATTTTTCTATAAAAGCAGCATGTGTACTTTATGGTCAAGGCATGATTTATTCCAGGGTTAGTTTTAATTGTTGTATTACGCTATGTAAGACCTACAACCTAACCGCACAAGTATCGTTGTATAGTTGGGCATATCGTACTTTGTACGGAAGTACTCATTCTGAATGACCATGATCCACGGCATGGGATTTCACTTAACATAGAGGCTACTAAGTTAAATAAAATAATAATTACATGGAGAGAATGGATTCCCGAGTTCTTATATGGCAGCCCTCTTTGGGACTATTAAGTGCCCGACAGGCCGGCTGGTTCCCACAGATACTGTAAATCTGCCACACGGGCAGGGAGCGGTATCTGCTTATATTATTTATTGTATATGGTATATTGATGACGGGCGTCCCGCTGGAACTCGTCTAATTCATGATTGGCATAATTGATTGACTGGGTAAACTAGCCTTGCTTGTACATAGTAAGAACTGAAGAATTCTTTATCGCATAATTCCAAGATAACTTGGAACCCACAATAGCAAGCCGTAGTAGTTGTATGGCCGTTTAAATTGATTTGGTTGTGTACTGTATCTACTCTGTTGAGTAGCTGAGATGATCAGAGTGTCGAGACATGACGGGCCAACTTCTGTCCTTGTTTGGTTGGGAGGTTGGTTCGAAGTGTCGTGACGTTATGTGAATCCCAGTAGCAAGCAGAGATCTATTATTATATTCTCTTATTTACTGGTTTAATTCCTCATATCGTGCTTCCTTGCGGTACTTGCTATTAGAGGTCTAACCTATCTGGTTTTGCATTGCCATATTTAGAGCCGGTTCCCGAGGACTCCGCTTACTTCCACCTCCAAGATGGTCAATACTAGAGGGATGATCACAGGAGGACTCGAGTGGGTTCCTTACTTCCCCACTCGTTTTGTTATTTACTTAATACCTTACCGTTTGGCACTGACATGTTAGTCGAATTATCTTGTACTTACTTTTACATAATTGTAATTAAGTCAGACTGCAGCTGATAACAATTGTGTATACCTTGCTTCGTCATCTGGCTATGTTTTATAAAGCCAGATATCAAGAACATTTTGACTGAGCATTTGGGACGCCTTACTGCTTTATCTTACATGTTCTCTATTTCTGTTTCGTGTTTGAATGATTGAGACAATAGATGTAAAGTGACCACAGTGTCACCTTTATGTAGTATGCACCCCCTCCTCTTATTAGACATCATTGATCGTATTATACGATATTCCTCTACCCGTAATACGTAGCTGGCTGAGTCATTCTCCCGTTCTCCAGTATTCTGGTTCTGGGGCGTGACAAGGTTTTAGTGGTGGCCCATGCAGGTCTGATTTCAGACTTGTGGGGTATTTTAATTTATAGGATGTCTCAATCACACATGTTCCCCCTTGATTTCATAATTCGTTGTTCTTGAACCCAGCTTGACATTCTGGTATCCTTCGACTTCGTTGATCCTTCATGTCCGGTCATTTGATTGCTCTCTTGTCCCTTTCCTTAGGGGCGCTTCGTCCGCATCTGTCAGAGCTGGACAACAGCAACAAGGGCAACATGGACAATCTGACCATGTTAATCAGCAACAAGGACCAGTACTACCTCAAGAGACTATCCAAGAAGAAGTGATAGTGGAAGCAGCAGCTGGATCGCAGTATCCGAAGGTTCCACCACCACCAACAGTTCCACCTATCCCTGTGGAAGTAGACACATCGGCCCTTCTGGAGATCATGAGAGGGATGATGGCTATTCAGCAACACCAGATGTTAGCCCAGCAGCGCATGTACACTCAGTTGCAAGAGCAGAACGTACTACTCAACCAAGGGTTGCAGACGGCATTGGAAAGAGGGGCAAGGACAGATTCAGGAGCATCAGCCAGGTTTTGCAAGTACAACCCCCACCATTTCGAGGGCACGGAAGATGCCATCTCAGCAGATGCATGGCTTAAGGATATTGAGGCTATTTTGACAGCAGCTACGGTGCCGGCGGAAGAACGTGTGGATCAAGTGAAGTTGTTACTTCAAGATCTCGCACGTGATTGGTGGAAATCAGAGGAAGTAGGCATCAGAAGTCCTGTTGCTTGGGACGACTTTACTGCAAGGTTCAAGACGAAGTACTATGGAGTTGTGGCACAGTTTGAGCTGCAACAGAAGTTTATCAACCTCAAGCAGGCCGGTAAGACGGAAGATGCTTATGCAGCGGAGTTCTGCAGATTGAGTAGGTTCGCCCCGGAGATGGTAGCAACAGAGAGCCAGAGGGCTATGAGGTTCCAGCAAGGGTTTCATCTTGAGCTCTTGCAATTGATAGAGGGGCACAATTACCAGACTTTCGATGAAGTATTGACGGCAACCCGAAGACATGAGATCACCATTCAGAGGATCACGGCAAGGACTGGAGGTCAGAAGAGATCCCACAGTCAGATTGAAGGAGGAGGGGGAGCAGCGCCCCGAGTAACAGCACCATCCCCTGGTATTCGCATTCACGATGTGGCAATACGAGGGCCAACACCATCACCAAGGCAGCAGCAACAGCAACAGAGGAAGAACCAGTAACCCCCAACGGGCTGCACTTATTGTGGGAAGGTAGGACACACTAGAGATGTGTGTCGGACATTGAACGGGCAGTATTTGATATATGGAAGCCCAGATCATCGGGTTACCACCTGTCCCATAAATTCGAGGTCAGGAGGACCAGTGCAACAATTTTTTGCTTTGCCAGCACCAGGGGAAAGACAGTATCGAGGACCAGCGGTGGCAGTGAGATCGTTGGCACAGCGTCCGTTCATGGCACAGGCTCAGATGTTTCGGCAGCAGGGACCGCCGATGCAGCAACACCAGCATAAACCACTCCAGCATCATCAAGGAAGGGGTCAGCAGCAACACCAGGCTAGACCACAATATGGGAACCAACAAGGAGGTCGAGGGCAGGCATTCACTCTGTCCTTGGAAGAGGCATTAGCATCGGGAGATATTGTGGCAGGTAACATTCTCGTCGCCTCATATCCCGCAGTAGCATTGTTTGATTTGGGAGCATCACACTCATTTATATCTGCACAATTTGCAACACGGCTAGGATTGGAATTCGAGACATTGCCAGGGAGGTTAAATATACTCACTAGTAATGGGCTCGTAGGAGTTAGTAGAGTTATTCTAGCATGTAGCATTGTAGTTTGCGGGCATTCCTTACCCGCCCGGTTGATAGAATTTCCTGTTGGAAATTTTGACGTTATCTTAGGCATGGACTGGCTGAAAGACAGTCATGCGACTATAGATTGTCGTAGAGGGAGTGTATCTTTTGATATTCCAGGCATGAAGCGGTTCACCTTAGTCAGATCAGTGGCAACTCAACAAGAACAGGGAGTAGTGACGGCAATGGAAGAAGTTCAAGTTCCGAAGGTAGTTTAAGAGTTTCTTGACGTATTTCCCGAAGAACTTCCAGGTCTACCACCGGTTAGGAATATTGAGTTCAGCATAGAATTGGTACCTGGAACTAAACCGATATCAGATCGAGTTTACAGAATGGCGGATTCAGAACAGGCCGAGGTATATCAGCATATAGAGGAACTGAAGGAGAAGAAGTTCATCCAAGCTAGCATATCACCATGGGCAGTACCAGTGGTACTTGTAGGGAAGAAGGATGGGTCATCGAGATTATGCATCGATTACAGGATGCTTAACGCGGCAATAGTAAAGAACAAGTACCCACTACCCAGGATCGATGACTTGTTTGATTAGTTGAACAGAGCTAGAGTTTTCTCCAAGATAGATCTTCGTTCAGGGTATCATCAAGTGAGGGTTCGAAAGGAGGATATTCCCAAGACAGCATTCAGGTCGAAGTATGGGCATTATGAATTCTTGGTAATGCCGTTTGGTTTGACCAATGCTCTAGCAATATTTATGGATTTGATGAACCGCATCTTTATGCCGTACTTAGATCAATTTATCGTTGTGTTTCTTGACGACATTCTCGTATACTCTGCTAGTGAAGAGGAACATGAAGACCACCTCAGGAAAGTGTTACAGGTTCTGAGAGAGAACCAGTTGTATGCCAAGCTCAGCAAGTGTGAGTTCTGGATGGATCATATTTTATTTTTGGGGCACATCGTATCAGGAGCTGGAGTAACAGTGGATCCCAAGAAGGTAGAAGCAGTAGAGAGTTGGCCAGTACCCAAGACCGTAGCAGATGTGCGGAGTTTCTTGGGATTGGCAGGATATTACAGGAGATTCGTAGCAGACTTTACAAGACTTTCAGCACCCATGACCCGCTTGACACGGAAGGATGTACCATTCGTCTGGTCGGCAGAATGTCAGGTATTATTTGAGAACTTGAAGCAGAAGTTGATATCAGCACCTATTCTTACATTGCCAGTTGGGCCCGGAGGTTTCACTGTATATTGTGATGCGTCAGGTAAAAGACTTGGATGTGTCCTTATGCAACATGAGAAGGTGATAGCATATGCATCTAGGCAACTTCGAGACCACGAGAAGAATTATCCAACTCATGACTTAGAGTTGGCAGCATTAGTATTTGCTTTGAAGCTATGGAGGCATTGCTTATATGGTGATCGAGTGGACATGTACACAGACCACAAAAGTCTGAAGTACATTTTTACTCAGAAGGAGGTGAACATGAGACAGAGAAGATGGTTAGAGCTGATCAAGGATTATGACATGGAGCTTCAGTATCATCCAGGCAAGGCTAATATGGTTGCAGACGCTCTCAGCAGGAGAGGCGGCGCATTTATGTTGACGACACAGAGGCATATCTTAGAAGACCTTCAGGAGATGGGCATCGAAGTTATAGTTTCTAGTGATGTAGGAGTTCTAATAAGTCTACAAGTTCAATCCGACTTGGTAGACAGGATCAAGGCAGCTCAGGCATAGGACCCAAGAATTCAGAAGCTTAGGTCAGAATGTGAGTCAGGACTCAGGAAGGAGATAAGAATTCATGAAGATGGTACACTTAGGTTTGGATCGCGCCTATGTGTGCCTAGTGGAGATATCAGACATGAGGTTATTACAGAAGCTCACAGTTCTCAGTATTCTATACATCCTGGAGGGACCAAAATGTACCAAGATATCAAACAACACTTCTGGTGGAACGGAATGAAGAGGGAGATAGCTAGATTTGTTTTCCGTTGCCTGGTATGTCAGCAAGTGAAGGCAGAGCAGCAGAGGCCAGCTGGGTTATTGCAACTGCTTCCTATTCCGGAATGGAAATGGGAACATATTACAATAGACTTTGTGACCGGTTTACCGAGGTCACCAAGTGGTAAAGATGTCATTTGGGTGATAGTAGATCGGCTTACGAAGGTGGCACACTTTCTTCCTTTCAGAGTAGGGCAATCTACAGAAAAGTTGACAGAGTTATATATGCAACAGATAGTTAGGCAGCATGGAGTCTCTTTCAGTATTGTGTCAGACAGAGATACCCGCTTTACATCACATTTTTGGAAGAGCTTATATCATAGCCTGGATACCAAGTTAAGATTTAGCACGGCTTACCATCTACAGACGGATGGGCAATCAGAAAGAACAATTTAGACTTCAGAGGATATGTTGCGAGCTTGCACTCTGGATTTTGGAGGATCTTGAAAGAGCCACCTGTACTTAGTCGAATTTTCATACAACAACAGTTATCAAGCCAGTATCCAGATGGCACCATTTGAAGCAGTATATGGTAAGAAGTGTAGGTCGCCACTGGCATGGAATGATATCGGGGAGAGGAAGATGTTAGGCCAGGAAATGATTGTCCAGACAGTTGAAGTGGTCAAGGGAATTAGAGAGCGACTTCGAATTGCGCAGGATCGGCATCGTCATTGGGCGGACCAGCATCGTAGGCCGCTAGAGTTTTCCGTTGGGGACCACGTGTTCTTACGGATCTAAATTACCCGTGGGGTCATTAGATTTGGCGTTCGCGGGAAGTTGAGTCCGCGGTACGTAGGCCCGTTTGTTATCCT
Source organism: Iris pallida (assembly GCA_029216955.1). Classification (NCBI taxonomy): domain Eukaryota; kingdom Viridiplantae; phylum Streptophyta; class Magnoliopsida; order Asparagales; family Iridaceae; genus Iris; species Iris pallida. The sequence goes on from JANAVB010024400.1 coordinate 6,071,177, forward strand.
TGATAGGATAGATGATGTTGCTTATCGTTTATCCGTTCCACCTTCGTTACGAGAGGTGCATGACGTATTTCATGTATCTCAGTTGCAAAGATATGTATCGGACCCAAGCCATATCCTTGATCATTCTGAACTGGTTGTTGGTACCAACCTGTCTTACGAGGAACAGCCTGTGTCCATTTTGGACCGAAGAGAGAAGATACTCAAGAACCGAACAATTAGCCTTGTTCGGGTTGCTTGGGGTCATCACCCTTTAGGGGAGTCAACGTGGGAACATGAGGATGACATCCGATCACGGTATCCGCACCTGTTTGACTCACAAGGTATATCTCTTTCTGTATATCTTGATTGTCTTAACTCCTCATGCTTGTCACCTTATGAGTAGAATTGTTTGGTGTCGTCGATAGTTAAACATAGATATGTTACTTTCTATTGGCATTGTAAAATGATTGCTTACTCAATTGCTTATACTTAGATTAGTTTAGCTCCGATGTTTCTATCCTATTTGGATTTGAAATTCCGAGGAAGGAATTTTTCTAAGGAGGGTAGCGATGTCACTTTCCGTTCCCGGAATACGTATTCTAAATACATGTACTGCTGGAATATATTTATTTAATATTTATCATGTATTATTCTATATTTAAATTCCTTTAATTTCCTGCTAATTATATTTTCTGCAATTTTATTTCTGTATTTTACTTTCTACTTTTATACTCTGTTTTAGCTTTGCTTTGGGTTCGGCTTGGATTGGTTTAATTATGTTGGTTCATTATGAACCGAAACAAACCCCCCCACCTACCACCACTCCTTCATTTAAAGTCCATCCCCTTTCTCTCTCTTCATTACTTCTTCTCATTTCTCTTCTTCTTCCTCATAACTCCCCCACCAACCTAGAGGGCTAGGCAAGTGCCAACTTGTTTCTTGATGGATTTTCATTTTTGTTGTTCCATTGTCTTCCTTTCAAGATTCTTAGATACTTTAGTACTTAGCATTTTCGATTCCCATGACTCATTTCATGTAGATCTAAGTTTAATATATTTTCGAAATTTTTAGGTTTTGATCTAGTAACTTTGTTATTTTTCAAGTTTTGATGGTCCCATGTTATAGGAAATTTGATTCTACCCAATTTTGACTATTGGAAGTCCTGATTTCGACTTATTTTGAGTGATTTATGGTCTTTTTGTTTTATGAGTTTTCATGGACATTAGAGGCTGATTGGAGAAGATGAGCAGTACATGCTGTCCTGGCGCATGCTGTTTGCTGGCAAAAAACTGTTGCCATGTTGTTTGCTGGCGCATGCTGTTTGCTTGTGCATGCTGTTTGCTGGCGCATGCTGTCCTGGCGCATGCTGTTTTCCGTGGCGCATGCTGTTTGCTGGAAAAAAGCTGTTGCCATGCTGTTTGCTGGAGCATGCTGTTATGGCGCATGCTGTTTCTGGAGCATGCTGTTTCTGGCGCATGCTGTTTCTGGCACATGCTGTTTTCTGGCGTAACATGTTTCTGGCGTATGCTGTTTCTGGCGCATGCTATTTCCTGGCGCATGTTGTTTCCTGCGCATGCTGTTTTTGGCGCATGCCGTTTTCTGGCGCATGCTGTTTCCTGGCGCATGCCGTTTCCTGGCGCATGCCGTTTCCTGGCGCATGCTGTTTCTGGCACATGCTGTTTCTTGGTGCATTCTATTTTCTGACGCATGCTGTTTCTGGCGCATGCTGTTTCTGGCGCATGTTGTTTCCTGGCGCATGCTGTTTCTGGCGCATGTTGTTTTCTGGCGCATGCTGTTTCTGGCACATGCTGTTTTCTGGTGCATGTTGTTTCCTGGCGCATGCTATTTCTGGCGCATGCTTTTTCTGGCGCATGCTGTTTCCTCGCGTATGCTGTTTTCTGGCGCATGCTGTTTCTGGCGCATGCTGTTTCCTGGCACATGCTGTTTCCTGACACATGCTGCATGAATTTCTATAATTTTTCGGACCTTTGGACTAATTCTTGTCCCGAATTAACATTGGTTGATATTGATTGTGACCTTGACTAATAATTAATCATGCGTTCCTAATTGGAACTAAGAGACTGGCTAGTCGTCTTATTGAATTGAATGAATGAGACACGTTCATATTAATTATGAACTATTGTAATCGATTGGCCGATCCCAAATATTGACATACAGGCATATGCAGGCTTCAATTTATTTATTTTTCTACAAAAGCAGCATGTGTACTTTATGGTCAAGGCATGATTTATTCCGTGGTTAGTTTTAATTGTTGTATTACGCTATGTAAGACCTACAACCTAACCGCACATGTATCGTTGTATAGTTGGGCATATCGTACTTTGTACGGAAGTACTCATTCTGAATGACCATGATCCACGGCATGGGATTTCACTTAACATAGAGGCTACTAAGTTAAATAAAATAATGATTGCATGGAGAGAATGGATTCCCGAGTTCTTACATGGCAGTCCTCTTTGGGACTATTAAGTGCCCGACAGGCCGGCTAGTTCCCACAGATACTGTAAATTTGCCACACGGACAGAGAGCGGTATCTGCTTATATTATTTATTGTATATGGTATATTGATGACGGGCGTCCCGCTGGGACTCGTCTAATTCATGATTGGCGCAATTGATTGACTGGGTAAACTAGCCTTGCTTGTACATAGTAAGAACTGAAGAATTCTTTATTGCATAATTCCAAGATAACTTGGAACCCACAATAGCAAGCCGTAGTAGTTGCATGACCGTTTAAATTGATTTGGTTGTGTACTGTATCTACTCTGTTGAGTAGCTGAGATGATCAGAGTGTCGAGACATGACGGACCAACTTCTGTCCTTATTTGGTTGGGAGGTTGGTTCGAAGTGTCGTGACGTTATGTGAATCTCAGTAGCAAGCAGATATCTATTATTATATTCTCTTATTTACTGGTTTAATTCCTCATATCGTGCTTCCTTGCGGTACTTGCTATTAGAGGTCTAACCTCTCTGGTTTTGCATGGCCAGATTTAGAGCCGGTTTCCGAGGACTCAGCTTACTTCCACCTCCAAGATGGTCAATACTACAGGGATGATCGCAGGAGGACTCGAGTGGGTTCCTTACTTCCCCACTCGTTTTGTTATTTACTTAATACCTTACCGTTTGGCACCGACATGTTAGTCGGATTGTCTTGTACTTACTTTTACATAATTGTAATTAAGTCAGACTGTAGCTGATAACAATTGTGTATACCTTGCTTCGTCATCTGGCTATGTTTTGTAAAGCCAGATATTAAGAACATTTTGACTGAGCGTTTGGGACGCCTTACTGCTTTATCTTACATGTTCTTTATTTCTGTTTTGTGTTTGAATGATTGAGACAATAGATGTGAAGTGACCACAGTGTGACCTTTATGTAGTATGCACCCCCTCGTCTTATTAGACAGCATTGATCGTATTATACGGTATTCCTCTACCCGTAATACGTAGCTGGCTGAGTCATTCCTCCGCTCTCCAGTATTCTGTTTCTGGGACGTGACACATTCTGTGAAGTGTTGCAATCGTTTATCAGAATTCTATTAGCGCACCTTCGGTGAAGCGTATGCGTTGGTAGAAATCTGTCCACCTTCTGTGAAGTGTTGCATTAGAGGAATTTCTGTTACGTACCTTCTGTGAAGTGTTACGTAATAACGATTGTTTTTACAATTGTTTCGAATCCTCAGTTTTCTATTAAAAAATTGTGCCCCGACAATAACATTAAAAACTTGAAATCTTGGGCATTCACCTAACTCTCGAGGTCAATATTAATAATACTAACTGATTTCACTGTGATAGTGGACTAAGAATATTGAAAGCTTGGGCATTCACCTTGCTGATTACACTAATTGTTTGTGCTATATAATACTAAACTAATTCTTTAATATTTTATGCAATCCAACTATGGCTCACATCACATGGTCAAAAGCCAGGCTGGTCACAACGTGAGCTTCCGACGATAGATTCAAACCCAACCCATGCATGGGAGGATATCTTGAGATTTAAGTCCAAGTGGAGATGTGTATTCAAACGCAAAGCTCCAAATATATTAAAAAAAAAATAGCATGGGAGACCAATACCAGCACATCAACAGCTAAATAAAATTAAGCTTTCCTTCTGCAATTATCATATCCAATGTTTTAAAAATCGGACCGGAGTTTGACCCGGCCAAGACACTAGATCGAATCAAACGGGTTCAACCAGTTGGTTCAACTAGTAGTTCAACCGGTGGGTTAATCTAAATGGTTCAAATTTAATCTCTTATGGACACTATTTTTTATAAAAATATCAATTTTTTATAAAATACTGGATCAATGCTGAACCGGACCGAAAAAACTACTGGTTTACGATTGAACCGGTTCAACCGGCCGATCCGATCCGGTTTTTAAAACATTGATCATATCACTCAAATACTCAATACTGTCCTTTGTAGGGAGAAATTATTAGGTGCTCCTGGCTCACCACTGGACGTGCTGAGTGGTGAGCCCGGTCCAATGAACAATTGACACTTGAAATAAACAATTAATTCCATATTTTCCACATCATAACCGGACAATTCATAAGTTAGCTTAATATTAATATTAATTTTGATATTAATGTTAATATTAATGTTAATCTTAGTATTAATGTTAATATTAATGTTAATTTTAATATCAATGTTAACATTAATATTAACATTAATACTAAGATTAACATTAACATTAATATTAATTTTAATGTTAATATTAATATTATTGTTAATATTAATTTTACTGTTAATATTAATGTTAATCTTAATATTAATTTTAATGATAATATTAATATTATTGATTTTGTTAGTATTTTTTGTTATCTTTAATATTAATGTTAATATTAATATTAATTTCAATGTTAATATTAATTTTAATTTTAATTTTAATGTTAATATTAATATTAATATTATTGTTAATATTAATTTTACTGTTAATATTAATGTTAATCTTAATGTTAATATTAATATTAATATTATTGATTTTGTTAGCATTTTTCGTTATCTTTTCATATCTGGTTATGATGTGAAAAATATGGGATTAATTGGTTATTCCAAGTGTCAATTGTTTATTGGACCGGGCTCACCACTCAGCACGTCCAGTGGTGAGCCGGGAGCACCTAATAATTTCTCCTTTGTAGGAGCCATGGGATCAGTTCTTGGATCTTCCTCCATTTATTAGCCAGATGTGTGTGGGACCCACAATGACATCTACTAAAGTTGGTTATGATCCTTCCCTCTATGTTAATTAGATAATTAGTTATGTAATCAAACTTTGGTAATTTGCAACTGAAGAAACCACTGCTGAAGAAACCACTGCTGAAGCCATCCGGACCAGGGACCTTGTTGGTGTCCGCCACCTTGACAATAGATTTCACCTCCTCCAATGTAACAGGGGCAAGTAGGATGCTATTCCCAAATGGAGTCACCAACCGCTTCGTAACAACCTCTGGGAACACGGACAGGTAGTCAGTCTGGAAATATAAATCAGAATAGTACCTGACAGCCTCCCCCTGGATCTCAACCGGCGTCCCCACTAGGAAAAATTATTGTGTGGTCCGGCCTTACCATGTGGCAATGGTGAATGGTGAGCTCGCCATTAATTTTTTGACACTTGACTTAATATTTGGCATAAAATTTTTTAAAAAATTATAAAAACTATATTTAATATATAGAAATTCACTTGGCATATAATTAGAAAAAATTAAAAAAATTCTTTCAAAAACATAAAAAAAATGACACAGAAAATAAGAGAAATAAAGTGTTATGTCAAATATTAAGTCAAGTGTCAATAAATTAGTGGTCGGACTCACCATTTACTATAGCCATGTGGTGAGGCCGGACCACCTAATAATTTCTCCTACTTTTGGGTCCAACTTTGGAATACAACGAATGATGTATAAATATTATATATTTTAACCACGATTTCAATTTTGGGTTCGGCCTGTTAAATAACAAATTAGTCCAACCGAATAAACTGAATAAATCTAATCAATTATCCGTTCAGTTCGATTTCGGCTTTGAATTTTTTGAAGTCATTTTATTTGGTTTTGACTATTTTTATTTGGTTGTAAACCGAATAACCAAATGGTCACCCCTACCATATATATCATTTTATTAGCATATTGCATTTCCCAAAGTTTTTACTTAACTATCCTCAGTTAACATTTTGTCAAATTTAGCTATTATGTAAAGCACATAACTAAATCTGGACAAATTTGTACTTAACTAGTACATTACTTGCAAGACGGAATAGTTAATTAGTCTTGTTCCGAACCATGTTAGCAATCACCGGAATAAAATAAGCGAATTTTTCGAATCATTCATAAATATATAATACTTGGATATTTTTTGAATGATTCGAAGCAGTACTTAAATTTTTAACATGCGAAGTTTTAAACATATTTTACATAAATTAATAAAAATTTGGCATAAAAAATGTAGTGGAAACCTGTTTAATTAACCAAATTTGACAACATATTGAATATAAAATTTCTAACTTCAATATTTTTATTTGTCGAATATTTGACCGAATCTTTTTAATGTATTTTATTTGTACTGTCTCGATTTATATTCATAGTTTTGAAAGTCTCCATTTTATTTTATTTTATTTTATTTTTCTGTTTGTCGAATTGCTAACAGGGTTCCGAACTCCACCCTCCTTTCCTCTCATGCAACGGTAGCTACATCTGTCCGCACGCGGACCACGTTGTTGGGAATGCGGGTTGCATGCAGCTAAATATTAACAATGAAGACGAAGATGGATTGTTATTTATATTGTAGAGAAGATTAGATGACGATTACATCTATTAAAGAGAATATCACATCTATTAAAGAAGAAGTTATATATATATATATATATATATATATATATATATATATATATATATATATATATATATATATATATATATATATATATATATTATAGAGCTAGATTTGATTAGCATTTACTACCTTAATTATATGGATAGACAATTATGATTTGTTTTCCGGCTTTATTTGGTTTTCTTAATTTTACTTGACTTTCTTCTCAAGTCATTCTTTTCTTATAAATAAGGCTGTTCTTGTTGGGAAAGAAACGCGAAAACCTTTCCCCAAACCGGAGAGTACCTGCTAGAGGACCGAGCAATACAACGCACGAACCCAAAAACAAGCACACAAAAAAACAATCCACGCAGACACAGAGAATTTTTGACGTGGAAACCCTTGCGGGAAAAACCACGGGACGATCGGAGTCCAACCCTGAGAAGCCTCCACTAATGGAATAGAAGAATTACACCCTCTACAAACTCCTCCCGATCCAAATCGGATCCCCACAACACTCAGAGATAAGAACAATGATTACAAGGCTACGAAGAGCAAGAACGACGAGTAGAGATTACCCGAACACGATCTCCTTCGAACAGCGACCTTCAATCCTCCGTCTTCTTCTCCGAAGTTGTAATGGCACTCTTGCCTCCTTCCTCTCTCTCAAACTTGTGTTGTCCAATGCGTTGCACTTTTGAATTAGGGTTGAGAAATCTCAATATAACTCCCTAATCCCGCAACCAACCTGGACCGTTGGATTAGATCCAATGATGAAAACTCATCCAGAAATCCGCTTCAGCCCCCGACGACACAGAGTTCGGCCAGAACTCTGTGTCGAGCAAACAGAACCTCACGCCAACATTCTGGAGGAGCCAGACCGAGTTCGGCCCGAACTCGCCATGGGATCGAGTTCGGCCCGAACTCGGATCCCCTGTTACAGAACCTCCCATGGAGCAGCAGCAGCAGCAACTCTGACTTCCCGAGCTTCTCCGACATCGGACGGCGCTCGTCGCACTCCGGGATCTTCTCCACATAGGTTGGGAACCCCACCCACTCCAACAAATCTCCCCCTTCACAACTATGGGGAGGATGTCGTCATCCCGACGACCTGCCTGCAGTACTCAAACTTCCCCTTGGTAGAATCTTCGTGAACATATCAGCTCCGTTGTCATCTGTATGCACCTTCTCAAGCTCCGCGTCCTTCTTCTCAACCACATCACGTATCCAATGATACCGGGTCTCGATGTGCTTGGACCGGCTATGAAACGTCTGATTCTTCACAAGGTGGATAGCACTCTGACTGTCGCAAAGCAAAGTATACTGCTCCTGCTTCAGTCCCATTTCCTGCAACAGCTTCTTCATCCACAACAGCTCCTTGTAAGCCTCCGTCGCCGCAATGTACTCTGTCTCTGTCGTCGACAAGGCAACACACTTCTGCAACCGCGACTGCCACGATACTGCTCCTCCCGCAAACATCATCACGTAGCCCGAAGTCGATCGCCTCGTGTCTACATCTCCAGCCATATCAGCGTCAGTATACCCAACCAGCTTCGGCTCGTCACCACCAAAGGAAAGTCTCCAACCAGCAGTGTCCTGAAGATAACGTAGAATCCACTTGACCGCACTCCAATGTACCCTTCCAGGATTTGAAAGATACCTGCTAACCGTACCAACTGCATGAGCAATATCTGGCCTCGTACACACCATAGCATACATCAGGCTCCCCACAGCTGAGGCATATGGAACTCCCTCCATATCTTCCTTTTCGTCCTCGGTAGATGGACACTGTTCCTCAGTGAGCTTAAAGTGAGCCGCGAGGGGGGAACTCACTTTCTTCGACCCGTCCATTCCGAAACGCTGAAGTACCCGGTGAATGTACTTCTTTTGGGACAAGTGTAGCAGCTTGGACTCTCTCTCTCGGCTGATCTCCATCCCAAGAATAGTCTTCGCTGCGCCCAAATCCTTCATAGAGAAGGCCGCGCCCAGTTGGCGCTTCAACTCCGCTATCCTAGTGGCATTCCGACCCACTAATAGCATATCATCAACATAGAGCAACAAAATGATGAAATCATCATCGGCAAAATACCTCACAAATGCACAATGATCCGACGTCGTCCGTGCATAACCATGCTCTCCCATAAACGACTCGAACTTCCTGTACCACTGCCTCGAAGCCTGCTTCAGACCATACAAGCTCTTCCTCAACCGGCAGACCAAATATGACTTTTCTTTCTCGCAGAATCCTTCTGGCTGCTCCATGTACAACTCCTCCTCAAGATCACCGTGGAGGAATGCCGTCTTCACGTCCATCTGCTCGACCTCCAAGTCGAGACTGGCTGCTAATGCTAGCACCACCCGAATAGACGAATGCTTGACGACAGGCGAAAAGATCTCATCATAATCCACGCCTTTCCGCTGACCGTAGCCTTTGACTACCAGCCTCGCTTTGTATCGAGGGCGAGTAGCATCATCCGTCTGCTTCACTCTGAACACCCATCGATTCTTCAAAGCCTTCTTGCCCTTTGGCAACCGCACCAGATCATAAGTGGAATTGGTGTGCAAGGAACTCATCTCCTCCTGCATAGCCACCATCCACTCCTGCCTGTGTTCGTCTTCCATAGCCTCTGCGAAACTTTCGGGCTCCCCCTGTCAGTCAATAGCACATACTCATCCGGTGAGTATCTCGTAGATGGTCGACGATCCCTATCACTTCTTCTCAGTGGAGCCACTGGTGCTGGCTGTATACTGACAGCCTCCGCCCCTTCAGGAACTACCTCTCCGGCATGCTCATCCTCCTGAGGGACATCCTGACCACCATCAGCAGGCTGATGATCAAGGTTGGGAGCAACTCCATGTACCGGCTCCCCCATAACTGGATCCTCTGCGATGTCCTCTGGAAACTGCTCGAAGCGAAATGACTCTAACTCAGGCAATTCCTCAGCCTCAGAAGGCGTCTCGGAATCCTGAGTGTTGGTCATGGTCTGATCCTCGACGAACACCACGTCCCTGCTTCTGTAGAGCTTTCCTTCCACTGGGTCGTAGAGTCTATAGCCAAACTCATCCCGACCATAGCCGACAAAGACGCATCGCCTCGTCTTCGGCTCAAGTTTGGTCCTCTCGTCCTTCGGTACATGCACGAAGGCTTTACAACCAAACGCCCGCAGGTGACTGTATGACGGCTCTTTGCCGTACCATACTTTATCAGGCACATCACCCTGCAAAGGAGCACTAGGAGACAAATTAATAATATAAGCAGCTGTGAAAAGAGCTTCACCCCAATAACTGCCCGGCAAGTTTGCTTCTGACAACAAACACCGCACCCTCTCCATCAGTGTCCTGTTCATGCGCTCCGCTACACCATTGAGCTGAGGTGTCTTTGGCGGAGTCTTCTGGTGTCGTATCCCTTGCTCTCTGCAATACGCATCAAAGGGACCGATGTATTCGCCGCCATTGTCGGACCGAACACACAACAACTTCTTGCCCGTCTCCCTTTCAACAGAGGCCTGAAACTCCTTGAAAGTAGGCAGCACCTGATCCTTGGTCTTTAAGGCATAGACCCAAACCTTCCTGGAACAGTCATCAATAAAAGTCACAAAGTAAGAAGCACCACCAAGAGATTTTACCTTCATAGGACCGCAGACATCCGAGTGAATCAACTCGAGCAACGCCGGCTTCCTCGAACTTGGGTGACTTTGGAAAGATACCCTATTTTGCTTTCCAGCTAAACAGTGCGTGCACTTCTCCAACTTTGTAGACTTGAGCCCCGGAATCACTTTCCTGTTCACCAAGTAGCTCATCCCCTTCTCGCTGATATGGCCGAGCCGCCTGTGCCACAACTCGGTAGACGCATCACTGACTGCGTTCACCTCCTGTGCCCCCTCTGTGCTCCCCTCCATATAGTAGAGACCGGACTTCTTGCTTCCTCTGGCAATCACCATCGAACCTTTGGAAAGCTTCCACTGACTGTTCCCGAAGAGACTGAAGAATCCCTCGTCATCCAACCTTCCAACCGACACCAGGTTGAAACGGATATCAGGGACATGACGAACATCCTTGAGAACAAGAACCGCACTCGTCTTCGTTCTCAAATGCACATCTCCAACGGCAACCGCCTTCGACACATCTCCGTTGCCCATCTTCAACACTCCACAGTCGCCTGTAGTGTAAGTGGCAAACAGTGCCCTATTGTGAGATACATGTGCTGAAGCCCCTGAGTCCACCAGCCAAGAATTGTCATCGCAGGCGAGGTTAGTAATGACCTCATCACCTACGACGATCACATCACCTCCATGCACCGAGGCCGCCGCTGTAGTGTTCTCTTCTTGCTTCCCCTTGTCGCCCTTCTTCTCTCTCTTCCAAGCGAAACAATTCCGCTTGATATGGGCCTTCTTACCGCAATGGTAACACTCCGAGTCCTCGTAACGACCCTTGGACTTCCCCCTGCTCTTGTCTCTGCCACCACCTGGACCCCTGCTTTTGCCCCTTCCGCGGCTCTCTGAAACAAGTGCCTCTGAGTGATGGGATGTAGATGAAGTGCCCTGAGAACGTCTCCGCATCTCTTCATTCAACACCCCGCTCTTGGCAAACTCCAGACTGACCACGCCCTCTGGAGCAGAAGCGATCATAGATACTCGTACGGTCTCCCACGAGTCTGGCAAAGTACACAGCAGCCATAGTCCCTGAACTTCGTCGTCGAACTTGACTCCCATAGAAGATAGCTGGTCAACCACGCCCTGGAACTCACTCAAGTGATCCGAAATAGACGCCCCATCCTTGTACCGCAGATCCATCATCGTTCGGATCAGGAACAACTTGTTTACCCCGATCTTCTTCGCATACAAGGATTCCAGCTTATCCCACAACGTCTTCGCGTGCTCAATATTGGCAACGTGATTGTACACATTCTCATCAACAAACTACCGTATGTACCCGCACACCTGTATATGCTCGAATGTCCAGTCCTCCTCGGATTTATCACTGGGCCTCTCGGATGCAAATACGGGTAGATGCAGCTTCTTGACAAATAGCAAATCTTTCATCTTGCTCCACCAATAATGATAGTTTGTGCCATTAAGGTTCACCATGCGCACCGGCTTCGCGTCCATCTCTCCTCTCTGGTTCCTCTGTCAACTCCTGACACCCTTTGAACCCAAAGCTCTGATACCACTCTGTTGGGAAAGAAACGCGAAAACCTTTCCCCAAACCGGAGAGTACCTGCGAGAGGACCGAGCAATACAACGCACGAACCCAAAAATAAGCACACAAAAAAACAATCCACGCAGACACAGAGAATTTTTGACGTGGAAACCCTTGCGGGAAAAACCACGGGACGATCGGAGTCCAACCCTGAGAAGCCTCCACTAATGGAATAGAAGAATTACACCCTCTACAAACTCCTCCCGATCCAAATCGGATCCCCACAACACTCAGAGATAAGAACAATGATTACAAGGCTACGAAGAGCAAGAACGACGAGTAGAGATTACCCGAACACGATCTCCTTCGAACAGCGACCTTCAATCCTCCGTCTTCTTCTCCGAAGTTGTAATGGCACTCTTGCCTCCTTCCTCTCTCTCAAACTTGTGTTGTCCAATGCGTTGCACTTTTGAATTAGGGTTGAGAAATCTCAATATAACTCCCTAATCCCGCAACCAACCTGGACCGTTGGATTAGATCCAATGATGAAAACTCATCCAGAAATCCGCTTCAGCCCCCGACGACACAGAGTTCGGCCAGAACTCTGTGTCGAGCAAACAGAACCTCACGCCAACATTTTGGAGGAGCCAGACCGAGTTCGGCCCGAACTCGCCATGGGACCGAGTTCGGCCCGAACTCGGATCCCCTGTTCCAGAACCTCCCATGGAGCAGCAGCAGCAGCAACTCTGACTTTCCGAGCTTCTCCGACATCGGACGGCGCTCGTCGCACTCCGGGGTCTTCTCCACATAGGTTGGGAACCCCACCCACTCCAACAGTTCTCAATTGTAAAATACAATAATAATAAAAGGTTTTTTTTTTCATAATTTTGAATCTCCACATGTATCAAAACACTTATAGAAATTTGAAACTTTCTTCTACATCACACTCTTCTTCTCCTCCACCACCCACCATCCTCCACAAATTTCTCCTCGTCGTCAATCCATTGGTTTGATCCTGACCAAGCCTTCGTCTAGTATCATTGCTTCTTCGGAATTGCACTAAAGACGAAATTTTTTTATGTGCTAAGTGGATTGAAGATATAGTTCATGTCCCCTTTTAGAAGCCTTTTTGCGGTGGCGACGATGTCATTTGTTGATAATTCTTCCAACTCTCGGAAGGTTTCTTTGATTCATCATGATGGAGGTGGAGTCGACTAAGGCTTCTAATAGTCCTAGCTCTCAATGTTACTATAGTTAAGATGGATGAGAAGAATTACGTAAAGCGGTCGTTGTCCTCTCTTATCTTCATTGTATCAACCGTGGCGTAAAGCGAAGTCACATGTAAAAAAATATCCCTTTTATGACAAGTGAGTTCAGAGGAATTCTCTTGTGATGTCATGGCTCTTCTAAGCTATTGTAAACCCTCATCCTAGATTTTTTAAAATAATTTTTTAAATTTTGTGTTAAAAGTAATTTTCGTCCAAACTTTGTGAAAGATATTTTGTGATAGCTTTTGTTATTAAAAAAACTAGTTCAAAAACTAAATATTTGGAAAGTACTAATTTATTTTAATAAAAATATTTTTTATTGAATTGTATTATTGGAATTACAAGGGATGTTGGATATAATTTTGGATTCCAACATATCGATTTATTTAAAATGATTTTTAAAAATAATAATAATAAATATTTTGAACCATAAAAGAATTTGTCCATTTTCTTTTAAATAGAGATTAAGAATTATAAAAATATGTTTTAAATTGTCTTGATGACCTATAATATTATCTAATTAATTATTTGATATTTGAATTTGTATGTTTGAAATTATTTGATAATATTAGATTATTGGTTTAAATTAATAGTACTAATCTACGAATAGATTAATTTGGATTTAAAAGTTTATTTGATTTAAATTAAGGAGAAGAGCTATCAAATAGTTATTCTAAATCCTTATATGATTAGGCATTTTTCTCCTATTTAAGGGGAGCTATTTTTCTAAAGCCAAACAATTTTTAAAACCAAATCCAACCACTTATTACACAACAGTCATAACCATCATCGCAGATTTTTCATGTCCCTGTGTCCGTGTGTCCACCGCCATCAAGCCAACACCAACAACCAACGGTCATCACCAAGCACCCAACCGCTGTGTTGTGCATCGTGTCCGTTTTTACCAATTTTTATTCTATTATTTTATACATGTACATTTCCTCTCACTCTCGTGTTCGGCAACCCCGGATGCATCGACACAATTACAACCATCAGAACCCTAACCCTAACCCTAACCTAGCTATCTCGGCAGCCGACCCTAGCCGTCACCGGCTACAGGCCTCCTCCACAGCCCCGTTCCTCTGTCCTCATCACCACTACCGCTACTCCTCTGCCTCGCCGGACTCCGTCCCTGTCAACTGATCCCCACCGCCTGCGCCACGACCACTGTCCCCACTGGATCCCACCACCATCAACCCATCTGTGCTCATCGCCATCTCCACGACTTCTTCCCACACCACCACCGCTTGTCCAGCCCAGCTTGGCCAACACCGCGACCAACTCCACCATTACCACCACCAACCCGACCCGATCCCCTCTCTCCACGGTCACCACCACGATCCCGACCACCTCAGACAACCCCGCTACCACACCTCCTCCGCGCCTCCTGCCACAGGCCGAATCCCCAAATCCGAACCGTCATCACACTACCCCCATCACCAACTTCACCAAACACGACCGAAAAATGCGTACCTGATCCGACTACCGCCTCTTCAGCCGGTGCCTCCCCACCGTCTTCCGTAGCAGCCCCGATGCCTCCACGCACCCGACTTTGTACCGCTGTCCGCCGCCAGGTCTTCGTCGCACTACCGTGCAACAGAGGCCACACCGCCGTCCCAGATCTGGCTCTCCCGAGCCACGTCGCCGCCATTCCGGTAAGCGCCCCTTCGCTCCTTCTCTCTCGATCTCTCTATTCTCAAATCTCACTGAGTCCCACTCTCCCCTTTCTGTCTTTTTACTTGTTTTAATTTTTTCTTTCTTTGGGATGAGGCAACAACAATTTGAGTTTTTCTTTTCTTTTTGTTTTATTTTGTAGGCTAGGATTTCTTCTCTTAATAAGAGTCTGGGCTTTGGGCATATATATATATATATATATATATATATATATATATATACATATATATACTAGCATATGTGCACTTGCACGTATTTTAATATTTTTTTAGTTAATTTAGAAAAACTTTTTAGGAAGATCAAAAGGTAGTCTTCATAATTATTAAGTTGTCCTTATTAAAATTAATGAAACATTTTTAATTAGTATAGACATGTAAGGATATTTTTGGAATTCAAAAGTTTCACCATCAAGTTTTCCTATTATATATATATATATATATATATAGAGAGAGAGAGGAGGGATCCACATCCCCTCACTTTTGCATCCCTCATGCATCCCCATGTTAACACCCGTTGGATCTTTGTTTAAGTCATCTAATCTTAACCGTTGAAAAATCAACGGTTAAGATTAGATGACTTAAACAAGATCCAACGGATATGAAAGAGGGGATGCTTGGGGGATGCAAAAGTGAGGGATGTGGATCCCTCCTCATATATATATATATATATATATATAATATATATATATATATTAAATAATTAATACATATATATATATATATATATATATATATATATATATATTAAATAATACATCATTTTAAAACTTCGTCGTAGTAAAAACTACATATTAATAACATTTAGACGTTCATATTAAACCCAACACCACGTACTAAACCCAAACCCTAAATAAACAACAGAATCAAACAGCCCGGCGCGGCTCAGGCCCTCTCGCCACGAATCCGGCGAGCGAGCTTGATGTCCTTGGGCATGATCGTGACCCTCTTGGCGTGGATGGCGCAGAGGTTGGTGTCCTCGAAGAGCCCCACCAAGTAGGCCTCCGCCGCCTCCTGGAGCGCCGCGACGACGGAGCTCTAGAAGCGGAGGTCGGTCTTGAAGTCCTGCGCGATCTCCCGGACCAGGCGCTGGAAGGGGAGCTTGCGGATGAGGAGCTCGGTGCTCTTCTGGTACTTGCGGATCTCGCGGAGGGCGACGGTACCCGGACGGAAACGGTGGGACTTCTTCACGCCGTCGGTCGCCGGAGCGGACTTCCGGGCGGGCTTGGTGGCTAGCTGCTTGCGCGGGGCCTTGCCGCCGGTGGACTTGCGTGTGGTCTGCTTGGTGCGCGCCTAGGGGCGGATCTAGATGGGAGGTGGGGTGGGCTCCAGCCCCCCCCAAAAAAAAAATTTACTTGTTTTTTTCCTTGTAGATTTTTGGTTTCGATTTTTTATGGGAGTTAGCTTACATCTAGCCTACCCCAACCTAGTTTAGCCCACCCTAGTATACATTTCTGGATCCGCCCCAGTGCGCGCCATTACAAGAAGGGGAAAGTTTAGGGTTAGGATTTTGGTGGTTTGGGCTCTTTAAACTAATATATATATATATATATATATATATATATATATATATATATATATTCTGTTTTCTTTATATGTTTTGAAATAAGTTTTTGGCTTTTAGATATATTGGACTGATTTTTATAAGTGGTATTTTATATATTAATTTATGGGCTAACTTATGTATTATCCAAATAAATAAACTTTGGACTAGGCCTTGATAATTTTTAAACCTTTGGGCTTATATATTATATTAATTAATTTTGAGTTATACATATATCTTTGGGCTTTTAATTGATTAATACTTTCTAATATTATTATTATGGAGTTTTATTCAATAAACTTTATAAAATAAATATTTTCTTAAAGGGGTTTATGCCTATTATGTTTCAAAAATAGTTTATAAGTCTTTCTCAAAATAAATAAATATATTTTTCTAAACTAGGACGAACTTTTTCTAAAATCAATTTCCTATTCGATTAAGTCATTTCCGATCGCGACTAATAGTATTCTTATTTTCCTTGCGAAATCGGAATTTTTGCATATCGAATCGGACTATTCTGAACTCAATGGAATTATCCGTTCCACCAGCTAAGGACCCCATGCGTGTACATTTCTTGTTTGTTTCCAATATTGATATTTACTATATTTGCATGATTAGTGATGTTATACTTGATTCTTGACACGCTCGTTACACGGATTACCACGTTCCGTGACCTAGTGTCTTGATCCATGTGAAGTAGTCGGACGGGGAAGTACTAAGTAGATATGTGATCAGACCTTAGACCTTGCTGTATTTTATATTTCATGCATATTTAGACCATGAGGACGAAAATCCTATGTAGACCGTGCGGTGTAATGTCCCAGTCCGATCACATATTGAAAAGTGCACTTCAAATCACTTAGATGGTTATGTTTCATTGTTCCATGCTTACTTGTCTTTATAGTTCATGATAATTGTTTTTCTTTATTTTCCATACCATGATTTTTGTTTATTCATTTCATCATGTATGCCATGACTACTCACTGTTTTTATAGTCGTTATCATATATTTGGAATTGCATGCTTGAATTGTACTTTTTCCATTATGTACTGAAAACCTATTTTTTCGATTAGTCGCTTGCTACTCTATGCATTGGATCTTTGGGAGAGATACGAGTATATTTTGAAGGACGATTCTAGAGACTATTAGATAGATTTGATTTGAAAGTTTAATGAGTTATTTTGTAATAATGAGATCTTGTATTTACATTCAAATGTAAACTTTGGATATTTTAATTTAATTTAGTAAGTGTGAATGAGCAAATAAAGAGATTATTATATGAGCAAATATTGTGGAGTTTGATTTTTGAGATCTAGACAACTTACTATGTCGAATCTGCGACATAGGCTAGACTTCAAAAATTGCGCAAATTTATGGTAGTACCTATATTAGTCGTACTACTGCAAGCCTGCGACTAAGAATTGCTCATTCACAATTAGGTTGATTTTATTTTAGAAAAAAATGACTAGGCCTAGGATTAGATATACCATGGAAAACCTATATTTTTATTTCGAATTGATTGCTTGGGTAGTTAAGGTTGTTACAAGGCTACATGATTAAGGTAGTGATATATGTTGAGTTTTGAGATACCCTATTTGATGAATTTAAAATTTCACTACAAAAAAGTGGGCTTTTGGGACAGTTTTAGGAATACTAATTTGAAACGTCCTAAAAAAATTAATATTTGGGACTGTTATATTTTTTGTAACAAAAAATTATTTGGGACAAATTGGAAAATGGATCTATTTTTTGGACTATTAGTATTTTTCGTCTCAGCTGCCACCTCCTCTGCCTCACCATCCCCTACGTGGACGAAGCCGTCGGTGTCCCCAGACCTTGCCGGTTGTGCGCCAACATGGCATCGACCCCCTCGATTGTGCACTAATAGCGCTATTCCGTCGCTAAAATAATTTGCCGACGGATTACCGACGGAAAGTGTACGTCTTTAGGATAAATGTCGCTAAGAAAATTTTCGTCGGTAAGTCGTCGCTGTAGCGACCACTCACCAACGGATATAACGACTGTTCTCAGCGATGGAATATCAACGTATATTTTCGGTCGGTATATTTTGTGACAGCTTAGCGACGTTTTAGCAGCAAAGTTTTGTGAGCCAAATATTTGAAACTTCCAGAAGCTCAGCGACGGATATTTCCGTCACTAACACGTCTGATACGCTTTTGGAGGTATCACAACACGTTAGCGACGGACATTACCGTCAGAAAGTTGTCGCTGAGTTGCAGAAATTCCATCGCTAGTTGTCGACAGTCCGTCGCTAGGGTGCAAATTTTTGTAGAAATTTGTCGGTATTCTGTCGCTGATTCGTCGCTAGACTACAAATTTTGCCCAAAAATATTAGTTACTGCTATGCTCATACCTGTCAATATATCTATATTCAATATCATGAAACACAAATATATAACAGTTAATCAAAAAGACTATTTACTCGATAAACTAGAACACAAATATGTAACATTGAATAAAGTAGACGCAAACTACTATTTATCGACACAATAGAGTCCATACAAACTCATCCAGATCCAACACTAATATAGTATATATACACAAATCTCGTACACATCGAATGATACATAAACTCAATAAAATCCATACAAACACATCAAGTACAACCAAAATAATACAAAATCTCGTCAACATCAAACTGATGGTGGAGGAGGTGGCGGAGGTAGAGTCGCCGACGTGACAGGAGGCGTCGTGGTCGAAGTAGGAGTCAGTGGAGTATGAGCTGGTGCAGTAGGCGTTGTGGTCGATGGCGGAGCCGCTGAGGTCGAAGCTGGAGCCAGTGTCGGAGGTGCTGAGGTCGAAGCAGGAGCCTGTGCAGTGGTAACAGGAGTCGGACTTACTGTGCCTAGAATTTTGGCCACCTGGGTCATTTGACCCTGTAGGGCTACCAAAATCTATGTAATCTGCTCAAAACTCTAGGGTCCGGTAGTAACGCCGGTCTGTATATCTACAGGTGGAGGTGGAGGTAGAGGTGGAGGTGGAGATAGAAGAGGAGCTCTGGAGTAAACCGACGGTTGGGATGCCAACGATCCGGTACCGTACACGCTGTCGCCTTTTCCTCTACCGACAGCTTGTATTCACAACTCGTTCCTCACAGCCGGCGTCGGTGGCTGACTAGTCCTAGCTCCCCCCTCAGCATCCCCCCAGCAGGACTCCCTCCCTCACTGACCCGACTCTCTGAAGTCTCATATGTCTCCTATATTTGTATAGGTGAATGGATTTAGAGTTAATTTTATTTTAGTTACTATTAAGTATTGTTATGGTTAGGATCTTATACGTCTCCTATATTTGTCTTTGATTTATATTGCTAATTAGGGTTATGGTTAGGATATTTAGAGTTAGAACTAACTATTTAGATAAAATAAATATAGTTAAGTACAAAGAAGAAATGTAATTAGATAGGACTCAGAAACCTTACATAGACTTTCGTCGTCCGATCATCTACGAGCTTCCCATCTTTCTTTCGCTTATGGGTACGCTCAAAAACTCTGAAAAGTTGATGGTGTTCGGGTCTTCGCCTGCCCTGGCGACCTCCTCGCACTGTAACCATTAAACACCAATTAATAACTAAACATTAAAATTAAATAATTAAAGAAATAACAAATAAGAATATTCACCAACCATCGATAATGCTCTGAAATTGGGATGGATCCACCCGTGTGGTGACCGCCCTTAGCACGGGCAGCCTTTGCCTTCTCGTACTTGGCCTTATGGGCCGGAGTGTCCATCTTCTTCATCTCCTCCAAAAATTCCTCCTTTAACCACTCCTTGCGAAGAGCGTCATTTGATGTAGCTAACGCCTTCTGGTCGTTGACTATATCACTCAACCTCTTGCTGGCGACGGACTTGTTGCACTTTCGGATCGCCTGATCTCTGTGCGCCGGCCACCAGTACAACTTCTACAATTAAGAAAAAATAAAAACAAATGAGCAAATATTTAAAAAATGTTGTAAACAAAGACATTATTATTTCGACGTACCCAAGCATACCTAACCAAATGAATCGTCTATCAAGTGAGATGTCCCTGAATTTCAGATAGGGACCATAGAATTGACGACACATTAAGTCGCCCAAATCTCTACCAGCATGGAGCGAAAAGAACCTGGAATTAACAAAACAATGTAGCATTAAAAAATAAAGAGAGTATGAATAAATGTGTATAATAACAATTATATACTTACGTCACTCCATCGGTCCACAGCTCGGGACGAGTGCTGGCCGCTCTGGTAGAGATGGAGGGTCTGTAAATTCTGGTCGACGTATGTACACTCCACGGTCCACCAAAAGGCCAGAATATGGATTCACCCCAGTAGGAGCGACAGGTGTAGTCTTCGGTTTAGAAGACGGAGCAGTCGAAACAAGGGGACACCAGCACCAGTAAGAGTAGATGCTGAGAGAATATCAGGACTATCTCCGCCTACCGATGAACGAGTGAACTATAGAGATAAGCCATCCTCCTCATCAATGAAGTCATCCTCGCTAACTCCTCTGCGATCTGCAACTGGAGTAGTAGGAGGAGGAAGACGGGATGAAGATCCTCGACGTCGTCCATGGCCTCGTCCCGCCATATGTAAATCTGAAAGAAATAAAGAAATGGTGTGATGATATCAGGGCTATCAATGTAAATCTAATAGAAATTAAAAAATGGTGTGATGATACAAATATGTCAAATCCGTATCTAAAAAAAATAAAAAATGGTGTGATGATACTCATAAGTAAGTAATACATACTAATCTTCTTTATCTTCTGATTCTTCTTCATCTTATACTTCTTTATTTTTACTATTACTTCCACTTCCACCTTCATTTTCAAATTCTTCTTCCTCATCCGATACGACCATTTCAGACTCCTCCACTACATGAGGTAAATTGTCTATATCAAGCTCTTCGTCAACTATATCATCCTCTACAGAAACGTCAACATCCATATCGTCAATGCCGGCTAAACTCAAATATGTTGGTTGAGGCATGACTACCTCATCCTCCTGGTATGTTTGATCTCCAATATAATATGTATTTCTTACTTTAGTTTTGCATACAGCCCACAAATTACGAGTAGTGCGTCGTCAACTAGGATAACTCGTGTAATACACTTGGATCGTTTGACTAGCCAACACAAATGGTTCAAAACCTCCATATCTTTTTCTATGTTTTATATCAATAAATCCAAACTGTTTGTCAATTCTCCATCCTTGCTTTGGTACTGTGTCGAACCAATCACATTTAAACAGCACAATTTTGGTATCAAGAGAGTAATCCAGCTCTACAATATCTCTTAGAACACCGTAATAGTCAAATTCTAGATCGGTATCGTAGACTGAACCCCTTACACAAATTCCAGAATTCTTTGTATAATTAGCCTTCTCATCGACAAATGTAATTGATAGGCTTATCAGTGGTTCTAAATTTGAAGCCATTGATGGTATATCCATCCCAACATTTTGCCCTCTTGCTTGGTCCGATAGCTAGTGCTCGAAGTCTTTCGTCCTGCAATTGTGTACCAGGACGAAAAACCTAAAGCATCACGTATCAAAATGTCATTAGATTGTAGGCTTGGACAAATTATTGAATTTAGAATAGTTAAATAATTTTAATCCTTATATAATTATGGAACCACGATGGAAAATTTCTGTCAACCTCTCTAGCAAGATCATCATCATCAGTGTTAGGTCTCTCCATTTTTATCTTGGCTCTAAAAATACTGTGATAATAACGAAAAAAGTTACAGAACTTATTTTACAAGTACACCACAAAATTTAAATATATAGCAAAATTTTTTCGCTTCTCTATATCTTCCATCTCCTCTATACCACTATTTAGGCATATATACCTATGAGCGGCTTCAAACTCATCGTCCTCCAACCACCGTAACTTATAAGCACTTGTAGGCTTGCCACCAACATTGAAGATAGTATGGATTCCTTTATTCTGTGCATCGACCTCACCTTCATAATTTCTGGGTTTTCTATTCTAGTTTGTTCTGACATGAGTATCGACGTAGATTGAGCAAAAGTTTGAGACCACCTCAATAATAAATGCTTTGCATATCGAAGCTTTTATATGAGCCTTATTGCCCACCTTCTTCTTCAGGTGATGTAGATTTCTATAAATAATATATTGAATATTAGAACTGCTTGAATGAAAAAATTATTAGTACTAGATAATTAAGTATTTTATACCTCTCAAATGGTCCATCGATAATGGAGGGAGCATCGATACGTGCTTCGTATGCAAGATGAATTGGCAAATGTTCCATACTATCAGAAAAGCCGAAAGAAAATACCTTTTCTAATTTGCACAATGTCAATACAATCTTCTCCTCAAGTTCCAACATATGTTGTACCGTCAACTTGCTTGAGCACAAATCTTTAAAGAATATAGATAACTCGGCCTGCGGACCCTATAAATGAGAAGACAACATTTCTTTCAGAGAGATGAGAAGTAAACGCTCCATGAACACGTGATAATCATGACTCTTTATCCCTATCAGCTTACGTTTGTTGAGATTGACACATCTTGCCAGATTCGACACGTAACCGTCAGGGAATCTCAATTTATCAATTTATCATCCCTACACAATGTAAATGGTGCTGAGGGCTTGACCCAGTTACCATTGGATCTTCGTGCTAGATGCAACTCTAAATGCCTCTAAATAATTTCCAAGTCCTTTCTTCCTTTGGGATTGTCTTTCGTTTTTTCCTTGATATCTATCACCGTATTGAAGATGTTATCGAATATATTTTTCTCAATATGTATGACATCAAGATTGTGTCTTATGAGATTGTCCTCCCAATAAGGTAAGTTCCAAAAGATACTCCGATTCGTCCAATTATGGCTATGTCTGAATCCTTCCAAGTGATGGCCCGATCTCGGATCTTCTATTACAGTCAACAAATCCTCTACCTCTGCTCAAACGATATCTCCCGTCAATCTCAATGGGGGAGGAGATCGTTCCTGTTTACGAGCTCTAAAGGCGTCTCTGTTCCTTCTCCACGGATGCGACGTAGGAAGGAATTGACGGTGACAATAAAAAACAAGTTTTTCCTCCATTTTGAAGGCGGAATGCCTTACTCTTTTCCATACATATCGGACAAGACATAATACCATTAGTACTCCATCCCGATAATATTCGTATGCTGGAAAATCATTGATGGTCCACATCAATATCGCTCTCATCTAAAAGTTCTACTCCATCGAACGTCTGAACGTCAAACTGTCACAATTGTTTTAGCTCGTCCACCAATGGCTGCAAGTAGATATCGATGTTCTTCTTTGGATTTTTTGGACCGGGTATGATAAGTGTCAAGAACATGTAAGGAGTCTTCACGCACATCCACGGCGGTAGATTGTAAGGGATCAAAATCACCGGCCAACAAGAGTACTGAGACCCCGATTGTCCGGAAGGAGTAAATCCATCAGAACATAAAGCCAACCGAACATTCCTAGGCTCCGCAACAAATCCAGGATGACATCGATCAAAATGCTTCCATGCCTCTCCATTAGATGGATGAGATAATTCTCCTTCATCCATCTTCCGTTCTTTTCTATGCCATGTCATGTGTTCTGCAGTATTCGAGGACATATACATCCTCTGTAGCCTCTTTGTGATCGGCAAAAACTGCATGTATTTGTAGGGGTGCAACCTTGCTCGTGCAGTTGATTTTACTTTGCCCCAAATGGGCTTGTACCGGTCCTCGTGACAGAAAATGCATTTATCTTTATCATTGTTCTCCTTGTAGTACAATATGCAGTCGTTTCAACAACAATATATCTTTTTATAGCCTAATCCGAGTTTCTGTATCATCATCTTCGACTTATAAAAAGTTTGGCAAGTCGTTTACTTCTTTTGGTAGCGATTCTCTAACAAACTGAATTATTCGGTCGTAACATTCCTGCGGTAAGTTAAAATCAGACTTGAGGTTCAACAGGTGCATCACTACTGACAGGACAGAATGAGAATCATAACCCGGATATAACGGAGTATCGGCATGCTTGAACATATCATAGAACTCTTTTGCAACACGATTCAGATTCTCCGGATCAAAACTTGGACCGGCCGCATCAAATACCAACTCACGTGCCAAGTTTCGATGCCGATATTCTAAGTGATCTCCAAGAGTGGATTCTCCCACATCCGTATTGAAGGAGGACTGATATTGCGGAACCAAAGGTTCTCCTTGAGCCGTCCACTCGTTGTAGTTTGGTATGAAGCCCTTCTTGTAGAGGTGCTCTCTCACGAGATCTACCTCTTTAAATGATATATTATGACATTTGATATAAGGGCACATTATGAGCTTCCCGTCCATGAAATAAGGTTGGCTACTGGCATATCTCAGAAATTCCTCGACGCCCATCTTGAAATCATCCGTCAAACCAATATTGCTCTCATGTCGCCTATTGTACATCCACGAATGGTCAACTAAGTATCGACTCATTGTGAAAACCAATTCTGCACCACGTACTATATATTGTGTAAATACAAGTATCAAAAAAACTTAAACAATAAGAATATTCTAATTAACTACCTAATTAACTGTATTGATATCATAATCGGACGTATCGGATTGTTAATGATCGTATCGGATTAGTATCGGCCATAATCGGCTGTATCCGATAGGTATCGGCCGTATCCACTACCAAAAAAAGTCATATCAGCGACGTAATTAGCGACGCCAACTTAAAACGTCGCCAATATTTTTGGTTTTAGCGACGCCAAATTTAAGCGTCACAATACGTCGCTGGTAGCGACATACAGCGACATATTGCGACTACCTATAGTCTAATAAAAATCAACGTCGTTGATTTGTCGGAAAACGTCGCTAGTTTTATCAGTTCAGCGACGTTTAGCGTCGCAAAGTCTATAACGTCGCCGAATATTAAACTAATACCGACGCTTTGCGACGTATTTCGGGCGTCGCTAATTTCTGCTAAATAGGGTTTCCTCGGTTCCAATTTTCATTTCTCCCTCTCCCCAAATTCTTTGTTCCCGCCCCTCTTCCCCCGACCTCGACGACAGCCCGACCCCCTTCCCTCCGGCGCCGCTCATCCTCCTCCTCCACCGCGAGCTCCTTCTCCTCCCTCCGGCGAGCCCCTTCTCCTCCTCCTCCTCCACCGCGAGCCCCTTCTCTTCCTCCACCGCGAGATCCTCCTCCTCCACCACCGCGAGGAGACTGAAGGTAAACCCTAACCCTAATTGAGGTGTTTTTCGTGTCCAAAATGGACACGGAGACACATTACGACCATGTGTTCACTGATACAGTGTGTTCGTGAGGTTTTGGACACTTTGTGTCCATTTGTTGGACACGTGGACACCCCCAAGCTTGCATATATATGTATTTCACCTCTGTACACTTAATCCCCTCCTCCTCCACCACCGAACTTGTCCTCCTCCTCCTCTTCCACCACCGTGAGGAGACTGAAGGTAAACCCTAACCCTAATTGAGGTGTTTTTCGTGTCCAAAATGGACACGGAGACACGTTACGACCATGTGTTCACTGATACAGTGTGTTCGTGAGGTTTTGGACACTTTATGTCCATTTGTTGGACACGTGGACACCCCCAAGCATGCATATATATGTATTTCACCTCTGTACACTTAATCCCCTACATACACTTGTGTATTTTCGTATTAATTTGGATTTGCATATTGGGTTTGGGTTTCGATATAGTGTTTGATACATTGTTTCACCTTGCAACATTCCTACACTTATTTTAGACAACAAGTATATGAACCAATTAGTCAACATCTATTTGTTGAAGTATGGTACTCCATTCTTCGTAAGTTCTAGCTATATATGTCTCAAGATCCAATACTCGAAAATCCCAAGAAGAAGAAGAAGAAGAAAAGAATAAAATGACATCGCTCAACACCCTATGACAACTCTTTGTAGAATTGTGTTAAAGTGTGAGTTCTACAGTATGAGTTCTACAGTATGGTTCTCTTTGTAGGATAAAATGACATTGCTCAACCCTATCGATCCTCCATACAAGTCTTCCTTCATCTATTGTCTTAAAGTGTGAGTTCTACAGTATGGTTCTCTTTGTACAATTGTGTCTTATTTTAGACAACAAGGATTTCCTATTTCTATAGGTAACATGGCAACATGTGTAAGGGAACATATAGGTGTGTGTTTGTGTTTGAAAGGGAGTGTCACAAGAGTAAGGCGTGAGCATGTGTTAGTATTTTGAGCTGTGAGAGTGTTTGTTCTATTGAGGTTAGTACCAACTGGCAAGTTAGGTTAAAAGAACCTGGGAACTATGGTGTGGTTGTATACATCATGTATATGTATGTGTGTGTCTAGTGGGAGAAAGGGGGAGGGTTAACTAGTACCAGGTATTTGGAGAGGAGGGAGAGTTTATACTAGTATATATAGACTAATATCCTAAAACTTGACTTATACAACTTAGAAATGGCTAGTTTGACCAAGTTGGACTAGTTTAGCTTAGAGTTGGCTCGGTTGGACTATACATAATATATAGACTAATATCCTAAAACTTTACTTCTACAACTCAGCCTATATAAAATATTGTAGACACGGGTGATATACTGCTGCGATAATCTCTGACCACCGCACGCACAAACACGCGAAAGAAAAGTTAGCAATGCGAAAAGAAGATGACAGATAATCTCTGACCATTTAACGTAAAATGTCATGTGTACATATACTGTGGAAAGTGTAGACCGCATGAACTGACAATTGCATATCATTCACTACCTTGATGTATCTATCTTACAGAATTATGGAGCTGAATTACTATCTGCGGAATCGTACTTGGATGTACAACCGTCATCCTGATGACATGTACGGTGTGCGGGATGAATTCATAGAGGGTGTACACCAGTTCCTGCAGTTTGCCAAGGCGTTCCCTCAGTACATGGACGGTACCAAAATTAAGTGTCCGTGTGTGAGATGTCGCAACTTGAAATATCATCCAGAAGTGGATGTCACGTATGATTTATACTCGAAGGGTTTCACGCCGAATTACTATCAGTGGAGCGAGCACGGAGAATTTGTGTCTTTAGCATCGGAGTACGAGCCTTATGTGGATGTCCACAACAACGCTCCTTACGGCGATGGGTTGGTGAACATGGTTTTCGACGCGGCCGGGCCTAGTTTCGATCCGGATGATCATGATGCACCTGAGGAGGCACCGAACCCCGATGCTGCACAGTTCATGGAGTTGCTGGAGAATGTAAGGACTCCATTATATCCTGGTTGTGAGGATCATTCACCGTTGGAGGTGGTTACAAGATTGTTGAGCATCAAGTCCGATTTTAACATGTCGCAAGATTGCTACAACCGTCTTATGGAGTTGCTTATAGAAATATTGCCTGAGGGTGCGAAGTTGCCTAAAGACTTCTACCGGTCTAAGAGGATGGTTAGATCACTCTGGATGGGATACGAAAAAATCGATGCCTGTCGCAACGGGTGCATGTTGTACTACAAAGACGACAAGGATGAAGACGCCTGCAGATTTTGTGGTGTCGATCGCTACAAGGCATGTGGTAGAGGAAAGTCTGTCGGTGCCAGGAAGCCTACCTCTTCGATGCACTACTTGCCGTTGACGCCGCGGTTGCAGCGGTTGTTTATGGTGAAGGAAACTGCAGAAAATATGAGTTGGCATAAGCGGGAACATACCGAAGGAGTGTTGGATCACCCATCTGATGGAGAAGCATGGAAGCACTTTGATCGAGAGTATTCAGATTTTGCTTCTGATCTGCGTAATGTCAGATTGGGTCTCTGCTCCGACGGTTTTACCCCATTCGGACTTTCGGGATCCCAGTATTCGTGTTGGCCTGTGATCGTAATCCCGTACAATCTACCGCCTTGGATGTGCATGAAGACTCCGTATATGTTTCTCACCGTTATTATCCTAGGTCCGAACAATCCGAAAAGGAACATCGATGTGTATTTACAGCCGTTGATTGATGAGTTGAATCAGCTGTGGGAAGTAGGTTCCAACACGTACGATGTATCTAGAAAACAAAATTTTCGGATGCGGGCAGCACTTATGTGGACCATCAACGACTTTCCGGCCTATGGAATGTTATTTGGATGGAGCACGCATGGTCGTCTTTCATGTCCGTATTGCATGGACAGCACTAAGGCTTTCCGTTTGAAACACGGAGGCAAACCGTGCTTCTTCGATTGTCATCGACAATTCCTGCCGAAGGATCATCCGTACCGGAGGAACATGAATGCTTTTCGTGCTGGCGTTATGGAGAAGGCTAATCCCCCACCAAGGTGGACCGGATACACGATTTGGGAAGAGGTAAAAGATTTACCAAGAGCTATTGAGCAGCCTGCTACGGGCTACAAGTGTGATGGATTTGGTCGCACTCATAACTGGACGAAGAGGAGTATATTCTGGGATCTTCCATATTGGAGCATCAATCTGATTAGACATAACCTTGATGTCATGCATATCGAGAAGAATGTGTTTGACAACATAATTAATACTGTAATGGACGTAAAGGGGAAGACGAAAGACAATCCAAAGGCTAGATTGGACTTGGAAGAAATATATAGACGTCCTGCATTGCATTTGATAGAGGACGGGAATGGGAAGTTGAAGCAGCCTAAGGCAATTTTCTCACTGAAGAAGGAGGATAAAGTGAGACTTTGTAGGTGGATTCAAGGTCTGAAATTTCCAGATGGGTATGTTTCGAACTTGAGAAGATGCGTCGACCTCAAGGAGAACAAACTGACAGGTATGAAGAGCCATGATTGTCACGTATTCATGGAGCGGTTAATTCCGATTGCATTTCGGGAATTCTTACCGCAGGCAGTTTGGGATCCATTGACGGAGCTTAGCATATTCTTCAGGGACCTTTGTTCTAAGAAATTGCTCGTTGAACGTCTAGAAAAGCAAGAGAAGAACATTGCGGTAACACTGTGCAAGCTAGAGAGGGTGTTCCCTCATGGATTCTTTGACTCTATGGAGCATTTGCCGTTTCATCTTTCCTACGAGGCACGTGTTGGTGGACCCGTCGAATATCGATGGATGTACCCGTTCGAGCGACATTTGAATCACCTAAAAAGAAAGGTGAAAAATAAGGCTCGGGTCGAGGGTTCTATTTGTGAAGCCTATATTCTCGAGGAGATTACAAATTTCTGCTCCTCCTATTTCAAACCTCATGTTGCTACGAATAGAACGAGGGCTCCGAGAAACGACGACGGATATCAGGAATTTAATGATGGAATACTGAAAGTATTCAATGCGTCCGGAAAGCCTTCGGGGAAAATGAAGAAAAGATATTTGAATGACGAAGAGCTAAGGGCTGCTCAGTTGTATGTATTACTCAATTGCGACGAGGATGAAGTGGAGAAGCTAGAGGGGTAAGTAACTCAGGATGATGAGTTTACGTCATCTCAATGTAATAGTATAAGCTAATATTATTGTACTAATCGGCGGTTGCTTCGTTGTTTTCCAGCACATATAATGATGAGTTGAGGCTGGTTAGACCCTACCTAACAGACGAAGCATTAGAACAAGAAATGAGACGTCATTTTCCTTCTTGGTTGAGCGAATATGTAAGTAGCTCGGTAATTACTGGCCTCTTCTAATGCAACTGCGCAATAAATAACTTATTATCGCTTCTTTGATATTCAGGTCGATCGTCTAATTTCACCCGAGATTGAATTAATTAGAACTCTTGCCAAGGAACCAATTACTCTTGTTAAAATATGGCCAAGTTACTGTGTCAATGGTTTTCGGTTCAAGTCGACAAATGCTCCGATCAGAGACAGCTTCCTGGATCTTGATTCCACGAAAAACAGTTGTTTGTGTATCAAGTCTTCGAACTACAAAGACGTTGATCCAGGAAATGATTTCTTTGGCATCTTGCGAGAGATTGTGGAGTTGTCATATAATAATAGCAGAGAACCTGCAAAGATCGTGTTGTTCAAGTGTGAATGGTTCGATCCGATTGAAAATCAAGGTTGGAAAATTGACAAGCATGGTCTTCTGGATATAAACTACAAGCGTAGATATCAAGGCTACGAACCGTTTGTCCCAGCAACTCAGGCTCAGCTCGTGTACTTTACAGCTTATCCGAGACGGAGAGCAACGAAGTCTGACTGGTGGGCAGTATGCAAGACTAAAGCCAGAGATACTTTTGATGTTGACGAAAAAGCTTACCAGGAGGACGAGCTACCTCTTGTAACCAATATTGTCGATGTGGACTCCACGGAAGTTACGCATTACACGACACATAATGTAGAAGATGTAGAATTATCCGAAGAGGAAGACGAAGCCGACAAAGGCGAAGATGAAAGTGAAGATGAGGAGAAAGAGGAAGATGAGGTCGAGGAAGACGAACAAGATGATTATTCTGAAGATGATTGAGAGAGATATACTTATCTGAACTTAGATGTTTCTTCTAGAATACATTATCTGGACTTAGATGTTTATTGTAGAATGTATCATCATATGTTGTCTTGGTTATTATCTTGTCTTTGTTGTACTTTCATATTTCTAGTCTCTATTATTTGTTGTACTTTCATATTTCTAGTCTCTATTATTTGTTGTATTATCATGTGCTGTTATCAGGTATGGCAGGTCGTCGCGGAGCGTACCGAAGGGGACAACGAGGTCACTCTCCTCCGGTACTTCCTACAGGTACTGCTAGAGGACGGAGTTTTCCTTCGGTACCTCATTCTGGTACCGGCTCTGGATCCTCGTCGCCGATTACTCCTCCATATCGGACAGTAGGTGGGCCTGGTGGGACGACGTCACGTGGCATATCTCCTGGGACGAGTAGTTCCAGGCCTGTTGAGAGTGATCGCCCGTCTAGCGTTCCTACTGCTGATACGATGATGGAGACGGATGAGCAGATGGCGGAGGCTGCGGCGACGGCCGAGGCGGCGGCGCCGACGGCCGACCAGCATCATGCAGATGATGCGTGCGCACCTCCGGAGGAGAGGAGGACGGAGATCTGGGCCGACGGTACAAAGTAGGTGTTTTGGTTTATAATTTTTTTCTTTCTGTTTTTATCATAATTTAACTTTTTTCATGAATATAATATGTTTGTATAGATATCGTCCCCCAGAGGTACAGAGACGTCTAGGCCACATGCTGAGGCATAATTATGGTGGTGCTTGGATTAACTACTCTGAGGCTCCGGACGAGAGGAAGGCCTTCTGGTTTGCGCGCTTCAAGGTTAAAATATATTTGCTTTTCACATGAATCATATAATTTTTGTATATTATATATAACTGATAAATATTTGGTTTGCGCTCTTCTAGGATATGTTTTTCTATCCACCGCACCGGGCCGAGCTTATCGAGGGGATGTTTCCTGCCGTAGCTGCCAAGCTGATCCGCGACTCTATCAATCATCAGAAGGATCGTGATCGTGCTGGAAAGCCGATCCAAGGTTGGATCACCCCTGATCAATGGAATGCGATGAAGGCTCGATTCGAGGAGCCAAAGTACAAGGAGAAGTCGGAGAAGGCCAAGGCGGCTAGGCAACATGCCTCGAAGTGGTGCGGTGGGTCGATTCCGATGACAGAACATTTCCGTCGTTTGGTATGTCTTCCTCTTTTAGAAATATTATTTTAATGCAAAATCGATAAATTATTACTAAGATAATATATTTAATTACGGGTAAGGAAGGTCGGTAACGCCGACATGGTGACCGTCTTCCTGGCCACCCATCGTCGCGGCGCTGATCTTATTGACGAGAGGGCCGAGCAGACTTATGTAAGTATTACAATACGTTATCTTAATTTAATGCTTCGTGTCAATTTTAATATAACTTAGTAAATATGATGCAAATAAATATTCATGTAGTTAGTAATAATAAGTACATTAATTAGAAATTAGAAATAATAAGTACATTAATTAGAAATTAGTAATAATAAGTAAATTAATTAGAAATTAGAAGTTAGTAATAATAAGTACTTTCTAGGCCGAGTATCAGAGGCTGCGGGAACGGGCGGCTGCTAGTGCACCTGATGCAGGAGAGGCCGGTACTTCCTCGTAGCCCACTCAAGCTCTGTCGGAGGACGAGCTGTGGATTGCCGCCGCTGGTGGACTCCGTAGGGGTACGTACTATGGTACGGGATCCTATGGCGCCCTAGTTGCGACCCAGTCCTTTAGGACATCTTCTGCTAGTGTGCATGGTCCACAGCCGTCCCAGGAGTCTGCCCGAGTCCACCAGTTAATGGAGTCTCTCCGTGACGACCTGCTACGACGGATCGAGGAGCAGTCTCAGCACCCTACGGACGATCCTGCGCTGCTAGCACGATTGGATGCGCTCGACCGCGGCATTATGGACCTCATGGAGACGACTGAGAGGACAGAGCGCACCGTTGGAGGGTTAGAGCGCACGGTCACGGAGCTGCAGACAGGACAGATGACCATGGCCGAGAGGATGAGATTGGCGCAGGAGTCGATGGTCGAGAGCAGTGATAGATGTTATCTATCATGGATTCATACCACCAGCGACTTGCAGCGTTGGAGCGTGCTGGTGTTCCGGGTGCGCCTTCATCGTCGTCGACTCCGCCGCCATCTTCTTCGACACCGACTCCACCGACGTCACTGCCTCCATCGGTATCGATTTCACGTGAGGAGTATGAGTTGTTCTTATCCCTTCGTCGCGGCGGTGCCCCTTCTGCACCAGATTCCTAGTAGTCCTAGTTAGGACTGTTTCTGTGTTTGTTTCATTCTTTGTTTGTGACTTGGATATTTGTTGGTTGTGTAGATTTGGATACTTGGTTGTTTGGATATTTGGTTATTTGGATAATTGGTTATTTGGATATTTGGATACTTGGTTATTTGGATATTTGGTTATTTGGATATTTGGTTATTTGGTTAGTTGTTGTGGTTGTTGTAAACTTGGTTATTTGGATATTTGGTTATTCGCAATTATCGACGTCAAGTATACAAACTTGGTTAGTTGTGTACAGCGAGAAATGAACATTCTGTGATTGTTTGGATCCTATTCTACAGTGAGAAATGGTTATCTTTTTAAACTGCAGGGAGAAATGGACATTCTGTTTTTTTTTTTGTTTTTTTTTGCAGATTTAGCGACGTTTACCGACATTTACCGACGTTTACAGACGGACACCGACGTAAGTTTGCGTCGGTAAACGTCGGTAAATATGCCATATTTTCCAGTTTACCGACGTTTTAGCGACGTTATAATTGTCGGCGAACGTCGGTAAACGTCGGTGTTCGTCGCTAATATTCCCAGGAATTTCCAGGATTTACTGACGTTTAGCGACTTTGATCATGTCACTAAACCACCGACTATTCGTCGGTAATACGTCGGTAATTTACCGACGCGTAGCGATACACAGTAATACGTCGGTAATCCACCGACGTCACAACGGTAGACGTCGGCAATATACCGACGTATATATACGTCGGTAAACGTCGATAATGACGACGTTTTGCGACGTTTCAAAGATTAGCGACTTACATTTCAGCGATTATCACGAAACGTCGGTAATTTCGTCGCTAACTTTATTTAGCGACGAAATTTGTCGTTTTAGCGACGTCTTTATGCGTCGCTAAAACGACTTATTCTGGTAGTGATCGGATTGATATTGGCCTCATCGAATTGGTATCGGCCTATCCGATAGGTATCGGCCGTATCAGATCGGTATCGACCGTATCTGATAGGTAACGATCGTATCGGATTAGTATCGGCCGTATCGGATTGGTATCGGCCTATCCGATAGGTATCGGCCGTATCAGATTAGTATCAGCTATATCGGATGAGTATTGGCCTATCAAATTGGTTGGCCAATAGAATTTGTATTCTAATTAAGTACCTAATTGTATAACCAATGTTAACTGTATCAGTATCATAATCGAACGTATCGGATTGGTAACGATCGTATCAGATTAGTATCGGCCTATCTGATAGGTATCAGCCGTATCCGATAGGTATCGGCCGTGTCGGATTGGTATCGGCCTCATCGAATTGGTATCAGCCTATCCGATAGGTATCGACCGTAACAGATCGGTATCGGCCGTATCCGATAGGTAATGATCGTATCGGATTAGTATCGGCCGTATCGGATAGGTAACGATCGTATCGGATTAGTATCGGTCGTATCGGATTGGTATCAGCCTATCCGATAGGTATCGGCCGTATCCGATCGGTATCGGCCGTCTCCGATAGGTATCGGCCTTATCGGATTAGTATCGGCTGTATCGGATTAGTATTGGCCTATCGGATTGGTTGACCAATAGAATTCGTATTCTAAGGGAGTGGTCCTGCATGGTCTTCATATCTCTCTCTACCAAAGTTAATTGTTCAAAAAGGATTATCGTACATAAAAAAATGAAAGAAAATAAAATCATTTGATGTTTGATGATGATATTGGTTTCTTTTTTCTTTTCCTTTTTCTTTCTCACTTTCTTAGGGACCCAAAAATAAATATACTCGATGTGCCCTAAAAGGGAAACATTTGTCGCCACCGTCCTATCTAGAAACTATCTTACTCCAAATCCATGTCCATGCAACCAAACTGTATTTATATCGTAAACAGGAATTGAAAATTTTCTACTTGTGTCATACTTTCATCAAGGAACTAAATTTTTTTCTAAACAAATTAATGAAACACACATAAAATAAATTGGGGGTGGAGAGAAGGAGGGGGGGGGGGGGGGGGGTTATACCTGCAATTAGGAGGAATAGGGGGGGCTCTGCGGCGTCAGAGAGGAGAGGGCTCCGCTTGGGAATGGGGGGCTCTGTGCCGCCGCCACTCAACAAAGAAGGAGAGGAGGGGTTCTGTTGGGAATGGGGGCTGTCGTGCATTGTATTTCGACCGAAAAGAGGGGATCCGTCGGGGAATATGGGGCTATCGTGCGCCGCCCTTCAACAGAAGAGATGAGGAGGTGGAGGTGTCCAACTGCCTAGGAGGGGGTCGGGGTGGGTTGGGGTCGAGGTAGGGGTCGGTGAAGGAGTCGGGGTTGTAGGAGTCGGCGTCACAGTGGATTTGGAGGGAAGTTTTTTTGGTAAAAATTTGAGAGTGAGAAAGAAAGGGTTAACGTTTCACTTTTACTCGTGGCCAGCGACGGATTATTCCGTCGCTAATCAGTCGGTATAGATCCAGCGACGGAATTGTGACGAAACTATCGACTTCTTTTTATACTGTAATTTACATAAAAGATCAGTAGCTATTAAGTCCGTAATCCGTCGCTGCTTAGTGACGGATTCACTTCCGTCGGTAGGTCAGTCGCTAAATAATAGTATTTTTGTAGTGGTGTGTCGCCCCTGACCTGGTCGACACGTCAGCGCCTGCCGCCATCGGACACAACCTCTCTGTCGACCTCCCTCATCCATTGCTGGCCAAGCCTCAAATTCCTCCATTACATATCGTCTCCTCTATGTCTCCGGCCTTGCCTCGACTGATGGATCTAGTTTTGTAAGTTTAATGTATACGAGAGACTCGAGAACTGTCATGGCATATGATATGCTAAAAATTCTTTCGGATTGGAAAGAGGCTAGTTCTGTAAGTTTGATGTCACTTCCATATCTTCTCAAGGAGCCACGAGCCACGGTCTAACAGTCCAGAAAAGATGCTAACAAATGAACTTGGTTAACTACAAGATATTTGGAATCACAAAGAGTTTAATCAAGTGGATTGTAGAACAAATGAGGAAGATTTACTTCAAGAACCGAATATTTTTTGGGCATTCAGATGGCACGATAAAGTTGAAAGTCTTTTGTTTACTGATTATATCCTTTTATAACCAATGCTAACATAGTTTAACAACTTGCTTCATGCAATATTGGGTTAGTAATTACTAATTATAACCAATAACATTTTCTCTCAAAGATTATAACAGTAGCTAGTGTCATCATGTCATGTATTTCTTATTCATGTAGTTTGTAACTTCTGTGTAAGGATTGT
This sequence comes from Iris pallida, assembly GCA_029216955.1. Classification (NCBI taxonomy): domain Eukaryota; kingdom Viridiplantae; phylum Streptophyta; class Magnoliopsida; order Asparagales; family Iridaceae; genus Iris; species Iris pallida. Next base: position 6,107,500 of record JANAVB010024400.1, read on the forward strand.
TTTGTTAATCAGTTGTTGTGGATTGTGGCACACCATTTTCATTTTCCTCAAGAACTAAAGCATAATAAGGGACACTAATAGACACAAGTGCAAGCAACAAATATTTCAATTTGCATTTTGAGAATTCGAATGCTTCTCAACTAATATTCAGTACATTGTTAATATCATTGATTTCGCATGGGAAGGAGGTGATAGAATTCTTGATATGATCCAAAAAAGTCACGAACATACGAAAGCTGGAACCAGCTTGGCCATTTTGCAGTCCGGAGGGAAGTTGTATAGTGGTTCACTTGACAAAACTGTGAGGGTACGATATTTTGATTATCACCACATATGCTAATATATTGATAACTCCATGTTCTTCCTCAACTCATAGCTTCATTTTTCTTGAGAATGTTTGGGATGTTCGAGACAGAAATATCTCCTGTATAGAAGTCCATGATATGAAAGATCAAGTTCAGAACCTGAATGTTGCAAACACCATAGCCTGCTACATTCCACAAGGAGTTGGCGTCAAGGTACTTTGGGTGTGTCTATTTCTCGTATCATTCCCATAATTACATAAAAACCTCTACCAGAACAAATTAGTGAAAATAAAAAAGCAATATACTTCTAAATACAAAACTTTTATTGTTGATAAAGAAGTATGATTCCACTTTTGTTTTATTTTTTCTACGATTAGGTAGTTTCTTGGAATGTTAGTTCTAAGCTACTCAACCCTAACAGTATGTGAACTGTTTGAGTCTTTTACATGGCAAACTGTATTGGTGCTGCCATGATAATAATATACAGGTATGTGATAATCCACTAATCTACATCATCGATTTTATTTCCGAGGACATCCATACGGGAATGAGAAAGTTTTATTCACATGCTATTTACACAAACTTCGAAAATATTGCACTATCGTCAACTATAACTTATTAGATTGGCTTCCTTGTGCCTGTTAACTGAGCAAAATGTTAATATTCAGGAAATCGATTTGGCCACCAGGACATCGGGTACAATTCAGGCCGGTAACAGAAAGTTGCTAGGAAAATCATACCCGGTCTACGTATTGCAAGTTCATGATGGGCTCATTTTCTGAATTAGTAGTCTGTGGATGGTACTGTAGTTAAGGTAATCCTTTGTTCTCATTGAGAAAAAATAAAGTTCGCAACGGCAGTTAAGGTTAAGACATGCTAGTTTCATTTTGTATGTTCTATGAAGTTTGTAGTTATTTGCTTCTAAATAAGTGATTTCATATAGTTATCTGCGTAACAACCATGCTTCGCTAAGATGACTAGTTTAATGTAGGTAAGTATTCTATAAGATGCAGAGATATATTGGTTTCCTAAAAACTTGATGGAACTCAATAGAATCTATGTACAAGTTAAAAGATTCTCTAGTGATGACACTGGCGATGGAGAGTCAGATGGTGGTGAACAAGCCATACTGGTTAAAAACTTCAGGAAGTTCTTTTTGAGAAATAAAACCGAAAGAAGACAAACGTCCAAGAAAGCAATGAAGAAGAAACGACATGCTATGGATGCAAAAAGATCGGGCATATAATGAAGGACAACCTAATAGTCAAGAAGAGTAGTCGATATGAACGATCAAGCCGAAAATCAACAACTGGTCGTACGTATGCAAATACAAGCATATGGCATGAAAGCGAGGCCAGTGAACCAGACGAGAAAGAAGGACACAACAGTTCTGCAAATGTCTACTTAATGGCATTTGATCAGGTATCAGAAAATCCTTTATATAATGATTTTACTTTAGATGAACTCTCATAGCGATTTATTTGACGAACACAAAGGTTGTTAGACAAGTATAAGCAATCTCGAAATGAGTTAGAAGCATACACAGTTGAAGCGGCTAGATTGTATAACTTATTGCAAGAAATAAAAGAGACATCTACCACAGGTAACACAGAAAATTGGCCAATATTAAGCTAAGTCTTCATAAAGCCCAATGCACGGTTGATCAGAGAGAGAAGGACTAAAAGTGCTTCTTCTATATGATTCTGAGAAGAGATTAAGAATAGACACTAAACAAACGCTGAAAGTGTCACGACCCGCTCCCGAATAATCGGGTACGTGTCGGACACGCCCAGCCTTCGTCGTTGGACACGACGAAGTAAGCTGTACAATACTAGGAAAAACTCCAAGTCACAATGCTAAAAACAACACAACATCTATAAAACGTCCCATACAAGATCGCCATATCATCCAAGTCTTGTTACAAGGTTATCCGGAGACAAATTCGGTAAAATAAAATAAACAATGAATCTCAAAATACAAACTCTAAGAAATAAAATACAAGCAATGAACTAAATCCTGCAACCTCTATGATGTCCCCAATGCTCAATGGCCTCAAGCTCACCTGCAATGTATCCTGTCAGGAAAAGAGCAAAGCATAACCCCGACAAGAAGCACTAAACAAAGTAAACTGAAGTGCTACACGATGAACCATGAAACTGTAGTACATAAAGAACGATGAAGCTATGGTATCAGGTCCTGAACAATGAACTAGGCCATCAGTGTAAAATGCATTTAAAATAACTATCAGAATATGTGACCGGCTGGGGTACTACAGGGTACAAGGGCACAGGAGCACAGGAATAAGGGTACGACTTAGAGTCCTACATGCACGATATGAGACCTAAGCTATTAATCAATGCCTAGCTAATATAGGATTGTGCACATATCTGTAGTATTTCCTCACCCCAATGCACAAGTAAAGAACACTGAACAATAAACAATGAACTATGAACGATGAACAATGAACAATCATGTGTACAATGTGTCAATGTGAGAACATGAAGCAAGACAAAAATACAGTGTAAAAGATTTCGAGTCGGTGTACTTCCTTGCTCTGGAAAATCAAGAATAGAGAAGAAGTAACCTCTACGTCCACCTAGCATAAATTGGGAGTTAATTAGATTCTAAAGGTTACAACTAACTAAATGTGCTAGCTAACAATTTGAAAAACTACTATCTAACTACTAGAGAATAATACCAAATAATTTTAAATAATGCTAACTATACTCATCTCTTAGCTAGCTATAGAATAAGTATATTTAGGCAAACCCTATAAATGTTTACATAGAAAATAATAATAGTTAAATAATTATATTATAAATATACATGCTAATTGATACCACATTATATAAAAATAATAGTAATTCTGATTTGGAAGGTTCATCTAAAATATTATTAAGAAATGCATTAAAAAATATTGGCAAAATATCAATTTATCAATACTTATAGTAGCTAGCTACTAACTACTAAATTTGACAATATTAAGGGCTAGTACTACTCAACTATTTGTAAACAACATTAAGACACTACAATAGCTTAACCCAACTGAATTTAACTCAGCCCAAATACATGGAATCAAGTAGCAACCCTAGCTAGATCAAGCTTGGCCCATAAAAACTAATGTCCAAAATCATGAAACTTAATCTTGAGTCAAATAATTGATACTAAACTAGATTAGAAAACCCCAAAATACTTTTCCCAGCATTCTGGCTAAACCCTCATCAGCAGACCAGCCCAAACATAATGGTCCAAGCTCCATCACAATCTAATTAAATCCCAAGCCAGCACCATGCACAACCTAACACCATGTATAGACTAAAAGTCTACTAATCTATATAACTTGAAAGCATACACAACAACTCCTTCTCATCAACTATACACAAAAGCCAAGCCCATTGTATTAAGACAACACACAAAGTCCTACTGCTCTGCCTGTACTGCCACCAACTTACCTCATTTAAACACACCCTATCAACAAGCCGAACCCAACGATATACATCAGGCCAAGCCCCCAGCCAAATATTGCTGTCCATATCACTACTCTCATTTAGTAAAACCCAGCAGTACATAAAATCTAATCCAACCATTCATACATAAAGCTCAGCAATTCCACTACACAAAACTCAGAACTTAAATACAAAAACCCAACCATAATCTAGCTCAAAGCATAAGCAAAACCGAACCCACCCTACAGAAGCCAACTCTGCAAAATCCACCAAATCCCGCCCAAATAACAGTCCCAATTATACATAGAGAATTTCAAGAATTCGAAGCTCATAGCCTCTACAGCAATGCTCCAGCCCCTTTCAATTTCCTGGACAAGACCTTAACACTGGGATATACCCAAAACTGGACACGAACTAAGCTGCCTGACACGAGCGACTCGACTCCCTTGCATCCCAACCCCATCCTGGCCAAATACTCCTATTTAATTCTAGTTACAAATTAATCCAGCAACACTTAAGAAGTGTAGAATAGTACATGAAAAGAATGGTTTCGACTGAACGATGCAACCTCGTTGATCGTATCCGACACGATCCCAAGCAATTGGACACAATCCCCTGCGTTTCAAGACACGAACGAGACCCGAGAAGGATTCGGTTCTCAGCCTTCTTGTGGCCAACTGCAGCTAGAGACCATGCTGCATAACAACAATCACAACCAGTGCAAGAACAGAGGAACTCATTCTCAGATCAAATCACAAAACGAATTGCCAACCATTTGGAAAAGCAGTCCAGAAAATCAAAAGAATTTGGATTAAACGCACCACTCTCCTTGTCACTTTGACAGGAACAACGGTTTCGATCGTTCAAGAATGATCGAGCGATCCCAATTGCACTGCATTGCTCCGCGACAGAACGGAAACTAGAATGATCAGAAGAATCGGAGCAATCGAGACATGCTCTTACAGAACATAAGAAGATTGGTCGAGAACTCACCGGAACTTAATTAATTGATGAAGAATTTGTCGATGCCCATCTGAGAGCTCGCAATGGTGCCGTCGGAGGAAGAACGAACCGCCGGAGGAAGGAGTCGCACAGTCATCGTCGGAATGGAGCGCGCGGCCATGGCCCAGCTCCGCAGGGAATTTAGGGTTACGAAAACTTTGGGTAATTTGGGGAAGGGGATGGTGGAGTTCCTCTCGGGAAAGGAACGAGAAGATATTTATTCTCTCTCTCTCTCCTCTGGCTTAAATAGAAAAAGGAGGATAGGAAAGGAAATTTGCAAAATTAGTATAGGACAATTAGTTAATTACATATTGTCATAAAAGTTGTTAGAAAACTGGTTACAAAGTTGTTAGAAACTTGGAGAGCACTCCAAAAATAGTTGTTAGTCTTCTCCTCAATTCATAAATCATTAATAAACAATATTTTATTCATAAAATTATAAAGGAACTATTATAAATCAGAAAATTTACTATTCCACTAAATAACCCAAAATAATATTTCTAAAGTTTTAAAATACTAGAAAAATACCAAAATTTAATAATTTTGGAAAAGCGGGGTTACAAATCTACCCCCCTTAGAAAAATTTTGTTCTCGAAATTTCAGGGGTTGTAGTAGAGAAGAAAAAGATCTAATAAGAGTTATTAAGAAACAACAAAAGATTAAACGATTTATTAAGAACGAAGAAACAACAAGATCAAACAAGCATTGCTAAGTACTAAGAGACAAACATTAAGATAATGAGACTTTAGAAACAAGTCTCGAATAGGAAACAACAAGAAAGTCTAGATGCTAGAAGGAAACATAAATGAAAACTCCATATAGCTATCACATATATATACATGCATCCAAAATTGTATATCGGCTAATCTAATATACATAGCTATCAAAATATACTACTATTAGCAAAATTCATATAAATCACTAGAGTTGAACCATGAAAGAGATTGGACTAACAAATATTGAAGAAATGTCCTAATAAATTTCTAAGATAAATCAAGAGAAGATGAAATCAATTGCTGAGATTTCATAAGATCAATATCAAGATAATTTTTCCGATAAAATTGTCAATGGCGATAAAAGATTAAAGATGGTATATAACATGTATATAATCTCAATAGTATCCGGAAAATATACATATCCGAAATCACTTTGCCTAGAGTTCATGCCCCGCCAGTGTAGTGTACATCTAACTGTAGTGAACCTTTGGCTCAATGACTCAAATAATAATAAATTACCGAATATTTCTATCAACTTTATCTATGTTATCGGAACAACTGAAGATATCAAAATATTATGCTTTTAGGACATAGCCTCAATAATATCCGAGAACCTATGAATACCTGAAATTATTTTGATTTAGAGCCCATGCCTCGCCAGTGCGCAGCTGGCTGCAGTAAACTCGCGATCTCCATAATCCAGATAAATGACTGCAGTGTGCATCTACCATGTCATAGTAGGTCGTCGAATGCTTTCAACTTTATCCATAGGAATTCCAAAGGAGCTACTGAAAATTTAAACGAAATCATGAAAGAAGGTGAAGTTATCTGTTCACTAGAGAATAAGGAGTTTTATATAAAACAGTAAGACAAGTAGACTATAGAAACAGAGTCTCAAATAACAAATGAGGAAGTTTTTAGGAAAAAAATCTAGGTGATAGAAGAAAATCTAAGGATCAAATATTAGTAATCAAACATTTATATTAGCAAAATATATATAGGTAATAATCTCAAAAGCCTCAAGTGCAGGAAATTGATAATCTCGATGCTGCGTGCCTGAACTACCCTGTAAAATAGAAAGCAGTTAGATAGGGCCTAAACTATAAGATAATAAACAACCTTAGTAAAACTATAACCTTAACTATTTTCCACGGATCCTATGCTGTGATGAGTTTTCCATAGTTCCGCTGGTCTCCCAATAGCACTTTATAGCCTAAGTGCCATTAGGACAGACCTGCATGGGCCACCACTAAAAACATGTCACGACCCGCTCCCGAATATTCTGATACGAGTCGGACACGTCCAGCCTACGTTGGAAGACGCAACGCAGTAAGCTGTACAATCTAAGGAAAACTCCAAGATATAAGGTACATAAAACAACACAGCTGCTATACACGTTTCCAAGATCACCACAAACCACAAGTTATTAAATAAAATTAAAGAAATGATAACGCCGGAGACAAATCCGGTAACCTGAATAAAATATACAATCCTGAAATCTCAAAACAAAGTATATGACAAAAATCTCTAAAACAAATCTAAGAGAAGATCTAACTATAACTCTGCAATTCTAAGTCCATCCTGAAACACAACTCTATCAGCTTCGGGCTCTGGCCCAAGGTGGTACAACATCATCAAGCACACCTGCAACGTATCCTGTCAGAAAAAGAGCAAAGTATAACCCCGACAAGAAGCACTAAACAAAGTAAACTGAAGTGCTGCACGATGAACAAGATACAAGTACTAGACCATGAAACTGTAGTACATGAATAACGATGAAACTATGGTACCAGATCCTGAACAATGAACTAGACTATCAGTGTAAAATGCATTTGAAATAACTATCAGAATATGTGATCGGCTGGGGTAGTACTGGATACAAGAGCACAGGAGCACAGGAATAAGGGTACAACTTAGAGTCCCACATGCACGATGTGAGACCTAAGCTATTAATCAATGCCTAGCTAATATAGGATTGGTCACATATCTGTAGTATTTCTCCACCCCAATGCACAAGTAAAGAACACTGAACAATGAACTATGAACGCTGAACGATGAACAATCGTGTGTACAATGTGTCAATATGAGAACATGAAGCAAGACAAAAATACAGTGTAAAAGAGTTCGAGTCGGTGTATTTGCCTTGCTCTGAAAGATCGAGAATAGAGAGGAAGTAACCTCTATGTCCATCTAGCATAAATTGGAAGTTAATTAGATTCTAAAGGTTACAGCTAACTAAATGTGCTAGCTAACAATTTGCTTATAACTAAAAGGGTTATTTACACTAACTACCCCTATGTTTTTGATTTATAACACGGGGTACCCCTACTTTTAAACTATTTACACTGACCACCCCTACTTTTTTGGTTTATTACACGGGGTACCCTTACTTTAAGATAAAAATAAAAAATTATAACACTAACTACCCCTATTTTTATTTTATTTTTCTAAAGGGAGGGGTGGTCAGTGTAATTTTTTGAAATCAGGGGTACCCCTTGTTATAAACCAAAAACATAGGGGTGGTTGGTGTAAATAACCCTAACTAAAAACTACTATCTAACTACTAGAGAATAATACCAAATAATTTTAAATAATGCTAACTATACTCATCTCATAGCTCGCTATAGAATAAGTATATTTAGGCAAACCCTTTAAATGTTTACATAGAAAATAATAATAGTTAAATAATAATATTATAAATATACATGCTGATTGATACCACATTATATAAAAATAATAGTAATTCTGATTTGGAAGGTTCATCTAAAATATTATCAAGAAATGCATTAATAAATATTGGCAAAATATCAATTTATCAATACTTATAGTAGCTAGCTACTAACTACTAAATTTGACAATATTAAGGGCTAGTACTACTCAACTATTTGTAAACAACATTAAGACACTACAATAGCTTAACCCAACTGAATTTAACTCAGCCCAAATACATGGAATCAAATAGCAACCCTAGCTAGATCAAGCTTGGCCCATAACAAACTTATGTCCAAAATCATGAAACTTAATCTTGAGTCCAATAATAGATACTAAACTAGATTAGAAAACCCCAAAATACTTTTTCCAGCATTCTGGCTAAACCCTCATCAGCAGACCAGCCCAAACATAATGGTCCAAGCTCCATCACAATCTAATTAAATCCCAAGCCAGCACCATGCACAACCTAACACCATGTATAGACTAAAAGTCTACTAATCTATATAACTTGAAAGCATACACAACAACAACTACTCATCAACTATACACAAAAGTCAAGCCCATTGTACTAAGACAACACACAAAGTTCCACTGCTCTGCCTGTACTGCCACCAACTTACCTCATTTAAACACACCCTAACAACAAGCGGAACCCAACGATATACATCAGGCCAAGCCCCCAACCAAATATTGATATCCATATCACTACTCTCATTTAGTAAAACCCAGCAGTAAATAAAACCCAATCCAAGCATTCATACATAAAGCTCAACAATTCCACTACACGAAACTCACAACTTAAATACAAAAACCCAACCATAATCTAGCTCAAAGCATAAGCAAAACCGAACCCACCCTACAGAAGCCAACTCTGCAAAATCCACCAAATCCCGCCCAAATAACAGTCCCAATTATACATAGATAATTTCAAGAATTCGAAGCTCATAGCCTCTACAGCAATGCTCCAGCCCCTTTCAATTTCCTGGACAAGACCTTAACACTGGGATATACCCAAAACTGGACACGAACTAAGCTGCCTGACACGAGCGACTCGACTCCCTTGCATCCCAACCCCATCCCTGGCCAGATACTCATATTTAATTCTAGTTACAAATTAATCCAGCAACACTTAAGAAGTGTAGAATAGTACATGAAAAGAATGGTTTCGACTGAACGATGCAACCCCGTTGATCGTATCCGACACGATCCAAGCAATTGGACACAGTCCCCTGCGTTTCAAGACACGAACAAGACCCGAGAAGGATTCGGTTCTCAGCCTTCTTGTGGCCAACTGCAGCTAGAGACCATGCTGCATAACAACAATCACAACCAGTGCAAGAACAGAGGAACTCATTCTCAGATCAAATCACAAAACGAATTGCCAACCATTTGGAAAAGCAGTCCAGAAAATCAAAAGAATTTGGATTAAACGCACCACTCTCCTTGTCACTTTGACAGGAACAACGGTTTCGATCGTTCAAGAATGATTGAGCGATCCCAATTGCACCGCACTGCTCCGCGACAAAACGGAAACTAGAATTATCAGAAGAATCGGAGCAATCGAGACCTGCTCTTACAGAACATAAGAAGATTGGACGAGAACTCATCGGAACTTGATTAATTGATGAAGAATCTATCGATGCATGATGAGATATCCATCTGAGAGCTCGCGATAGTGCCGTCGGAGGAAGAACGAACCGCCGGAGGAAGGAGTCGCACCTTCATCGCCGGAATGGAGCGCGCAGCCATGGCCCAGCTCCGCAGGGAATTTAGGATTACGAGAACTTTGGAAAATTTGGGATAGGGGAAGGTGGAGTTCCTCTCGGGAAAGGAATGAGAAGAGATTTATTCTCTCTCCTCTGGCTTAAATAGGAAAAGGAGGATAGGAAAGGAAATTTGCAAAATTAGTATAGGACAATTAGTTAATTACATATTGCCATAAAAGTTGTTAGAAAACTGGTTACAAAGTTGTTAGAAACTTGGAGAGTACTCCAAAAATAGTTGTTAGTCTTCTCCTTAATTCATAAATCATTAATAAACAATATTTTATTCATAAAAATTATAAAGGAACTATTATAAATCAGAAAATTTACTATTCCACCAAATAACCCAAAATAATATTTTTAAAATTTTAAAATACCAGAAAATACCAAAATTTAATAATTTCGGGAAAGCGGGGTTACAGAAAGACATGACTGAGAAACATTTAGCAGCTTGTTCAATCTCTAATAAGTTAGGGATAAAATTAGGCAAACAAGTTGTTCATATTATACTGCCTAAGATCTGTCCTACTACACAGTGCGTACCAAATAGGACACGATCAAAGAAAGCACGCAAGTCACATGTTCCACACAATCATGCTTTCACTTAGAAGTATCCACGAAAGACACAAAAGACTCATATCTGCAAAAAAACCAAAAGAAACTCTCTAGGATTATCTGAACATACTGTGGTCAATACATGCACATATCACAGTATTGTAGAATTAGAAAGTTAGTAGACATGAATAAATACACATGGATACCCAAATCTAACCATACTGGACATTCAAAGAAATGGGTACGAGAGGTCCCATCTACTCGTCTTGTAGGTGGGCTAACCCTCTTAAGCTAGAAGTAAATAAATCCTCGATAGCGGATGTTCACGGTACATGACAGGTGATGCATCTTTACTCGTGACACTATCGATGAAAAGAGAAGGATACGTCTCCTTCGAAAATAATCTGAGAGATAACATAATAGGTAATTGTACTGTTGGTATGTCCCCCTTTCCAGAAATAAAAGACGTTTGTATCATAAAGCATAACCTGTTAAGCATCATTCATCTTGCTGACAATGGTTATAGTATTAATTTTGTTAAAGACAAATGTTCTATATATGATGTGTCCACTGGCGATCCAGTCTATGAAGGAATCAGGGAAGACAAAATTTATGTGTTCTTTTTAGAAAGTATTAACAGTGCAGGTAAGTACCTAGTAATCAACAAAGATAAAAGTTGGCTATGGCATATGAGATTAGGACATGCAAAAATGGATACCGTTTCAAAAGTATCAAAAAAGAAATTAGTAAAAGGACTACCAGAAATGTCATTCAAGGAAGACTGTTGGGCCATTGGTCATGGTCAAACCAGATTTTAATAATTGATCAAACTCTGTCTCGATATACGGAACAACTCAGATGTTTACTCAAGATGTTTTGGACACTTGGACACTGACCAATATTGGATATCGACTCGTTCAAGATTGAAGATATGTTTGCCACTCGAGACTGCACTCGAGACTGTATTTCTTTATGCAATGTAATTTTTATTTTTATTAAGTTTAAGAATACATTGTACACCAAGTCGTACTGGCAAATAGGCTATCCAAAATCGTTTTCAAAATTGACATGTTTTGAAAAACATCTCTTATTTACAAAAGCTTCTGAAGGATTTCAAAAAGTCCCAAAAATATTTTCTTAAAATATTCCTGACCAACCTTGACAGAACTCGGCCAGAGTTCGGCCAAGTTGAACGTTATATGAACGTTGGTTTTTGAACTTGGTCTCCCTTGCGGATTGTTACATAGAGTTCTGTTCGAATTTTGTCCGAATTCTGCCAGGTTCTGTCTTTGGAAAAACTATAAATAGAGGATTGCTGATCATTTCAAATAACTCATTCACTTTCATCTCTTCTCTTCTAAAGCTTACGTTTCTTTCAAAGAGTTTCCTAAAAATCTTTCATTTTCAAATCCCAAACCAGTTACAATTCTCTAGTCAATTTGCCGGTACGGTACGGTATAGAAGATTTCAGAAAAATTGTAATCAGAGGCTTGATTGAAGAAAGACTCTTCAAAACTGAAGTTGGTCGAGTTCTTCACATCAAAGCTCGCGTCTGTAGAAGTTGCAAGGACTTCGTATGAAAACTTGCGGGATTTTTCAATAGTGGATTCAACTGGAAGCTAGAGTTCTTTCGACTGGATTAGTCCTCACAAGAGGGAAACCAGTATAAATCGATGTGTGTGCGTTTGTCTTCTGATCACTTTTCTTTACAATTATTACTTTGTGATTATTGATATTATTTCTGTGATCTAACTGCTAACAAGTTTTTAGTTAGCAATATTCCGCTGCCTACTCTATTCACCCCCCCTCTAGAGTATTCTGCTTTACGACTTCGTTCCTACAATTGGTATCAGAGCGGGTTATACAGGTAAAGCAAGGTAAAACTGTAGTTATATTTAATTGTTATATAGATCACAGCATTACACATGGCAACTGTGAAATTCACAAGTGAAGGCCAAGCCACAAACAGACCTCTACTGTTTGACGGCACAAACTATATTTATTGGAAAATACGGATGAGTTTCCTCTTAAAATCTCTTGATTTTGACTTATGGTCTATAGTTATTGATGGCTACAAAAAGCTTCCTCTTATTCCTCTTTAAATTGCCGTGTGTGCGTTTGTCTTCTGATCTCTTTTCTTTACAATTATTACTTTGTGATTATTGATATTATTTCTGTGATCTAACTGCTAACAAGTTTTTAGTTAGCAATATTCCGCTGCCTACTCTATTCACCCCCCTCTAGAGTATTCTGCTTTACGACTTCGTTCCTACAATTGGTATCAGAGCGGGTTATACATGTAAAGCAAGGTAAAACTGCAGTTATATTTAATTGTTATATAGATCACAACATTACACATGGCAACTGTGAAATTCACAAGTGAAGGCCAAGCCACAAACAGACCTCCACTGTTTGACGGCACAAACTATACTTATTGGAAAATACGGATGAGTTTCCTCTTAAAATCTCTTGATTTTGACTTATGGTCTATAGTTATTGATGGCTACAAAAGCCTCCTCTTATTACTGTTGATGGATTTTTAATTGATAAACCCCATGATAAATATACTGAGGATGAAAAGAAAAAGGCCAGTCTTGACGCACGTGCTATTAATGCTTTATTTTGTGCTTTAGACATAACTGAATTTAACAGGGTGTCGACTTGCACAACATCAAATGATGTGTGAAAACTTCTCGAAGTAACCCACGAAGGAACAACACAAGTCAAGGAGTCAAAGATCAGCAGACTTACTCAAGAGTACGAGGCGTTCAAGATGAAGCCAAATGAATTCGTCACTCAGATGTTTATGAGATTCCTGAATATTGTAAATCCTTCGTCTTCATTAGGCAAGGAATATAGTAACCATGAGAAGATTCGCAAACTTCTACGAGCTCTCACAAAGAACTGGATTCCAAAGGCTACAACAATCATTGAAGGAAACGACCTCTCAACAATGTCTCTGGAAACACTCATGGGTAAGCTACTCACTCACGAGTTGGAACTTCAAGACTTTGAAGATGCTACATCAAAGGAGAAGTCAAAGAAGTCGATCGCTTTCTAGGCTCAACATAGAAAAACCGTCGAAGATGATTCTGACTACAACGACTCTGACTCTGAAGATCAAGCCCTTCTGGTAAGAAAATTCAAGAAGTTCGTGAGATTCAACAGAAGAACAAAGGACAGCAACATCAACAACAACGAAGAAGATCCTATTTGCTACGGATGTAAGAAGAAAGGAAATATGAAGAAAGATTGTCCAACAACATCATCATCAACAAGAAAAAGCAGCAAATATGACAGAGGCTATATGAAGATATCTACATCAAGGAAGTACGCCAATACAAACATATGGCATGAGAGCGAAGCCAGCGACTCAGAAGACGAACAATCGGATGACGCTGCAAATGTATGCTTGATGGCTTGCGATCAGGTAACCACTAATCCTCTGTTTGATCCTTATGATGATTTCACCTTTGAGCAATTAGGAGAGGCTTTCAGTGACATGTTAAATGACTACAAGAAACTGCATAGTAAATATGAAACCTCTAAGAAGGTACTTAAAGAGTACAAATGTGAGATAGGAAGACTTACCGACCAACTAGCTGATGTTAGAAATAATGATTCTTCTATTGAGTCTAGTGAGCTTTCCTTTATTAAGCTGTTGTTACACGAGACTATCAAGTTATCCGAAGAAAAAGACCAAACTATCATCCAGCTAAAGGAAGACCTACCTAAGGAGAGAAAGAATCTCCAGTGTGCACAAATCAGAATGGAAACACTTGACTATACTAGATTATATGATACCTCCAAAAAGTTAAAAATTATTTTAAGAAAACGGCCAGAAGTTGCTGCTTCCTATTCTAACACGTGTCAATTACCGAATCATCGGAACACACCCAAACCAAACATTGTCAGACCAAACCTATGCCCAAGAAGACTAACATGCATGCATTTTTCTATACTAGAAAACCAAAACCTACCAATCATGCACCTCACACAACTTTCAACACTCAACATGCAAAATGTCATTATTGTGGCCTTATTGGTCATATATCTTCTGCATATAGAATCAGAAAATTAGTAGATCTAAATGTTTATGCATGGATACCAAAAACTAACATGTCAGGACCCTACAAGAAATGAGAACCAAGAATTTCATCTGCAAACTGTTTTGTAGGTGGAACGCCCTTCACATGCTAGAAGCAAATGGATCCTCGACAGTGGTTGCTCACGGCACATGACCGGTGATGCATCATTATTCGCAACACTGTCGAAGAAGAATAAAGAAGGATACGTCTCTTTCGGTAATAATTTAAGAGGGTACATAATCGGTATCGGTGACATTGGTAAGGCTCCCTATCCTGTGATTAAAGATGTCTGTCTAGTTATCGAGTTAAAACATAATCTGCTCAGCATAAGCCATTTAGCTGATCACGGTTATGACATTAACTTCGTCAAAGACAAATGTACTATAGTTGATAGCTCAACTGGTAGTACTATCTTTGAAGGTATCAGGGAAGACAACATATATGTTTTCTATCTGTTAGAAGATGCTAACAAAGCAGGTAGATGTTTGATGGCCAAGAGCATTGAGAGTCAACTATGGCATATGAGACTCGGTCATGCAAACATGGACACAATTTCAAAACTATCCACAAGGAAGTCGTTACGCGGCTTACCGGACATATCTTTCAAGAAGGATACGGTATGTAGCGAATGTGAAAAGAACAAAGCTGTCCGATCCGTCTTTAAATCCAAGAACGCTGTAAGTACCACTAGACCTCTACAATTGTTGCATATGGACTTATTTGGACCTAGTAGAATTGCTAGTCTAGGTGATAAGTTATATGCATTTGTCATTGTAGATGATTTCTCTAGATACACATGGGTATATTTTCTTGCACGCAAGAACAATGCTTTGTCAGAATTTGTCACCTTTTGCAAGAAAGTACAGAATGAAAAATGTTTCATGATTACTCGCATTCGTAGTGATCATGACGACGAATTTGAGAATGCAGAGTTCAAGCAATTCTGTGACACGGTTATTTGCATGAGTTTTCCTGCCCTAGGACTCCACAACAAAATGGAGTTGTGGAACGTTAGAACATGACTCTATCTGAATTGGCTAGAGTAATGTTGAACCAGTTTAGTCTACCTAGATACTTTTGGGCTGAAGCTGTCATTACAGCATGCTATATTCTCAATAGGGTTCTAATTCGACCTATATCGAAGAAGAATCCCTATGAGTTATGGTTTGATAGAACACCCACTGTTTCATATTTCAAGATATTTGGTTGTACATGCTTTATTCTTAATACTAAAGACAACGAGTAAATTTGATGAAAAGGCCGATGAAGGTATCTTTTTAGGTTATGCGGCAAAGAGCAAAGGGTACAGAGTCTTCAACAAGAGAACCATGATCATCGAAGAATCAATTAATGTCAAGTTTGATGAACTAAATCAACATTCAGTCGATGACGATAATGAAGACGCGAGTACACCAAGTACAACTACTACAAAATCTTCCCACAAAGATGCATAACCTTCACACCAAGCACCAGCTGAGTCTTCAAGCATAGAAGCCGGAACCAGCAATCCTGAGGATATGCCAAAAAAAGATAAGATTCTTAGCAAATCATCCAAAGGACTTGGTAATTGATGAGATTACCAAGGGTGTAAGTACTCATTCCTCTAATAAAGATATAGCTTCTTATGTTGCTTTTATTTCACAGCTTGAACCCAAAAACATTCAAGAAGCATGTAGTGATAATTTTTGGTTAGATGCTATGCAAGAGGAATTAAACCAATTCAAACGGAATCAAGTTTGGAAACTTGTTCCCAAGCCCATTGATGATCCGGTTATTGGCAACCGTTGGGTATTCCGAAACAAACTTGAACGAGAATGGTTTAGTGACTCGTAATAAGGTTCGACTCATAGCTCAAGGATACAATCAAGAAGAAGGTATCGACTACGATGAGACTTATGCCCCAGTTGCGAGATTAGAATCCATTCACATGTTATGTCCATTTGCATGTTTTCATAATTTTAAGTTATTTCAAATGGATGTTAAAAGCGCATTTTTGAATGATTTTATAAAAGAAGAAGTTTATGTAGCTTAACCTCTAGGTTTTACTGATTTCAAAAATTCTGATTATGTTTTCAAGTTGAAGAAAGCCTTGTACGGTTTGAAGCAAGCCCCTCGTGCTTGGTACGATCGTCTAAGCTCTTTTCTATTCAAAAGAAAAGGTTGACACTACACTGTTTATAAAATCTTTGAATGCCAATCTTCTTTTGATTCAAATCTATGTAGATGATATTATTTTTGGATCCACTGATGAATTTCTTTGTCAAGAATTTTCAAAGTGTATGCAGAATGAGTTTGAGATGAGCATGATGGGAGAGCTGAAATTCTTTCTCGGACTGCAAATCAAACAAACCAAAAATGGGACGTTCATAAATCAAACAAAGTACACAAGATTTATTAAAGAAGTTCGACCTGGAAGCAGTCAAACCACTTAGCACTCTAATGGCGACTTCAACCAAACTTGATATTGATGAACAAGGCAAACCCGTCGACATACGTAAGTATCGAGGTATGATCGGTAGCTTACTGTACTTAACTGCTAGTCGACCAGACATTATGTTTAGTGTTTGCTTGTGTGCACGTTTTCAAGCAAATCCTAAGGAATCACATCTGTGCGCAGTTAAGCGCATCTTCCGATACCTTAAAGGCACTTCTTCTGTCGGCTTATGGTATCCTAAAACCACGTCATTTGACCTAACCGGTTATTCTGATGCTGATTTTGCCGGATGCAAAGTAGATAGAAAAAGTACCAGTGGCATATGTCATTTCCTAGGAAAAGTCTTAGTCTCTTGGTTTAGCAAGAAGCAAAATTCTGTCGCATTATCAACAACTGATGCCGAGTATATCGCCGCGGGATGTTGTTGTGCACGAATTTTGTGGATGAAGCAAACTTTAGAAGACTTTGGATTGCATTTCACACACATACCCATTTTTTGTGATAACACTAGTTTTATTAATTTGACTAAGAATCCAGTATGTCACTCTCGTACTAAGCATATCGAGATTCGACATCATTTTCTTAGAGATCATCAACAAAATGGAGATATAGACCTTGTATACATAGACACACAGAATCAATTGGCTGACATATTCACAAAACCTCTAGCGGAAGATCGTTTCAATTATTTACGTCGAGAATTTGGAATTTTAGATGTCAATAATATTAATTAATTTTGTTTTATCAATTAGTTTATTCAATACTCAATAACTGTTTTCGAAACAATCCTACAAAGAGTCTGTCCATCACCACGATTACGGTCGAAGCGAAGCGGTACTTAATTGTTCCCCGGTGAACTCCCGTTAGCAGGGACAGTACTCCTACAGCTAATCTGAAACAGATGCTGAGTAAAGAAAATTAATTTATAAAATAATATTAATTATATTATTTGAAGTTTAAAATTATTAAACTTTGAATTAAATATTTGAAATGAGTTGATGTAAAGGATATGGCCTACAATTTTTTTTTAAAAAAAAATCCAGGAGAACCCTAGGCGAATTCGGCCCGAGTTCGGTCCAAATTCGGCCCGAGTTCTGTTGGTGCTGTAAGTTTTTAAGTCATAACCCAAGGCCTTCTTCTCTTCATCTCTTCCAAACTATTTCATCACAGCAGCAGCAGCAGCCGAAGAACCCCCAAATCTTAGCTTTTCTCCATTCCCTTTCTTCCAATCTACGCAGAGGGTTCCATCCAAAATTTGGATTCGTGCGGAGAATCGCGTCCTCTACAACATACTTGATTCTCGGAAGGTATAACTCCTTCTCTCCTCCACTTTCAAATTCTTAGGGTTACCTAGTTTTGGGAAAGAATGCCTAAGGGATTCAATCCTTTCAAGAGGAAGAAGACTAATGCCAGTGAAGAGGCATCGTCTTCCGATCCGCATATGGATTCCCTCTTTTTCCCGGTCCAATCGGGCGACGGCGTGTCGGATGAGTTTTACTTCAAAACTCATGACCAAGCATTGCTTTGGTATGCCGACTTTGCTATGCGTACAATATGCACAAGCGCTCCGATTAAATGGACTGTATTTTCAGATCACCGGCCTTTGTTTGAGGCATTAGGGTTACATCGTCTCGTTACCCAACAATTCCCTATAGCTACTAATGCCCTTAGACTATTCTATTGTAACTTCGTGTTAGACACTTTTACCGCAAGAACTCGTGTTGACGGGATCGATATCGAGTTCGATGCTATATTTCTAGCGGAAATCCTTGGTATTCCAAACGAAGGTGCCCCGCTCGATGACATCACCGACTTCGACTTTTCCGAGGGCACGACTCTTGTTAGTTTTAAGAATGAGCTTTGTGCGCCAGCACGTGCTCGTCCTGGAAAGTTCAAGGCCAATAACTTGAACTTGTTTAACTACGAGTTACATCGCATCATCTATTCCACTATTCTTTCCAAATCCACTTCAAAAGATGATGTTACTGCACTAGAACTCTTTGCCCTCTATCATATTATTAAGGGGATTCCTTTTTCTGCCCCTAAGACTATCATCCAGATGATGGGTAGATGTCGCGGAAGAGAATGCAATCTCTCTTATGCGATGCTTATCCCTCGCATCTTTCAGCGTTTTGATATCGACTTATCCACTTGCGCTCTGGCCCCTGAGCCCAAGTTTCTCAAGCTTTCTCGTCGTAGCATTGCCACTGCACCTCCACCTCCTGCACCTGCTCCTACTGCACCTGTTCCTCCTCAGACCTACCCTATGACTTTTGAGGGTATTCATCCGCACCTTTCGGATATGCAGACTTTCTTTGTTGATACTTCCAGGGAACGTGAGTTCCGTGACGTGACTTGGTTCCATGCTATTGCTAACTCGTTTGTCGATCTCAGATTTGCTCAGACGGGTCATTCTGCTAGCTCTCTTCCTAGATACCCTTCTGTATCTGGTTACCGCATTGAGGATGAGGCGGTCCACTCTCTGTTCCAGCCAGGGAACGGTTACGATGGGTATCGTACTTCTGGTGCTACTCCACATACCTCTGGAGCTGGCACATCTGGAGCTGGTCCATCCGAACATGGCGGACATGCTGGCACTGCAGATGATGATGATGACGATGAGGAGGATATGTGATTTGTCGTACTATTAAGACTAATGTTATTGTCTTTGTTTACTTGGAAATGCTCCGACATTCCAAGCTAGTATCAGTACTCTTATTTGGTTATGATTTCTATTGCAGACTTTTTTTGTCTGATGGACTTATATGTTTTCTTCAGCATATTTTATTCAGTTTAGCATTTCTCATTGCATTATCTTTTATTATGCTTCCATTTAAACTGCTTGTGAAAATTTTTCTGATTATCACATTTTCTTTACTTTTTGTGACATTTATACCATACCTGTGATAATTTTTTTTATATATATCTATAATTTTGTTTTTCTTCACTGATTGTTACTTATGCATATATTGTGGGGAGCTTTCTCTTTTGTAATTATTTTGCTAAGTGACAGCGGAGGAAAAATAACATCTAACATCTTCGATCTGTAAGAATACAGGTTATGAATAATCTACAGGAACAATTTTTTTGGTACATTATATCGGTACAATTTGTTTTGATAAAGACCAAAGATGTTATATCGGTTAAGGTTTGTTAATTATCAAAATGAGAGAGATTGTTGGCCCATTGGTCATGGTCAAACTTGATTTTAATAATTGATCAAACTCTGTCTCGATATACGGAACAACTCAGATGTTTACTCAAGATGTTTTGGACACTTGGACACTGACCAAGATTGGATATCGACCCATTCAAGACTGAATCTATGTTTGCTACTCGAGACTGCACTCGAGACTGTATTTCTTTATGCAATATAATTTTTATTTTTATTGAGTCTAGGAATACATTGTACCCCAAGTCGTACGGGAAAATAGGCTATCCAAAATCGTTTTCGAAATTGACCTATGTTTTGAAAAACATCTCTTATTTACAAATGCTTCTGAAGGATTTCAAAAAGTCCCAAAAATATTTTCTTAAAATATTCCTAACCAACCCAAACAAAACTCGGCTAGAGTTCAGCCAGAGTTCGGCCAAGGTGAACGTTATGTGAACGTTGGTTTTTGAACTTGGTCTTCCTTCAGTTGCGGATTGTTACATAGAGTTCTGTCCGAATTTTGCCCGAATTCTGCCAGGTTCTTTGGAAAAACTATAAATAGAGGATTGCTGATCATTTCAAATAACTCATTCACTTTCATCTCTTCTCTTCTAAAGCTTACGTTTCTTTCAAAGAGTTTCCTAAAAAGCTTTCATTTTCAAATCCCAAACCAGTTACAATTCTCTAGTCAATTTGCCGGTACGGTACGGTATAGATTTCAGAGAAATTGTAATCAGAGGCTTGATTGAAGAAAGACTCTTCAAAACTGAAGTTGGTCGAGTTCTTCACATCAAAGCTCGCGTCTGTAGAAGTTGCAAGGACTTCGTATGAAAACTTGCGGGATTTTTCAATAGTGGATTCAACTGGAAGCTAGAGTTCTTCCGACTGGATTAGTCATCACGAGAGAGAAACCAGTATAAATCGCTGTGTGTGCGTTTGCCTTCTGATCTCTTTTCTTTACAGTTATTACTTTGTGATTATTGATATTATTTCTGTGATCTAACTGCTAACAAGTTTTTAGTTAGCAATATTCCGCTGCCTACTCTATCCACCCCCCTCTAGTATTTTGTTTTACGACTTCGTTCCTACGGATACATGGTATATGCTGATTGTGAGAAAAATAAGGCAAACTCGATCCTCTTTTAAATCTATCAACGCTGTGAAAAATAAGGCAACTAGATCATCTTTTAAATCGATCAACGCTGTAAGTATTTCTAGACCTTTGCAGTTGCTTCATATGGATTTATTTGGACCTAGTAGAGTCACCAACCTTGGCGGTAAGCTCAATGCTTTTGTAATTGTTGATGATTTCTCTCGATCAAACAAAAATGATGCACTTTTTGAATATGAGATTTTTTGCAAAAATGTTCAAAACGAAAAAGGTTTCATGATTACTCGTATCGAAGTGATCATGGAGGCAAATTCGTAAATTCTGATTTCCAAAAGTTTTGCGATTCGAATGATTTTTCTCATGAGTTTTTTTTTGTCCTAGAACTCCCCAACAGAATAGTATTGTAGAGCAGAAGAATAGAACTCTGAGCGATATGGCTGGAGTCGTGCTAAACCAGCATAATCTTCCAAAATACTTTTGGACTGAAGATGTAAGTACAACTTGTCATGTTTTCAATAGTATACTGATTCGACTTATATCGAAGAAGATACCTTATGAATTATGGTTTAATCGTATTCCAAACATTTCTTATTTCAAAGTTTTTGGATGTCGCTGTTTTATCCTGAACACCAAAGATAACTTGGGTAAGTTCGACTCTAAGGTAGACGAAGAAATATTCTTTGGTTATGCTGCCAAAAGTAAGGGATATAGAGTCTTTAATAAGAAATCTATGATTTTTGAAGAATCGATTAATATTTTATTTGATGAGATCAACAGTCATATAGCAAGTGACAATGATGATGAAGATGCTAGAAAAATACCCAAGATAACTGAAGATGCTGTTGCTGACAAAGACTATCTAGAGAGTGTACCGAAGAAGATAAAATTCATGTCAGACCATCCAGAGGCTCTTGTCATAGGTGATGTATCAAAGGGAGTAGGTACATGTTCTTCAAATAGAGATATAGCTGCAAATGTTGCATTCATTTCTCAAGTAGAACCTAAATCAGTAGCAGATGCATTTTTGGATAAATTTTAGATTTATGCCATGCAAGAGAAACTTAACTAGTTTGAGAGAAACCAAGTTGGAAACTTATTCCTAAACCTATTGGCCAATCTATAATTGGTACCAAATAGGTGTTCCAAAATAAACTTAGTCAGGATGGATAAGTTCTACGCAACAAAGCTCGTCTTGTGGCTCAAGGTTATAATCAAGAAGAAGGGATTGATTATGACGAGACTTATGCTCATGTTGCTAGACTATAATCCATTTGCATGCTTTGTGCATTTGCATATTTTCATGATTTAAAACTTTTTCAAATGGACGTAAAAAATGCATATTTGAATGGTTTCATAAAAGAAGAAGTTTTTTGTAAAACAATCCTGGTTTTGAATATTTCAAATTTTTCGACCACGTTTTCAAGTTATGTAAGGCACTCTATAGACTCAAACAAGTCCCTCGAGTTTGGTGTGATCGTCTAAGTTCCTTCCAACTTGAAAATTGTTTTTCCAAAGTTCAACTATATTTATAAATTCTTTATGATATTCTGTTAGTACAAATTTATGTAGATGATATCATATTCGATTCTACTAATGAGCAATTATGTCAAGAATTTGCTAAGTGTATATAGAGTGAGTTTGAAATGAGTATCATGGGAGAGCTAAACTACTTCCTCGGACTATAAATCAAACAAAGCACTCAAGGAACCTTCATCAATCAAACCAAGTATACAAAAGACTTGCTGAAGAAGTTCAACTTTGATAATGCAAAGCCTATCAGGACTCCTATGGCTATATCAACTAAACTTGATCTTGATTAAAGTGGCAAACCAGTCGAACAACATAAGTATCAATGTATGGTTGGTAGTTTATTATATTTAACTTCAAGTCAACCAGATATTATATTTAGCGTTTGCATATGAGCTAGATATCAAGATAACCCTAAGGAATCATACCTATGTACAGTTAAGCGTATCTTTCGATACTAGGGTACTTCTACTGTCGGCCTATGGTATTCCAAAACATCATTTGACATGATTGGGTATTCTGATGCTGATTTTGCTGGATGCAAAGTAGACCGCAAAAGTATCAGCGGTACGTGTCATTTTCTAGGTAAAGCTCTAGTTTCTTGGTTTAGCAAGAAATAAAATTTTGTTGTATTGTCAACGACTGAAGTTGAGTATATCGCTGTAGGTCGTTGTCGTGCACAATTTTATGGATGAAGCATACTTTAGAATACTACAATCTGCACTACACAAAAATTCTTATTTATTGTGACAACACTAGCACAATAAATTTGGCAAAAAACCCTATATGTCACTCACGTACTAAACACATCGAAATACGTCATTATTTCTTACGTGATCACCAGTAACACAAGAATATTTGTTTAGAATTCATTGAGTTAGGTATTCTTGAATTTTCACAACACCATTATCTAAAGACCGATTCAACTTTATTTGTCGTGAGTGAGGTATTCTTGAATTTTCGAAAATATAATGCTTTATTTTTAGAAAATTGTTTAGGCTATATTCAAATAATTTATTTTAAGTCAAAGTTATTTTGAGTACAAGTCGAAAGGGCCATTCTGTCATACATGTGTAAATAGCATGAAGCGATACGTTGTACTAGTTCTCGGACTCCAACTAGCTGGAACCCGACCTTTACGGCTAATCAAAGTAGAAGAGTTATTTTAAACAAATGAATATTATTTATATACAAATTTATATTCATAAATTAAAAACTGTTTTCAAAATACAAGTGCACCAAACTCCGACCGAACTCTGGCGGAGTTTGGGCCGTGTTCGGTTACCCGCTGACAGAACCGACCTTTCAGCTGTTGGCCCACTTTCTACTTATACACCACTTCGTCTTCTTCTTCTTCCACGAACATAAGCCACCAAAATCAGAAAAACCCTAAACCTAGCTCTATTGTTTCTCCCAAATCACTTGGCGTTAGGCTCTAAAACTTCGGATGTAAGGGTTTTGGCACGTTCTCTTCCACTCTACACCGCTATTGTTTATATAATTTTTAGTCTTATCAAATTTTCAATGGCTCATAGATTTTCAAAGAAAAATAAAAGAGGAGATGGTGCTTCTACATCAAGAACATCATACACGCCTCTTGAAAGTCTATTTAGCCTATTTCCACCATCCGATGAGGATGACTTCAATTCTACGTTGTTCGTATACTTAAAAACCTCACTCGCTTGGTTCATAATTTTTAGAAACGTCCTATATGCCCGGACAACTCCATTAATTTAAACATTTTCTCAAAATATTGCTCGACTTTCAAAAATGTTAACCTACGCAAATTTGTAGAAATTTCTAATCTGATATACGACAACGCCATTCGGATGTGTTTACTGCAACTTACAATATTCGCATGCTTTAATGTATTCCTCACTCTGTCGGACTGAAATGGAATTTGATGATGACGACAAGCGAATGGCTCCAGGTTCCCAATACTATATGTTCTAGTCGATATTACCAAAGTCCAGTTTGGTCCCAATCTAGACTTAAGAGACTTTCAAGGACGCGATGTGTGCTTCGACTCGACCCTAGGGACGGCTTAGGTCACGTTACTTGAACCAACATTTCTATGAGCTTCATCGCATTATCATTGTGTCTATCTTGCCCAAAACATGATCTAATGATGAGATCACGTATTTAGAGCTGTCCGCCAGGTATCATATTCATTTTTGGATTCCGTTCAGTCTCCCCAAAACCATGATGTCATCTATATACAACTGCAGGAAGGCAGGATGTAACCTTATCTGTCCTATGGTTCTTATCATCTTTCATAGGTTCAACATCCCCTTGGATTCTTGTCCTATCGATGGTACGCCAACTAAGCTTCGTAGTTCTAGGAAGTTTCCTGTCCCTATCCCTCTTATAGTTGGCACCAAAGGTATTCCACCTGCTCAGGCTCCTCAACCTGTACCAGCCCCTCCTGTCGAGGCACCTCCTGCCCAGACTATCAATCAGCTCTATGCACGATTTGAGGCTCGTTGCATTCTAGAGGATGAGCGCTATCAGGCGGAGCACATTCGACAGTGAGACACCGACTATCATCTCATATACCAGTTCTAGACTCTACAGAACAGTATTGCTAATATTCAGTGGACCTTGGCTCATCATCCTACTAGTCCCACTCAGATTCTTCGCCATTCGGACTTCGATAGACCAAGGTTCGAGGATTATTAGGCTCGACGCTACTTAGACCCTACTGCAGCATACATTGATTCTAGTCGTTCTGCTGACACTGGTGATGATGCGAGTTGATGAGCGTTTAGGCTTTTTTGGTTATGTATTTGATGACGAAGATGATCATGTAGCACTTTTTAGTAGATTTATTTTTATGATAAAGTCTCTTTTAGACTTCTATATTTCCTTTGTTTATGTACTTGCATGCTTAAGCTACTGTGTTTTAGTGATTTCTACCATATTTTACTTATACAGTTAGACATATTGTTGGCCATGTTTATTTTACTATTTTTTTGGTATAAACTTGTCTTCTTTCTTATGTTATTTATGCTCACAATTTGCGGGGGAGCTTTCATTTTGAACAAATGACAAAGGCGGAGAAGAGGTATATACCGAAAATCAAACAAATGCGCCAAGTACCAAATGAGAGGTATAAATTTTTTTCAAGTTATTTTTGATATTATTTGGTATAAACTCAAAGTTTGTCAATTATCAAGTTGGAGGAAATTGTCGGCCCATTGGTCATAGTCATACCTGATTTTGATAATCAACATAGACTTTCGTCGATACGCAAATAATATATTATAGGTACAAAAACGAGAACGTCTACATCCAACAAGCTACTACTCATTGTCTTCATTGTACAAAAACTACAAATTCAGATCAATAATTAATTTTATATTTTATTTTGTATTTTTCTTTTTATTGACTCTAGAAAAATCTAAGGTTGATTGGATTGGCAACTGGCTTTCTATACTCCACATTCTAAGCCTACCTATATACCCAATCCTATATCAAAACCTATACTCAATCATATATCAATCCCATATCCAATACCCACACAAAAAGCCTAGCATACTTTGAGCAGATATTCATATGAGAACTCTATCCGAGTTCGGCCCGAACCCTGTCCGAGTTCTATCATTCTGTTTCAAGAATATTTTGGTCCTCCTGAATATCTGTAACCACTTTTCAAATTATGAAATCTATGGCCCCGAACTCATGTCGAGTTTTGTCCTAAAAAATTCTATAAATAGAGAACTTTCAATTCCAAATAATTCATTCATTCCTCTGTTCTCTCTCTATTTAAAAGCATTCCAGAGCTATTCACTTCATATCTAGCCGTTAACGACTCCTAGCCAAGCCAAGTGCCATTCCGTTTCAATCTAGAGTTTGGTTGTTCGAGTTGTAAAAAAGACTCTCCGAAAAGTTCTAGTTTTTAAAGTTTTCCTAAGTTAAAGCTGCCAGTCCTTCGGACGAAAACTCGTGTTGTAACGTGCTTCAAGCACTCGGTTAAACCTTGTGCCATAGTGGATAAACATCGAGCAAGAGTACTTGAGACTAGATTAGTCCTCTCAGAGGGATACCTGTATACATTGTTGTGTTATGAGTTTGCTTTTCTGTTGCTCTTTACTCTCTGCATTTAAATTTCATAGTTTGCTCCAAACTTTATACCTGTGATACTGCTTAGAATATTTTTAATTGGTGATTATCTTTCGCCTACACACACGCACTGTATTCACCCCCTCTAGAGGTGCTCAACTTTCCTACACTCTTGCCACAATATTGCCTTTGGAGCCTGTCCTTGATGTCCTATCAAAGAACATTCGCTATACAGATTCTATCATTATTGTGTTAGACTCTAACACTTCATCTGGAATGTTATCATAGAGTTTAGAAGTCTCTGATACTGGATGAGCTACCAAAAATTAGTCAACGCTTAACCTTTAATTGCCTTTTGTGAGACATACACCATGTCTCTAGGAGACTGCAATATTGCCCATGTGGCGAGTTAAGAATTAAGCGCACTTGACTTAGTATGAGAACCTTGAGAGGATTAACTGTTCCATTGAGTTGACCTGGTATAGATTGATTGACTTGACCTAGATTGACTGATTGACATGACTTGAGTTGACTTGGCTGGACATCTATATAGTTCATTGAAACAGAAGGATAATTATTAGGCACGCGGGCTATATGAGACTATTTTGTTGGCCAGTAGTTCGGATGAGCTTCGGTTGTGTTGATGATTCTGTTGGCCGTTTGCTTCTTGCTATGGTTGTGATATTCTGTTGGTCGTTATTCTATGAGGAGATGCGATTGTGATTATTCAATTGGCTGTTAGTTTCGAGTGAGCTACGGTTGTGATGGTACTTGTGTCTGTTAGCCCAAGTGTTGAACATTGTCCTTGATGTTGTGTTGTCATGTAGATTGTTTAGAAGTAGAGTACCATATTCCTGTCATTTCCTTTACACGTTATTTACTGTCATAGTAGCCATGTTATTATGTATCTTGCTATGTCCCTTGAGGAACTGGTGGTCTCTCCAGGTAGTCGATCATGCAGGAGTGTTCAGTGATCATGAAGGGATGATCATGAAGGGATTGTTGTATCCGAATCAGGTATTTTATCGTGCTTTCCTAGTTTATCGATTATTTATACTCTACTATTTAGTCTTGTTTTATAGACCTATATTGTTCTTCGGGTCTAATCGAACATATATGTTATTGGGCTGTAGACCATAACATATATTATTCCTTCTTGATACTTACCCTATGGATTGAGACAGATATGTGATAGTGAATGATAGGAATTAGAACACCAAGACAGCTTATATGTATTCGAACTGGGCTGGAGTCCTCTCGATACGTAGATGACATGTATACGTTCTCCTAGTCCTATGTATTTTAGGACTGGGGCGTCATAACCAAGGAGCTATGGCTGTTCATTTGGTCGGAACAGAACCCGAGCCCTATATTCAACGCACCCGAAAAATCCGAACATCAGGTTTGTCCCCTTCGCACCTATGTTTTCCTAGTTGCTATTGATCTTTTTAACGCGAAAACAATTCTAATGCGTACCCCTACTTTTTCTCATCCTTTTCCAAGAGCCACTTCTCGTGCATCCACACGCATTGCGCCCATTGTACGAAAGTTGGTCCAGACTGAACCAATTTTGGTGCGCGATTATTTTCGGCGACTTGAAAAGCCTTTCGACCTCAAACAAATTATTGGTAGTGCTCATAACATCTCCCTATATCATCCTATAATGCTCTACAATGATCTTGATGAGTTTTTTTATATATTTGTGCACCGTTTTTATGGTACGAGTTACCGACGTCGAATTCCATTGAATCTAGTATTACCTTTGAACTTTAAACTTCGTAGGATTTCTTTATGATGTCTACCATGTATCTCTCGATATAAAACCATGTTTTTCATTATTTTTCAAATTTATTCCAGAATTAAAACCCACTAATTTCCTATTTACTTTCGGTTCCAGTCGAATCAACAAGTTGACCATATTGTGTTACTAGTAGACCTATTAGTTAGATACCTTGTTTCTTTTAAAATATTATAGTTAAATATTGTTTATGAACATTTTAAATAAATATTCCAGAATTAATATATTATATTTATGTTTACAAAAAAATATTTTATGTAGAAGCATGATACTATATAATATATATACTATATAAAGTCATATTTCATTATATACTAGATTAGCTATCTTAGTGACCTAGTTTAGACCATATGTGATATGTCGTTAGAAAGATCATTGTTTGGTAGTTTATTTATGTTCTAGGAGTTCGGGATAGTTCGACTACATTTTTTGGAGCCGGACAGTTACTGTAGACTCATCCCCAGGTTTCAAGCAAGATACTTTGCTATTATTTGTTCTATTTAAATTCCTTATGCCCGTTCTTGGGTTGTTATTGGTAGCATTAATAGTGTGCGTCCAATTTTGACTTAGGTGCTATCGATGATGGCATCGATATGGTAGCGGGTGCGTGTGTGACTTAGAGTTAGTAGACATTTTCAGAATTGTGACGTTATTCCTAATAACTTCTATAACTTGTCACGAGGTATCACACGACACTGTGAGTGAGGTACACTAAGTCGGCACGAGCTTACGCATTTGACTGATCATCGGTGCGAGCAGTTCGTGTGTTGGTACATATAGAGTAAGGTGGTGTCTAGGGTAGTGACTCGCATTGAGATAGGAGTTGTTCGAGACATGGATATGACTTGTACCATTCATGGGCGGAGGAGACTACTAGTAGGCATATGGGACAGCCCCTTTAGACTGCATAATATCTGAAGGAGGTTACCGAGTCTTGAGCCTCATAGTTTTATAGTTACATGTTTGGCTCATAGTTTATAGTTCCCTGTTTGGGCATCGGCTCGTGATCCGACATCGGCCTGTGATTTAGTGCTATATCCTTATCACCTACCCATATGCCCAACGTCATCTTCATATGCATTCACATAGAGTGGTTAGATCCTGTACTTATACCTGATGATAGCTTGTGACATTGTCATATCACATAATAGGGTGCCACCCTTGTCATTGTTTGGTTGCAGGGCTGGTTTACTACTTCGATGATGGGATACTGGACCGTGTTGTGATCCATGTTACTCCTTTATATTTATTCAATTCATAATATGGCATATTCTTTTGTATCTTGTTACATCCCTCTGGGAACCTGGTGATCTCTCTAGGTAGTTGATGGTGTTGCTATTTTCTATTTTGGTATTTTTGTGATTTTCTATTTTACTTGTTTTCTGCTTATTAGCTTAGTTTTATAGACCCATATTGTTTCTCGGGTCTATTCAAACATATATGTTAGTGGGTTGCAGACCATGACACATATATTATTTATTTTTGATTTTATTCATTATTATGGATTGAGACATAATTGAGATAGGGTATGTTTAGTTTACCTTTACAACGTAGTATATCTGGAGTAAGTACATTAAATTAGAAACTTATTCTAGATCGTATTAGCTAACATGCTCTCGTCCTAAGTTCTTATATATTTTAGAACTGGGTCATGACACGTTGTCAACCATTTACTCAACTCATGAAGAAAGAAGTCTCTTTCGTCTATAGTAAAAACTGTCAGCAAGCATTCGATGACATCAAGAAATATCTCATGAATCCTCCAGTGTTGGTGGCTCTAGTTGTCGGAAAACACTTCTTGTTATATGTTACTGTGATGGATCATTCTATCGGTGCAATGCTAGCCCAAAAGAATAAACAAGGTCATGAACACGTCGCTTACTATCTTACCTTCATGATGATCGGTGTGGAGCACATGTATAATCATGTAAAAAAAGAGTGTCTCGCTCTGGTCTTTGCTATCCAGAAGACACGTCATTATGTGACTGGACAAACCATCCATGTCATACACAATACTCACAAGAAATAAACAATGACACATAAAGAACAAGTAAGCTACGTGCATGTAAACCAAGAGAAGAACAATGACATGAACATAAGCAACATGTAATCAAGTATGACTGAAAGGAAACAACAATATAGAAATGCATGAAAATACAGTACAGTGAGCAAGGTATACTTGCCTGTCTCCTGCAACTTTGCAAACTGTTGTCCTACTCTAAGTTCCTCGCTCACTCCGTCACATATAACTATCATAATAAAGCTACTATTAATGACATGCTTACGTCATACCTTACACAGACACTAATTATATATAGGCCGAATATATATACGACACTAATCCTATTAACTAGTCAATTCAATCTAACATATATAGCATTAATTCTATTTAGTAAAGTAATATTTTTTATACACTAAAAATATTATGATTAATTCTGGAAAAATATATTTAAATATTTTATAATAATAAATAATCTATTCTATCCATAGAAAAATAGGTACCAAGTTCTCATATTGACCCGTCATCAATATACATTCACTTGGTTCATAGATTTGCTCCCGAAACAACAATTCCTTAATATATTCTAATTCTAGAATAATACTAATAAATAGGTAGAAATATGTTTTTCATATCAAAACATGCACAATAATTATTTTGGAGATGTCTCATGTAGTTTCGAAGCATATGGACAAATAGAACTCATGAATTTCGGTGTTTCGACATTACGATGAAATGTCCAGATTTTTAATAAATAGTAAATGAAACCAAAACACTGCAAAAATATATTCTTTGGAAAGCTTAGGAAGTCTAGTTTCTTACCAAAAATCTAAAGAAGTTTTAAGTGGCCTGAAAGTGGATGAAAATTGACTCGTAAAAGAACTAGTCTATTTTGGACACCTTTTCGTAGTACAGATACCCGGCCAAACCGTAAGAAACTATGTGGGTGGCCAATTGGACATGAAAATAGAAGATATCTTTCCATCAGTTTTGGTTTCTCGAAAAGATATGATGGTAAAGTATAAGAAACCCTAAATGTAAAACAACATACCTGCTGTGACGAATTCAACACAAGTGCGATCGACTTTGGGTGCCAGTGCGATCGACTTTGGGTGCCTTTCGCGCGTCGTACCGACCAAATTAGGGGTTGAGGCTTCTCAGGAAGGCGCTGGTGTGTTAGGGGGTGTCCTAGGCTCAAAATGAAGGTGGTAGAAGGGTTGGAGGTGGTCGGGAGGATGGATTTCTGGTGGTTGGAATAAAAGTGCGAAAATGAGAAAGTATAATAGGTGGCGCTCGACTTGTACAGATTTTATAAATAAAATCCGTGAGAAAATATTAAGAGGAAGGGGTTTACATGAAGGAGAGGGGGTTGGGAGGATTTATAATTTCGTTTTTTAGTATTTGATTGCCTATTTTAAAAGATATACAAAGTTCTATCTCCTAGGATTTAAATCGAGTCCAAATAGGAAAGTTGTTATGGAGTTTGTTTAAATTAGATTTGAATTATTGTTGTCACTCTCCGTTTCCGAAATACGTAAATTTTTTATTTTTCTGTAAGTGGTATCTAGCACTTGTATCTTGATTGCATGTATCATGTATTTATAACTGGCCATGGCATGGAACAGTATCTCGTCGCGGATTAGTGTGCCACCCCTTGTCCTTGTCTGGTTGTAGGCATGGCTCACTGCTTCGATGATAAGATTTCTGAACCGTGTTGCGGTTAGAATTTTATTTAATTAATTTAATTAGTTGTATCATGCACCATTTAACATGTCATTTAGTCATATGGTTAGGTCATGTTAGGGTTAATGTTTAGTTTAACCAACCCATCCTACTATATATATTCTCTTCCCCTCTCTCTCTCATAATTTTTCATTTTCTTCCTCAAAGCAACTTTTAGGCAAGTACATCTTTCACAAATGAGAGACCACTTACAATTTTCATTTCTTGTTTTTTTTTGAGATTATTAGTCTAGATTGTTCATCTCTTCATTCTCAACAAGTTTAGTTCTTGGAGTTTTTGATTTTAATGGCTAATTTTGTGTAGATCTAAGTTTCTAAAACTAGGATTTTATGTATTTTTGTGGTTCTGATATATCAGACTTGGTTGTTTTCGAAAACTAGTTGTTCCATGCCGTAAAGAATTGGATTTCATCCAATTTTGGCTTTTAAACCGATTGATTTCGACTTTGTATGAAGAATTTATGGCATTTTGTGTTCATGGGTTCCGGCACATCTTCGGTGTTGTCGGGACGATGAACATTGTCGCGCGCGCGCTTTGCGTGTCACGGGTCCGCTTGTCGTGCTTGCGCGCTCTGTGCGCCGTGGGTAGTTTTGCTCGCGCGCACAGTACATTTTGCGCGCCGCACGGCCGCGCTATTCATTGGTCGCGTGCTCGCACGCCGTACTTGCGCGCTTCGTGTGTCGTGGGCAGTTTTGCTCACGTGTGCAGTGCATTTTGCGTGCCGCGCGCCCACACCATTCATTGGTCGTGCGCCCACGCATCGTGCTTGTGCGCTCCGTGCACCGTGGACAGTTTTGCTCCCGCATGCAGAGCATTTTGCGCGCCGTGCGGCCTCGCCATTCATTGGTCGCGCACCGCGCGCACCATGTGCCGTGGGCAGTTTTGTCGGCGCGCGCAGTGCACAGACAGCTTGCCGTGCTTGCGCGCACCGTGTGCCGTGGGAAGTTTTGCCCGCGCGCGCAGCGCACCTGTACACGAATCACCCTAAATGACTGTTTTTGCCTGTTTTGCTTGTTTGTAGCTAAAATCTTGTAAAACACATGAAAGTTGTAGATCTTTGTCTTGGCTTCAAGAATCTTTATGTCTCACTTTAATTGGATGACCTTGACTTCCTGTCCTGACCTTAGTGTGCCATGAATGTCTGAGACTTGCGTGTCCTATGTGACTTCTATGTCACGAGGGGTCCATGTGACTTCCTGACTTAACCATGTTTCCGACTTGATTACCTGTATACGTGCTGGTACCTTTTCTAAGTTTGTATTGAGGTACAATATTAGTGTGCACCGTGGTGCTATTTAATGAGTGCATTGAGGTGTGACTCTGCGTGCTAAGTGATCATTCGTGTTATATGTCAATACATGCGTACTTTCCAGCACAGTCATGGTAATTAGTCAGTAATAGTGTCATGGTATATTGATTGTTGTTTAATGCATTACACTAAGCATGGATCTAGATTTGGGACTCCTTGATCCGATGTGGATTCATACTTAGGGTACACGTACTATGGTACGACATATATGATGATGACCATGTGACCACGACATGTAATTCCAAGATTAAGTTATCCTAAGCAACTTAAATTGGTAGAAGCATTGGGAGGAAACATAATCTCGACATCGTACGTTACCAGCCATCCCAGGTCCGGTCCTGACGTGTCGGGTTTGCCGCCACGGATACGGTTTCATCCGCCTATAGTGGATGACTATATCCGACTCCTACGTGATATGTGTTATATGTTTTAGCACTGTAGCCTTACGGGGGGCCGGTGCATAATCAATGTGCTACGTGTATATCTATATACACAACACTTATAAAGTGTTGTTCAAAATTATTTTCCCATAATTTTTTTCATTTTACCGCTTCTTGAAAATTGCCCCAATTTTGGTGCTGCATTTCAGCCGGATAAGGGTTCTGTGCGTAGTCAATTCTCCAAAATTTACTCTCTTTTTCCTTCCTCTTTTTCTCTCCCCTTCTTCTTCTTCATCAAATTAGGTTAGGGTAACGACTTGGCTTCATAATCCTCTTTTTCTGATCCGCCGCTGCTCCTCCGATCAAGCCCAACTTCTCCTTCCCGTCGCTGTGGCTCCTGCTGCTCACCATGTCATTCATCTTGAACCGCCGCGATGGCACCGACCCGGTCGATGAGCTCTTCATGCACATATCCAACTAGCTTCCCGGAGCCCACACATGGTGCTTCTCTCTTTCAGCGGTAGAGGAGAAGGAAGAGGAGTAGCCGGAGTAGAGGTTCGATTTGCAGGGGCGGTGGGTCGAGGAGGATGTTGTGGTTGAAGACCGAGAAGACCGGGTCGGTGGACTCGGGCGGGGACCCTGAGCCACTGCAGATGGTGAACTCGAAGTCGGAGTCCTCGTCGGAGATTGAAATTCAAGGTATTAACACAGTGCAACTTCTTCAGGTCGGATGCGACATCGCAAACGTTCTTCAACTGAGGTTGGTATACTTATTGCCTTGGGTGTGTCTGTATGCCTTTTTGCTCATTTCTTTGTTAGTTTAGCATTCCCAATTTCCTTAGTATTGGAGATGCAAATTTGATGTATTAACACGGAATGGACAACTAAGATATGATGCGATTTGATCAGGATGGTCACTTAACGTACTAGCTACAATTACAATGAAATATTTTTTATTTGCCTTTTGCTTACTCTAATTTGCTAGGAAATCCCCTTTATGTCTATCTGCGGAGCTTTGTTAGAAAGTAGTGTAATTATTATCTTATGTGCTTATGGGTTATTACATAGTTCTGACTTAATTAATTTAGTATTTAATGCCTTAATGGAGTGGTCATCTGATGTAG
Source organism: Iris pallida (assembly GCA_029216955.1). Lineage (NCBI taxonomy): Eukaryota > Viridiplantae > Streptophyta > Magnoliopsida > Asparagales > Iridaceae > Iris > Iris pallida. The sequence continues at coordinate 6,142,728 of JANAVB010024400.1, forward strand.
TTTGACAATTTAGAAAAACATATTAAAGAAGAATTTTCGCTGAATTTTAGGTTCCTCTAGATTCCAGTAAAGCTAATGGATCCAATTTGATGGTCAATGATCGAAACAAATACAGATTGATGCTTATTCGGACTTATTCATCAGTGTGGATGATAGGGGGTTTCTCGTTTATTATCTACATGGGCCATCTATATATTTGGGCCATTATCGTTGTCATCCAAATCTATATGGCTATGGAGTTGTTTAATCTACTCAGAAACGTTAATGAATAGAGACAGCTTCCAGGATTTAGGCTAATTTAGGTTCAAAAAATTTGATAAGTTATTGCTTAGTTAAACATATGTATTGATGGGGAATCAGAAAGCTGCAGAAATGGGGAAATAATTCTTTAAAGTAAATCCAGTTTTAGTCGATTCCGTGTTCATGTATCAACCAAATTATTGATATCCTGTGTCGGGTAAACCTCCAAGGAGATCCATACAGTGAATTGATAAATTTGTGCTAATTGAGCGTAAGCTTATAACAATTTGTCTCATGTGTTTGGTGTGTGTAAGTAGAACAATAGAAATAATACCGGCTAAGAGGTGAATGAGTTATTTGAAGTAAGGATAGGTAAAAAGAACTTTGATTGGGATTGTAGAAAAAAATGTTTTCTTTTGTGTGCAAGTGTTACATATGACATGGCCATTACTAGAGACTAGAGAAGGAAATAATTCGGATAGTCTATTCCATGTTTTCTTGGACAAAAGCCTGGTTATAGAAAATATGCCCCCCTGGTTCATTGAAGAGAGGTTTAGCAAAATATAAAGTTCCATCCAAGAGGGATTCCGCCCTTAATAGTTGATCGAAGAGCTAAAGGAAAAATCCACAATTAAAATACATCGTACTGCTCTATGGCAGTGTCCATAATCATCAAATACACCAGTATAGATTGTTCCTAAATTAAATTTGACATTGAGTGCTACGAGTTCTTTCTACACACAATATTTAGAAGAAATATAAGTAGTTTATGACCAAGCCGGACACTCTTGTACCTGATTTCAGTCATCATCTTTCTTTAACTCTAGGCTAAGTTAGTGATCTCAATATTCCCTGTGGCTATTATAATGAAAAATCAGATGCATGCTCAAGGACAAGTGAAATATTGACTGGAGTAGCTCTTAAGGACTGTCCAACGGCTGAATCTCGACATTTTTATGAAACTCAATTTTTACTATTATCCTTTGATGCTATCGACATCTTTTTTAGTAAACTTGCTGGATACGTTTTTTAGAATCTCACCATATATACTTGCAAATATTAGCTTGATTGTTGCTTCTATATACACGTTCAGTATCTGTATCCATGTACGTATCCATACAACATATATACGTGACAGCTTTATAACTCGCAGAATGTCAGGTCTATCAACCATTGGTGAGATGTTTGTGTTAGGGGAGCATCGTTTGCTTTCTATATTGACATGTGTAAGCATTTTCTTTTCTCTTTTGATTACTCCATGGAAAACTTCAAAGATAACCTGGATTGAATGAGTGACATCATGTTCATTGCTCCTTGCAGATGAGTACTTGCTTCGTAACTACTTCGTTTAAGAATTCGTAAGTGTGCCTATTCATGTTACCTATATATATATATATTTTTTTTTTGGAAAAAGGTAAATTTTATTCCAAATGAAAAGCCATAATCATACAACATACAATCTGAGTGAGACTCCCACTCAACACTCATCCATTCTCCATAGCATTCACATCAAACTCAATATTATGGAGAATGCCAACCGGAGGTGTGACTAGTCCCTCGAAGATCCGGCGGTTTCGCTCCCGCCAAACATGCCAAACCGAAGCCGCCAGACGAACTCTGGCTGTGCGGAACCAGTCCTGACCTCATTCCCTGCTATCTCGTATCACCTGGATGATGTCCCCAATGCATTTACCAGAGGCGCACACTCCCAATACCCGACTCTGCTCCGACCATATCTGCCATGCCAGAGTGCACTCGAAAAAGATATGTTTAATAGACTCATGCTCCAAACAGCAAAGCACACATTTGGGGTCCGGCACTGGCACTCCAAAAGAACTCAGGAGATCCCTCGTCAAGAGGCGACCCAGAAGAAGCTTGTAGACACACAACTGCATCTTCCTGGCCAGACCCTTACACCAGACGAACTCGTAATCAGAACTAAGAGGAAAAGTGTGCCGGATAAGATTGTAGCAACTACGAAACTGGAACTCCCCCGAGCCCGAAGATGCTCCAGTCGGCTCCAAAATCCACCGATCCGCAGGCAAAGCCGGATCAATGACTGTAGACATAATGAACCCTCACAGCTCCTCAGTGTACCGATAAGATTCCGGCCTCCACTCTCCATCTCGTAAGATCCGACTACACGTCAGACCTCGCCTGTCCTCCGTGTGAGTCGGGGATCCCCTGATGTCTAGCAACGAACGACGATCTATCCAAGGGTCCCGCCAGAGGTCCGTCCCCGACCCATCCTTCATGACCCTCCGGATAGCAGACTTGAGCACACCCCTGTGTCTCAGGACAGTCTTGAACGTGACAGAATGGTTGTTATCAGGAGAACACGTCCAAAAATTGCCCTGCTTCACGTATCTGCTGTGCATCCAGTCTGCCCAGAGAGACCCCCCGCTAATGAATCTCCAGGCCAGCTTGAGCGCAGAGGCCTCCCTGATCTCCAGCAACGGCCTGAGCCCCACACCTCCCTCCTTCCTGGGACGACAGAGCTGCTCCCACGAGATCGCATGCATACCCCCCTCCAAAGGAAATCAGCACATAGACGCTCCACTCGTCGGATAGTGGCCACCGGAAGGAGGATGGACTGTAGCCAAAAATGGTCCACAGCCGAGATCACAGATCTGATCAGCTCTATGCGTCCGCCAAAAGATAGACCGGCGGCTTGCCAGCCTTCTACTCTCTGCTGGACATACTCTACCAGGCCCTGGCAGTCCTGATCCCGCGCATAATTGACTGTGAGGGGCACTCCTAAATAACGCACCGGAAGATCACTCCTCGCGATACCCAGGACATCAGTCCGCTCCTCCTTCTGGGAACACCGGGAACTGAAGTAGACCCGACTCTTATCCCTGTTCAGCTGGAGACCCGAGAAGGACTTCAAATCCTCCATAATACCCGCAAGTGTCTGCAACCCCATCGTCGAAGGCTGGATGAAGACCAGTAGATCATCAGCATATATAAGGTGGGTAACTGGAGGGTCCATCCTCCGAAACAGAGGCACCAGCCGTCCACGGTGCACTGCCAGGTCCATCAAACAAGTAAAGTATTCCATCACAAGCGTGAACAGGTAAGGGGACAATGGGTCACCTTGCCTAAGCCCACGGTTGCTCTGGAAGTACCCATAAGGAACGTCCTGGATGAGAACTGAGAAGGTAGGGGACGTGTTGCACTCCCTGATCAACGCAACCCAGTGATCCGCGAATCCCATGGCAGACATCAGATGGCAGAGGAAGTCACGATTGACCATGTCATACGCCTTCCTCAGGTCCAGTTTAACACAAGCTTTCTTCCCACCGGGTCTGCTGAATCCTCTCACCATCTCATGTGCCTGCAGGCTATGCTCTGCAATCAACCTCCCCCTGGTTTGGAGAAACCAAGTCCTGCATGATACCCTTCATCCGCCGGCACATAAGGTGCGTAATTATCTTATAAAGATAATTACAACAAGCAATAGGTCTGAAATCTGCCAAAGATGTCGCATCCTCTTTCTTAGGCACCAAGGTCAGGAAAGTGTGATTCAGTTTCTTCAAAAGCTTCCCCTTAGTAAAGAACTCCTGAACCACCTCCACGACCTGAAGCTTCAGAATATCCCAATGGCGCTTGAAGAAACCACTGCTGAAGCCATCCGGACCAGGGGCCTTGTTGGGGTCCGCCACCTTGACAATAGATTCCACCTCCTCCAATGTAATAGGGGCAAGTAGGATGCTATTCCCAAATGGAGTCACCAACCGCTTCGTAACAACCTCTGGGAACACGGACAGGTAGTCAGTCTGGAAATATAAATCAGAATAGTACCTGACAGCCTCCCCCTGGATCTCAACCGGCGCTCCCACTAGAGTGCCATTTGCATCAAGAAGCTGGGATATGTGATTCCGATTCTGTCTAGTCCGGATAGCGTCATATAAGAACTTGGAGCACCGGTCTCCATCCTTCTGCCAGGAACATTTGGCTCGCTGGGCCGAGCTAATTTCCTTCTGCAGCCTCAGAATGTTGACCTCTCCAATCAGCTCCTCTCTAGTCGCCAGATCTCCATTAAGCATGTCAGCTTGCAAATCCTGCTGCAAAGATCTCAACTCAGCCTCCTTATCTTCTAGAGTGGACTTGGGCAACCCCTGCACCCAACTCCTGAGAGCTCTCTTCGTGGCTTTGAGGCGACGAACCAATCGAAATTGAGCCGTCCCCTCCCGACCGCTAGAAAGCCCCTCTGCGACAGCCTCTAGGTAGCCCTCCGAGAGATACCAACTGTTGTTATACCTGAACGGACGGGACTTCCCAAGAGATCTAGCAGAGAAGCCAACCCTGATGGGGGAGTGATCGCTCGTCCCAGCTGTCAGACCCTCAGCCGAAGAGTTGGGGAAGTGACGGAACCACTCCCCATTGCCCAGAGCGCGATCAAGCTGACAAGCAACCCTGTTGTGAGTTGCTTTGTTGTGCCAAGTCCAGATGAAGCCTGAGCGAGACAGTTCCCGAAGCCCCGCAAGCAGGAGGCATCTCTGAAAATTATAAAGGATAGAATCTGGAACCGGACGACCACCCAGCTTCTCCCCATGATGCATAAGAGCGTTGAAGTCTCCGATCAAGAGAAGAGGAAGACACGACGACTCGGCAACAACGGAAACACGTGAGATGTCGCTCCATAGTGACTCCCTTCTCCTTCTGTCATTATGGCCGTAGATCGTCCCAAGCAAGAACCGGAAGCCACCCTTGTTCACGAAGGAGATGGTAATCAGCTGCTCCGTCATTAAGATCAAGTCACCATCCCAACTCTTCGAGTTCCAGCGAACCCAAATCCTGGCCATGTCACATAGGGCCAGGTTGTGCAGCTGGGCCCAATGAGAAGGGGTCCGCCGAGTAAGGGTCTTCTCCCCTTTGATCTTGGATTCTAAAATAACAGAAATGTCACACTTCTCTCTGTGGAGCTCCCCACATCTCTCTCCACCTTCCTAGCGAACACGCCCCCCTCACATTCCAGGCGATAATGGCCATTAATTAATGAGAGGTGGGGCCCCCTGTGAAACTTCCGGTACGGCACCTGGGGAAGGAGCCGCAACCGTCGCTAAAGAATCCTCCTCCATCCCGGTCGGAGCCGCCTGTAGGTGAGCAACCTGAGATAGAACCAACGCCCAGGCAGGGTTGTCAACACATACCGCCTCCTCTCTGTCTGTGGTATGTCCCCCCTCCATGGAGGGTCCATCTCTCAATATGCCGACAGCACGCCTCTTCCTACAGTAGACCTGCCCTCCAGACGATCCGCCCCCCCCTCGTGCCTCAATCTCCGACTCCACCATACCTCTAGTGACTATACTACTCAGCCCCTGGCCAGTGGACTTGGCCCCACCCTTGGGAACAAGCTGAGTAGATACAACGAGGCTCAAACCGCCATCACTCATAGGATGAGTATCCTCCCCCTCCAAGACCTCCTCTCCGCTCTCATCTCTGACATCCATATCACAGGGGGCTTCTGGAACCACACTAGGGGGGATAATAGGGACCACCGGAAGTCCAACCTCCGAACAGGCACTGGCCAGATGTCCGAAGCAGGAACATCGAGAACAGGACAACAGGTAGGTGGAACCCATTCATACTCCACCTTCTGGGTAAGCACCTCTCCAGAAGGAATCACATATTCCACCGTCTTTGGGAGCTCACCCCCTGCCCGAATCTCTACAAAGACCCTCGCATACATCAACCGCGTCTGGAAAGCAGTAGGTTCATCTGCCTTGATCGGGGTGTCCGTCAAACTGGCCAGCCGCATCAACAGGGGTACGCTCCAGAACCTGACCGGGAACTCAGGGAATCGAATCCATACTGGGATGGCATTCAGAACCTCCCTCTCACATCGCAGCTCCGAAGTCCACTCCTTGAGGATGATCAGTCGGCCGTCGAACGTCCAGAGGCCGCCTTGGAGGATCCTAGCGACATCCTCCGCCAGTCCGAACTTCACATAATAGAAGCCATTTTCGCGGGCAAAAAACACCATACTCCCCTTAGGTTGCCAGACACGTGCTGCATATCCCCTAATCTGGCCATAAAAAGGCTTATTGCCTAAGACATACATGACGAGGGTATTCTCCCAGTATGCAGTCACCTTCTGGATCTCCTCCGCCGGAAACGATGTCCTGAAATCCTTTTCTGCCTTAATCGGCAGGACGTACTCCATCGATGTAGGGGTTTTTGGCCCCACAGGTTTGCAGATCTCAGCCCAGGACCGTCCAGCAGGCTCGGGGGTCGTCCGAAGAGGCCTCGGGGCAATCACCGGGCGGGGAATCCCAGACTCCTGAACATCCAGATCCACCACTTTGCTCTTCCCCTTCGCCGCCGCGGTAGCCTTAGGCCGCCAACCCACCGATCTTCCAGCAGACATCCCCTGACCCCGGCCAGATGACCGAGTCCCTGATCCATTCTGACGGCTATCAGGGAGGCGATCCCTAACCTGACCCTGTCCGCCACCTATCTTCCCTCCGGACTTCGCCACACAACGACGTGTATCCGTCGTCCACCCACCTCCCTCCGTTTGGCTCCCCAGCGATCCGGAGCCTGATCCGAATTGAAAGTTCGGATCTATGGAGCCACCCCGCAGCGAGATCGTCCCCCCGGTCCCCGCGTGAAGGGTGCCCGACCCCCCTCTCGAAGAACCCGCCCCTCCCCCTCCGCCTGAGGGGGTCGTCACCGACTCAGGGGGGTCCACCCGACCCCCCTGGTCTCCCGCCCCCCCCCCCCCCGCCTGGGGGGGAACCTGCACACGCGCCGGCGACGGGGGGTCCGCCCGACCCCCCCGATCATGCTCCCCCCCCAGCGCCGGAGTGGGGGCCGCTCACCTTGCTCGACGTCCTGGCGCCGCCGACCAGGGGTCCCGGCGGTCGCGGGGGCGGCCCGCTCGAAACCCTAGATCGGTCGCCTGTGGAATCGCTCGCAGCAGCAACCATTCGAAAAAGCCTTACCTATATAAGCGACATTGGAGTCCCCTGGGCCGGACGGTTTCTCCAGCGGCTTCTACAAGCGACATTGGGGTTCCCTCAAGTTCCAGGTTCTAGAGGCTGTTCAGGAGTTCTTTGAGACGGGCAAGCTCCTGAAGGAGCTGAACCACACCTTCCTGACGCTGGTGCCCAAGAAGGAGGGGGCGACTTCTCTTGCTGACTTCCGACCGATTGCTTGCTGTAATTATTTGTATAAAATAATTACTCATCTTATGTGCAGGAGGATGGAGGACGCTATGCAGGGCCTGGTTTCTTGGAATCAGGCGGCATTCATCAAGGGGCGGTCTATTGCTGAGCATAGTCTGTTGGCTCATGAGATGATTCGGGAGTTCCACAAGCCAGGGGGGATGAAAGCATGTGTGAAGCTTGACATGCGGAAAGCCTACGACACTGTCAACAGGGACTTCCTCTGTCATTTGATGGGTGCGATGGGCTTCTCCGAGACATGGGTGGACAGAGTCCGAGCGTGCATCACCTCCCCTACATTCTCGGTTCTCATCCAGGGTATCCCTTACGGGTTCTTCGGCAGCAGCAGGGGGCTTCGGCAGGGGGACCCGTTTTTCCCCTACCTTTTCACCCTCGTGATGGAGTATTTTACCTGTCTGATGGACATCGCGGTGCATCGGGAGAGGATTGTACCGATATACAGTAGGGTGTCTCCGGTGGTCTCACACCTCATTTATGCGGATGATCTATTGGTATTGATGAGGCCTTCCATGCGAGGGATGAGGGAGCTTGCGGTGGTGATGGAGGAGTTCGGACAGTTATCGGGTCTTCGGTTGAATAGGGACAAGAGCAAAGTTTACTTCAACAGCTCTTGTACCTTGAAGGAGGAACGGGCCCTGGAGCTTGGGGTGGAAAAGGGTGACCTCCCGGTGAAATATCTGGGGGTGCCACTATCTGTCAATTACGCTAAGGACCGAGAATGTCAGAGTCTGGTGGACTTTGCGCAGAGGAGGGTAGAGGGCTGGCAGGCGGCTGGCCTATCTTTTGGAGGGCGTATTGAGCTGGTTCGATCGGTTATATCTGCTATTGCTCTATTTTGGCTCCAATCTATTATGGTCCCTTTGGCTACTATCAGAAAGATTGAGGGCATATGTGCCAAGTTCATTTGGCATGGGGGGATTCATGCCATCTCTTGGGAGCAGCTCTGTCGTCCTAGGAAGGAGGGAGGTGTGGGTCTGCGTTCTCTGGTTTCTGTCAGGGAGGCGGCGGGGATCAAGCTGGCGTGAAGGTTCCTTCAGGGCGGCTCTCTTTGGTCGGCTTGGATGTCTAGTCGGTACCTCCGGGGTAGGAACTTCTGGGTATGTGACATTGACAACTTCTCTGTGTCTTTCAAGCATATCCTGAGGAACCGACCTGTACTTCGGAAGGCGATTCGGCGGAAGGTGAGGGAGGGAGGGGAGACGGACCTATGGCTTGATCCGTGGATTGCTGGTCAGTCTCTCCTGGAGATTCTGGGTCCCCAGTCGGATGGTGTGGAGTACAGAGGTCTGACTTGTAGGCGCATCATCAGGGGTGGGGTCTGGAGACCAGAGGAGTATCGTTTCACTGCTCAGTTAGGAGGGGAGATCAGGCAAGTACAGATCACTCCTGATGTACTGTCTGACGTCTGGGTTTGGGCCCCTCCCGGCTACACGGAGGGTGCTGGGGAGTTCGGATTTAGCAGCTGCTACGATCTTGTTCGTTCCCACTTCGACAAGATCGAGGAGTATGACTTTATATGGGGGAAGGGCCTTGCCAGAAAGATGCAATTGTCTGCATATAAACTGGTGCTGGGCCGGTTGCTTACTAGGGACAGACTGCTTCGGTTCGGGGTCCCTGTCCCTGACCCTACGTGTGTTTTGTGTGAGGCAGAGAATGAATCCATTGGGCACCTGTTCTTTCAGTGCCAAGTGGCGTGGAGCATCTGGGCAGAGCAGAGCCGGAGATACTTGGGAGGGGTTGGAAGGGAGCGTGACTTCAGAGAAATCCTTCAGTGGATTGGAGATGGCAGGGGCCGGGGGCAGAGCTGGGCCAGACGTGCTAGATTGAGGCTTGCTGCATCAGTTTGGCATGTCTGGAGGGAGAGGAACCGGCGCATTTATGAGGGACTGTCCACCCCACTGGTGGGCATCCTTCATAACATTGAGTCGGATGTACTAGTAATGTTCCCCTGAGTTGGGATTGTATCTCTATGTTGTAACCTTATTGCGATGATTGTGGAATAAAATTTACCCTTTTTCCAAAATATATATATATATATATATATATATATATATATATATATATATATATATATATCATTGCCAATCCGATGTTCGAATTTCTCTTGAAAATTGAATTGACATAGTTGTCGTTGCAGTGAAAATGTTTAAATTATCCTTGGAACAGTATTGTCAAATAAATTGTTAGGAGTTGTATTTGACTATTTACATATAAATATGATCTTCTTCCTTCTTGTAGCTTATTTTGCTCTCAAATAAAAAAATAAAAAAAGGAAGAAGGAAAAGTGGGACAAGAAAATGAACAACTTTTCCATCTTGGGTTTTTCTTGCAGTCAATTTGTTTTGTTAGCCACGGGGAGAAGTTGTTCAAACTCTTCTCACAACAACTCGTGTGCTTAAAATTCTAAAAAAACCTGTTCGATCGTATCATACAGATTATAGGATCAGTAGATACGTAAATTTGACACTAGAAAGTTTGTGCGCCTGTAGCTTCTAACTATCTGCTTTGCTTCCTACTATTCATTATTATTTAGTAAAAACACTCTAAAAGAGTATTATGCATTAAAATTGTTACAATTGTTTTCTTGATTATGATTTCCTTAAAATGTCATCTTTAGAATCCAGTAAATCCTGATTGAATTCACGATACTTATATCAAGAATCCTATTTATCACTATTATGTTTGAGAAGTTCCATTAAGGTAGTTCATGGTTTCAAAATAAATTGCTTTCATTAACTTTCTCTGTTCTCTCTGGGTGATCAACAGTACAATAATTGTCAGTTACAAGGATAGTAGTTTCATATATACCTTTCTTATCAGGTTGGTCAGTCATCTACCGAGGATTCTTCTGCACAGAGTGACCAATCAGATCTTTTTGAGGAGAACTATAAAGAAATGAAAAAATGGGTGGATGTTAAATCCTCGAAGTCTGGCATGCTCTCGCCGATGCGAGAGAGACGGAAATGAAGAATTGGAATGGCATTGAAGGTAATATTTTGTGAATATAATCCCTGTATAAGTTTTGTTTTGTTTACTTTTTTCAGTGCTGCTGGTTATGCATCATCTTTTGACCATCTATTTATTAGCACATTTGTTTTCTTCTTTTCATTTAAATGGAAGCATTAACTCCTACTCTGCAGCGAGTTTTCTGTGTGTGCCCTATGAACCTTTCTTTGATGTTATGGATTGTAAATTTCAAATGTGTTTGGAGTCAACCCACTATTTAAATTCTGAAGCTAGACAATTATCGAAAGTTCAAAACTCTTTCTTAGCATAAGTATTGTTTGAAGCATTAAGTGTAGCTTCACTGGTATATCCTTCTAGGTCTATTATCACACTGAATGTGCTTGTACTCCTGTGAGAAACTTTGCTTTGCCCCAAACTAGGGCCTGCTTGAGCTTTTCCAAGGAATCATCTTTTGTTTTATATTACTTGTAGACTTCATTTGGAACATTTTCTTCACTCAATGTCTAGTATGGAAGAAGCATAGTTGTTGGACATTCCTCTGTATCATTTATTCCATTGACAAAAAGGTTGTTTTTCCTCCATAATGAGAAGGCCCTAGATTGTCAAACTTCTTGCTCGTGCAGCATGCATGTTTTTCTGGAATAATTGGTAGGAAAAGCCATTCCATTGAAGTGGTTATGTTAGGTTAATTGGATGTTAGGTCTCACATGATTGTAGGTTTTCTGATGTTTCTAGCTCCTCTGGCCTTGTTATTAACTACTATACAATACAAGATGGTTAGCACATGGTTGTAAGTGCATTTTAGACTGGACACAAGAACTAGGCATGAACAACATTTTTTCACCTTTCACATGGAATATGTGCAATTCGGGAGTAAATTATTAAATTTCTATAAAACAGGACATGGTTGTAAATGAATTTTAGACAAATGTACACAAGATCTAGGCATGCTTAACTACTTGTGGGTAAATAACACTTTACATGGTTCAGCTGCTATCTTGCTGCTACTCTGTTGAAAATTTAATAGAATTTAGTATAAGCTATATGGCTTTGATTTTGTTTCCAACTGAACTAATAAATTGGCAATTAAAATTTTGGTATCAACCTACTGCTTCTAAACTTGGACCAATTACCATTACAATGGTGTTTGCAAGAAGCTAACTTCTGTGAGCTACTTGGAATATATTACATTTTGTGACTTTAGGTGATGATTTTGGGGCAGGTTCTAAGTTGGCTATAACATTTTGTCCAAAGCATGTTTTTGTTCTTAAAGTAATTCAAATTATAGTAAAAAAGAGTGTTACTTTTCCATGTGCACAAATTTCTAAGGTCTCTGCTACATACCATTAGAACAAAATAAAATTAACAATAGAACTGATGTTCTTTTGTACTTTTTTTTTTTACAAATGTTGGATGTAGTTATCAGGGCCAAATCAATCTTTTTATTGGCTTCTCTACCTAGATGGTTCTGTTTTGGCATGCAGACTAGTCCTAGATCATCTGCTAGATTAATAACTACTGCCCTTCAGGTTGATTTATTTTGGTGGTGAGGACTTCAGATTTCTCGGACATTCAGTACCATGTATCAGGATATGTAAATTCTAGTAGATCATATTTTATCATATTTTTAGATATTTCTTTAACATGCCTTGTAGCTATTCATCCATTGAACATGCCTTGTAGCTATAAGAATCTACGATCTTAATTTTAACACTTTTGCCTTCATCTTGCAGAAGGACACCGAATGTGGAGGGCTTAACGCAGGTCAAGTAATGGCGGAGTCGAAGCCTGAATGTCAAAATTTGAAATAATAAAGGAGAAGTTTAAGGTGGATAATAAGTAGTACCAGAACATGCATATTATGTAATAGCCGTTGTTACTCTTAAACAAGTTGAATACTATATTCTTGTAACTTTCTATTGACATTGTATGGGTTGGAACTTGTTTAATATATTACTTTTGGTACATTAAAGTTTTATCGTTGTGAAAATGTTTTTGGTTAATTACTTGATTATATATATATATATATATATATATATATATATATATATATATATATAGGCGAAACGTTAAAGATGCGGCGAAACGTTAAAGATGCAGCGGCAGCCATAGGAGCCCGACGCCCCTAGGGTTTACGCGGACGGCCCTTCCCCTCCCCCCCCGTCCCCCCGATCCGCTTGCGGGGAGGGGGGCGCGCCGGCCGGGAGGTGCGGGAGGGGGTGATCGACCCCCTGGCGGCCCAGGCGGAGGGTGCAGCGGGACCCCCCCACGCGGGGGGGGGGGGGGGGGGGGGGGGGGGGGGGGGGTCGGGGGGAAGCGGATTAGGGCACCGGCCTGGCGTGACAGGGCCCAGGCCGGGCGGCAGCGGGACTGGCCCCAGGCCGGGCGGCAACGGGACTGGCCCCAGGCTGGGCGGCGGCGGCAACGGGACTGGCCCCCCACGCGGGGGGGGGGGGGGGTCGGGTAGCGGTGGAGGGACCATTCCAGGCGGGGAGGGGTCGGGCGGAGACGGCGGCGGCTCGCCCGGCGGAGTGGCTCCCGTGTTCGAGTTCGGGTCCGGAGGGCACATCTCTGAGGAGGCCGGCTGGCAAACGGTGACTCGACGACGGACGGGAGGACGGAGAGGGGCTCAGTCCCAAGTTGCGGGTAGGGCGGGGCCTGGGATCCATGGAAATCGATCCTCGATCGGCGCTATGGATCCCCGGCGACGTGGGGGAGGCACGGTGCGATATGTTTCGGGTTGGAGGCCTAAAGCGACGGCGGCCGAGAAGGCTAAGGGTATTGCTACCGATACCGGCAAGACAGGCCAGGGCCCTGACATCCCCCCGGCCAGGACACACGCTGAGGAGCAGAGGCCTCGATCCTGGAAGGAGGTATGCACGCCAGTGACTGCGAAAAGCCCGATGTCGATGGAGTATGTCACACCGATGTCGGTTGGAGGAGGGCTTCGAGCGTATTTCCCCGCTAAGGAAATAGCGGTTGTCTCTGAGTTCTGGAAGAACACCCTGGTGCTGTATGTACTAGGGAACAAGCCGTTCTATGGCCAAATTCGGGGGTATGCGGAGCGTGTCTGGAGACCCAAAGGTAGTATGGAATTCTTCTCTCGGGAGAATGGGTTATACTTTGTTAAATTTGGGTTAGCAGAGGACGTGTCTAGGATCCTGCAGGGGGGGCCTTGGTCATTTGATGGGAGACTCATTATTCTAAAGGAGTGGACGCCGGAGTTGAGGTGTGAGAAGGAGGTGCTGAATGCTATCCCCACAGATTTCCTGAGTTCCCAGTTAAGTACTGGAGTATTCCGCTTCTCATGCGTCTTGCCAGTCTTGTAGGGAAGCCGATCAAAGCCGACGAGGCTACCACTTTCCGAACTAGACTGATGTATGCCAGAGTATTCGTGGAGATCAAGGCGGGCTCAGAGCTACCAAATATGCTTGAGTATCAGGTACCGTCTGGGGAGGTTCTGACCCAGGCGGTAGAGTACGACTGGGTTCCCCCCATGTGCTCTCATTGTGAGTGTTTTGGGCACACTAGCAGTGCGTGCAAATACAAGGAGAAGGAGCCTGCCAGGCCACAGGCAACTCAGATGGAGGCACCGGGGAAGGAGACGACCCCCGGTCAACTGCCGGGGGAGACGGAGCCCGTCAGTCATACGGAGGAGGACACTGGGATGGAGGTTGATAGGATGCTGGAGTCAGGATCATCGCAGCGACAGGAGAGTACGCAGGGTGCTCTGGTTCCGTTCAGGCCACAGAGAGACATCGTGACCAGGGGTATGAGCGCGGCTGGTGGTAGTTAGATGGTGACGGAGGCCCCCCCAGCGATCATGGTGTACAACAGCAGGAAAAGGCGCGCCCCGGCCACTCGGGAGGATATCCCTCAGGCGAGGGATATGGATGACCAGATTGAAGACAACCCTGACTGGACGCTTACGCTCAGCAGGATACAGGCCCACCTTGCCCCTTCTTCTATGGTAGATGCTGTCATTGATAAGGCGGATGAGACACTTCCCTCGAGTGTCGATCCAGACGAGTTCCAGGGGGACCCCTCATCTCTTAATTAGATGTCGGTCATAGCATGGAACATTAGGGGGGGTGTTCCATTGGGCGATGGAGGGAGATTAAAGAGGTTCTGAGAAGAGAAGCGTGTGACATTGCTATCCTGCTGGAGACGAAGATTAGAGGGGCCGCTATGCTCTCACGTAGGACTCCGACAAGCTGGGATCACATTCACAACTTAGATCTTTGCGGTATGGCAAGGATCTAGGTTAGGTGGAACAAAGGTGGCTGGGAGGGGGTGCAGATCCTTAAGTCAGAGCAACTCATCGGCGTTACTTTAGAGAACAAAGGTGGGTTCCGTTTCATCTTGGGTGCTGTCTATGGGCACAATGACCGTAGACTTCGGGAGGCTCTTTGGGAGGACATTGTGCATCTGGGTCTTATGGCGGACGACATGCATCTCCCTATGCTCATTATGGGGGACTTCAATGCTATGCTGCTCCGTCACGAGAAGGTGGGAGGTGGACCAGTTCCGGACCCGATCTTATATGACTTCCAGAGGTGTTTGCTTATGTCTGGGTTGCGAGGGCTGGAAAGGGCTGGACACATTTGGACCTGGCACAACAAGGCTACTCATAACCGGATTGCTTGCCAGTTGGACAGAGCTTTGGACAATAGTGAGTGGTTCAGATGCTTTCCGAACTCGGTGGCGGAAGGTCTGGCAGCGGGTACTAGTGACCATTGTCCCATCCGGGTAGGCATGTGTGAGAGACCTATCTTGAGGACGAGGCCGTTCAGGTACAACAACAGCTGGTACCTGTCGGCTGGATATGAGGAGGTGGTTATGGGAGAGATGCAGCACTTTCGGGATGGCACAACTCAGTTCCGCATGGTCCACAAACTCAAGCAGATCAAGCGGGCCATCAGAGGGTGGGTGAAGACGAGACCGCGGACCTCTCTGGCGGATAAGGAAGCTGAACTCCGGGATACTCAGGTGGCCCTCCAAGCTGACATTCTGAACGGGGAGTTGGCGGCTAAGGAGAAGATCCTGATTGAGGAGGTCAGCACCATGAGACTGCAGGAGGAGATTAGTGCGGCGCAGAGGGCCAAGTGTACCTGGCTCAAAGATGGAGATCGCTGCACCTGTAACTCCCTTAAACTAATTTTGAGAACTATCATGAATTTCTATTTTTGAGAATAAGATTGGTTGCATATAAATTTTAATTTATTATAATAAACTATTAATCCTGTTTTTATTAATCCTGGTTTAGAAGATTTTTATTACTATTGTGTTGATTTTTATATTGATTCTATTTACTAATTTAAAACAGTTTACTAAATATTGGTTCATATTATTTAAATACTATTTAATCAAATATTGAATGTTGTCTCTTTTGTCTTATTTAGTTTGACTGTTAGCTATTGGGAACAACTCGTGAACAGTATAGACTAATTTCATTTATTGAATTGTTAGTCATTAATTAATTGGTTCAGTTAGTTATTAACTAATCGATGTAATTAGTTGATCATTCTGAAAATCTGTTTGTAAATTAATGATGGATCATTTTATTTGATATTGAGAACCTATTCTTTTGGAAAAACTGTGGAGGGAAATGTTTTGGATTTTTGTATTTAAAAATATGTTCTTTCGGAATCTAGGAGGAAAATTGTTGATTTGGAAAGCTGTTTGAAAAACTTTGTTGATTTTGAATTTGAAATTCTGTTATTAGTATTCTAAACTACACCCAGATCTATTTGTATTTACCTACACTGCCACAATACTATACCCCCAGATCTACAGTTAATTACCTACACTACCACCCATTATTACACTATAAATAATACTAAATTATTACACAGTTTCCAATGCACTGACAGACACAGTACACCTCACTTTTTCTCTCCCTACACGTCACCACCTTCTCTCTCTACATTCTCTCTCTATACTGTTCTCTCCACTATTCCGGCCATCCTCGGCCTAGCTCTACCGCTGTCGTCACCGGAGTTCAGCCCGCCGTCTCGAAGCCGGAGCTGCCGCCTCGAGGATTGCGCCGCCGCCATACATCACTGCCTCGATTGCAGCGCCATCATCGAGCTCCGCGCTGACCCCTCGCTCAGCGTGCACCGCCGGAGCGCTGCCTCGACTGTCGAGCTCGCCTCGACTGCAGCGTCACCACCATCAGTGGAGCGCCTCGAAGACCACGCCACCGCCAGAGAGCCCCTCGATCCTCGTGCACCGCCCTTGGGTTTCCAAGAGGAGTCTCGTGAGGAGCGCCGAGACTCGCCACCGCCTCTGTTTCTCGAGATCCACGCCACCACCGGAGGACGGAGCTCCGCCTCGTCAGGATCGCCGTGGATCGACTTCCCCTTCAGGCCGGTGAGCTCCCCGTCTCGATCTCTCGAACCTCTCTTATAGCTATTGATTTTAAGGATCTGGTTAGAGTTAGGGTTCTGAGCTTAAGGTTTCGACCTAGGGTTTCGGCGACGACCTAGATCAAGGGTTTTCCAGAAGAAGAAGGAGATCGAGTTTAGGGTTAGGGTTTTCCTAGCCATGAGAGCTAGAGGGAGGGGACTGTGAAGGAAACTTAGGGTTTTGCTAAGTTGTAGAAGAAGAAGACTGGTAACAGAAATCATTAGGGTTAGGGTTTGCTTGGCTGGAGGGAGGATGAAGATGGAGAACGGGTTAGGGTTTCTGACCTAGGCTAGGTCTGGAAGGAGACAGACGACCTAATGGACTTAGGGTTAGGGTTTCGAACCCAGGGAAGAAGATGGCCGAATCTAGGTTCTGACCTAGAGATTTGGGGCTAGGGTTTCGGCCATGGGACTAGGGTTTCGGCTGTACAGGATCCTAGGATTTCGGCGAGGGGTTGAAGAAGATGAAACTAGGGTTAGGGTTCCTAGCTGTAAGAAGGATGGAGAAAGAGAGGACTGGAGGGGAAACGAAGCAGAGGAAGAAGATGAAGGGGAATAGGTGGTTGCCCGCCAGAGAAGAAGAGTCGGGCTAGGGTTCAGGCGGCTGGCCGGAGAGATTGACCTAAAATCTAGGGTTTCTCGAGCTGGGGGTTGAAGAAGGTGAAGGGGAGAAGACGGAGACGGGGGAAGTCTTCGCCGGAGGGGGATCTTTCGCCGGAGTCGCCGAAGTAGGCCGAGCTTTCTCGCCGGAGGAGGGAGAGCTCTCTCCCGAAGTCTTCAGTGGCTTCTGGAGGATTCGTGAGAGGAGAGAGAAAGGATGGGGATTATATGTAGAGGGTTGGGCCGGGTCTTGTGGGCTGTAAGAGTGGGCTCGGAGTTGGGTTGTTAAGTTTAAAAAAAAAATTATTATCAGAGAGTTTTATGTGATGGGTTTGGGCCAATGATTCGGGCTGGATGGGCCATAACAGTGGGCTGGTTGATTAAGATTTTATTTCATTTTTTTTCAGCAGTGAATATAAATTGGCTGGGCCAGTTTAGTTTGGTTGGGCCAGGAGTGAGTTGGGCTGGGCTGGGTTCATTTATTAAGTTTCCTTTAAATTGATAATTTAGATCTTGGACTGTGAGCTTACAGGTTTACATTAGTTATATATTGTTATTATTTTTATTATTGTTAGAATTACCATTATTGCCAATAAAAATATTATTATTATCCTCTTAAAATATTTTGGATAGCATAGTAGCATTTTAAAATATAAACTATTTGCTAATGTCTTAAAACTTAAACTACTTTTATCAAAAATATTATTATTCTTGATTAATTACTGTCTAATAAAATGATTCCATTTTATACTTGCTAGTAATGTTCTAATAATTTATAAAATATTATATGTATGTTTCATTAGCATTTATGGTGACTAAGATTATAAAAATAAATAAGTATTTCCTAAAATTGAAATGTTTTCCTAGTATTTATTTTGATTAGCATATCTAAAATTCTAATTATTACTTGTTATAATTATTGAAGCATATTAACAAATGTCTACTTTGAAGGTTTTACTAAATATAGTTAAAAGACAATTTCAATCTATATCAATAAGTATTTTCTATAAACATTTTCTTAGTTTATTAATTAAAGATTTGGTAAGTTAATCATATCTAGCTAAATGTCATTATTTCAAAACACTAAATAACTTGTACAAAATATTAACAGGTGATTCATTACAACCATGCAGTACTACTCTCGTGCAACCAAACTGAGGCAAGTACACTGACTTGACTTGTACCTTGTTTTCTGTCTTACCTTCATGTGCCATGTTCTCATATCGGACACGAATTACACACGATTGTCTTGTTCCATTGTTCATTGCTTGTGCGTCATTGTTCATTACGGGATTGGGGGAAATATTAGCTTTTGTGTGACCACACCCAACATAGGTATTGAAGATAGCCTAATCGTACACGTCACGTACGATGAAGTCGTACCTTATAGAATTGACTCATTGATTGATTGATTGTTCCTAAGCCGGTCACACATTAGTTTTAATATTTCAAAATGGTCACAATTGCATATTGATTGTCGTGATTGATTGTCTTGTACATTGATAGCCGTGTTCATTGTCTAGCATCTTGATTGTCATCCATTGCCTGCAGTTTTACATTTCATTTCTGGTACCGCAGTTTCAGTTTCATTTCATGTTCTAGTTTTCTGGTATTCCTGTTTCACCTTGTACTCTGGATCACAGATTACATTGTATACTGTCTAGTCAGGGTTGTACTTTGCTCTTTTCCTGATAGGATCGTTGCAGGTGAGTGGGAGATTGCATGGAGCTGGTGATTGCTTGGATATTGCAGTTTTTATTTTAGTTTATTTTTCTGGAGATTGTATCTTAGAGATTCATTTATTGTATATTATTTCATTGGACCGGATTTGTCTCCGGCAGAGTTTGTATTTTAAAACACTTGATGGATATTGGTGATTTCTGGGAACGTTATAAAAGCTGTGTTTTGGTTTACATTACATTGTGACTTTGAGTTTTCCTTAGTATTGTACAGCTTACTTCGTCGTGTCCAACGACGAAGGCTGGGCGTGTCCGACTCGTATCCGATTATTCGGGAGCGGGTCGTGACAGCACCAAATTCTTCTACGATGTGATACGCACCCGCCAGCACCGGAACAACATACCCGACTTCTGAATGCTGAGGGACGTCTAGTTGGAGACCCGGTGGAGATACAGGAGGAGGCCGTCCGTTTTTACACTGACTTATATCACCAGACGGACTACACTAGCACGTTCCCAGCCCTTGTCACAAAGAGACTGGTGACCCGGCACGGGAACAGTCTGCTTCTGGCACCTGTACGGATGGAGGAAGTGGAAGACATTGTGATGAAGGCTAATCCCAACAAAGCCCCCAGGCCGGATGGTTTCTCTTCTGGGTTCTTTAAGCGACACTGGGGTGTGCTTAAGGCCCCCGTCCTTGCGGCGGTTCAGGAGTTCTTTGTGGAGGGTAGGCTTCTGAAGGAGATGAACCACACATTCCTGACGCTGGTGCCTAAGAAGGAGGGAGCGACCTCACTTGCAGATTTTCGGCCCATTGCTTACTGTAATTTTTTTTACAAGATTATCACTCATCTTATGTGCAGGCGTATGGAGGGGATTATGCAGGGATTGGTATCCCAGAATTAAGCTGCGTTCATCAAGGGCCGGTCGATAGCGGAGCACAGCCTGCTAGCTCATGAGATGGTGCGGGAGTTCAGCAAGCCTGGAGGGATGAAGGCTTGTGTGAAGCTTGATCTCCAGAAAGCGTATGACACAGTCAACAGGGAGTTCCTGTGTCACTTGATGCTTGCCATGGGCTTCGACGAGAGGTGGGTTGCGTTGGTGAGGGAGTGCATCTGCTCTCCTACTTTCTCTGTCCTCATCCAGGGCACGCCGCATGGCTACTTCAGTAGCAACAGGGGGTTGAGGCAGGGTGACCCCCTCTCCCCGTATCTTTTTACCCTGGTGATGGAGTACTTTACTTGCATGATGGATTTGGCAGTGCATAGCAAGAGGATTGTTCCCCTGTTCCGATTGGTAAGACCAGTTGTATCCCACTTGATCTATGCTGACGACCTTTTGGTGCTTCTCCAGCCTTCCATGCGGGGAATGAGCGCGCTCTCTGATATTATGGAGGAGTTCGGGCGGCTGTCTGGGCTCCAGTTAAACATGGAGAAGAGCAGAGTCTACTTTAGCTCACGATGCACACAGCAGGAGGAGAGAGCCTACGCCCTAGGAGTGGACAGAGGCGAGCTTCCAGTGAAATACCTGGGGGTCCCGCTGACGGTCAACTATGCCAGAGAACAGGATTGTCACAGCTTGGTGGACTTTGCTCAGAGGAGGGTGGAAGGCTGGCAAGCTGCGGGTCTATCCTTCGGAGGCCGGATAGAGTTGGTGCGTTCGGTTATTGCAGGCATCACGATGTTCTGGTTCCAGTCTATCCAGATCCCCTCGGCTACTATTCGCAAAGTGCAAGCCATTTGTGCTGACTTCATCTGGAGGGAAGGGATGCATGCGATATCCTGGGACCAGTTATGTCGGCCACGGAAAGAAGGAGGAGTGGGGTTGAGACCTCTTCATACAGTCAGGAAGGCTGCTTGTGTGAAGATGGCCTGGAGATTCATCAAGGGGGGATCGCTCTGGGCAGATTGGATGGCGAGCAGATACCTGAGGAGGACCAACTTCTGGGCTTGCAGGATAGACAACAATTTCTCGGTCACGTTCAAGGCCATCCTGAGGTGTAGACCGGTGCTCCAGACCGCTATCTGCAGGCACATGAAGGATGGGACGACTACAGACCTCTGGTTGGACCTCTGGTTGGATTCCAGATCCTTGCTCGAGCTTCTAGGGGGCAGGGGGACAGAGAAGCGGGCAGGGGGCTCACCTGCAGTCGGATCATCAGAGATGGAGTATGGAGGCCTGAGGGATATGCTTATACAGCTCAGCTAGCCGAGGAGATTCGCCTTATTACTATCGACGCTAGCCAGGCTGAGGATACATGGAGCTGGGCAGGCCCAGGTGCGGGGGGTGGGTCAGGTCTTTTCTGCTTTCGCAGCTGCTACGATTTGGTCCGGACCCACCACGACCAGGCTGAGGAGGTGGACTTCATCTGGGGCAAGGGCGTAGCTCGAAAAATACAACTTTGTGCATATCGTCTTCTCCGGGGTAGACTGATGACTAGAGACAGACTACTCCGGTTTGGGATGCATATCCCGGATGCCAAATGTGTGCTATGCAATGAGGTAGATGAATCTATGGGCATCTTTTCTTTGGTTGCCCGGTGACCTGGCACATTTGGACGGAGCAGTGTGCACAGCTAAGAGGAGGAGTTGGGGTGGACCGAGACATCCGGAGCATTCTCAGCTGTATCCGAGATTATAGAGGCCGGGATCCGGGGTGGGCTAGAAGAGCCAGAGTTTGTCTTGCTGCGTCTGTTTGG
The DNA here is from genome assembly GCA_029216955.1 of Iris pallida. Lineage (NCBI taxonomy): Eukaryota > Viridiplantae > Streptophyta > Magnoliopsida > Asparagales > Iridaceae > Iris > Iris pallida. Next base: position 6,164,512 of record JANAVB010024400.1, read on the forward strand.
CACATCTGGAAGGAGCGGAACAGACGTATATTTGAGGGCTTGACTACCCCCCCTATTGGAATTCTACACAATATAGAATTCGATGTATCTGTTATGGCCCCATAATCATATTTTTGGGGCATGAAGTGTAGTGATGTTGTATTTTAATACCATTTCCGCTATAAGCGAGGAATAAATTCACCCTTATTCCAAATATATATATATATATATTATATATATATATATATATATATATATATATTATATATATATATATATATATATATATATATATATATATATATATATATATATATATATATATATATATATATATATATAGCGAATACCGATCTATGGCTGGAACCGTGGATGGATAATGGCTCCTTTCTGGAGATCTTGAGTCCTCAGTGGGACAGAGAGGCGAGCCGGGGGGTAAAATGCAGTCAGATCATCAGGGATGGAAGCTGGAGTCCCGAGGAGTACCCTTTCACGGCTCAGTTTGGAGAGGCGATCCGGCGGAATACCTATCGATACTAGCCAGCCTGCGGACTCCTGGAGTTGGGTTGCTCCTGATTCAGTTGGTGGGTCCGGGACATTCAGTTTTAAAAGTTGCTATACTCTGGTTCGACCTCCTCATGACAGGATTGCGGAGTATGACTTCATCTGGGCGAAGGGGATTGCCCACAAAATGCAACTCTGTTCATACAGACTCCTTCTGGGCAGGTTGATGACGCGGGACAGACTTATCAGGTTTGGGATGCAGATTCCCGACCCGAAGTGTGTACTTTGTATGGCCGAAGCAGGAATCTATGGGCCACCTCTTCTTTGAGTATCCGTTGTCTTGGCTCATCTGGGAAGAAAAGTGTACACGATCGATGGGTGGAGTTGGTAGTGCTAGAGATATCCGGGGGATCCTCAACTGGATCAGCGACCGCCGAGGGATGGCTCCTGGTTGGGCCAAGATGGCTAGAGTTAGACTTGCAGCTTCTGTCTGGCATGTCTGGAGGGAGCGCAACAGGCGTATCTTTGAGGGACTGGTTACTCCGCCAGTAGGAATTCTACATAATATAGAATTCGATGTAACTGTAATGGCCCCTTAACTGGGGAGAGAGTTGTGAGAATAGTGTATTGTACTACCTTTACCGCGATGTGTGAATATATATATATATATATATATATATATATATATATATATATATATATATATATATATATAATTTTATTTATTTATTTTTTCTGCGTCCAACTGGTGTCCAGCCGTGTCCACCACATTTCATTCATTTCCTAGCTATTACATATACATAGCTTTCGTGTCCAATATTCTGGACACATCGATATAACCCCCTTTCCTGTGTCCAGACAGATCTCTACATGTTACAATACTTTTCTCCATTTCTCTATCTTGGACACATTACAGACTCCTGACACAAAACCCTAACCCTAGATTCCCTGCTACTGCCGTCGTCACTCCGTTGTGAGTCGTCGGTGGCCTTCACTAGCAGATCCGCTGGAGCTCACTGTTGTGTCGCCGGGCCGTGTCCTCGATTCGAGCCGTGTCTGCACCTCGATCGGCGTGCAGCTCGAGCCACGCACTCTGCTATGAGCCGTATGCTGTGCCTCGAACAGCATGTCTCGCCCCGAGCCACGACCCCTCCAGTCCCCGAGCTCCACCAACAGCCTCCGCAATCGCCGTCGGTCGACGCTCATCCTTAAGATCTGGACCACTATGACGCTGTCGACTTCGAGCGTTGTGCCACCACCGTACTCCTTCTGGACATATCCGACAGGTGTCTTCGACCTTGACCGCCGGAGATGCCTTCACTACTCCTCATCACAACTCTGCCATCTTCCTCCCCGGAGTCGCCTCCATCTCGTCGAGACCGCAACGCCACAAGATCTGTTGAAACTCGACCAGATATGGTCGATGCAGCCTTCACCCGAGCTCACCGCCTCCACGAGCCAGTATCGTCGTCACCAAGGTGAACAACACCTCATCTTCATCTCCCTCTTCTTGTTCTCCTACACCTTCTTCTCCTTCTTCTTCTTCTTCTTCGTGTTCTTTTTCAGTTGGGTTAGGGTTTTCTTGGCGGTGGTGTGAGTGTGTAAAGAGTGAGAGAGGAGAGTGAGAATTGGGTTGTGTTGGCTGCTAAGTGTGTGGCAAGAAAAAGGGAAAGGAATGGGGAATTAGGGTTTCTTAGAGCCGGTAGCTGTATGTAAGATATATATATATATATATATATATATATATATATATATATATATATATATATATATATATATATTATATAATGTCTGAAAACCCAACTTTATTTATAGGAGCAGAAGCTCGTATTACAAAACACTACAAAAACTAGTGTTTACATTTAACCGTAGCCTTCGCAATTTGCATGTGCACTTCTACTATGAGCTTGTCTGTTGAGTAGGCATAATTTTTGTATCTCCATTTGTTCTAATTTTTCCATAGTACCCATAGCACTACCGCAGCTGCTATCTCCTTGTGCTTTTTTTTTTTCCTCCACCAAGCTTTAAGGCGATGTAGTAAGCTTCTGCCTCCACCAAGAACCTGGTAAGTTGTCTGCAAAGAATTCCAAACTGCCCTAGCCATGTCTCCCTCATTAAGCAGGTGTTCCAAAGATTCTGTAGAACTGTTACTGCAACAATGGCATTTAAAATCTAGACTGTAACCAAGACGAACTATGATGTCGTCCGCGGGAAGTTTGTTATGTAAAATTCTCCATATCAACACCGACCATTTGATCGGAATGCAAGTATGTGATTAAAGTGTGATAACAAAGGCCTATGTGTTCGAGCAATCTCCCATGCAGAAGCAACCGAGAACTTACCCGACTGAGTGTTCTCCCATCTCCAACCATCATTAGCTGGTATTATATGCTGATTTGAGATTTCACGCCCATGCAGGAGTCGCTTCCAAACGTGTATCGTATTGGACGTGATTGCAACCTCTAACGGAGCAGCGTGCTAGCAGTATTTTGTTCTGAAGAACCGAGTCCACAGACTATCTTGAGTTAAGAATTTCCACCACAGTTTGATAGTCATCGCATTCATCACATCTTCCAATCTTTTGATACCAAGACCCCCTTCTTCTTTAGTTTTGGCAAGCCTATCCCAACCAAGCTATATTCATTTAGCTATTCCGTCTTGTGCGCCCCAGAAAAACTAGAGAACATAGTCTCTAATCTATGCAATACTGCTATAGGAGGATTGCAAGCAGATAATGTATAGATTGGAATAGAAGTTAGGACAACCTTGATCAAGATTAACTTACCCCCTGGTAACAGAACTTTGTTATGCCAGCCCTCCAGCTTGAGTCAAATTCTGTTCAATAGATCTTCGTACATCTCACGGTTACGTTGTCCCGCCATCAATGGACACCCAAGATATGTGAACGGAGGTGTGCCAATGTTAAACCCAGTTTTGGTCGCCAATTATGTTCCTCTATCTGGAAGAGATTTCCTTGAAATATATATTGATAATTTATCCTTGTTTATTTTCTGCCCCGAGACTACCTCATAGCGCGTCAGGATGTCTGTGATCATACCAATCGATCTTAAATCACCCGCTGTGAATAAGAGAATATCATTGGCATAAGCTAAGTGTGTTATCGAAGGGCAACCTCTGGGTAATATGAATGGTGTAAAGCCATATGTCGTTGGTAATTGCTTTAAACTTCTAGATAGAACTTTCGCAGCGATAATGAAGAGTGTCGGTGATAGGGGATCCCCTTGACGCACTCCTCTAAATGCTTGAAAGTATTCTGTCGACTCGCTATTGATTAGAGGAGCAAACCAGACATTGTTCACAATACGAAGCATCATATCCACCCATTTGTTATGAAAATCGAACTGTCGCAGTACCTTCAGGAGAAATCTTCAATCAACTCTGTCATATGCTTCCATCATGTCCAATTTGATTGCCACGTTTCCTCCTCTATGTTTCTTGTTCATCTTGGCCATCATTTCTTGTGCTAGTAGAATATTATCAACTATTTCCTGACCCTTAATAAAGCCACTTTGTTCTGGCGAAATGAGTCGAGAAGTATTGGAGCAAGTCGTCGAGATAATAGCTTGGAGATGATTTTATTAATAACCGAACAAAGGCTGATAGGTCGATAGTCCCCAAAGCTGCCTAGTTGTTTTACCTTAGGGATAATGACCAAAGAAGTGTTAGTGAATGCCCTTGGTAGAGAAAACCCGTCGATAAACATGCCCAGTACCTCAAGCATATCATCAATAATTATCTCCCAACATGATAGAAAGAAGAGTGTGGTGAAGCCATCCGTCCCTGAAGCACTATGGGGATCTAGGCTTTTAATTGTCTCGAGAATCTCCTCTTTAGATGGAGCTGCAATCAATACCTCATTGTCTTCCTCGATCACTATGGTAGGGATGTTTGATAATAAATCAGCATCCTCCTGAATTTCACCCCTTTCAAACAACTTGGAGTAGAACTCCTTTGCATATACATGAATATGCGACTTCTCCTTAAGGATAGTGCCATCCTCCTTCTCAATAGAATGGATTTGCAGTGTCTTCTTTCGATTATTAACACACCCATGAAAGTAGGATGTGTTTTTATCCCCCTCCAAATCCTACTTAAGTCTGGATTTTTGCTTCCAATAAGCTTCTTCAATTCTCACTCTTTGTTTAAGAATAACAGTCGCCTTAGCCAGTTGCTGTCGGCTCCCTAATGAATTCTTCCTTATGATGAAGTTCCGCTGCCAAGATATCGTCCTCCGCTTGCTTCGCTATTTCCAAAAGTGTTGTGACTCCATGTTGATAGCAGTTTTCTGCAAGCATCTAGCCGAAGCGACATCCTGGTGATTCCGTTGCTATGATCTACAGATTGCCAAGCTTGCGAAATAATAGCTTTAAAATCCTCATGCTGAACCCAAAAGTCTAGGAATCTAAACTGTTTCCTGCCACCACTGGGATGTGTTTTGAATTTAGTGAGAATTGGAGCATGATCTGACTTAGACTTGTTTAGGTGTTCAACTGAAGATAGAGAAGCCAGCTCTAACAAACATTATCAACCAGAATCCTATCCAATATGGACCCACGCCTCCCATTCTGCTTTGATTTGAGCCACGTGAAACAGCTTCCCGTGTACTGTAGCTCTGACATGCTAGTAACTAGTTTGAAGTTAGCTAACTCTTCTATCGAAACTGGGTCTGCATGACGTCCTCCAATTTTTTCCTCAGTATACAGAATTGTGTTAAAATCGCCCCTATGACCCAAGATGAATTAAGATTGGCCTGTAGCTGAATCAGTCTCTCCCACAGCAATCGATGCCCCTCCTTGGTGTTATCACCATGCACGATAGAAAATGTAGCTTCTATTGGAATCATATGATGAGATATAGTGACTGTGAGTGCTTAAGAAAATACATCCCGAAGAGAGATATTACATCCTGTCTTTGCCATTACCCATATATTCCTCCGCTCATTTGAGATTGCACAAGAGAAGCCAAGTTTCATTTTATAATGGGTTAGTTGGCTTCAATCTACTTTTGGTTCAACAATGTCTATGAAAATGATCTTGTGGACTCTCACCAAAGTTTTGATCCTCTTAAGAGTCATTTGATTAGCAATACCACGAACATTCCATATTAGGATGTTAAACATGAGAGGATGTGGGTTTACCAGTTGTTGTGGCACTTGCTGCTTGCCTTGTGATGTGGTCTGAAGGCTCCACCGCCTCCTTTGATTTTTTTCCTCCTTTGCTCTGGTGCTGATGCTTCTGCGAACTGATGCCCATCTTCTTTTGCTTGTTTTTCGACCTGATGCCCATCTCCCTCTGCTTGCCTTTCATCCCAATGTTTATCTTCGACTGCTTCTCGCTCGACTTCATCTGCCCAGCTTGTGATTGGCTCAAGCAATTCTCCCTCTTCTAAGACCGAATCGTTGTCTGTGTCGTTTTCAAATGCTGCTACGTTTTTATCCTGATCCCCATTATTATTGTTTTCTTTTATCAAGTCATCAACCGCCATTTCCTTTTCTATCTCGTTCGCCTCTCTTAAGTCTTGCAGAGATGCCAATGTTGGTCCAATGATTGTATCATGTTTTTGAATATGGTTAATATGTTAAGTTTAGCATTTCTTTTTCACTAATCTTCATACTATCGCTACAACATTCCTACTTATACTTATACCTTTGGTGATATGTGCCTATTGGTTTACATATTATTGATATGAGCCTATCTATCTTAAATTTAATCGGGTTGCCAAAATCAAAACTATGTTTTTGATTGTGGTCATTCAATTAAGTTTAATCAATATGATATCACTAACGTTTATGCTATCACCTTAGCACTTAACTTAAACTTAGCATTGTCCTACTGTGCTTTATCTTATCATATTTGCTATATGTATATTGCTTTGTTCGTCTAACATGTACATGCAGAAAAGCAATAAGCAAGATCAATGTGGACATATGCAATAAAGAAATCATGTGGGCCAAAGACGACGGATCCCACAAGATTTCTCTGAACCACCAGACGACATCTCCGGAGCCACGCACTCGGGGGTTCCGCTGCCCGGTCAGCGGACGGAAGTCGAGGGGGCAGCACCCCTCGTCGGGGGTTCGGGGGCGAAGCCCCCGAAAGGTATTCAGTTTTCACAAACTGGATATCTTTGGGCGGCTGCCGCCAAGAGAAAAAGCCAACATCTATCAAGGAAAGAAGCCATGCCATGCCATCATCATTTCAAGACTCTGAAGAAGCCTGTACCTGCTACAGTATTTCTGGAGTCTGTAATGAGTCTTAGGAATTTTTATAAATACAAGAAATGGATGGTAAAATCGAAAGCTAGGGTAGAAATTAGCCTAGGATCATTTTCGGATGAAAACCGGCATACCGACGGTATACCGATCCATACCGACGGTATATCGATTTTGTTCACAGAAAGTTTCTGTCTACAAAATCGGCATACCGACGGCATACCGGTTCATACCGACGGTATACCGGTTTAGTAACGTTGAAATTCCAAAGGTCAAAAATCCGAGCAATTAATGATCCCAATGGCTATATTTTTAGCCGTTACATTCCAGACCGGTATACCGGCGGTATGCCGGTTCATACCGACGGTATGCCGGTTCGCAGACTGAAAAGTTGCCTTGAGCTCTTTTCAATGCTTTGGTTATAAATAGCCTTGAACCCCTTCATTCAAGATGATGCTTTGAGCCTAAAAATTTCTAAACCACCAAAGCCTATCCACAAACAACTCTATAAAGCTTTCATTTGCCATCCACAAATTGTGTTAGAGTTATTGAGTTCTAAAAGTAAGATCTTCATCTTATTGTATAAGGAGATCAAAACCTATTGTGAAAGGTTGAAGTTGGAGAGTCTTCGTATCCAAACTCTCGGTTGAAGTCGGAGAGGCCTTCGGATTAAAGCTCTCGTGTAAGAAGTTGGCGAGTTCTTCGGATCCAAACTCGTGTGTAACTATTTACTCAAATAGTGGATTAAAGCCGGAGAGAGTTCCGGGACTGGAGTGCCTCTTGGGAGGATACCAGGATATATCGTGTGTCGGTATTGTTATTGCTTCTTCTCTTGTACTTATATTTTTAAATTGCCCATTAGCTTGTGCTAAGTGCTTGATTAGTTAGCTTGACCCTATTCACCCCCTCTCTAGGGTTCCTACAATTGGTATCAGAGTAAGGACTCTATTATTAGGCTTAACATCCTTAGAGTAGATACTTGTTATTTTTCTATGGCATCGTATTCCTCCTACTCCTCCTCCAATAAAGAGGATTTTACTTCTAATAGCATAGACAATCATGTTTCTTCTAAATACAAGAAATGCTCTAAGTGGAAAGCCATAGCTAAACAATCCTTAGAGATTCTTGACGACCTTCATTCTACAAATGAAGAACTTTCTGAAAAGGTTATTCATTTAGAAGAAGCGAATGAGTTTTTGAGAAATGAAAATAATTATTTATTATCTAGACTTGATTCTCAAAACTCATCATGTGTTTCTTTAAAGAGTTTGAATGAGGCTTTAATCTTGAAAATCAAATCTCTTTCCTCATCTATAGAAGATCTTAAAAGTCAAACGCATGTGTTAACTTCTTTGCACGATTCTTCTATTGATTCTTTAAAGAAATAAAATGATGATTTTATTTCTAGAATTGCTTTATTTGAAAAAGAGAATTATGCTTTAAATGCTAGATTTGATTCTCTTACTTGTTTGCATGATGATTTGCTATTAGAACATGATATTCTTAAAACCAAATCTTCTCATGCTCACTCTAGAGATATTCATCATTCTAGTATGTCATATGTTCATAACCATGCTCATTCTGATACATGTGCACACACTAGCATTAGGTGCTTTTATTGCTCTCGTATTGGACACATGAGATTTACATGCCCTATTCGTAGGACCCTTACAACCAATGCTAGAGTAAGTGCTATATGGGTCCCTAAAGCTAATAAATGTGGATCCAAGTTTATTTGGATACCAAAGTCTTCATCTAATGTTGTAGGTAAAGCTTCTTGTATCGGGACATGGCACCGAGGAGCGTGTTGGTGGTTGCAAAGCTCAAAGGTCATCTTCCAAGCAATTGCACCAACATAAGCGTGGCCACTAGAGCCACTTTGGTAACATGCTAAATGATTCTCTTTATATTGTTTATATTTGTAGAATCTAGCATGTTTCTCTTGATGTCTTGCTACTAGCTCACATTGATATCCTTTAGTTGTCTTTTATATAAATCAATGTAAAATATAATACTAGCATGCTTAGTTAATTTTTTTATTAATTCTTTTATCTAGCATGACTAGCTACTCAGCTTAAATTATTAGTTCACACTATGTAGTTTATCACTCATTTTCTATTAGTGTGACACATTTATATATGCATGCTCGTTATTCTTAATCTTTATTTATAAAGCATGCATATTACTCTAGTCCATAGGAGCTTGGTTTTGATTTGAGTTAATATGATTTTAACTCTCCATCTTTAAAGTTTTTTTTAAAGATAGTTACTTTTTTGTCGATTTGGTTTTTAATATGTCATATTTACATTAATTGGTATTTGTGAATATTTGTGTTTAGCAAAAGCTTCTTATCACTTGACAAGTATACACCTATACTTCCATTTTAACCATGTGCTTGTATAATATATTCATTATTGATTCTCATATTTTATTTTGATTAAATCTCTTATGAATCAATTATATCTTTGCCTAATAAAGCATATTTATATGTGTTTTGAATTTGTGATAGTTTTTCAAACATTCATTAAGGATACATGACTATATTCATTAAATTTCCATTTACATGTAGATCATGTATTTCTTATGTTAATATATATTTTTGTATAAATATCTTTATGTGGACATATGAGTTAAGCTAAAGTTTTATATTGACTTGAAGAGTATTTAAATATACTTGTTACCTTCAAACTTGTGCTTATCTCATACCTTAGCTATTGATTCCTTTGACCAAATTTGTTCTTCTTGAATCAATTAGCTTCTTCCTTAAAGTCTTCTTTTGATGATATCTTCTTGACTTTTTGGTTGGCATTATGGATAAATGTTCTTAATTGATTTTTATCTTTTCATGTATGCCTATTCGTAATATATATATATATAAATATATATATATATATATATATATATATATATATATATATATATATATATATATATATATAAGATTCCTAGCTTTTGATATTTATTTGTTTTATATCTTTAAGTTGGGATGGTGAGAGAGAATATTTGTTTATGTCTTGCACATGACTATTTATGGATATTCTATTAAGGATCACATAGTTTTGTGCTTTACCTTGCTTGTCAAATTTATCTCCTTAATTAGTGCATATTTTCTAGGTTGTATCTTTATAATTTACTATGGTGCACTATAAAAGCTCTTTGAATAATGTACTTCTTGATATCTTTAACACATTTATAGCTTTCTTGATCTTAATGATCTTTTCTTGCTCATTCCTTGGATTTATGCTTCTTTTGAATTATTGTTGCCCAATGGTTTTTGTAGCACATGAGAATAGATGTAATTGATACATCATTTTTCTTATGACTTTAGCTACAATGGTTTGAGCTTTTGTGTTGAGATTTTCCATTTCCAGAGAATACACTTATTTTATAATGGTTATAATATTTTGCATTCTCTAGATCGATTTATCATTTTATTATCTTGGGTTAATCTCAATACTTGGCAAAGAGATTTATTTTATTATGTTTTCATGAGTATCTTTTTTGGTCTATACTTGATAAGAGATTAATTCATTTATTTGTCATCTTATGCTCTTATCCTTGCTTAGTAAAGAGTCTATAAATCATTTCGTTCATTCAAAATGTATTGCCCTCTTTGTGAACTCTATGCTTGAGCAAATATCTTTAGTGTTAGTGACTTAAGATTAAATGAGCACATTTATCTTGTTAATGACCTACCTCATTAATCTTAATTAGTTATGTAGCTTGCTTATTTATGATATGTTGTTAAGCTATTTAATTTGGTTCACTTTCACTCATCTAGCTATTGTTTTCCTTTTTAATCTATATAAGATATGCTAGTTTACATAAACAAGATATGTGATTCTTCTACATGTAATTTGTATCCTATTTTAGATACATATGTTTGTTCTCTAAGACTAGTTTTACAAATTCTTGATTAGATCTTGTTTCTCTTGGAGGTTTGTGATTCCTTTCTTTAAGTCTCCTTCCTTATTAGTCATTAGCATGTATCTCTTAAATTTCTCTCACTTTTGAGTCATGATTTCATCGTATTATCATTTACATCTCTTCTTGATTATGTTTACAATCATTTAAATGAGAATGACTCTTTTCCATATTTTTCATTGTTTTATGAGATTTTATCATAAATATGGATTTGGGATTTTCTTTATGAGATTTGTTGGATCATGTTTAATTTGTTTATTTTTATTGATAAAAGTTCCTAATGGTTGAGTAGTCCTATATTATCTTATTATATGATTATCAAACTAATTTATTACTCTACTTTGACTACTCATGGATTGCCACATATGGGACTTTGCTATTTGAACTTTATGGTTTATTATTTACCATTAGCAAGGTTTGGATTTTACCCGTTGATGGGTACATATATGGTGAAACATACCTAGTCCATATAAAGTAATAAATTGGTTGATTCTTTCTTAATTAGATAATAATGGACATGATGTTTTGAGTTTTATTTTATTTTATTTTTTAGCTATATTCTGTCTATCATCATAATTGTTCTTAATTGACTTTATTCTTTTTCATGATAACTTTTTCTCAAAGGATAACATACATTGATCTATCATATTTAAATATGAGATCCTTCTATATAGATTAATGTATGCCATCTTTTGATTATACGTGCTAAATTAGAATATTATTTTGATCTCTCATCTTTTGTCACGACCCGCACCCTAGAGTAAGGGCACGAGACGTGGGTACGTCCAGCCTACGCCGCAGTATCGGCGGTAGAACGTTGTCCTAGGTCAACAATCATCTAGCAATATATGTCTAAACAGTTTATACTCCCCGAATGGGGGTGACATAGCAGTAAAACTCAATCACAACTATGAAGAAATAGCATGATATGAAATAGAACTCAAGGAAATAAATAGATGAAAAGTAGTCTAAAATAATCCCAGCAATATCCAGAAGTACATGGTCTCAGATACAGAATGAAATAATATATACAACTCTGAACTCCAAATAAAGTCTAGCTAAAACATGCCTCAAGACTACATAAAAGAAGATAAGCCTAACTAATCTAGACTAGGCAATCGGGGTGATATCCTCAGCTAGAGTTGGGTCCTCCTGAGGGTCCAGCTCGCAGGTGTCATCTAAGGCTGCCCCGTAGTAAGTATCCAGACCAGCCTCCTCCTCGTCCTCTGTAATATTTTCAACAGGTCCAGTCAGGACGGAAGCGAGTACAGTACATCTCAACAGTTCATAGCAGGTTAGAAGATATAATCATGCAGTAAAGTAAGATACAAGTACTGAAAGAAGTGCAGTATGTAAACAGAGAGAGAAAGCTGTAATAGAAATATCTACAATAAACAGAGAGCTAACATGTGACTAGTGAGTCAGAGTACAATATAGACATGTAAATGGCATAGGAGATTCTGATGCTACACTATGGAAGAGATTCTGATACTACACTACTTGGATAGTATTCACATGTCTATTTCTACTCCCCCGTACCCCCAATCAGTACACAAGGATCCAACCAGGTTATGTTATGATACTATGTAAGGCCTCCGAAGGGTGATAAGCCCCCGAAGGGTGGTAAGCCCCCGAAGGGTGGTATATAGTAGACCCATAAATGGGATAAGGATTCCAGGAAGACTCTGTGATCATAAGAGTATATGTCACAAGTGATCGAAGAACCAATGAAGCCTAGTGATACGCCATATAAGTGAAACGCACAGAACATAGAGTACCCGATGCTCCCTAAGGATAACATCTCAAGAAGGGATCCATATAGTACCAATCCGTGTGACCAACGTGACAGTAGAAGTAAAGTAATCTACTGCAGGAAATAGTTCTAAGCAGGATATGAAATGATCAGAGAATGTACTCGCATGGTATCTGAGTGTCCAATATGAAAGTACTGTCCGAGGAGTGGTGTCTGGCTCCTAATCAGAACAACACAAGTCACAACAAGTCCAAAATGGTAAAATGAAGTCCTACTATGCATTCTACATGATTCTAGGTCAATCTAGGCCAAAGTCAACTCTTGGTCAACTCTAGAAGTCAAACTAGGTCAACCAAGTCTAGATTAGGTCAAACTAGTCTACACTAGACTACATTAGTCTATACTAGGTCACTATGGTCTAAACAAGGCTATACTAGCTGACTAGACCCATATCAAGTACACAACTATATCAAGCCAATATACACTATCACACTCAATATACCATAGGCTACATAGCCACAATTCATAATGCATTTAGGCTCTAACCACCCTACCTTAATACATACACAATATCTATATTCAAATACACTATACATCTACATTATATATATAACATATACATTACATACATATTTATATATCCTATACATAAACTATATTTAGAAGACTAGGAAAATATACATATATATAGAGAGAGAGACAAGAGACTTGTGTGATGTGTCATACATGTGTGTACATGAAAGAGAGAGGGGAGGACTGTGTGTGTAATGTATATAGGGTATGTGTGGGTAGGTGACTGTGTGTAAGAGGAATTGACATGGTTTTGGTTAACAGGAACTTCCAATTCTATGCAGAAACCCCCAATCAATACACAAATGCAAAACTGAGAAAGGTGGACTGTCAAATTCTAATGCCAAGGTAAAACCCAAACTTCATTCACAGATTTTGCATAAGGCTAATTCTAGATTGAAGTTCAATCAACTGCACAGGAAAATAGGAAAACCAATTTAAATTCATAAACTGAGAAAGTTCAGTTTTTATCCATAAAACCCAATTCCAAACTTCAGTCTTCACTCCTAACATTGCCAGGTTCATATCACATTAGGAGTCACCCATAGCTTCAAATAAGCTCCAGGAAAATAGTGTATTCCTTCTACATCAAACTAACCCATTCCCAGGTTTATACCACATGAGAAAACACCCAAAAGTCATATCGAACACAGAGGAAAATAGTGTAAATAGTCACTGCTAACAGTTCAGCCATAAGCCAACCAATCTCAGTCTCAGGTTTGAATTAAACCTTTTACTCAACATGAACTCAGGAAATAGGAGTTCAGTTTTGAACTCAACTCCCACCAAAACAACTTAAATATTGAGAGACTTCACATAAAGCTCAGATTATGAAGGGAAACTAAAATCAGTTATACACTAGTCCTGAAGTCTCAGTTTTCAGTTTAAGGAATCATTTATTGCATTTAAGGAAACAGGAAAAAGGAAAGAAAAAACATTATCAATAGCCCACAAACCACTACACAACTTAACAGTTACATGGAGAGGAACATGTTTAGAATCTAAAACCCAGCATTAATCATCATTTCAGAGGCTAAAATCAACAGGCAAAATCATATATGAAATCTGGACAAAAAACTGGAAACTGAACATAACTCAGAAATTTCTAACTTGACAAAACTCATTGAAAACATACTAAAATAACAATTGAAAGGTTGGTAAATGAAAAACCCCATGTGCACAAGCCCTACAATCACTTCGTGTCACCCAAGGCCAGACACGGCGTGTCCAAAGCAAAGAACTCCCAAAACAGTCACACAGTACACTGTCCAGTGCACTGTCTCGTGCACACGTGCACTTGTGTCGTGTGCACGACACAGGACACTACTGTGTCTCGTGGTCATCCACATAGGTAGCCCACCTATAGGGCTACCTCAAAGGCCAACTGGCCAGTGTCCAAACCGTATCAGTGTTAGATACAAGTGTCGTATCAGTGACAAAGAAAAACCTGACTGAACAGTCAGGCAACCCAGTGCAGAGCCTCGTGCGTGTCCGACACGACACGAGACGACTCGAGGCTTGGGGGCCCTCGTGTCAGACACTGCCGCCACCCCTCGTCAAATCCCAACTCGCCACGTGGCCTGTGCATCGAGCACGAGACCACGAGTAGCAGGGGATGCACTGCCTGTGCGCGCGCGTGTACACCCGCATGTGCACGCGTCCGATTCGACACGACGCGACACCAAAACCACATCAGTCCACTGGAAACAGGTAAGCAATATAAAAATAATATTTTCCAATCAATTACTTTCTAGAAATTAACCCGAAATGCCCTCAGTTGCATTTCGACAAACACCTAGCTACAGTCCTGATACGTATCCAAATGGACACGAAACTTACAAAACCCGATACGACACCAATGCAGACACTTAGGGGACCCCTAGGACTTCCTAATCATGAAGACAAAACGAAATTTCATGGAGAAACGAGAAAGTTACCTAAGCTTGAACTTTCAAGAAAAACCCCTCTTTGTGAGCTCCTCTCTTTGTATCCCAATCCAATCAAAACAACCTCAAACTGAGATGAGACCTTAGAAACAACAAGAATAGTCATATTAGGATCTAATGGAATGAATTAGAAAGAAAAAGGAAGAGGAAAGGAGTTCTAGGAATTAAAATATAATAGAAACTAACCTTTTTAAAACTTGAGCCTTCATAAGAAAAAGGCAACCCTAGATTTTAGGAGAGTATAAATATGGTGGTGATCCCAATGAGGATAGGGGTGGCCGGCCATCATTCCTAGGGATTAGGGTTTGGATAATTTTTGGGCTTTGGGCCAAGTTACATAGGCTATGGTTTGATTTGATTAATAAGGACTCTAAATCATAAGCCATGACTTATGACTTTCTAATTTCTATTACTAATTAGGTTCTAATGACCAAACCAAAGATTAGGCTAGGTTAGACTAGAGTCATATATCCTAACCAAGTCCATACTAACTAGGGTTAGCTCCTTGGTTGGTCTATAAGGGTCCAAACTAGCCAAGACCAATCTAGTCCAAACAATTCCAAATAAATCCTAAAAATTCCCAAAAATTCAAATATATTTTAGTAAATTTAAATTATCCCAAAAATAACAAAAATACCCTCACACTAGAAATGTGGTAGTGACAAATCTACCCTCCTTAAAAGAATTTTGTCCTCAAAATTGAAAGGCGAAATACAACTGATGAGAAGGATAGAAAGCATACCTCACGGTCCAAAAAGATAAGGGAAGCGCTCACGCATCTCATCCTCTCGCTCCCAGGTAGACTCTCCTGGAGAATGATGCCTCCATGCGACGCGTACCAAGGGTATCACCTGGTTCCTCAGAACCATCTCCCGTCGATCCAGAATCTCCACTGGCTGCTCTGGATAGCTGAGAGAAGGCCCAACCTCTATCTCTGAATGATCGAGCACATGGCTAGGGTCAGCCACGTACCATCTCAACTGTGATACATGAAATACGTTGTGGACCCCCACTAGTACAGGCGGCAAGTCTAGCCTGTATGTAACGTCACCGACTCTTCCGCTGATAACGAAAGGGGCGATGAAGCGCGGGCTAAGCTTCCCGCCTCCATCGAAACGTATCGTACCACGAGTCGGAGTTATCCTCAAGAAAACCTGATCTCCGACCTAATCATAAGCAAGGTCTCAATTAAAATAATAAACAAACATGATCAAAATCACAAACAAACAAACCTAAATCTAATCCTACTCTAATCTGTACCTCAAACTCCAAGGGCCTCCGGTGGCTATCGGCCCAGTGCCGATGTCTGTCCTGCGCCACGCGAAGTTTGTCCCTGATGAGCTTCACCTTTTCGGCTGCATCAACTACCATCTCTGGCCCCACTAAAGCTCGCTCACCAACATCATCCCAAGATAAGGGTGTATGGCACCTACGCCCATACAGAGCCTCGAAAGGTGACATCTCAATGCTGGCCTGGAAACTATTGTTGTATGCAAACTCCACCAAATAAAGATGATCCTCCCCGGAACCTCCAAAGTCCAGGACGTACGTCCGCAGCCTATCCTCAAGGGTCTAAATAGTCCGCTCTGACTGTCCGTCCGTCTGGGGGTGGTATGCAGTACTAAACTTGAGCTGAGTGCCCAAGCTGGTCTGCAGACTCCTCCAGAAATGGGAAGTAAAATGGCTATCCCGATCTGAGACGATACTGACTGGAACTCCGTGAATCCTGACTATCTGCTGCATATACATCTCCGCCAGCCTCTCTATAGACGTACCCACCTTGAATGGCAAGAAGTTTGCCAATTTGGTCAACCTGTCAACGATGACCCAAATCGCATCTTTTCCTTCTGGTGTGTGCGGCAATCCTGATATAAAGTCCATAGTGATATGCTCCCATTTCTACTCGGGAATGGACAGCGGCTGCAACAATCCACCGGGCCTCTGTCTCTCTGCCTTGACCTGCTGACAGACCAAGCACCTAGCCACGAAGCGAGCCACCTCCCACTTCATTCCTGACCACCAAACATGTTCCCGCAGATCTCGGTACATCTTGTTGGCACCCGGGTGTATAGAGTACTGAGATCTGTGGGCCTCCTGCATAACCTGCTCTCTGAGATCTCCACTGGGCACACATAATCTGGAACCGTGCCTCAAGGCACCATCCTCTGCAAGAGAAAACTCGCCCACCAGCAATCCTGGTCAAACCTGCTCCTGGAGACACCGTAGAGCAATGTCCTCAAACTGTGCCGACTTGATCCTCTCCACCAAGTCTGACTGAATCTGCATCCCCATAGCTGCATCTGTACTCCGGGTACGATCACCTCAATCCCAAGGCTCTCTAAGTTGTCAAGCAAATGCCGATCCATGGTCTAACACATGGCTGTCGGATACCTACTCAAGGCATCGGCAACCACGTTGGCCTTCCCTGGTGATACTGAAGTAGGATATCAAAATCCTTCATCAACTCTAGCCATCTGCGCTGTCTCATGTTCAACTCCTTCTGAGTGAACACATACTTTAAGCTCTTGTGATCTGTGAAGATCTCCACCCTCTCACCATACATATAATGCTTCCACAGCTTCAGAGCAAATATCACTGCTGCCAGCTCCAGGTCGTGGGTAGGGTAGTTCTTCTCATGGGGACGCAATTGCCTGGAAGCATAGGCAATCACCTTCCCATGCTGCTGTAAGACGCAACCCAGCCCCTTCCCTGAAGCATCACTATAAATAGTGAAACCACCTGATCCTGAAGGCAATGTCAGAATCGGAGCTGTCGTCAGCCGCTTCTTCAACTCATCAAAAGCTGCCTGACACTCCTCTGACCAAACATACTCAGCATCCTTCTGGGTCAACCGAGTCAACGGCTCTGCAACCCGGGAGAAATCCTGTACGAATCTCCGATAATATCCTGCCAGCCCCAGGAAACTCCTGATCTCTGCAACTGAAGTCGGCGCTGCCCATGCCTCAACTGCTACAATCTTCTTGGGGTCAACTGAGATACCATCTCCAGTCACCACATGCCCCAAGAAGTCCACCCGATCTAAGAAGAACTCACACTTGGAGAGCTTCCCGTAAAGCTGCTCCTTCCTGAGAATCTCCAGTACTATCCTCAAATGCTCTTCGTGCTCCTCCTTAGTCTTGGAATATATCAAGATATCGTCAATAAACACCACCAAAAACTGATCCAGATACTGGTGGAACACCTAGTTCAAAAGGTTCATAAATATTGCTGATGCATTGGTTAGCCCAAACGACATAACCAAAAACTCAAACTGCCCGTACCGTATCCTGAAAGCGGTCTTGGGAATATCCTCCCTCTTTACCTTCACCTGGTGATATTCCGACCTCAGATTAATCTTGGAAAATACCCGAGCTTCGCTCAACTGGTCAAATAGATCGTCGATCCGCGGCAGTGGGTATTTGTTCTTGATCGTGAGGTTGTTGAGTGCCCTATAGTCAATACACATGTGTACTGACCCATCCTTCTTCGGCACGAACAACACTGGTGCACCCCATGGCGACAAACTCGAGCGGATGAAGCCCTTGTCCTGTAGCTCATCCACCTGCTTCTTCAGCTCCACCAGCTCGCTGTTGTTCACCCGATAGACATACTGAGAGATGGGCTCCTCTCCTGGAACCAAGTCTATCGAGAACTCTATGTCCCTGTCTGGTGGCAGTCCCGGCAACTTCTCTGGGAAAACATCCATATACTCTGCTATCAAGGGGTGTGGAATCGTTTGCTCTTCGACCGAGACTCCACAGAAGACTCCGCTGCTCTGCTCTGCCTGACGTCTGGAGTACTCGAACTCTGGCTCCCCCGGTGCTCTGAAGAGAACTCTACCCCCTCTGCAATCAATACTGGCATGGTGCCTGCTCAATCAATCCATGCCTAGTACTATATCGTAGTTCGGCAATGGCATTACGAGCAGGCTCACCTCCAACTCACGGCCTCCCAAAACCACTCTCCGACCCTTACAAACATCACTTACGAGGATAATGCCACCCTCGGTCGTGATCATACAAGTCCTAGGCAACGATTCAGCTATGATACCGTGTCTAATTGCAAAAGATACTGATGTGAAGCTATGCGAAGCACCAAAATCGAATAATGCAAATGCTGGACTAGAGTCGAGAAGAATCGAACCTGCGATCAGCTCTCCTATAACCTCTGCATCTCCAGCTGCCATGGCAAAAGTTCGCCCCTGCTGGTCTTCCCTGGCCTGCTGCTGGTGCTGGACAAACCTCTGCTTCTGCGTCGGCAGGGCTGGTCCCCTCTGCTGGCCTGCTGGAGCTCTGACTGTTGCTCCCTGGGCTGCTCGTCCCATGCGGTACTCCCTCATCTGGTGGTCTGCTGAGCCACACACCAGGCACTGGCCCAGCCGCTTCCGGCACTCATTGAAGGTATGCCCAGGCTTCTTGTAGTAGGCACAAGTACCACCCTGTCTCTGACCCTGCTGGTGCTGCCTCGGCTGCTGCTGCTGATGGACTGGCCTCTGCTGAATCGGTTGTGGCTGAAACTACCTCAGCTGCTGATGCTGAAAGTGGGGCCTCTTGGCCTGGCCTCCGCTGCTGCTGCTGCCTCTAACTGGGTCTCTCCCCTCTTGAGCCTAAGCTCAAGATCATCCTCTGCCAACAAGGCTCCTGTCAAGATCTCCTCGAACGTGGCATCCCGGTTGCCCTTGGTCAAGGACTTGACCTCCTTGACTAGACCCTTCCGAAACCTCTGGGCCTTCGCCGTCTCGCTCAAGCCCTCCATAAACCTACCGAGGCGGCCGAACTCCCCGGCGTACTCCTCCACTGAGAGACTCCCCTGGACCAGGCTCTCGAACTGCGACTCCAAGGCTCTGAGTGCTGAATCTGGGAAGAATTTCTTCTTGAAGAAGCCCTTGAACTGCTCCTAGGTATGCCCAGCTACCCCCACCCTGGGGTCTGACTGATACCAGGTACGAGCAAGATCTCGCATCCGACTAGCTGCGGCCTCGATCTGAAGATCTGCTGGTATCCTGGCCAAGCAAAAGATCTCCTCTATATGCTCGATCCACTCATCGGCATATAGGATCCCCTCTATCCCCAGAAAGTCTCTGGGGCTCATCTTCTGAAACTGTTCGATCCCCGGTGTCCTCGGCTGCTGCACCACTGGTCGAGCTGCGGCTGTCGTGACGGCCAACACCATGCCTCTGTCCTGTCGAACCTGCTGTCGGTCCATGAACTGCTGGAAATACGCGAACATCTGAGCTGCGTCCACGTATCCTGGAGGCGGCTGCTAGAAGGGATCCTCTGGAATGATCGGGTCCTGCCTCCGAGTCGGTGGATGCATACCCCCTGCTGCGGCTGCCGAGGTCTCAATACGAGTTGAGGTGGAAGGAGCTGCAGTCCCCTGGCCTCGCCGTACTAGCTGAGAGGTAGCAGTCCCCTCTATAGCATCCTGATGAATGGCACGCTGCGATCTAGTCTCTACCATCCTGAAGATAGACAAACAAGAGTATCAATTTCTGAGAAAGAAGCAAAATAACAAAGGCGGACAATTATAATTCAAAGGATCAGCTGACAAAAAAGATTTAGATGGCAATAAAAGAATTTTCCTAAAAAGTGATTGAGTACCTTAAAATTAATGTCCTATATCCTATTGCAGGCTGTAGTGATACTCTAATTCGAATACCACTACACTTCTAGCAGACCTGCATGGGCCACCACTAAAAATGTGTCACGACCCGCACCCTAGAGTAAGGGCACGAGACGTGGGTACGTCCAGCCTACGCCGCAGTGTCGGCAGTAGAACGCTGTACTAGGTCAACAATTATCTAGCAATATATGTCTAAACAGTTTATACTCCCCGAATGGGGTGACATAGCAGTAAAACTCAATCACAACTAGGGAAGAAATAGCACGATATGAAATAGAACTCAAGGAAATAAATAGATGAAAAGTAGTTTAAGATAATCCCAGCAATATCTAGAAGTACATGGTCTCAGATACAGAATGAAAGAAAATATACAACTTTGAACTCCAAATAAAGTCTAGCTAAAATATGACTCAAGACTACATAAAAGAAGATAAGCCTAACTAATCTAGACTAGGCAATCGGGGTGATATCCTCAGCTAGAGCTGGGTCCTCCTGAGGGTCCAGCTCGTAGGTGTCATCTAAGGCTGCCCCGTAGTAAGTATCCAGACCAGCCTCCTCCTCTTCCTCTGTAATATTTTCAACAGGTCCAGTCAGGATGGGAGCGAGTACAGTACATCTCAACAGTTCATAGCAGGTTAGAAGATATAATCATGCAGTAAAGTAAGATACAAGTACTGAAAGAAGTGCAGTATATAAACAGAGAGAGAAAGCTGTAATAGAAATATCTACAATAAACAGAGAGCTAACATTTGACTAGTGAGTCAGAGTACAATATAGACATGTAAATGGCATAGGAGATTCTGATGCTACACTATGGAAGAGATTCTGATACTACACTACTTGGATAGTATTCACATGTCTATTTCTACTCCCCCGTACCCCCAATCAGTACACAAGGATCCAACCAGGTTATGTTATGATACTATGTAAGGCCCCCGAAGGGTGATAAGCCCCCGAAGGGTGGTAAGCCCCCGAAGGGTGGTAAGCCCCCGAAGGGTGGTATATAGTAGACCCATAAATGGGATAAGGATTCCAGGAAGACTATGTGATCATAAGAGTATATGTCACAAGTGATCGAAGAACCAATGAAGCATAGTGATACGCCATGTAAGTAAAACACACAGAACATAGAGTACCCGATGCTCCCTAAGGATAACATCTCAAGAAGGGATCCATATAGTACCAATCCGTGTGACCAATATGACAGTACAAGTAAAGTAATCTACTGCAGGAAATAGTTCTAAGCAGGATATAAAATGATCAGAGAATGTACTCGCCTGGTATCTGAGTGTCCAATATGAAAGTACTGTCCGAGGAGTGGTATCTGGCTCCTAATCAGAACAACACAAGTCACAACAAGTCCAAAATGGTAAAATGAAGTCCTACTATGCATTCTACATGATTCTAGGTCAATCTTGGCCAAAGTCAACTCTTGGTCAACTCTAGTCAACTCTAGAAGTCAAACTAGGTCAACCAAGTCTAGACTAGGTCAAACTAGTCTACACTAGACTACATTAGTCTATACTAGGTCACTATGGTCTAAACAAGGCTATACTAGCTGACTAGACCCATATCAAGTACACAACTATATCAAGCCAATATACACAATCATACTCAATATACCATAGGCTACATAGCCACAATTCATAATGCATTTAGGCTCTAACCACACTACCTTAATACATACACAATATCTATATTCAAATACACTATACATCTACATTATATATATAACATATACATTACATACATATGTATACATCCTATACATAAACTATATTTAGAAGACTAGAAAAATATACATATATATAGAGAGAGAGAGAGACAAGAGATTTGTGTGATGTGTCATACATGTGTGTACATGAAAGAGAGAGGGGAGGACTGTGTGTGTAATGTATATAGGGTATGTGTGGGTAGGTGACTGTGTGTAAGAGGAATTGACATGGTTTTGGTTAACAGGAACTTCCAATTCTATGCAAAATCCCCCAATCAATACACAAATGCAAAACTGAGAAAGGTGGACTGTCAAGTTCTAATGCCAAGGTAAAACCCAAACTTCATTCACAGATTTTGCATAAGGCTAATTCTAGATTGAAGTTCAATCAACTACACAGGAAAATAGGAAAACCAATTTAAATTCATAAACTGAGAAAGTTCAGTTTTCATCCATAAAACCCAATTCCAAACTTCAGTCTTCACTCCTAACATTGCCAGGTTCATATCACATTAGGAGTCACCCATAGCTTCAAATAAGCTCCAGGAAAACAGTGTATTCCTTCTACATCAAACTAACCCATTCCCAGGTTTATACCACATGAGAAAACACCCAAAAGTCATATCGAACACAGAGGAAAATAGTGTAAATAGTCACTGCTAACAGTTCAGCCATAAGCCAACCAATCTCAGTCTCAGGTTTGAATTAAACCTTTTACTCAACATGAACTCAGGAAATAGGAGTACAGTTTTGAACTCAACTCCCACCAAAACAACTTAAATATTGAAAGACTTCACATAAAGCTCAGGTTATGAAGGGAAACTAAAATCAGTTATACACTAGTCCTGAAGTCTCAGTTTTCAGTTTAAGGAATCATTTATTGTATTTAAGGAAACAGGGAAAAGGAAAGAAAAAACATTATCAATAGCCCACAAACCACAACTTAACAGTTACATGGAGAGGAACATGTTTAGAATCTAAAACCCAGCATTAATCATCATTTCAGAGGCTAAAATCAACAGGCAAAATCATATATGAAATCTGGACAAAAAACTGGAAACTAAACATAACTCAGAAATTTCTAACTTGACAAAACTCATTGAAAACATACTAAAATAACAATTGAAAGGTTGGTAAATAAAAAACCCCATGTGCACAAGCCCCACAATCACTTCGTGTCATCCAAGGCCGGACACGGCGTGTCCAAAGCAAAGAACTCCCAAAACAGTCACACAGTGCACTGTCCAGTGCACTGTCTCGTGCACACGTGCACTTGTGTCGTGTGCACGACACAGGACACTACTGTGTCTCATGGTCATCCACATAGGTAGCCCACCTATAGGGCTACCTCAAAGGCCAACTGGCCAGTGTCCAAACCGTGTCAGTGTTAGATACAAGTGTCGTATCAGTGACAAAGAAAAACCCGACTGAACTGTCAGGCAACCCAGTACAGAGCCTCGTGCGTGTCCGACACAACACGAGATGACTTGAGGCTTGGAGGCCCTCGTGTCAGATACTGCCCCCACCCCCTCGTCAAATCCCAGCTCGCCACGTGGCCTGTGCATCGAGCACGAGACCACGAGTAGCAGGGGATGCACTGCCTGTGCGCGCACGTGTACACCCGCATGTGCACGTATCCGATTCGACACGACGCGACACCAAAACCACATCAGTCTACTGGAAACATATAAGCAACATAAAAATAATATTTTCAATCAATTACTTTCTAGAAATTAACCCGAAATGCCCTCAGTAGCATTTCGACAAACACCTAGGCTACAGTCCTGATACATGTCCAAATGGACACGAAACTTACAAAACCCGACACGACACCAATGCATACACTTAGGGGACCCCTAGGGCTTCCTAATCATGAAGACAAAACGAAATTTCATGGAGAAATGAGAAAGTTACCTAAGCTTGAACTTTCAAGAAAAACCCCTCTTTGTGAGCTCCTCTCTTTGTATCCCAATCCAATCAAAACAACCTCAAACTGAGATGAGACCTTAGCAACAACAAGAATAGTCATATTAGGATCTAATGGAATTAATTAGAAAGAAAAAGGAAGAGGAAAGGAGTTCTAGGAATTAAAATATAATAGAAACTAACCTTTCTAAAACTTGAGCCTTCCTAAGAAAAAGGCAACCCTAGATTTTAGGAGAGTATAAATATGGTGGTGATCCCAATGAGGATAGGGGTGGCCATCCATCATTCCTAGGAATTAGGGTTTGGTTAATTTTTGGGCTTTGGGCCAAGTTACATAGGCTATGGTTTGATTTGATTAATAAGGACTCTAAATCATAAGCCATGACTTATGACTTTCTAATTTCTATTTCTAATTAGGTTCTAATGACCAAACCAAAGATTAGGCTAGGTTAGACTAGAGTTATATATCCTAACCAAGTCCATACTAACTAAGGTTAGCTCCTAGGTTGGTCTACAAGGGTCCAAACTAGCCAAGACCAATCTAGTCCAAACAATTCCAAATAAATCCTAAAAATTCCCAAAAATTCAAATATATTTTATTAAATTTAAATTACCCCAAAAATGATAAAAATACCCTTACACTAGAAATGTGGTAGTGACAAATCTACCCTCCTTAAAAGAATTTCGTCCTCGAAATTGAAAGGCGAAATACAGCTGATGAGAAGGATAGAAAGCATACCTCACGGTCTAAAAAGATAAGGGTTGCGCTCACGCATCTCATCCTCCCGCTCCCAGGTAGACTCTCCTGGAGAATGATGCCTCCATACGACGTGTACCAAGGGTATCACCTGGTTCCTCAGAACCTTCTCCCGTCGATCCAGAATCTCTACTGGCTGCTCAGGATAGCTGAGAGAAGGCCCAACCTCTATCTCTGAATGATCGAGTACATGGCTAGGGTAAGCCACGTACCGGCGGCAAGTCTAGCCTGTATGCAACGTCACCGACTCTCCCGCTGATAAGGAAAGGGCCGATGAAGTGCGGGCTAAGCTTCCCGTCTCCACCGAAACGTATCGTACCACAAGTCGAAGATATCCTCAAGAAAACCTGGTCTCCGACCTAATCACAAGCAAGGTCTCAATTAAAATAATAAACAAACATGATCAAAATCACAAACAAACAAACCTAAATCTAATCTTACTCTAATCTGTACCTCAAACTCGAAGGGCCTCCGGTGGCTATCGGCCCAGTGCCGATGTCTGTCCTGCGCCACGCAAAGTCTGTCCCTGATGAGCTTCCCCTTCTCCGCTGCATCAACAACCATCTCTGGCCCCAGTAAAGCTCGCTCACCAACATCATCCCAAGATAAGGGTGTACGACACCTACGCCCGGACAGAGCCTCGAAAGGTGACATCTCAATGCTGGCCTGGAAACTATTATTGTAGGCAAACTCCACCAAATGAAGATGATCCTCCCAGGAACCTCCAAAGTCCAGGACGCACGTCCGCAGCATATCCTCAAGGGTCTGAATAGTCCGCTCTGACTGTCCGTCCGTCTGGGGGTGGTATGCAGTACTAAACTTGAGCTGAGTGCCCAAGCTGGTCTGCAGACTCCTCCAGAAATGGAAAGTAAAACGGCTATACCAATCTAAGACGATGCTGACTGGAACTCCGTGAATCTTGACTATCTGCCGCATATACATCTCCGCCAGCCTCTCTGTAGACGTACCCACCTTGAATGGCAAAAAGTGGGCTGATTTGGTCAACTTGTCAACGATGACCCAAATTGCGTCTTTCCCTCCTGGTGTGCACGACAATCCTGATATGAAGTCTATAGTGATATGCTCCCATTTCCACTCGGGAATGGGCAGCGGCTGCAATAATCTACCGGACCTCTGTCTCTCTGCCTTGACCTGCTGACAGACCAAGCACCTAGCCACGAAACGAGCCATCTTCCGCTTCATTCCTGACCACCAAACATGTTCCCGCAGATCTCGGTACATCTTGTTGGCACCCGGGTGTATAGAGTACTGAGATCTGTGGGCCTCCTTCATAACCTGCTCTCTGAGATCTCCGCTGGGCACACAAAATCTGGAACCGTGCCTCAAGGCACCATCCTCTACAAGAGAAAACTCGCCCTCTAGCAATCCTGCTCGAACCTGCTCCTGGAGACACCGTAGAGCAATGTCCTCAAACTGTGCCGACTTGATCCTCTCCACCAAGTCTGACTGAATCTGCATCCCCCATAGCTGCATCTGCACTCCGGGCACGATCACCTCAATCCCAAGGCTCTCCAAGTCGGCAAGCAAATGCCGATCCATAGTCAAACACATGGCTGTCGGATACCTACTCAAGGCATCGGCAACCACGTTGGTCTTTCCTGGGTGATACTGAAGTATGATATCAAAATCCTTTATCAACTCTAGCCATCTGCGCTGTCTCATGTTCAACTCCTTCTGAGTGAACACATACTTTAAGCTCTTATGATCTATGAAGATCTCCACCCTCTCACCATACAAATAATGCTTCCACAGCTTCAGAGCAAATATCACTGCTGCCCGCTCTAGGTCGTGGGTAGGGTAGTTCTTCTTATGGGGACGCAATTGTCTGGAAGCATAGGCAATCACCTTCCCATGCTGCTGCAAGACGCAACCCAGCCCTTTCCCTGAAGCATCATTATAAATAGTGAAACCACCTGATCCTGAAGGCAATGTCAGAATCAGAGCTGTCGTCAGCCGCTTCTTCAACTTATCAAAAGCTGCCTGACACTCCTCTGACCAAACATACTCAGCATCCTTCCGGGTCAACCGAGTCAACGGCTCTGCAACCCGGGAGAAATCCTGCACGAATCTCCGATAATATCCTGCCAGCCGCAGGAAACTCCTGATCTTTGCAACTGAAGTCGGCGTTGTCCATGCCTCAACTGCTACAATCTTCTTGGGGTCAACTGAGATACCATCTCCAGTCACCACATGCCCCAAGAAGTCCACCCGATCCAAGAAGAACTCATACTTGGAGAGCTTCCCGTAAAGCTGCTCCTTCCTGAGAATCTCTAGCACTATCCTCAAATGCTCTTCGTGCTTCTGCTCAGTCTTGGAATATATCAAGATATCATCAATAAACACCACCACAAACTGATCCAGATACTGGTGGAATACCTTGTTTATAAGGTTCATAAATACTGCTGGTGCATTGGTTAGCCCAAACGACATAACCAAAAACTCAAACTGCCCGTACCGTGTCCTGAAAGCGGTCTTAGGAATATCCTCCCTCTACACCTTCACCTGGTGATATCCCGACCTCAGATCAATCTTGGAAAATACCCGAGCTCCGTTCAACTGGTCAAATAGATCGTCGATCCGCGACAGTGGGTACTTGTTCTTGATCGTGAGGTTATTGAGTGCCCTATAGTCAATACACATGCGTACTGACCCATCCTTCTTCGGCACGAACAACACTGGTGTACCCCATGGCGACGAACTCGAGCGGATGAAGCCCTTGTCCTGTAGCTCATCCACCTGCTTCTTCAGCTCTACCAGCTCGCTGTTGTTCACCCGATAGACATGCTGAGAGATGGGCTCCGCTCCTGGAACCAAGTCTATCAAGAACTTTATGTCCCTGTCTGGTGGCAGTCCCGGCAACTCCTCTGGGAAAACATCTATATACTCTGCTATCAAGGGGTGTGGAATCGTCTGCTCCTCGACCGAGACTCCACAGAAGACTCCGCTGCTCTGTTCTACCTGACGTCTGGAGTACTCGAACTCTGGCTCCCCCGGTGCTCTGAAGAGAACTCTACCCCCTTTGTAATCAATACTAGCGTGGTGCCTGCTCAACCAATCCATGCCTAGTACTATATCGTAGTTCAGCAATAGCATTACGAACAGGCTCACATCCAACTCACGGCCTCCCAAAACCACTCTCCGACCCTTACAAGCATCACTTACGAAGATAATGCCACCCCCGGTCGTGATCTTGTAAGTCCTAGGAACGATTCAGCATGATACCGTGTCTAATCGCAAAAGATACTGATAAAAAGCTATGCGAAGCACCGGAATTGAATAATGGAAATGCTGGACTGGAGTCGAGAAGAATCGAACCTGCGATCAGTTCTCCTATCACCTATGCATCTCCAGCTGCCATGGCGAAAGCTCGTCCCTGCCGGCAGCCCTTGGCCTGCTGCGGGTGCTGGACAAACCTCTGCTGCTGCGTCGGTAGGGCTGGTCCCCTCTGCTGGCCTGCTGGAGCTCTGACTGCTGCTTTCTGGACTGCTCGTCCCATGCGGCACTCCTTCATCTGGTGGTCTGCTGAGCCACACACCAGGCACTGGCCCAGCCTCTTCCGGCACTCATTGAAGGTGTGCCCAGGCTTCTTGTTGTAGGCACAAGTACCATCCTATCTCTGACCCTGCTGGTGCTGCCTCGGCTGCTGCTGCTGATGGACTAGCCTCTGCTGAATCGGCTGTGGCTGAAACTGCCTCAGCTGCTGATGCTAAAAGTGGGGCCTCTTGGCCTGGCCTCCGCTGCTGCTGCTGCCTCCAATTGGGTCTCTCCCTCTCTTGAGCCTAAGCTCAAGATCATCCTCTACCAACAAGGCTCATGTCAAGATCTCCTCGAACGTGGCATCCCGGTTGCCCTTGGTCAAGGACTTGACCTCCTTGACTAGACCCTTCCGGAACCTCTGGGCCTTCGCCGTCTCGCTCAAGCCCTCCACAAACCTGTCGAGGCGGCCGAACTCCCCGGCGTACTCCTCCACTGAGAGACTCCCCTGGACCAGGCTCTCGAACTGTGAGTCCAAGGCTCTGAGTGCTGAATCTGGGAAGAACTTCTTCTTGAAGAAGCCCTTGAACTGCTCCCAGGTCTGCCCAGCTACCCCTACCCTGGGGTCTGACTGATACCAGGTGCGAGCAAGATCTCACATCCGGCTAACTGCGGCCTCGATCTGAAGATATGCTGGTATCCTGGCCAAGCGGAAGATCTCCTCTATATGCTCGATCGACTCATCGGCATATAGGATCCCCTCTGTCCCCAGAAAGTCTCTAGGGCTAATCTTCTGAAACTGTTCGATCCCCGGTGTCCTCGGCTGCTGTACCACTGGTCGAGCTGCGGCTGTCGTGACGGCCAACTCCATGCCTCTGTCCTGTCGAGCCTACTGTCGGTCTATGAACTGCTGGAAATATGCGAACATCTGAGCTGCGTCTACGTATCCTGGAGACGGCTGCTGGAAGGGATCCTCTGGAATGACCGGGTCCTGCCTCCGAGTCGGTGGATGCATACCCCCTGCTGCGGCTGCCGAGGTCTCAATATGAGCTGAGGTGGAAGGAGCTGCAGTCCCCTGGCCTCGCCGTACTGGCTGAAAGGTAGCAGTCCCCTCTATAGCATCCTCATGAATGGCACGCTGCGATCTAGTCTCTACCATCCTGAAGATAGACAAACAAGAGTATCAATTTCTGAGAAAGAAGCGAAATAACAAAGGCGGACAATTATAATTCAAAGGATCAGCTGACAAAAAGGATTTAGATGGCAATAAAAGAATTTTCCTAAAAAGTGATTGAGTACCTTAAAATTAATGTCCTATATCCTATTGCAGGCTGTAGTGATACTCTAATTCGAATACCACTACACTTTTAGCAGACCTGCATGGGCCACCACTAAAAACGTGTCACGACCCGCACCCTAGAGTAAGGGCACGAGACGTGGGTACGTCCAGCCTACACCACAGTGTCGGCGGTAGAACGCTGTCCTAGGTCAACAATCATCTAGCAATATATGTCTAAACAGTTTATACTTCCCGAATGGGGGTGACATAGCAGTAAAACTCAATCACAACTAGGGAAGAAATAGCACGATATGAAATAGAACTCAAGAAAATAAATAGATGAAAAGTAGTCTAAGATAATCCCAGCAATATCCAGAAGTACATGGTCTCAGATACAGAATGAAGAATTATACAACTCTGAACTCCAAATAAAGTCTAGCTAAAACATGCCTCAAGACTACATAAAAGAAGATAAGCCTAACTAATATAGACTAGGCAATCGGGGTGATATCCTCAGCTAGAGCTGGGTCCTCCTGAGGGTCCAGCTCGCAGGTGTCATCTAAGGTTGCCCCATAGTAAGTATCCAGACTAGCCTCCTCCTTGTCCTCTGTAATATTTTCAACAGGTCCAGTTAGGACAGGAGCGAGTACAGTACATCTCAACAGTTCATAGCAGGTTAGAAGATATAATCATGCAGTAAAGTAAGATACAAGTACTGAAAGAAGTACAGTATGTAAACAGAGAGAGAAAGCTGTAATAGAAATATCTATAATAAATAGAGAGCTAACATGTGACTAGTGAGTCAGAGTACAATATAGACATGTAAATGGCATAGGAGATTCTGATGCTACATTATGGAAGAGATTCTGATACTACACTACTTGGATAGTATTCACATATCTATTTCTACTTCCTCGTACCCCTAATCAATAAACAAGGATCCAACCAGGTTATGTTATGATACTATGTAAGGCCCCCGAAGGGTGATAAGCCCCCGAAGGGTGGTAAGCCCCCGAAGGGTGGTACATAGTAGATCCATAAATGGGATAAGGATTCTAGGAAGACTCTGTGATCATAAGAGTATATGTCACAAGTGATCGAAGAACCAGTGAAGCATAGTGATACGTCATGTAAGTGAAACGCACAGAACATAGAGTACCCGATGCTCCCTAAGGATAACATCTCAAGAAAGGATCCATATAGTACCAATCCGTGTGACCAACGTGACAGTACAAGTAAAGTAATATACTGCAGGAAATAGTTCTAAGCAGGATATGAAATGATCAAAGAATGTACTCGCCTGGTATCTGAGTATCCAATATGAAAGTATTGTCCGAGGAGTGGTGTCTGGCTCCTAATCAGAACAGCACAAGTCACAACAAGTCCAAAATGGTAAAATGAAGTCCTACTATGCATTCTACATGATTCTAGGTCAATCTAGGCCAAAGTCAACTCTTGGTCAACTCTGGTCAACTCTAGAAGTCAAACTAGGTCAACCAAGTCTAGACTAGGTCAAACTAGTCAACATTAGACTACATTAGTCTATACTAGGTTACTATGGTCTAAACAAGGCTATACTAGCTGACTAGACCCATATCAAGTACACAACTATATCAAGCCAATATACACTATCACACTCAATATACTATAGGCTACATAGCCACAATTCATAATGCATTTAGGCTCTAACCACCTTACCTTAATACATACACAATATCTATATTCAAATACACTATACATCTACATTATATATATAACATATACATTACATACATATGTATACATCCCATACATAAACTATATTTAGAAGACTAGGAAAATATACATATATATAGAGAGAGAGACAAGAGACTTGTGTGATGTGTCATACATGTGTGTACATGAAAGAGAGAGGGGAGGACTGTGTGTGTAATGTATATAGGGTATGTGTGGGTAGGTGACTGTGTGTAAGAGGAATTGACATGGTTTTGGTTAACATGAACTTCCAATTCTATGCAAAAACCCCCAATCAATACACAAATGCAAAACTGAGAAAGGTGGACTGTCAAGTTCTAATGCCAAGGTAAAACCCAAACTTTATTCACAGATTTTGCATAAGGCTAATTCTAGATTGAAGTTCAATCAACTGCACAGGAAAATAGGAAAACCAATTTAAATTCATAAACTGAGAAAGTTCAGTTTTTATCCATAAAACCCAATTCCAAACTTCAGTCTTCACTCCCAACATTGCCAGGTTCATATCACATTAGGAGTCACCCATAGCTTCAAATAAGCTCCAGAAAAATAGTGTATTCTTTCTACATCAAACTAACCCATTCCCAGGTTTATACCACATGAGAAAACACCCAAATATCATATCGAACACAGAGAAAAACAGTATAAATAGTCACTGCTAACAGTTCAGCCATAAGCCAACCAATCTCAGTCTCAGGTTTGAATTAAACCTTTTACTCAACATGAACTCAGGAAATAGGAGTTCAGTTTTGAACTCAACTCCCACCAAAACAACTTAAATATTGAGAGACTTCACATAAAGCTCAGGTTATGAAGGGAAACACAAATCAGTTATACACTAGTCCTGAAGTCTCATTTTTTAGTTTAAGGAATCATTTATTGTATTTAAGGAAACAGGGAAAAGGAAAGAAAAAACATTATCAATAGCCCATAAACCACTACACAACTTAACCACAACTAGGTTACATGGAGAGGAACATGTTTAGAATCTAAAACCCAGCATTAATCATCATTTCAGAGGCTAAAATCAACAGGCAAAATCATATATGAAATCTGGACAAAAAATTGGAAACTGAACATAACTCAGAAATTTCTAACTTGACAAAACTCATTGAAAACATACTAAAATAACAATTGAAAGGTTGGTAAATGAAAAACCCCATGTGCACAAGCCCCATAATCACTTCGTGTCACCCAAGGCCGGATACGGCGTGTCTAAAGCAAAGAACTCCCAAAACAGTCATACAGTGCACTGTCTAGTGCACTGTCTCGTGCACACGTGCACTTGTGTCGTGTGTACGACACAGGACACTACTGTGTCTCGTGGTCATCCACATAGGTAGCCCACCTATAGGGCTACCTCAAAGGCCAACTGGCCAGTGTCTAAACCGTGTCAGTGTTAGATACAAGTGTCGTATCAGTGATAAAGAAAAACCCGACTGAACAGTCAGGCAACCCAGTGTAGAGCCTCGTGCGTGTCCGACACGACACGAGATGACTCGAGGCTTGGGGGCCCTCATGTCAGACACTGCCCCCACCCCCTCGTCAAATCCCAGCTTGCCACGTGGTCTGTGTATCGAGCACGAGACCACGAGTAGCAGGGGATGTACTACATGTGCGTGCGCGTGTACACTCGCATGTGCACGTATCCGATTCGACACGATACGACACAAAAACCACATCAGTCCACTGGAAACATGTAAGAAACATAAAAATAATATTTTCCAATCAATTACTTTCTAGAAATTAACCCAAAATGCCCTCAGTGGCATTTCGACAAACACCTAGGCTACAGTCCTGATACGTGTCCAAATGGACACGAAACTTATAAAACCCGACATGACACCAATACAGACACTTAGGGGACCCCTAGGGCTTCCTAATCATGAAGACAAAATGAAATTTCATGGAGAAACGAGAAAGTTACCTAAGCTTGAACTTTCAAGAAAAACCCCTCTTTGTGAGCTCCTCTCTTTGTATCCCAATCCAATCAAAACAACCTCAAACTGAGATGAGACCTTAGCAACAACAAGAATAGTCATATTAGGATCTAATGGAATGAATTAGAAAGAAAAAGGAAGAGGAAAGGAGTTCTAGGAATTAAAATATAATAGAAACTAACCTTTCTAAAACTTGAGCCTTCCTAAGAAAAAGGCAACCCTAGATTTTAGGAGAGTATAGATATGGTGGTGATCCCAATGAGGATAGGGGTGGCCGGCCATCATTCCTAGGGATTAGGGTTTGGTTAATTTTTGGGCTTTGGGCCAAGTTACATAGGCTATGGTTTGATTTGATTAATAAGGACTCTAAATCATAAGCCATGACTTATGACTTTCTAATTTCTATTACTAATTAGGTTCTAATGACCAAACCAAAGATTAGGCTAGGTTAGACTAGAGTCATATATCCTAACCAAGTCCATACTAACTAGGGTTAGCTCCTAGGTTGGTCTACAAGGGTCTAAACTAGCCAAGACCAATCTAGTCCAAACAATTCCAAATAAATCCTAAAAATTCCAAAAAATTCAAATAAATTTTAATAAATTTAAATTACCCCAAAAATGACAAAAATATCCTCATACTAGAAATATGGTTGTGACAAATCTATCCTCCTTAAAAGAATTTCGTCCTCGAAATTGAAAGGCGAAATACAACTGATGAGAAGGATAGAAAGCATACCTCACGGTCCAAAAAGATAAGGGTAGCGCTCACGCATCTCATCCTCCTGCTCCCAGGTAGACTCTCCGGAAGAATGATGCCTCCATGCGACGCGCACCAAGGGTATCACCTGGTTCCTCAGAACCTTCTTCCGTCGATCCAGAATCTCCACTGGCTGCTCTGGATAGCTGAGAGTAGGCCCAACCTCTATCTCTGAATGATCAAGCACATGGCTAGGGTCAGCCACGTACCGTCTCAACTGTGATACATGAAATACGTTGTGGACCTCCACTAGTACAGGCGGCAAGTCTAGCCTATATGCAACGTCACTGACTCTCCCGCTGATAACGAAAGGGCCGATGAAGCGCGGGCTAAGCTTCCCGCCTCCACCAAAACGTATCATACCACGAGTCAGAGATATCCTCAAGAAAACCTGGTCTCTGACCTAATCACAAGCAAGGTCTCAATTAAAATAATAAACAAACATGATCAAAATCACAAACAAACAACCCTAAATCTAATTCTACTCTAATCTGTACCTCAAACTCCAAGGGCCTACGGTGGCTATCGGCCCAGTGTCGATGTCTGTCCTGCGCCACGAGAAGTCTGTCCCTGATGAGCTTCACCTTCTCGGCTGCATCAACAACCATCTCTGGCCCCAGTAAAGCTCGCTCACCAACATCATCCCAAGATAAGGGTGTACGGCACCTACGCCCATACAGAGCCTCGAAAGGTAACATCTCAATGCTGGCCTGGAAACTATTGTTGTATGCAAACTCCACCAAATAAAGATGATCCTCCCCGGAACCTCCAAAGTCCAGGACGCACGTCCGCAGCCTATCCTCAAGGGTCTGAATAGTCCGCTCTGACTGTCCGTCCGTCTGGGGGTGGTATGCAGTACTAAACTTGAGCTGAGTGCCCAAGCTGGTCCGCAGACTCCTCCAGAAATGGAAAGTAAAATGACTATCACGATCTGAGACGATGCTGACTGGAACTCCGTGAATCCTGACAATCTGCTACATATACATCTCCGCCAGCCTCTCTGTAGACGTACCCACCTTGAATGGCAAGAAGTGGGCCGATTTGGTCAACCTGTCAACGATGACCCAAATTGCGTCTTTTCCTCCTGGTGTGCGTAGCAATCCTGATATGAAGTCCATAGTGATATGCTCCCATTTTCACTCGGGAATGGACAGCGGCTGCAACAATCCACTGGACCTCTGTCGCTCTGCCTTGACCTGCTGACAGACCAAGCACCTAGCCATGAAGCGAGCCACCTCCCGCTTCATTCCTGACCACCAAACATGTTCCCGCAGATCTCGGTACATCTTGTTGGCACCCGGTGTATAGAGTACTGAGATCTGTGGGCCTCCTTCATAACCTGCACTCTGAGATCTCCGTTGGGCACACATAATCTGGAACCGTGCCTCAAGACACCATCCTCTGCAGGAGAAAACTCGCCCTCCAGCAATCCTGCTCGAACCTGCTCCTGGAGACACCGTAGAGCAATGTCCTCAAACTGTGCCGACTTGATCCTCTCCACCAAGTCTGACTAAATCTGCATCCCCCATAGCTGTATCTGCACTCCGGGCATGATCACCTCAATCCCAAGGCTCTCCAAGTCGGCAAGCAAATGCCGATCCATGGTCAAACACATAGCTGTCGAATACCTACTCAAGGCATCGGCAACCACGTTGGCCTTTCCTGGGTGATACTGAAGTAGGATATCAAAATCCTTTATCAACTCTAGCCATCTGCGCTGTCTCATGTTCAACTCCTTCTGAGTGAACACATACTTTAAGCTCTTGTGAGCTGTGAAGATCTCCACCCTCTCACCATACAGATAATGCTTCCACAGCTTCAGAGCAAATATCACTGCTGCCAGCTCCAGGTCGTGGGTAGGGTAGTTCTTCTCATGGGGACACAATTGCCTGAAAGCATAGGCAATCACCTTCTCATGCTGCTGCAAGACGCAACCCAGCCCCTTTCCTGAAGCATCACTATAAATAGTGAAACCACCTGATCCTGTCGTCAGCCGCTTCTTCAACTCATCAAAAGCTGCCTGATACTCCTCTGACCAAATATACTCAGCATCCTTCCGGGTCAACCGAGTCAACGGCTCTGCAACCCGGAAGAAATCCTGTACGAATCTCCGATAATATCCTGCCAGCCCCAGGAAACTCCTGATCTCTGCAACTGAAGTCGGCGCTGCCCATGCCTCAACTGCTACAATCTTCTTGGAGTTAAATGAGATACCATCTCCAGTCACCACATGTCCCAAGAAGTCCACCCGATCCAAGAAGAACTCACACTTGGAGAGCTTCCCGTAAAGCTGCTCCTTCCTGAGAATCTCCAGCACTTTCTTCAAATGCTCCTCGTGCTCCTCCTCAGTCTTGGAATAGATCAAGATATCGTCAACAAACACCACCACA
This sequence comes from Iris pallida, assembly GCA_029216955.1. Classification (NCBI taxonomy): domain Eukaryota; kingdom Viridiplantae; phylum Streptophyta; class Magnoliopsida; order Asparagales; family Iridaceae; genus Iris; species Iris pallida. The sequence goes on from JANAVB010024400.1 coordinate 6,201,036, forward strand.
AACTGATCCAGATACTGGTGGAACACCTTGTTCATAAGGTTCATAAATACTGCTGGTGCATTGGTTAGCCCAAACGGCATAACCAAAAACTCAAACTGCCCGTACCGCGTCCTGAAAGCGGTCTTGGGAATATCCTCCCTCTTCACCTTCACCTGGTGATATCCCGACCTCAGATCAATCTTGGAAAATACCCGAGCTCCGCTCAACTGGTCAAATAGATCGTCGATCCGCGGCAGTGGGAATTTGTTCTTGATCGTGAGGTTGTTGAGTGCCCTATAGTCAATACACATGCGTACTGACCCATCCTTCTTCGGCACGAACAACACTGGTGCACCCCATGGCGACGAACTCGAGCGGATGAAGCCCTTGTCCTGTAGCTCATCCACCTGCTTCTTCAGCTCCACCAGCTCGCTGTTGTTCACCCGATAGACATGCTGAGAGATGGGCTCCGCTCCTGGAACCAAGTCTATCGAGAACTCTATGTCCCTGTCTGGTGGCAGTCCCGATAACTCCTCTAGGAAAACATCCATATACTCTGCTATCAAGGGGTGTGGAATCGTCTGCTCCTCGACCGAGACTCCACAGAAGACTCCGCTGCTCTGCTCTGCCTGACGTCTGGAGTACTCGAACTCTGGCTCCCCTGGTGCTCTGAAGAGAACTCTACCCCCTTTGCAATCAATACTGGCATGGTGCCTGCTCAACCAATCCATGCCTAGTACTATATCGTAGTTCGGCAATGGCATTACGAGCAGGCTCACCTCCAACTTACGGCCTCCTAAAACCACTCTCTGACCCTTACAAACATCACTTACGAGGATAATGCCACCCCCGGTCGTGATCTTGTAAGTCCTAGGCAACGATTCAGCTATGGTACCGTGTCTAATCGTAAAAGATACTGATATGAAGCTATGCGAAGCACCGGAATCGAATAATGCAAATGCTAGACTGGAGTCGAAAAGAATCGAACCTGCGATCAGCTCTCCTGTCACCTCTGCATCTCCAGCTCCCATGGCGAAAGCACGCCCCTGCTGGCCTCCCCTGGCCTACTGCTAGTACTGGATAAACCTCTGCTGCTGCGTCGGCAGGGCTGGTCCCCTCTGCTGGCCTGTTGGAGCTCTGACTGCTGCTCTCTGGGCTGCTCGTCCCATGCGGCACTCCCTCATCTGGTGGTCTGCTGAGCCACACACCAGGCACTGGCCCAGCCTCTTTCGACACTCATTGAAGGTGTGCCCAGGCTTCTTGCAGTAGGCACAAGTACCACCCTGTCTCTGACCCTGCTGGTGCTGCCTCGGCTGCTGCTGCTAATGGACTGGCCTCTGCTGAATCGGCTGTGGCTGAAACTGCCTCAGCTGCTGATGCTGAAAGTGGGGCCTCTTGGCCTGGCCTCCGCTTCTACTGCTGCTGCCTCCAACTGGGTCTCTCTCCCTCTTGAGCCTAAGCTCAAGATTATTCTCTGCCAACAAGGCTCCTGTCAAGATCTCCTCGAACGTGGCATCCCGGTTGCCCTTGGTCAAGGACTTGACCTCCTTGACTAGACCCTTCCGGAACCACTGGGCCTTCGCCGTCACACTCAAGCCCTCCACAAACCTGCTGAGGCGGCCGAACTCCACGGCGTACTCCTCTACTGAGAGACTCCCCTGGACCAGGCTCTCGAACTGTGACTCCAAGGCTCTGAGTGCTGAATCTGGGAAGAACTTCTTCTTGAAGAAGCCCTTGAACTACTCCCAGGTCTGCCCAGCTACCCCCACCCTGGGGTTTGACTGATACCAGGTGCGAGCAAGATCTCGCATCCGGCTAGCTGCGGCCTCGATCTGAAGATCTGCTGGTATCCTGGCCAAGCGGAAGATCTCCTCTATATGCTCGATCCACTCATTGGCATATAGGATCCCCTTTGTCCCCAGAAAGTCTCTGGGGCTCATCTTCTGAAACTGCTCGATCCCCGGTGTCCTCGACTGCTGTACCACTGGTCGAGCTGCGACTGTCGTGACGGCCAACTCCATGCCTCTGTCCTGTCGAGCTTGCTGTCGGTCCATGAACTGCTGGAAATACACGAACATCTGAGCTGCGTCCACGCATCCTGGAGGCAGCTGCTAGAAGGGATCCTCTGGAATGACCGGGTCCTGCCTCCGAGTCGGTGGATGCATACCCCCTGCTGCGGCTGCCGAGGTCTCAATACGAGCTGAGGTGGCAGGAGCTGCAGTCACCTGGCCTAGCCGTACTGGCTGAGAGGTAGCAGTCCCCTCTATAGCATCCTCATGAATGGCACGCTGCGATCTAGTCTCTACCATCCTGAAGATAGACAAACAAGAGTAGCAATTTCTGAGTAAGAAGCGAAATAACAAAGGCAGACAATTATAATTCAAAGGATCACCTGACAAAAAGGATTTAGATGGCAATAAAAGAATTTTCCTAAAAAGTGATTGAGTACCTTAAAATTAATATCCTATATCCTATTGTAGGCTGTAGTGATACTCTAATTCGAATACCACTACACTTCTAGCAGACCTGCATGGGCCACCACTAAAAATGTGTCACGACCCGCACCCTAGAGTAAGGGCACGAGACGTGGGTACGTCCAGCCTACGCCGCAGTGTCGGTGGTAGAACACTGTCCTAGGTCAACAATCATCTAGCAATATATGTCTAAACAGTTTATACTCCCCGAATGGGGGTGACATAGCAGTAAAACTCAATCACAACTAGGGAAGAAATAGCACGATATGAAATAGAACTCAAGGAAATAAATAGATGAAAAGTAGTCTAAGATAATCCCAGCAATATCCAGAAGTACATGGTCTCAGATACAGAATGAAAGAATATATACAACTCTGAACTCTAAATAAAGTCTAGCTAAAACATGCCTCAAGACCACATAAAAGAAGATAAGCCTAACTAATCTAGACTAGGCAATCGGGGTGATATCCTCAGCTAGAGCTGGGTCCTCCTGAGGGTCCAGCTCGCAGGTGTCATCTAAGGCTGCCCCGTAGTAAGTATCCAGACCAGCCTCCTCCTCGTCCTCTGTAATATTTTCAACAGGTCCAGTCAGGACGGGAGCGAGTACAGTACATCTCAACAGTTCATAGCAGGTTAGAAGATATAATCATGCAGTAAAGTAAGATACAAGTACTGAAAGAAGTACAGTATGTAAACAGAGAGAGAAAGCTGTAATAGAAATATCTACAATAAATAGAGAGCTAACATGTGACTAGTGAGTCAGAGTACAATATAGACATGTAAATGGCATAGGAGATTCTGATGCTACACTATGGAAGAGATTCTGATACTACACTACTTGGATAGTATTCACATGTCTATTTCTACTCCCCCATACCCCCAATCAGAACACAAGGATCCAACCAGGTTATGTTATGATACTATGTAAGGCCCCCGAAGGGTGATAAGCCCCCGAAGGGTGGTAAGCCCCCGAAGGGTGGTACATAGTAGACCCATAAATGGGATAAGGATTCCAGGAAGACTCTGTGATCATAAGAGTATATGTCACAAGTGATCGAAGAACCAATAAAGCATAGTGATACGCCATGTAAGTGAAACACACAGAACATAGAGTACCCGATGCTCCCTAAGGATAATATCTCAAGAAGGGATCCATATAGTACCAATCCGTATGACCAACGTGACAGTACAAGTAAAGTAATCTACTGCAGAAAATAGTTCTAAGCAGGATATAAAATGATCAGAGAATGTACTCGCCTGGTATCTGAGTGTCCAATATGAAAGTATTGTCCGAAGAGTGGTGTCTGGCTCCTAATCAGAACAGCACAAGTCACAACAAGTCCAAAATGGTAAAATGAAGTCCTACTATGCATTCTACATGATTCTAGGTCAATCTAGGCCAAAGTCAACTCTTGGTCAACTCTGGTCAACTCTAGAAGTCAAACTAGGTCAACCAAGTCTAGACTAGGTCAAACTAGTCTACACTAGACTACATTAGTCTATACTAGGTCACTATGGTCTAAACAAGGCTATACTAGCTGACTAGACCCATATCAAGTACACAACTATATCAAGCCAATATACACTATCACACTCAATATACCATAGGCTACATTGCCACAATTCATGATGCATTTAGGCTCTAACCACCCTACCTTAATATATACGCAATATCTTTATTCAAATACACTATACATCTACATTATATATATAACATATACATTACATACATATGTATACATCCTATACATAAACTATATTTAGAAGACTAGGAATATATATATATATATATATATAGAGAGAGAGACAAGAGACTTGTGTGATGTGTCATACATGTGTGTACATGAAAGAGAGAGGGGAGGACTGTGTGTGTAATGTATATAACTGTGTGTAAGAGGAATTGACATGGTTTTGGTTAACAGGAACTTCCAATTCTATGCAAAAACCCCCAATCAATACACAAATGCAAAACTGAGAAAGGTGGACTGTCAAGTTCTAATGCCAAGGTAAAACCCAAACTTCATTCACAGACTTTGCATAAGGCTAATTCTAGATTGAAGTTCAATCAACTGCACAGGAAAATAGGAAAACCAATTTAAATTCATAAACTGAGAAAGTTCAGTTTTCATCCATAAAACCCAATTCCAAACTTCAGTCTTCACTCCTAACATTGCCAGGTTCATATCACATTAGGAGTCACCCATAGCTTCAAATAAGCTCCAGGAAAACAGTGTATTCCTTCTACATCAAACTAACCCATTCCCAGGTTTATACCATATGAGAAAACACCCAAAAGTCATATCGAACACAGAGGAAAACAGTATAAATAGTCACTGCTAACAGTTCAGCCATAAGCTAACCAATCTCAGTCTCAGGTTTGAATTAAACCTTTTACTCAACATGAACTCAGGAAATAGGAGTTCAGTTTTGAACTCAACTCCAACCAAAACAACTTAAATATTGAGAGACTTCACATAAAGCTCAGGTTATGGAGGGAAACTAAAATCAGTTATACACTAGTCCTGAAGTCTCAGTTTTCAGTTTAAGGAATCATTTATTGTATTTAAGGAAACAGGGAAAAGTAAAGAAAAAACATTATCAATAGCCCACAAACCACTACACAACTTAACCACAACTAGGTTACATAGAGAGGAACATGTTTAGAATCTAAAACCCAGCATTAATCATCATTTCAGAGGCTAAAATCAACAGACAAAATCATATATGAAATTTGGACAAAAAACTGGAAACTGAACATAACTCAGAAATTTATAACTTGACAAAACTCATTGAAAACATACTAAAATAACAATTAAAAGGTTGGTAAATGAAAAACCCCATGTGCACAAGCCCCACAATCACTTCGTGTCACCCAAGGCCGGACACGGCATGTCCAAAGCAAAGAACTCCCAAAACAGTCACACAGTGCACTGTCCAGTGCACTGTCTCGTGCACACGTGCACTTGCGTCGTGTGTACGACACAGGACACTACTGTGTCTCGTGGTCATCCACATAGGTAGCCCACCTATAGGGCTACCTCAAAGGCCAGCTGGCCAGTGTCCAAATCGTGTCAGTATTAGATACAAGTGTCGTATCAGTGACAAAGAAAAACCCGACTGAACAGTCAGGCAACCCATTGCAGAGCCTCATACGTGTCCGACACGACACGAGACGACTCGAGGCTTGGGGGCCCTCGTGTCAGACACTGCCCCCACCCCCTCGTGAAATCCTAGCTCGCCACGTGGCCTGTGCATAGTGCATGAGACCACGAGTAGCAAGGGATGCACTGCCTGTACGCATGCGTGTACACCCGCATGTGCACGTGTCCGATTCGATACGACGTGACACCAAAACCACGTCAGTCCACTGGAAACATGTAAGAAACATAAAAATAATATTTTCCAATCAATTACTTTCTAGAAATTAACCCGAAATGCCCTCACTGGCATTTCGACAAACACCTAGGCTACAGTCCTGATACGTGTCCAAATGGACACAAAACTTACAAAACCCGACACGACACCAATGCAGACACTTAGGGGACCCCTAGGTATTCCTAATCATGAAGACAAAACAAAATTTCATAGAGAAACGAGAAAGTTACCTAAGCTTAAACTTTCAAAAAAAACCCCTCTTTGTGAGCTCCTCTCTTTGTAGCCCAATCCAATCAAAACAACCTCAAACTGAGATGAGACCTTAGCAACAGCAAGAATAGTCATATTAGGATCTAATGGAATAAATTAGAAAGAAAAAGAAAGAGGAAAGGAGTTCTAGGAATTAAAATATAATAGAAACTAACCTTTCTAAAACTTGAGCCTTCCTAAGAAAAAGGCAACCCTAGATTTTAGGAGAGTATAAATATGGTGGTGATCCCAATGAGGATAGGGGTGGCCGGCCATCATTCCTAGGGATTAGGGTTTGGTTAATTTTTGGGCTTTGGGCCAAGTTACATAGGCTATGGTTTGATTTGATTAATAAGGACTCTAAATCATAAGCCATGACTTATGACTTTCTAATTTCTATTACTAATTAGGTTCTAATGACCAAACCAAAGATTAGGCTAGGTTAGACTAGAGTCATATATCCTAACCAAGTCCATACTAACTAGGGTTAGCTCCTAGGTTGGTCTACAAGGGTCCAAACTAGCCAAGACCAATCTAGTCCAAATAATTTCAAATAAATCCTAAAAATTCCCAAAAATTCAAATAAATTTTAGTAAATTTAAATTACCCCAAAAATGAAAAAATACCCTCACACTAGAAATATGGTAGTGATATCTTTAGTGGCTATTAATTGGTTACCTCTTCTTGACTAAAGATGACATTATTTGTCTTATGACGATTTTAAAAGCCTTATATACATTGAGCAGGGGGGAGAAATCCTTAGTTGATTTACCCCTAGATCTTTATATTATCTACTTTTATGCTATAAGTGCTTTGGAACTAGATACGCATATTTTGAGGGGGAGCAAATCAATTGATTCAATTTATTTATACCCTTAAATATGTCGTATAGCCAGTTCATCATGGACCCATAATTCTTCAATTTCATATCCTATTATTGTGGTCATGATAATTATCTTTTGTGAAGGATTTATGAGAGTGTATGCAAGTGTCTTTTTTTATTTATTTCTCTCTTTTATATAGATTAAATAAGTCATCTTGTTAATATTAACTTTCATATCTTATCTTGATGACTATTGTGCTTTCATTGTTTTGGCTTTCCTTATATGCTTAATTGATTTGGCTTTTTTTATTGAGGACTTACCTAAAATTCTTGTCTATCTATATTGGTAATACTTTGAGGGGGAGCATTCAAGTCGACTGAATTTCTTATTTTCAAGTATTTTTCTCCTTTACCTTCATGTTTATCTAAAAAGGTATTCATGTAGCATGGTAAGGTAATTGAGTTCAAATGCATGAACTTGGATAAGCATATAAATTTTGCAAATAATGAGATTAGTCTATATCAATTGCTCTATTTTTCATTGATCATTCCTTTATTTTGTTCTACTATCTATTTGTGGACAATTTTGACTTTCAAATGGCTTTTTGATCAATGTTTCAAGTTTATATTTCAACTGGTATTAAGTTTGTATCTTTCAATTATCTCACTTGGTATTTTTTTATATCAATTACTTTGCAATTATCTAATCCTCATGGGCTTTTGACTGAAATCCTTGATTAAAATCTTTTATTTGAATTGGTATATTGCCTCCTTCCAAAACTAGAGTTTTAATTCATATAATATTATGTTTTGGAGTTTCTTTCTTGGACTTCAAGTTGGTAAAACTATTTATTGACTGTTTCAATTTTATTTGTTTTACCAACTATATTGTGTTTTGACAAGTTATTTTCCATTTGGCACTCTACATTTGATATGTAGTTTCTATACTTGTCTTTACACACTTCTCCCATTGTTCTTCATTTAGTATTTCTTGATCATGATTGTCCATGTCTTCCTCATGCTCTGATTTATGTACTTAAGATTGATTTCCTTTTTTCTCTTAGTACGGGAGAGCCTATTTTGGGTCATGTCAAAGGGGGAGAAGTAAGTTTAAGTTTGTATTTATAAGTAATCTAAGTAGTATGCTTTCAGTAATATTGCTTACATCTTTTGTATATTAGTGATACATGCATCTATTGTGTCCATACTAAACTTAACCGATTTTCCATAATCAAAAAGGGGGAGATTATTGGCCCAATGATTGTATCATGTTTTTGAATATGGTTAATATGTTAAGTTTAGCATTTCTTTTTCACTAATCTTCATACTATCGCTACAATATTCCTACTTATACTTATACCTTTGGTGATATGTGCCTATTGGTTTACATATTATTGATATGAGCCTATCTATCTTAAATTTAATCGGGTTGCCAAAATCAAAACTATGTTTTTGATTGTGGTCATTCAATTAAGTTTAATCATTATGATATCACTAACATTTATGCTATCACCTTAGCACATAACTGAAACTTAGCATTGTCCTACTGTGCTTTATCTTATCATATTTGCTATATGTATATTGCTTTGTTCGTCTAACATGTACATGCAGAAAAGCAATAAGCAAGATCAATGTGGACATATGCAATAAAGAAATCATGGCGGGCCAAAGACGACGGATCCCACAAGATTTCTCTGAACCACCCGACGACATCTTCGGAGCCACGTACTCGGGGGTTTCGCTGCCCGGTCAGCGGACGGGGGTCGACGGGGCAGCACCCCTCGTCGGTGGTTTGGGGACGAAGCCCCCGAAAGGTATTCAGTTTTCACAAACTGGATAACTTTGGACAGCTGTCGCCAAGGGAAAAAGCCAACATCTATCAAGGAAAGAAGCCATGCCATGCCATCATCATTTCAAGACTCTGAAGAAGTCTGTACCTGCTGCAGTATTTCTAGAGTCTGTAATGAGCCTTAGGAATTTTTGTAAACACAAGAAATGGATGGTAAAATCGAAAGCTAGGGCAAAATTTAGCTTAGAATCATTTTCGGATGAAAACTGGCATACCGACGGTATACCGGTCCATATCGACGGTATACCTATTTTGTTCACAAAAAGTTTCTGTCTACAAAATCGGCATACCGACGGCATACCGGTTCATACCGACGGTATACCGTTTAGTAACGTTAAAATTCCAAAGGTCGAAAATCTGAGCAATTAATGATCCCAGCGGCTATATTTCTAGCCGTTACATTCCAGACCGGTATACCGACGGTATGCCGGTTCGCAAACTGAAAAGTTGTCTTGAGCTCTTTTCAATGCTTTCGTTATAAATAGCCTTGAACCCCTTCATTCAAGATGATGCTTTGAGCCTAAAAATTTCTAAACCACCAAAGCCTATCCACAAACAACTCTACAAAGCTTTCATTTGCCATCCACAAATTGTGTTAGAGTTATTGAGTTCTAAAAGTAAGATCTTCATCTTATTGTATAAGGAGATCAAAACCTATTGTGAAAGGTTAAAGTTGGAGAGTCTTCGTATCCAAACTCTCGGTTGAAGTTGGAGAGTCTTCGTATCCAAACTCTCGGTTGAAGTTGGAGAGGCCTTCGGATTAAAGCTCTCGTGTAAGAAGTTGGCGAGTTTTTCGGATCCAAACTCGTATGTAACTATTTACTCAAATAGTAGATTAAAGCCGGAGAGAGTTCTGGGATTGTAGTGCCTTTTGGGAGGATACCAGGATATATCGTGTGTCGGTATTGTCATTGCTTCTTCTCTTGCACTTATATTTTTAAATTGCCCATTAGATTGTGCTAAGTGCTTGATTAGTTAGCTTGACCCTATTTACCCCCCCTCTAGGGTTCCTACACTCAACTCCTTCCTAGCTGCCTGAGCTTCATGGGCAGCACCCAACGGGTCTTTGGAAGAAGAGGGTTTATTATTCTCTTGGCTTTCGATCCCATTCACGAGTATTTTTTTGGCCATTAAGTCTATCTTGGGATGGGGAGTTAGAGGTGTTATTCCCGAGGCTTAATTTTTGATAGAAAATAGAGAATCGAAACAATTGTTAAAATAGCAATAACGTTTTTGTAGCAATACTTCAAAGAAGGTGCACTCTGAGATCCTTGGAGGATTCTGGGTAACGAAAATCTAAAACAGATTTTGTTACAACAACAAACGAATGTAGAGCTTCTTTTAGGAAGGTACAAATCGAGTTGCTAGCAGCAGCAGCGATGAAAGCCCACAAGAGGTTTTTGAATAGATCAGAGAAGAAAAGAAAGAAAAAAGAAAGAGAAAGACAGCTTTGCTGGGGTGATTAGATCACCGTTGTTCAAAGCAAGATTTACCTATATACGATCCGCTTCCAGGAACCAGCAGTTATAAAAAACTTTTGGAACGCTCGTCAGTCAATATTTGAGACTTGAACGTGCTTCCTGGACTTTACAGACTCCTTTAACTCTCTTCTTGGTACATCTTCCAAAGGAGGCCAAGGGGCTCTATTTATAGAGTGGAGTGAGACTTCACATCTTCTCCTATCCGATGTGGGACTAAAAAACCAATACTCAAAAATAGAGTTTGATATTTTAGATCATTCCACAATCATCATAGAAGTGTGCCAGTCCATGCCTGCCCCCCGAACACTCCCGTGCATGCACGAGACATCCTGGAGTCCGTGTCGGAGTTCGAGTCCGCACAACAAAAATCAACTTACATCTTTGTTGGATTTAATCCTTTTTCCTTCTAGGAAAATACTCCTACAAGGCACACACTTGTGCCCCACCACACCTCATGTGCACACCTCAACACAAGAAATGCATTATATTGAGATACTCACCATTTGGTGTAGCCGATGTGGGTCAATCTTTCCTAGTCCAAAGGCAAAAATACCAACAATCCTCCACATATCTCAATATATGGGTTGAGCATTCCCTACAGTGACTGCCCATCATACATTAGGAAAGATGTCGCTACGACTTGAATCTTCCCGTATAGGTTAAATAACATCATGATACAAGAATGGACTAAGCCTTGAATTCTGCACCATAACTGTAATTCTTTCCACTCATATAATAACATCAACTGTGCTTCTGGCTGTACATTAAAGGCCTTGTACCAGCCTGGTTTTATTTTGGGCATCTACAAGTTTACCCTCAAGAGACGGCCTGATATCTCTGTCCATACACTATATGTGAGTTCTTTATCAAAGAGACATGGCATGAAGCCTTGCGCTTCCCTTGCGGTGCTACTCCACTATGACATGGCCTAAAGCCGAGGCATTACCCCTTTCGGGAACCTCATCGTAGTGTCATACTACTGTAGCATGAGATCCCATCCTCTTTGTAGTATCATACCATCCGGCATGAAGCCTTAGGCTCCTTTGCGGTGTTACGTCGCAACGATATAGCTTGCAAGGCCGAGGCTTCACCCATATCCGAGTAACTCATCGTGGTGTCGTGCCACTGTAACATGAGGAACACCTCCCCTTTGTAGTGCTGGCTACCCCTCTTTAATTTTATTATACAACATTAGGCTACCTGCCTATTTGCGGTGCAACGCCGCTGTGACTTGGCTCACAAAGCCGAGGCATTGCCCCTAACAGAAAACCTCATGGTGGAGTCACCCCACTATAGCATAGAGTTACACTCCTTGTAGTGCTACGCTACCGTGCTTCCTTTAAAGCACTCCAGGCATTCACTCTACCTGAGAACTCATTAAGGCATTTAAGCCAACCTTCCCACAGGATCCATTTTCCGCAGAAAATAACAGTAGACAACAGTGGTTGCAGGTCCGTAACCTTTCCATGCCATAAAGGACAAGTACCCACTGTTCCTGATATTCTTTCGGTTAATAGTCCTCCCTTGAACCAAAAGCTAATTGTCTAGTAGATTTCTCTTTGAACTAATATCATAAAACTTTATGGTAGGAATGTAATAACACAATATCAGATGTCTTCACGCCCATTTTACAAGCTGTGTCATCGACCAGCTGGCGCTTGAGACCCTTGTTGAACGGATCCGCCAGGTTCTCCTGACTCCGAACACCAATCACTGCAATAACACCCCTCTTGATGAGATCGTGTACTGCCCTATGCTTTAACCGCACAGTCCTCTTCTTACCGTTGAAAAGGTCATTTGGTGCCACCGCCGCAGTCGCCTGGTTGTCGCAGTATATCAGTATCATCGGTATTTGCGTCCCAACTATTAAAAGATCATACATGAGCTCCCGAAGACATTCTGCTTCCTCCACTGCAGTTTCAAGTACAAAAAACTCAGATTCCATGGATGACCGTGAGAGCATAGTTTGCTTCTTCGATTTTTACGATATAACAATTCCATCCATTGTGAAAATATATCAACCTGTGGACCTCTCGTTCTTTACTTCTGAGCACCAGCTGGCATCACTGAAGCCTTCCACTACCGGTGGATCTCTGCTGTAGTGCAGTGCATATGTCTGAGTCTTCTTGAGATATGTCATATCCAGATTCACAGCTTTCCGCTGCTCAATGCCTGGGTTGCTCGTGAAACGACTCAGCATTCCTCAGGCAAAAGCAATGTCAGGCCTTACGGAAGTAGTAGCATACATCAAACTATCGATTATGCTTGCATACTCCAGCTGCCTGATGCTTTCTCCTGAATTAGGCTTCAACTTCAGATCATATCTGTATGGCATATCGATCTCTGGAAGATCCTGATACTCGTAACGAGTGATCAACTTCTCAACATAATGAGACTGTGACAGTGCTAGTCCAGTATCTGTCTGGATGATCTTGATCCCTAAGATCACATCAACTTCCCCTAAGTCCTTTATACTGAACTTGCTCAAGATGAACTTCTTTGTCTCCATGACACGGCCTATATCCGTACCTTGGATCAGCATGTCGTCCACGTACAAACAAACGATCACACCTCTTCCATCAGCGAACTTCGTGTAAACATATTTGTCCGTATCGCTGACCATGTAGCCATTTGACCTTATAACCTTGTCAAATTTCTCATGCCACATCTTGGGAGCTTGCTTTAAACCGAACAGAGATTTCACCAACTTACAGACTTTGTCTTCAAAACCTCTGATGACAAATCCTTCTGGTTGTTGCATATAAATCTCTTCGGTCAACTCGTCATTTAGGAATGCCGTTTTCACATCCATCTGATGTATCACCAGCTTGTGTATTACTGGAAGTACAATTAACAATCTGATGGTTGTCATCCGGGCTACTGGAGCATAGGTATCAAAATAGTCGATCTCATGCTTCTGAGAAAACCACTTTGCCACTAGCCGGGCCTTGAACTTGTCAATGGTTCCATCAGCTTTCATCTTCTTCTTGAAGATCCACTTGCATCCGATGGGTTTTGCTCCTTCAGGAAGATCAACCAACACCCAAGTATTATTTGAGGTGATGGAATTGATTTCATTGTCAATCGCCTCCTTCCAGAAAATTGTGTCTCTGGTCTTCATCGCCTCATCATAGGTAAGCGAATCTGCTTCCACATGATAGGTGACAAAGTCATCTCTGAAATTCTTTGGTCTTCTCGCTCGCTTCGTCGATGGCTCAGCGAGTTCTGGTTCAATTGTTGTCTCCTCACTAACAACTTTATTTTGGATTACCGGCTCAATGGAGATCTCAGCCTCCATTGTACCTTCATCATTCTTTGGAATATCTGTAAGAACAATGTTCTTGTGTCTTGTAAACTTATCTTCAAAGTATTCTGCATCGTGAGATTCGATGTTATGATTTGATTCAATATCAAGGAATCTTCAAGCATCACTCTTCTCGGCATATCCCAAGAAGATCGTCTTCATAGTCCTTGTTTCCAGCTTCTGAATCTTCAGATCTAGGAGCTTGACATAAGCCAGACACGCCCACACTCGAATGACATTCAAGTTAGGTCTGACTTTGAACTAGAGTTCATGAAGAGTTATATTCGAAGTTGCATATGACACTCTATTCAGAATAAAAGTGGTCGTCAATGCAGCTTCTCCCCAGTAGTATTTAGGAAGGCCCGAAGTTGACAATATCGAGTCCATCATTTTTGCTAACGTTCTGTTCTTTCTCTCTGCTACTCCGTACGATTGAGAAGAATACAGAGCATTAGTCTTATTGATGATTCTATGTTCTTTGTAGAATGATGTAAATTTATGAGACCGATACTCTCCGCCTCGATCACTTCTTAGTCTTTTGAGTTGTCCAGTTTTCTATTCAGCTTCGGCTCTGAACTCCTTGAACTTCTCGAACACTTTGTCTTTAGACTTGAGCAAGTAGACGAACGCGTACTTTGAGAAGTCATCGATGAAGGTTATAAAGTACTTTATCATGGCCTTTGTAGAGAATAGCTTGAAGTCACAGATATCTGAGTGCACTAACTCTAGAAGATCTGTGCTTCGATTGACCCGATGAAAGGGTTTTCTAGTGATCTTCGTCTGAGCACATACTTCACACTTCTCTACCTTACCCCCATATTTGGAGATAAGTCCTAGACTAGACATTTTATGTATTCTTTTACAATGAATATGTCCTACCCTATTATGCCACAACTCGAGAGAATAATTAGAACGAGCGATTGTATTGATTACATTTGACTGCTTTTACAAGCTGAATTTTAAACATTCCTTCGATTTGAAAAGTCTTTTTGAAGTATGTTCCCTTTTTTGACATCACCATCTGGCCAGCATTGATATCCACCCTCAAGCCAGCGTTGCTAAGCAGGCTCCCAGAGATCTGGTTCTTGGCAATCACCGGAATATGCTTCACACCTTGTAGCGTCAGAGTGTTCCCGAAAGTAAGTTTCAGCTCCACAGTCCCAATCTCCAGAACTTCAGCTTGGGCTTAGTTCGCCATGATAACTTTCTCAAAAGTTGTCTGGTACGTGACGAACCATTCCTTGCCAAAGCAGACATGGAAGGTCGCACCAGTGTCTATCCACCTGTCAGAGTCAGCCCCCACAACTGTTACCTTGCTAGGCTCACCTTGCTCAGCTTGTTTGGGCTTGGATTTGTATTCATTCTTGTAGTGACCCTTCTTGCAACATTTGAAGCAAGTCACGTGGGACTTGGACTTCTGTTGCTTGAACGAAGGACCCTTCACTTTCAGATTAGTGGAGTCCTTCTTCTTGTGATGAGAAGCCACTTGCTTTTTCTTGAACTCTCTTGTCGGTACCAAGTTGGCCTTAGCCAGTTGTTTGGACAGAGAGTCCATCTTCTGTTGAGATCACATTTCGTCCTCAACGTGGATCTCTTATAGAAGATCTTCCAAGCTAATGTCCAGCTTCTTCTGATGCATTTTAGTATAGAAGTTGCTTCAACCAACAGGAAGCAAACTTGTCGACGAGGGGCATCGTCTCGTCATCCAACTTCTGGCGCAACTTTAGGAATTCCTTCACTTGAGGTAGCATCGCCATCTCGTCTTCGAAGATCCACTTGTGGTACTTCTCAACGATGAAGATTTTGGATCTGTTCTCATCATCTTCATATATCTTACCCAAAAAATTCTAAACCTCTTTGGCCTTCACCTTTTTGGAATATGACTCTGCCAGAGAGTCTTCCATAGAATTGATAATCAGCAGTTTACAGATGTTGTCTCTCTTCCATTTACTCTGCTTGACGAGTGCAGCAGCAATAACATCTGCAGTTCCTCCTTCTGGAATCGTCGGTTGATCCTCAATCAACACATGGTCTACGTCCGCGAGTTGAAGATTAAGGGTGACCTTCCTCTTCCAGATTTGGAAATGTTCTCTGTCGAATTTCACTAACTTGTTAAAGCTGGTATCAATGAGAGACGTACGAGAGTTTTTCATCTTCTAATCTTGCTTTGAGATTATTGATGAGAACGTAAAATGTTATATTTTTATCCCTTAGTGTTCACCATTTTATGCTCATTTTATGACTAAAGGTACTGATTATATTTATATTTTGCTTTAGGATGCAATTGGAGACACTATGTGCAAAATGGAGCTAAAATGCAATTCTGGACAGTTTTGACACCTTTCACCAAAATGGGCATAACTTTCTCATCCGAAAAGTAATGGAGGTGATTCAAATAAGACACAGGGCTACAACTTTTATATTTTGTGTTTTTCGCAAATCAAGCTGCATCATGGACGAAATCAGACTTGAAGTTAGGTCAAAGATGTTGTGAACAAAAATAGGAACCAAATAACCATTTCCCTACTTGTTCTATGACTTATTCTATTTGGTTTGAGAAGTTGTAACTTTTAAAGGATATGTGGGGAGATATTGTGGGCTTGACACAAAAAATTTATGGGGTATAAAAGGGGGTAGAAATCATGAGAAGGCACAACACAACTCTTCTTCTCTTTCTCCAACTTTTCTTTTCAAGTTTTGAAGAACATGTGCGGCTAGAAGTCTTCTTGGTCGAAGTGTACGGAAGCCTTGGAATCAGTAAACTTGTGAGATCTAAATTGCTTTATATATTTGAGTTATACTTTGAATATTGAATGTTTTTCTATGCCAACTTTTATGATTGTTTTGTTTAATTAGTAGGAGGCCTACTAGTTTATTATTCATTTCGATCTACCGCTAAATTAGATATCAAATCCGTAATAGTTTGATGTTTCTAATTTGTGAAACAACCAAGCTTTAATAAACTGCTTTGTTTTATTAGATCTTAGGAGAAAAATGTGTGACAAAATTAAATGCAACCGCTTGTGCTTGTATTATTTTGCTTTATCGATCTCTTTGTTCTTTAAGAACTTGCTAGATTAAATCTATAGCGCTTGTCTTAGATTATTTAGTAAGTAAAGTTAATTAGGTCGCTTGTATCTGATTAACTAAGCCTAAGAGAGATAGGAAGATACTTCCAACGGAAAATGTTCAAAGTATGATTAAATTTATGCTTGCATCAATGATCAATTTTATGATTTCCAATGGTGAATGTTCACTGAGACCAATATTTGTTCCTTGATTGATTTTAATACTTTAATTGCTTTAGCTCTTCTTAAATTTTCTTTTCAAAACTCTCTCCCCCAATCTTTGTTCACATAGCATAAAATTTATACTAATTACTCTCCGTGGGATCGATCCTTACTCTCTCTACTACATATAATTTTAAGAGTAAGGTTTTATTTTTGGGTGCCTGCGACAGCACACCAAATTTTGGCACCGTTGCTGGGGAGTAATTTTAGTTAATTTTTGTGCTTTTGTGATCTTTATTTCGTTCTTGTAATAAAATAATTTTTTCTATTAGCAAAAAAAAAAATAACAGGACATGATGACCAATTCTCAACAATTTGGCACTTGGCTGGATCTTCCATCTAGGCACGCTAACGAGATAAATGTTTCTTCTCTTCAACAACAAATTGGTAGTTTAACTTTTCTCGTTCATCAATTGGTTGCAGGTGGTAACATGCAAACAACAATGGCCTATGAGATTTATTCAATAGTAGGGCATCCAACTGATATGTGTCCAATACTTGAAGATGAGCCCAATGTAACTCAAAATTTTCCAAGTTACCAGCAGTATAAGCAACCATATCCCAATGGACAACAATCGGACCAAACTTATAATTCTGGTATGTCTCTAGAAGATATTGTTAAGTCTAGACGAAGGACAACATCCAAAGTTTGAACAATCAAATGAGTCAAATGGCTACAACAATTAAAAAGTTGGAGGCACAAAGTTCGGAAAAATTATCATCTCAAGCGATAATAAATCCGAAAGAAAATATAAGTACACTCGTTTTGAGAAATGGTAGAGAGGTTGACAACATAGTAAAAGAAGCACCTACATTGCCAAAACAAGAAGAAGAAAGAAACAGCGTTGCAGATGCAAACATTCCTAATGACGACGTAGTACCTAATGCACATGAAGTTTTTGAACTTAATGACAAAGATGGATTCAATATTGTCGTCAGCGAACATCTCAAGAAAAGAATGTGGAGCCAGCCTTGACTAATAATTTGCATAAAATTGTTGCAGGGTTGAATAATTTTAAAAAAAGACAACAATCAGGTAATATGCCTTATATTTCATTATCGATTTATGACAAAAGGCCTTTATCCTCTATTTTGTAGGCCTCTATTCAAGATGTAAAATCTTTGCGTAGTTGTCTCAAGTGTGCATAGAGTCGAGCCAACGACGTATTAAACAAAGGTGCTGCTTGGGAGGCAACCCAAGGGGAGTTTGTTCTTATTCTTGCATTTTTATTTTTGTTTGTTTTTATCTTTTCTTTGCATTTAGACTTTCATTTGTGACAATGTCAGTTTTAAATGTGGAGGAGGGGATTTAAATTATTTTAAGCAGTTTCTATTTTTTTATTGTTAAAATAAATGAGTTTTTTTTGTGGGTTTCAATAAAGTTTCATTTTATTTTATTTTCAAAAAAAAAGTTTTGTTTTTTTTTTGTGATTTTCAATAATTTTGTTGTTGTGTATGTTATGAACAAGAGTTAACAAAGTTTTAAAAAAAATCATAACATGATTGAATAAATACTCTTTTCAACTTAGAATTAATTAGTATAGTTATTTTCCTTGAGAATGGTTGTCACTAAATTTGGTAGACAAAAGTCGGTGAGATTTTGAGCCTTTAGACTGACACATCAGTCTTACTATTTTCTTTGATGAGAGATATTCTTTCATGGACTTGTTTTTCTAGAACTTGCTTTGATTCTCTTCAAGGTCACATCAACACATGCATACATGAACATGATTAAGGCAATTTTTTTGCGCTACTTAAGCCAAATAGCCTTCCCTGAAATTATTTTTCCTCTGGTTGAAACCCTTTGAGCCTTATTGCTTTTATTTTTGTGAACCCATATTACATGCTTTAACCTGAAAAAAAATCCTTACCTAGGCCAGAAAACTAGTAGAGCATTATGATATGTATGGGTGTATAAAAATAAGTATGGGGGTACCTGAATTTCTAGTTGGGCTACATATTTTTATTCTCAAATTCTTGAGTTCCATCATGAAAAAAATGAAAAAGCGAAAAAAATGATGAAAATAAAAAAAAGAAAATGAGAAAAAGATGATGAAAAAAAGAAAGAAAGAAGTAATGAAAAAAAAAATGGTGGAGGAATTTACTTTTGATATTCATTTTCATATTTCTTCCTCCAATTCCAATAAAGGGGTATGTTGAATGCTTTAAGGTCAATTTGAAGACGCTAAATGGGGTGATTGGTTTTACATATTTTATACATCCGAGCTTGAGTTAAATTATTTTTGCTCCACTAGTTTTGATGGCTTTTGAGCTACACTCCCAAAATATATCCTACCTTAATCCTAAGCCCCGCTAAACCCATAAAAAGTCCTTATGATTTGTGTTATGCATGTGATCCAAGTGGTGGAGAATGAGAAGATATGCAAGCTTATGGTAGATCATTTCTATTGGAATGAATCTGAGCGAAACACATACCCTTCAAATATACGAGAGTTGAGTGTTTATTCCCGCGAGGATCTACCAATTTAGTTTACTCTATCTTCAAATAAAATTACTTACTAAGTAATTATAAGTTGTTTAAGAATATATTTTCATGATATGTTATGAGTTTTGAAGAGCATGGTTATTCTTTATTTATGAGATTACAACCTTGATTTTCGTTTTAAAATAAATAAATAAATAAGAGTTTTTTTCGAGGACGAACAAAAGTTAAGTGTGGAGGTATTTGATGAGAACGTAAAATGTTATATTTTTATCCCTTAGTGTGCACCATTTTATGCTCATTTTATGACTAAAGGTACTGATTATATTTATATTTTGCTTTAGGATGCAATTGGAGACACTATGTACAAAATGGAGCTAAAATGCAATTCTCGACAGTTTTGACACCTTTCACCAAAATGGGCCTAACTTTCTCATCCGAAAAGTAATGGAGGTGATTCAAAAAGATTTAAGCTAAGACACAGGGCTACAACTTTTATATTTTGTGTTTTTCGTAAATCAAGCTGCATCATGGACGAAATCAGATTTGAAGTTAGGTCAAAGATGCTGTGAACAAAAATAGGAACCAAAATAACCATTTCCTTACTTGTTCTATGACTTATTCTATTTGGTTTGAGAAGTTGTAACTTTTTGAGGATATGTGGGGAGATATTTTGGTCTTGACACAACAAATTTATGGTGTATAAAAGGGGGTAGAAATCATGAGAAGACACAACACAACTCTTCTTCTCTTTCTCCAACTTTTCTTTTCAAGTTTTGAAGAACATGTGCGGCTAGAAGTCTTGTTGGTCGAAGTGTACGGAAGCCTTGGAATCAGTAAACTTGTGAGATCTAAATTGCTTTATATATTTGAGCTATACTTTGAATATTGAATGTTTTTCTATGCCAACTTTTATGATTGTTTTGTTTAATTACTAGGAGGCCTACTAGTTTTTATTCATTTCGATCTACCGCTAAATTAGATATCAAATCCGTAATAGTTTGATGTTTCTAATTTGTGAAGCAACAAAGCTTTAATAAACTGCTTTGTTTTATTAGATCTTAGGAGAAAAACGTTTGACAAAATTAAATGCAACCGCTAGTGCTTGTATTATTTTGCTTTATCGATCTCTTTGTTCTTTAAGAACTTGCTAGATTAAATCTATAGCGCTTGTCTTAGATTATTTAGTAAGTAAAGTTAATTAGGTCGCTTGTATTTGATTAACTAAGCCTAAGAGAGATAGGATGATACTTCCAACGGTAAATGTTCAAAGTATGATTAAATTTATGCTTGCATCAATGATCAATTTTATGATTCCCAATGGTGAATGTTCACTGAGACCAATATTTGTTCCTTGATTGATTTTAATACTTTAATTGCTTTAGCTCTTCTTAAATTTTCTTTTTAAAACTCTCTCCCCCAATCCTTGTTCACATAGCATAAAATTTATACTAATTACTCTCCGTGGGATCGATCCTTACTCTCTCTACTACATATAATTTTAAGAGTAAGGTTTTATTTTTGGGTGCCTGCGACAGCACACCAATTATTATTCTCGAGGCTCAATTTTTGATAAAAATAGAGAATAGAATAGTTGTTAAAATAGCAACAACGTTTCGTAACAACACTTCAAAGAAGGTACACTATAGAGATCCTTGGAGGATTCTGGATAACGAAAATCTAAAACTGATTTTGTTACAGCAGCAAACAAATGTAGAGCTTCTTTTAGGAAAGAATAAATCGAGTTGCTAGCAGCAGTAGGGATAAAAGCCCACAAGAGGTTTCTGAATAGATCAGAGAAGAAGATAAAGAAAGAAGAAAGAGAAAGGCAGCTTTGCTGGGGTAATTATATCGCTGTTGCTCAAAGCAAGATTCGCCTATATACGATCTGCTTCCAGGAACCAGCAAGTTCTAGAAAACTTCTCTAACGCTCGTCAGTCAATATTTGAGACTTAATCGGGCTTCCTGGACTTTACGGACTACTTTAACTCTCTTCTTGTTGCATCTTCCAAAGGAGGCCAAGGGGCTCTATTTATAGAGTGGAGTGTGACTTCACCACTTCTTCTATCCGATGTGGGACTAAAATACCAATAATTAAAAATAGAGTTTGATATTTTAGATCATCCAACAATCAGCATAGAAGTGTGCCAGTCTACGCCTACCCCCTGAACACTCCCGTGCATGCACGAGACATCCTGGAGTCCGTGTCCGAGTTCGAATCTGCACAACAAGTGTTTGCCATTGATTATAAAAGAACAGAACAATTATATCGGAGGACTGGACTTTTACTTCATAATACAAACTCGCTCGTACAAAGAAAGCCTAGGGACAAAAACCTAGGTACAGCAATCTAAGTACAATTGTTTAGTTTTTTCTGGGGGTGACGGTAGGGGCTCGGGAAAGCGACGACAGCTCTGCCTTACAATTGTTTAGCCTTGGCTCTGGTGAAGAAATGCTCTTGGACGTGTGGGGAGACTCCCTTGCGCCTTCGGTTGCTAGATCTCTGGATGTCTCTGTAGTGCTCTCTCCTTTTTTTCGCTCTCTCTCTGCTCTTCTGCCTCCTGCAAGGGAATGGCACCTTGCTATTTATAGTAATGGGGTGTGCTCATTAGGGTTTGCAAATGATTGCCTCCTTCAGAAGTTGGCGGTTAAGGATCACTTAATCTGGGCTATTCATCTTGAATATAATAAATTTGAGCAATTAATGTGATTGCATCAAATCTTCGTGGGCAACAAATGTTGATTGCCATGAATATTCGTGATTTGTGATAGCCTGCCACGTGTCCAATTCGCTTGATTTAATTTGATCTGGGCAATTATGACGATCGCAACAAATCTAATTTTGTTAGGATTTGTTAGCACCCATAGTTCCAGGGAAGATAAGACTGTCACGTGTCTCAATTATCGCGAAGAGCGCCACGTGTCTCAAATGGACCGTCCTGGTAGAGCCGCATATGGGTGGTCCTCTCAGCCGCATGAAGCATACAGCCGCATGAGGATGGGCAGCCGCATGAGGATGGACAGCCGTACGTGGATGGACAACCACATGGGGATAGACAGCCGCATGGGGATAGGCAACTGCATGCAGATGGGCAGCCGCATGGGGATAGGCAACCGCATGCAGATGGGCAGCCGCATGCAGATGGGCAGCCACATGGGGATAGGCAGCCGTATGCAGATGGGCAGCCGCGTAAATACAGCGGCCGCATGGAGTGGCCTCGGGACTTGGTGGATTTTACCAGCTGTAAGGAGATTTTCTTCTCTTTTCTAGGATCACACCATCATGTCAGAGTCATTATTACGTCCTTATGTCAGAGCTGTCATAGCTATTATTTGTCAGAGCAGCCGTCAGGACATTAAATGTAGCCGAATGTAGAGAAGAACTGTTGAAGGCCACGTGGCTTCTTTCTGAGCCGCATGGATCCTTGAGCCGCATGGACTCCTGAGCCGTATGGACTTCTGAGCCGTATGGCAATCCTGAGCCGCATGGGGATCCTTCTGTCGGAGCCGGATAGGCCTTTCTTTATTCTTTTTCATGCTTCTACAAGACCCCCTTCAAATTTTCAATTAGCAAAATTGAAATACTTTGAATAAGAAGCATGGCCATGTAAAAACTCTTTGGGCCGCATAGGATGTTCTGGCCGCATGGATGTCTCAGCCGCATGGCCTCCTCAGCCGCATGGCCATCTGGGCCGCATGGGCTGCTTGGCCGCATATGCTCCTTGCCACGTCTTCATGCCACGTGTGCAAATCTTTGCATTGATTGCCTTTGATTTACTGTCAGATTTAAACCCGCTTTTTGGGGTAGGATCCCAAGAGTTTAGCCTTGAATAGTCGGATCGCTTTGATAACCGAAGAGTCGGTTACACTGCACATGGATCGATGCGTCGGTCTATGGGTTCTGCCTACAAATAGAAGCGTGTTTGGGACGAAGAGACTTCTATATTCTCTCTCTGTCTTCGATTCTTCTTGCCCAAGTTTTTCTTATCTTCGTCTTCCTTCTCTGATCATCATCAGATAACAATGGCTCCCAAGTCCTCCAAGGTTGCGACGAAGCCTGCGACGAAGGGAAAGGGAGTGGCCTCCACATCGGCAGCGGCGCCTAGGGTTCATACCGACGCTCACCTTGTCATTAAGGGTAAGGTCTTGGGAAGATCATCTACTTTGAACCCCTAACGAAGACGGCTCTATTGTATGCTTTATGCACAAGCCTTTAATACGTCTTTTACCGAACTGTTCAAGCTGTATGGGCCGCACGTGCATCCCACGTTCGAGCTGCATGAGGGTATATCCCATGTCCGAGCCTCATGGGAGTTGTCTAGACGCTTCACAAACTGGTCCGCATGATGACCCATTGAACAGAGCCGCATGAGTCCCCCTGAATCGTGCCGCATGGAGCCCCCATTAAACGGGACCGCATAAGCTCGTCTGGAGTGGGCCGCATGAGGCTCCGACCATCTCCTAACTTTGTTTCTTTTTATCATTGATTCTTGCAGAAACCCTGCCGAAGGCTGAGATCATTGTGAAGGAAGAGCTGCCGCCCCCTTTCAAACAAGAGTCATCGCTTGTTAAAGAGGAGATAATACCAAAAATAGAGGAACAACAAGGAGAGCTGGCCCCCATTGCTGTAAAGGAGGAGCCCCAGTCTGACGGCGGTAGTACTGGGAGTTCTGACCTTCCTACTTCGGACGAGGATTTTGCTCAAGTACATCCTTCATATACGAAATGGTTGAGGGATTGGTATATGTGCCCCCGCAACTAGGATTCGTGGGCTCTCACAAATGTCCGTCTTTTGTCTTGATATTTCTGTCTATTTTTAGCTGCAGTTTGTGTTTTTCTTCTATTCGACATCAATGTAATCTTTTTCCTTCTTATCTGAATGAAATGATAGAGAACCTTTCTGGCTTGCTCGTGAGATGTAGTCATGTGAATGTAACCGCTTTTGAATGGCCGAAATACATTCGCTCTGTTCTTTGTTTTGTAGTAGTTGCCCCAATGAGAGACATTTTGTGGACCTATTATCCTTGGCGTGCCCTAGTTTTGGGTACGGATAATAAGTCGAAAGGGAACCAGCATACTTACTCAGAGGTAATGAGGACATGGCAAGTATGGGGATTTTACCGCGGAGTCTTCCTACTCAGATGTAATGAGAACATGGCAGGAGTGGACTCAGCGGAGGATATTTGTGGTCAACAGAGGACATTTATGGACCTATTATCCTTGGAGTACTCCGGTTTTGGGTACGGATAATAAGTCGAAAGGGAACCAACATACTTACTCAGAGGTAATGAGGACATGGCAAGCATGAGGGTTTCTTCGATGGAGCCTTCCCACTCAGAGATAATGAGGACATGGCAGGAGTGAGCTCCATGAAAGGGTACATAGAATGACTCAGAGGTAATGAGGACATGGAAGATCTATGTAGAGGGGTGATTTGTTTTTGGCGGAAGTGAGATGACTCAGAGGTAACATCGACGTGGTCGTTTTGGAAATTTTGTGGATCTGTTACCCTTTTTGTGCACTGAGAGTGCGGGTAGTGGATCATGAGGAAGGAGCTCTTTCAGAGGAATAAGTTCAGAGATATGGTCATACATGACTTACTACCAAAAAGTGTGGCCGGAATGTAAGTTCAGAGGTACCTACGGGTACATAACTCAGCAATCTGGGATATTTGGAGGAAAAGCATGAGTTCAGGGGTACCAGAGGGTACATAACTCTGTAATCTGGGATATGGAAGAAGAATGTGAGTTCAGCGGTACCGGCGGGTACATAACTCAACAATCTGGGATTTTGTGAATGTGAGTTCAGCGGTACCGGCGGGTACATAACTCAATAATCTGGAATTTAGGGAATGTGAGTTCAGCGGTACCGACGGGTACATAACTCAATAATCTGGAATTTGGAGAATGTGAGTTCAGTGGTACCGGCGTGTACATAACTCAATAATCTGGAATTTAGAGAATGTGAGTTTAGCGGTACCGACGGTTACATTACTCAATACTCTGAGATTTGGAAAATATGAGTTCAGCATTACCGACGGGTACATAACTCAATAATCTGGAATTTGGAGAATGTGAGTTCAGCGGTACCGGAGGGTACATAACTCAACACTCTGGGATTTGGAGAATGTCGTTTAGACATAATATTTCTTCAGGAACTTGCCGTTGACGGGCAACATGAGCAAGTCTCCGTTTTGTTTCGCGAGGCGGTAAGCACCGTTGGAGAATACAGCCTCAATGATAAATGGCCCTTCCCACTTTGGCTGGAATTTGCCGGCAGATTTGTGAGCCATAACCATCGGCCTACGAACTGCCAGAACGAGATCACCCACTTGGAATGTTCTGATTTTAACCTTCTTGTTGAAGGCTACGGAGATGCGTGCTTGATATAGCTCGATCCGTTGCTGAGCCAAGAGGCGCTTTTTATCTAAGGCCTCCAACTCTTGTAGCCGGTGACGGTAGTTATCGTCTGTCGTCAATTGGTAAGTGAGAGCGACACGGAGCGAGGGTATTTGAGTCTCTAATGGGAGAACTGCCTCACTCCCGTACCCCAGGGAGAATAGTGTGTTCCCGGTGGCTGTTCAGACTGTAGTACGGTACGCCCATAAGAATTCACCAAGCTTCTCGTTCCAGTCGCGTTTATTGGATGATACGAACTTTTTGAGCAACTTGATGATGGTTTTGTTGAATGCTTCTGCCAACCCATTCGCTGCCGAATTATATGGCATCGAAGTAATATTCTGAATTCGATGCTTGTCGCAGAATCGATAGAAGGCGTGGCTTGCGAACTGCGGACCATTATCGTGGATGATCCTTCGGGGCAGTCCAAAGCGATAGATGACGTGATGCTTGAGGAAGCTGATCACGTTTGAAGTCTTCACTTCTGCAAGCAGAACATCTTTCGCCCATTTGGAGAATTAATCAGTGATTGCGAGAATGAAACGATGTCCTCGGGAAGAAGGTAGAGTTATCGGACCGATGATATCCATTCCCCATGCTTCGAATGGCCAGGATGCCACTATCAGATGTAGGAATTTGGATGGCTGGTGGATGAAGTCCGTGTGTACTTGGCAGGCTTTACACTTTCTTGCATAGTCTATTGCATCTGCTACCATCGTGGGCCAGTAGTAGCCCATTCAGCGAAGACGGTCTTGCAATTTTGGACCAGGCTGATGGGCCCTGCAGACACCATCACGAGCTTCGCGTACGACTTCTGCTTTTGACATACATCGAAGTAATAATCCATCGTAGGATCAACGATACAGCATTTTCGTCTCTGTATCGTAGAACAATCTGAGAGAACGCCTTCTGATAGAGGTGGCTTCCTTTGGGTTCTCGGGCAGGATGTCGTAGACTACGAAGTCAATGAATGGTTGTCTCCAGTCTGGTACTTCGTCGATCGTCTGAGTGGAATAACTCGCCATGAATTGAACGTCCACCAAATGATGAATATGGTTCGACACTGCTAGGGAAGCGGCAAGGCCTGCTAGGGCATCGGCTTCGATATTTTGGAGTCTGGAGACGTGTTCGATAAAGAACCCTTCAAATGACGAGATGATGTTGATCGCTATTTGGTGATAGGGGATCATGTCTTTATGGCGGACTTCGTACGAACCCCGGATCTGATTGACGATTAACTGTGAATAGCCGTATGCTTCAAGATATTCTACCCCCAGCTCTCTTGCAAGTTGGAGGCCAATGACTAAAGCATTGTACTCGGCCACATTGTTAGAGCAGGGTTCTGTGAGGGAGTAAGCGCGATTGATCACCAGTCCGGAAGGAGAAACCAGTACCACCCCGACTCCGACGACGATGTTGCCCTTGGGTCCGGTCCTTGAAGCACTGTCGAAGAACATTCGCCATATATCACCGTGAGAGGCCGCATGCGAGTCGACGGTCTCATCTGGGATTTCTTCATATATTCTGGCCGACTCCGAGCCTGGGTGGGATGCTAAAAAGTCTGCCAGAGCTTGATCTTTAACAGCCTTTTACGGGACGAAGACCATATGGTAGGAGGACAGTAATATTGCCCATGTAGCGAGGTGAGAGCTGAGTTCCCCTGGTTTTGTCATGAGGACCCTGAGGGGGTTGACTCGTGATATCACATGTATGGTTTGTCCCGTGACATAGTGTCGCTTCTTTTGAATGGCGAACACCAGGGCGAGACATTCCTTCTCCACGGCGGTATATCGGTGCTCTGGCCCGATCATCATTCGGCTAAGGTAATATATAGCTTGCTCATGGCCCACGTTGTTGTTTTGTGCTAGCAGAGCGCCGAGGGAATGCTCCATTGCTCGTACATAGAGCAGGAATGGTTTTCCAGTAACCGGGGCCACCAGGACTAGAGGGTTTGACAAATATTCTTTGATGCTGTCGAAGGCACGTTGGCATTCTTTATCCCATACGAATGAGATGCCTTTCCTCACGAGGTGGGTTAATGGCTGACATCGCCCGGAGACGTTAGAGATAAACCTCCTGATGTAGGCTAGCCTCCCTTGAAAGCCTCAGAGTTTACAGAGATTTCTCGGGGGACTCATCTCCATGATTGCTTTCGTCTTCTCAGGGTCTACGTGGATACCCTGGGAGGTGATGATAAAACCCAAGAACTTCCTGCTGGATACGCCCAAGAAGGATTTCGTAGGGTTCATTTTCAAATTGTGCCCTCGCATCGGGTCGAACACTGTCCTTAGATCATACAGATGATCTTCCTTAGAGCAGCTTTTGATGGCAATGTCATCAACATAGCATTCCACTGTTTTACGCAAGTGGTCTCTAAAGATGATGTTCATAGCTCTCTGATAGGTGGCGCCAACGTTCTTTAAACCGAAAGGCATGACTGTGTAGCAGAATGTGCCTATCGGTGTTCGGAATGATGTATGCTTTTCGTTGTCGGAAGACATCTTGATTTGGTTGTACCCTGAGAAACCATCCATGAACGACATACGTTTGAAACCGTAGGTGTTGTCAATCATGATGTCTATGATAGGGAGGGGGAGCTCATCTTTCGGACATGCCTCGTTCAGATTGCGAAAGTCGATGCAGATTCGAATCTTCCCATTCTTTTTGAGCACCCGTACTATGTTGGCGACCCAGTCCGGATGTTTTTCTTCACGAATGAAGTCGCTGGCTATCTGTTTGTTGACTTCGGCTTCGATCGCGTCGATGATGCCTGGGCGGAAGCGTTGTTGCTATTGTTTGACTAGCTTTGCATCTAGCCGAATGTTGAGCTTGTGAAGAGCAATTTCGGGGTTTAGCCCTGGCATGTCTTCATAGCTCCAAGCGAACACATCAATATATTCTTTGACAAGTTCCAATAGTGATTCTCGCTCTTTGTTTGTCAGGCTTTTACTAACGAAGATTGGTTTTGAAGAAGAGTCGCTGTCGAGATCCACTTGCATGACCTCATCTTCAGTAGGAGGCTCTCTTTGTTCAAACCCCTTCTCCCATTGTGCATCCAGCTATTGGGCCCACGTCTCTAATTCGAGGAGTTCAGGAAAGTCTTCACCTTCTTCGTAAGCATCGACGAATGCCATATTGACAGAGAGGACTTGCCTGAATATATCCCTGATGCTGATATCCGAATCAGAAGTTGGTGATCCGGTTGAGTGTGAATGCCAGTCGTATTCCTCATCTGAGCTTTCACGGGTCGTTGCAGGCGTAACATATCCCAGTCCGCATCGGGTCTTGTTGTAGTAGTCCTTTGGTTTGCCAGCCGGGACCGGCGACTTAAAGGTAATCGTCGACCAGTGCCGTAGTTCAAACCTGGCGTAGTCTCCAGATCATACCCCTGTTTTTGCATGAGGTATTTGGATTGGGGGCTATATATATAGAGAGGCAGTCTTCCGACGTATGATTCGAGATCGACTTCTTCTATGGTGAAGGGCTACGGATTATTCTTTCGACCGAAGATGATTGGATGGTTCCCTCCCTCGATTATGCGGTAAGCATCTTCCACGAAAGTGAGTTGATTTACGGTGTAAACATTTGTCACCTGTGTGTCTAGGTGAGTGCCTATACCGTGTTCCATAGCATACATTGTACAAAGTTATTAAGCTCGATGTAGCTCAAAGATAGCCCTTTATTGATGAAGTAAGGTATCTTTTCTAACGGGATTACATCGTCTGTGGATGGAACATCAGCGTGAGCAGCCACATACTTGGCCAGTTCTGGTTCTTTTTCGGCCACCCTCTATATAAATGAAGACTGAGAGGAGGACTTGGGCAACTTAATCATCAGGGGTTCTGCTGGTGGAGCAGAACATGGAGTCGTTGGCAAACTAGCAACCCCCAGTTTGGTACTCGATGCTGGACAGGGAGTGGTTGGCTCGCTAGAAGCCCCAAACTTTGCATCGGGCTGACGATTCTTTTTGGGAAGACGTATCGTCATTGGCTTGTCAGAGGGATTAAGCTTCTCCGTTTGTGACTGGCCGACTCTAGGCAGTCTGATTGTTAGTGGCTCTGTTGTGGGTCTTGGTGCTTGGCCGAACCTTGGCAGCCGGATTATCATTTGCCCTTCTTGTGCCGAGAGGCTGATTGCGTCCTTACGCAGAGAGGCCGTAAGGGGTGCAAATTTGCCATGTTTGTGATCTTAGAGGTGGATCGTCATAGGTTCTTCTGATCCTATAGCCGTCTCAGTTCGAGCTTGCACATCTCCTTCGCCAAGGTGCCTCTTTGACTTCTCGTATAAGCAGGAGTCCGAGTAGTAGGATTCGACCCCTTTGTAGGGATCGATGTCGGCAAATTCTGTCCTCACGATACTTGAAGCACTGGTACAGCGTGGAAGGCACGATCATGTAATCGTGTATCCAAGGGCGGCCCAGGAGGATATTATAGGAAGTGTCTGCATCTATGATGTAACATGTCACTTCTGACTGAAGATCGCCGATTTGGCACTTTAAGCGAATCTTCCTAATCGGGTAGCTCCTGTCCGAATTGAAACTGCTGATGGCGGTGCTTGTTGGCGTCAGGCGATGCATAGGAATACAGAGATGATGTAACAGACCCTTCGGGATGATGCTTATGGAAGAACCAGGATCAATGTGCATCTGATCCACCTTTACGTCACCGATGTATCCAGTGTAGTATAACGGATGATCGTACAGATTGGTTTTGATGAGCATGTCCTATGGCGTGAAGACAATATTAGGCATCGCTTCTGTGCAAGCGCTGTCTTGGAGATCTGCAGGCGGGCTCTCTCCCATGAGGTTGACCTAAGCTAGATATACGTTGGCGTTCTGGAGTGCATCGCTCAAAGCCGCGCGAACATCCTTGGAGAGTCTCAGGAGCTCGTATAATGACAATTTGGCCGGTGTGTTGGCCAATTGTGCCAAGATATCAAAGTTGTATGGCCTTTCCAGCATATGAGGTACCTCTTTTTGGAGGAATTTATCAAATCGAGTCTCCTTCGGCCTAGGCTTGTCGGTCGTCGGAGGCTGAGAAGGTCCCGGAGCGTCAGCAGTAGCCGACTGATGTTCTTCAGTCGAGTTATCTGGCGTAGGTTAGGATTGAGCACCCGACCGCGACAGTTGCGGCTTCTTCGACATCTGCCGAGATTGTGTGGCAGGACCTGACTTTTCCATTCTTTTTCTTGCCAATGGAGGTGTGGACTAAGTCACTTCAGTTACCAAGTCTGGATGGACGCACATGACCTCCCTTCGTTATGTGGTAAGGGGTACTAGACCAGTAGCTTGATCCCGAGGAGGTAGAAGATTAGCAATCTCAATTGTCGCTAGAGGGACGGGTACCACACCGTCTTGAGTCTCCGTTGGAGGGAAGCTACCGAATTGTACTGACACCATATTGGCTGCCACGGTCACCTCTTCGAAACCAATAGCCAGAGCCTTTGAATCGATGAGATGTTGGATGTATCGCTTCAGTTGGTAGCAGTCGTGTGTAGCATGGTGGACATAGCGGTGGTAATGGCAGTACTTTGGGCTCTCCATTTCTGCTGGCCGAGGTTCCCGTCTTGGTGGAGGGAGCTGAATTCTATCTTCTTGTATGAGCATGTCCAAGATGGGCTTGACATGGCCGTCTTCGAAGGAGTAGGTCATTTGCGGCCATTGCTTGTCTGCCGGTTTTGACTCAGGCTTCTGGGCTGTGTCGGCCACCATAGCCTGTTTGCCCTTGTTGTCCCGATTGTTGGAGGTGTTACCACCATTGTTGTTGTTGGTATTAGGGCGCTTGCCCTTGTCCTCTTCCATCGAGATGTACAATCCCAGTTGGCGAGCCTTCTTCAACCTGTCCTCGGCGCTAGTGGCACTAATGATAAACGTCTTCCAGTCCTTAAATTGACTTTCGTCCATCCAGAGGCTGATTGTTGGGAGCAGTATCTTTTGGCAAATTTCAATTAAGGAGGAATCCGGATTACCAGACGGCAACTTCATTGCGGTTTGGCGAAACCGCTCAATATAGTTCCTTGTCAGTTCCTTCTCCCCTTGAACGATGTCCATGAAGGTGGACATTATGACGTCCTGTCCTACTTCGTAGAATCTCTCCAAGAACATGCGCTTGAAGCTGGCGAAGGAGTGGATGCAGTTGTCTGGCAGGTTACGGTATCAGTCGAAGGCGACCCCTTCCAGTGCCCCGATGAATAATCGTCTAAGTATGGCATCGTCATGGGACAGATGGTCGGTGGTAACCTCGAAGTAAGTGATGTACCGACTTACGAAGGTCTTCCCATCATATGGATTGATGTGGAATGGTTTATACTTTGGTGGGAAGGGAACATCTCTCCACGCAGCGGGATACGGTTGTCGTATCCTGAGGTCTTGGCAGTTTTTGCGGGCATGGAACATGGCCCGGAGCTCCTGGACCTCTCTTCTTGCCTCCTTGGCCTCGTCTGTAGCGGTAGGAGCCGATATTTCAGGAGGATTATTGCCCGGGTTTAGTGCTGCTGAGTTCGAGTCCGCATTGACCGCGGGACCCAAGTTTGTTTGGCCAGCCGTCCTTCCTTGCAGAGTAGGGAGGGCAGCTTTGATCTCGTCTACCGATTTGACCAAAGTTCTCAGTATGGCCTCCAGAGTATCGATGCGTTGGCGATCACTGGGACCATCTTGTTCGTCATTTGTCATGAATGCCATCCTCACATGAGTAGAAGTGGAAGGGACGGTGGATGACGTGACTTCCGAATCATACCCCTATACCGAGAAGTCATCAGGGTATATAGGATTGTTCTCCTCTAGTTCGGACTCAGAAGGAATAGTACCCCCAGCTTCAGAGCTTGCTTTATCTTGAGAGTCGTGGACGTCCTCGGGGACATCGGTACTTGCTGTATCTGATGGGAGAGTTGTTTTCTCGGGCTCTTCTCCTTGGAACATCGTATTGTTGTGGATGTTCGGAGGAGTGCGACCTCCAGTTCCAGTGACCCCCAGTAATGTGGATGATGAATCTTCCACTGTAGCAGATTTTGTTTTTGAACGGGTACCTTGGAAAACTCCGGTGGTGGACAACCGTTTAGACGACAGTTTCTTAGTCACAGTGGTTGAAATCTTCGGGCTGGAAACGTTTATCTTCTTCCCTCTCCCCTCGACGGGGATTTTCTGAGTAGAGTTGCAAGAGACGACGGGAGGCGCCTCATCCCCTAAGCTCGGCTATTGTAATCTTTGGAAGACGGACTGTCGGTCTTCTCGTAACGTCGCGTTGTTGCAACAGCAGTTGACAATGATTTGGGTGCAGTGATGTCCGTGGGAGGACTCTTTGCACACCCACTAACAAAATAAGTCATATCAGCGACGAAATTAGCGACACCAACTTAAAACGTCGCTAATATTTTTGGATTTAGCGACTCCTAAAATATGCGTCACAATACGTCGCTGGTAGCGACAAACAGCGACATATTACGACTACATTCAGTGTAATAAAAACCAACGTCGTTGATTTGTCGGAAAACGTCGCTAGTTTTATTAGTTCAACGACGTTTAGCGTCGCAATGATTATTAAGTCGTCGAATATTAAACGATTACCGACGCTTGACGACGTATTTGCGGACGTCGCTAATTTCTGATAAAAAGGGTTTCCTCGGTTCGACTTTTCATTTCTCCCTCTCCCCAAATTTTTTGTTCCCGCCCCTCTTCCCCGACCTCGACGACAGCCACCCCCTTCCCTCTGGTGCCGCTCATCCTCCTCCTCCACCACGAGCCCCTTCTCCTCCCTCCGACGAGCCCGTTCTCCTCCTCCTCCTCCACCGCGAGCCCCTTCTCCTTCTCCACCGCGAGATCCTCCTCCTCCTCCTCCTCCACCACCATGAGGAGACTGAAGGTAAACCCTAACCCTAATTGAGGTGTTTTTTGTGTCCAAAATGGACACGGAGACACATTATGACAATTCGACTCCTGATACAGTGTGTTCGTGAGGTTTTGGACACTTTGTGTCCATTTGTTGGACACGTGGACACCCCCAAGCTTGCATATATATGTATTTAACCTCTGTACACTTAATCCCCTCCTCCTCCACCACCGAACTTATCCTCCTCCTCCTCCTCCACCACCGCGAGGAGACTGAAGGTAAACCCTAACCCTAATTGAGGTGTTTTTCGTGTCCAAAATGGACACAGAGACACATTACGACCATGTGTTCACTGATACAGTGTGTTCGTAAGATTTTGGACACTTTGTGTCCATTTGTTGGACACGTGGACACCTCCAAGCTTGTATATATATGTATTTCACCTCTATACACTTAATCCCCTACATACACTTGTGTATTTTCGTATTAATTTGGATTTGCATAGTGGGTTTGGGTTTCGATATAGTGTTTGATACATTGTTTCACCTTGCAACATTCCTATACTTATTTTAGACAACAAGTATATGAACCAATTAGTCAACATCTATTTGTTGAAGTATAGTACTCCATTCTTCGTAAGTTCTAGCTATATATGTCTCTCAAGATCCAATACTTAAAAATCCCAAGAAGAAGAAGAAGAAGAAAAGAATAAAATGACATCGCTCAACACCCTATGACAACTCTTTGTAGAATTGTGTTAAAGTGTGAGTTCTACAGTATGGGTTCTACAGTATGGTTCTCTTTGTAGAATAAAATGACATCGCTCAACCCTATTGATCCTCCATACAAGTCTTCCTTCATCTATTGTCTTAAAGTGTGAGTTCTACAGTATGGTTCTCTTTCGTGAATTGTGTCTTATTATAGTCCCTGCAGCCATTCGACTGGCGAGACAGAAACTATGTAGTCGTAGATAAAGTTGACTGTCATCCGACCCTCATCCCTCGGCAATGATGATACGACAACCAACCGGAGAGGCAAGGACATAGTCCCTGCATCCATTTGGATTAGTAAATGTTAATATGGGGTTTGGATTCATGGTGTATATGTTCACTGTCTCAAGGACATAGTCCCTGCAGCCATTCGACTGGTGAGGCAGAAACTATGTAGCCGTAGATAAAGTTGACTGTCCTGCGACCCTCATCACTCAGCAATGATGATACGACAACCTATCACTATATCTTATATAGTAGTAGATGATATCTTAGTATTACATTATGTGAGTTCATCTTGATTCTGTTACATTCTTCAGATACTAGATACGATAAGAACATATACTACACCATATGTACAGAACATAGATGATTCACACTATTGTATGCTTGAATGAATCTTGGGTTGTGTTCTGAGCCATTCGTTCTCACACTTGGGAAAAAATCAAAATTTTCATACTTTATCGGCTTTCAAAAATGTACTCAAATTACATGATGGTTCCTTTAGTTAGCTTTCTTATGTTACAATTATATTATTTGAGACTATCGATATTACCAGATGGCACCCATGACCCGAGGAGCGGCACGTCGTTTGAAGAAAATAGTGAATGCTGAGGTGGCTCCTCCTACAGTTGAGAAAGAAGTGGCACCGGTTGCTAGTGAGACCGGGAGTTCTATTCATCCAGCACCGGTAGCTAGTGAGACCGATAGTTCTCTTCATGCAGTCCTTGCAAGGGACGACATCTCTCCTCGCGCCAAAAATCTCGCTTTTTCGAGGTGGTTGCGTGAACGTATCACTGAACGTTTGCGTGAGCAGCGTGGTTCTCATTAGCTATTAGTACTTATTTGTATTGGACTATTTGTATTGGGTTGTTTTTGTATTAGACTATTTGTATTGGACTACATATATGAATTAGAACCGTGTCAATCTCTGGATTATATTGGACTACGACATGGTGATCAGGACATAGTCCCTGCAGCCATTCGACTGACGAGGCAGAAACTATGTATCCGTAGATAAAGTCGACTGTCCTCCGACCCTCATCCCTCGGCAATGATGATACGACAACCAACCGGAGATGATACTCTGAGAGATCCATCTGAGAGGGACGTATACTCTGAGAGATCACCTTTACAAGAATGATATCAGTAGTGGGATTGAGTGCTGGAGGAGATATTATCAGAGTATACGTCCTACTCAGATGGGTCTCTCACCGTTAATATTTTTTTCTGACGGCATGGTGGATGTGCTCCCTCAACAGATTCTTACTTCGAGCCAAAACTTTATCCCAAAGACCAAGTGGACATCTTTGGTGTAGAGTTCGAGTGAGAGGTTCCTGACATCATGGTGGTCTCCTTTGTCAAAGTATCCGTGCTCATCCTACATTGGATGTGGGATGAGCACGAATACTTTAACAAAGGAGACCACCATGCTGTCAGGAAACTCTCACTCGAGCTCTACACCAAGGATGTCCACTTGAGGTCCGGGACAAAGTTTTGGCTCGGAGCAAGAATCTGTGGACGGAGCACATCCACCATGCTGTCAGAAAAAAATTGTAACGGTGAGAGACCCATCTGAGTAGGACGTATACTCTGATAATATCTCCTCTAACACTCAATTCCACTACTGATATCATTCCTGTAAAGGTGATCTCTCAGAGTATACATCCCTCTCAGATGGATCTCTCAGAGTATCTTCTCCGGTTGGGTTGTTTTCTGAGCCATCCGTTCTCACAGAGGGTCCTATTTTGGATTCTATATTTTGTATTTTGGTTTCTGTATTTTGTATTTTGGTTTCTGTATTTTGTATTTTGGTTTCTGTATTTTGTATTTTGTATTTTGGATTCTGTATTTTGGATTTTGTATTTTGTATTTTGGCTTCTGTATTTTGGCTCCAGCTCCATTTGCATTAATCTACGGTACGACATGGTGATCAGGACATAGTCCCTGCAGCCATTCGACTAGCGAGGCAGAAACTATGTAGCCGTAGATAAAGTTGACTGTCCTCCGACCCTCATCCTTCGACAATGATGATATGACAACCTATCAGAATCCTCGACTCTCTTTCGTTTCTTGGATATTGACCCAGCTTCCTATCTCTCATTTCCCTCCGGGTCCACTCTACTCCCAATCTCTTCCTCTTTTATACACGGATCTACAGAATCAATACCATCCAAGGAAGGCAAAACTGATTCAGCATTGTCTTCCGGATCGTCCTTATCAAGGCATAACGGGCTGCTCAGCGTGTCCAGCTTCTTCAACTTCTCGCTGGCTGCAGAGTCGAAATGGGAACGGGTCCTCTTTGCCGGCCCGGAGCTCTCACTCGTACTCGTCGCCGCGCTACCGGTTTCCTCTCATCCTCTGACGCGGGTCATAAGAAAAGAAATTTCGTACCTCTTCTTCACATAAATATCTTTGCCGCCTTGTACTCGAGCCTCATCGTCTGTGACGCTATCCGACTTCTCGGTGCCTACATTGTCACTCGAATCTCCCGTTCGACTCGTATCGTCCTCTTTTTCGCCTGTCTTTTCGCTTCCTGTCTTGCAATCATCTGCTATCACTGCCGAATCATTCGACTCCTTCTCCGATGACTCCGAGAAGTTGGATAGCGTCACAGACGAGGAGGCTCGAGTACAAGGCGGCAATGATATTTATGTGAAGAAGAGGTACGAAATTTCTTTTCTTATGACCCGCGTCAGAGGAGGAGATGAAACCGGTAGCGCGGCGATGAGTGCGAGTCAGAGCTTCGGGCCGGCAAAGAGGACCCGTTCCTATTTCGACTCTGCAGCCAGCGAGAAGTTGAAGAAGCTGGGCACGCTGAGCAGCCCGTTATGCCTTGATGAGGACGATCCGGAAGACAATGCTGATTCAGTTTTGCCTTCTCCTCTCCTCCACCATGGCTATGGACCCATCTGCTCCTCCCTACTTCCATTCTTCTTATTTGACTCTCTCAGGCACATATGATATCCAGCTCAAGTGTAGAGTCGGGGGAGAAGAAGTGGACAGAAAGAGGAGGGGGAAGCAGCACAGCCGGCGGCATGACCCGGAGGAAGTACAGAGGTTTTCTTCAACATACGTAGGAGAACTATAAGGATATATCTTTTCACAATATGTCATCTTGTCAAAGACCCTTAATGTGACAACCATGTTACCGCGGTGTCGGAAGACTAACATGTCATAATTTTCTAAGCCGTGTGTTTTGACATAATCCTCCCAACTCTTTCCTCTTATATTGTAATCTTGCATTATTACATAGAACTGAAATCCGGTTGGAGGATTATGTCAAAACACACGGCTTATAAAATTATGACGTGTTAGTCTTCCGACACCGCGGTAACATGGATGTCACATTAAGGGTCTTTGACAAGGTGATATGTTGCGAAAAGATATATCCTTATAGTTCTCCTACGTACGTTGAAGAAAACCTCTGTACTTCCTCCGGGTCATGCCGCCGGCTGTACTGCTTCCCCCTCCTCTTCCTGTCCACTTCTTCTCCCCCGGCTCTACACTTGAGCTGGATATCATATGTGGCTGAGAGAGTCAAATAAGAAGAAGGGAAGTAGGAAGGAGCAGATAGGTTCAGAGCCATGGTGGAGGAGAGGAGAAGAAAAATGCTTGATCAGAACTTGAGGTGGAAAATTGTGACGTTGATAGCGTGAGAGAGGGAAAGGGTGGAAAAGATCTTCTTTCCCGACTCTACACTTGAGGTAGATATCATATTTTGGTTTCTTTATTTTGGCTCCAGCTCCATTTGCATTAATTTACGGTATGACATGGTGATCAGGACATAGTCCCTGCAGCCATTCGACTGGCGAGACAGAAACTATGTAGCCGAAGATAAAGTTGACTGTCCTCCGACCCTCATCCCTCGGCAATGATGATACGACAACCTATCACTATATCTTATATAGTAGTAGATGATGTCTTAGTA
This sequence comes from Iris pallida, assembly GCA_029216955.1. Classification (NCBI taxonomy): domain Eukaryota; kingdom Viridiplantae; phylum Streptophyta; class Magnoliopsida; order Asparagales; family Iridaceae; genus Iris; species Iris pallida. The sequence goes on from JANAVB010024400.1 coordinate 6,239,444, forward strand.
TTACATTATGTGAGTTCATCTTGATTCTGTTACATTCTTCAGATACTAGATACGATAAGAACATATACTACACCATATGTACAGAACATAGATGATTCACACTAATGCATGCTAGAATGAATTTTGGGTTGTGTTCTGAGCCATTCGTTCCCATATTTTGTGTGATTGTTGTAGACTTGGTTATAGGGACTGAAACCTGTGTACAGCGAGAAATGGACATTCTGTGATTGTTTGGATCCTATTCTACAGTGAGAAATGGTTATCTTTTAAAACTGCAGGGAGAAATGGATATTCTGTTTTTATTTTTTTGCAGATTTACGACGTTTACCGAAGTTTACCGACGTCCTCCGACCCTCATCCTTCGGCAATGATGATACGACAACCTATCACTATATCTTATATAGTAGTAGATGATGTCTTAGTATTACATTATGTGAGTTCATCTTGATTCTGTTACATTCTTCAGATACTAGATACGATAAGAACATATACTACACCATATGTACAGAACATAGATGATTCACACTAATGTATGCTAGAATGAATTTTGGGTTGTGTTCTGAGCCATTCGTTCCCAAACTTGGCAATTAAGTCGTTCGACTAGCGAGGCAGAAACTATATATCCATAGATAAAGTTGACTGTCCTCCGACCCTCATCCCTCGGCAATGATGATACAATAACCTATCACTATATCTTATATAGTAGTAGATGATGTCTTAGTATTACATTATGTGTATTCATCTTGATTCTGTTACATTCTTCAGATACTAGATACGATAAGAACATATACTACACCATATGTACAGAACATAGATGATTCACACTAATGTATGCTAGAATGAATTTTGGGTTGTGTTCTGAGCCATTCGTTGATAGCGACTCCGAAAGTATGCGTCACAATACGTCGCTGATAGTAACAAACATCGACATATTGCGACTACCTTTAGTGTAATAAAAACCAACGTCTTTGATTTGTCGAAAAACGACGCTAGTTTTATTAGTTCAGCGATGTTTAGCGTCGCAAAGATTATTACGTCGCCGAATATTAAACGAATACCGATGCTTTACGACGTATTTACGGACGTCGCTAATTTCTGATAAAAAGGGTTTCCTCGGTTCGACTTTTCATTTCTCCCTCTTCCCAAATTTTTTGTTCCCGGCCCTCTTCCCCGACCTCGACGATAGCCCGACCCCCTTCCCTCCGGCACCGCTCATCCTCCTCCACCGCGAGCCCCTTCTCCTCCCTCCGGCGAGCACCTATCACTATATCTTATATAGTAGTAGATGATGTCTTAGTATTACATTATGTGAGTTAATCTTGATTCTGTTACATTCTTCAGATACTAGATACGATAAGAACATATACTACACCATATGTACAGAACATAGATGATTCACACTAATGTATGCTAGAATGAATTTTGGGTTGTGTTCTGAGCCATTCGTTCCCATACTTGGCAATTAAGCCATTCGACTGGCGAGGCAGAAACTTTGTATCCGTAGATAAAGTTGACTGTCCTCCGACCCTCATCCCTCGGCAATGATGATACGACAACCTATCACTATATCTTATATAGTAGTAGATGATGTCTTAGTATTATATTATGTGAGTTCATCTTGATTCTGTTATATCCTTCAGATACTAGATACGATAAGAACATATACTACACCATATGTACAGAACATAGATGATTCACACTAATGTATGCTAGAATAAATTTTGGGTTGTGTTCTGAGCCATTCGTTCCCATACTTGGCAATTAAGCATGTGAAATAGAATTGATTATGTTTAGTTTGTCTTACGATACAGATTTGGACATTGCTAGAATGATTGTTGTAAACTTGGACATTGTATGAATTTTGGGTTGTGTTCTGAGCCATTCTGAGAACTGGACATTGTGTGATTGTTGTAGACTTGGTTATTGGGACTGAAACTTGTGTACAGTGAGAAATGGACATTATGTGATCGTTTGGATCCTATTCTACAGTGAGAAATGGGCTTTTTAAACTGCAGGGAGAAATGGACATTCTGTATTTTATTTTATTTTTATTTTTTTGTAGATTTAGCGACGTTTACCGACGTCCTCCGACGTAATTTTGCGTCGGTAAACGTCGGTAGATAATTAATATTATCCAGGCTACCGACGTTTAGTGACGTCAATATATGTCTGAGGACGTCGGTAAATGTCGGTGCACGTCGGTAATTATCCCCAGGAATTCCCAGGATTTACCGATGCTTTGCGACTTTGTACATGTCACTATATCACCGACGACCCGACGGTAATTCGTCGGTAAATTTACCGACTCATAGCGACACAAAATATTACGTCGCAAAGAGCGACGACACGACGGTAGACGTCGACATTATACCGACGTATAAGTACGTCGGCGAACGTCGGTAATTGCGACGTTTGGTGACGTATAGAAGATCAGCGACTTACATTTCGGCGACCAGTCCGAAACGTCGGTAATTTCGTCGCTAAATATTTTTTGCGACGAAAATTGTTGTTTTAGCGACGTCTTTAGGCGTCGCTAAATCGACTTATTCTGGTAGTGACCGAGGCCTCTTCTCTTTCCTTGCATTTGTGGAGGATAACCTCACGCAAGTCAGACGGGTCTGGAACGACCATGTTTGCTCCCTGGGTTTTGGGAGACTTTTAGGAACCACTCTGTCCGTATGCCGCCGGAGGCTGGACTCGAGTGGTTCTGTACAACTTCCCATAAGAGGCCCGCATAATAGTATGTGGAGTGCTCGGATGGTCAGAGGTCGGGACAGCGGACTAAGCTCGCCAAGCTCGCGCTGCCATAGACTTCTTCACTCTAGTACATGAGGGCACATAGTAGGAAGAGTCTAAGTGGTGTTGCAGAGAGTCAGACATATTTTTTCGGGAGCATGAGAGATCAGAACCATAGGAGAGACGATCGAAGACTGAGCCTGAGCCGCGTGGAGAAGACAGCATGCGGCTGGAATCAACAGTCTTCATACGGCTGGCAATCGTAGCCGCATGGGCTTTCTTCATGTGACTGAAAGTCTTAGCCGCATAAGTCTTCTCCATGCGGCTGGAGATCTTGGCTGCATGGGTATTCTGCATCCGGCTGGCAGTTTCGGCCGCATGATCATCAGGTATGCGACTGGCAATTTTGGCCGCATGAATGTTCAGCCTGTGGCTAGTGCCTTTGTTCGGCTTCTTCCTTGAGCACATAGAATCACTCTTTGTCCCTGCAAGTCCAGCATCGTAGTGCTTTCCTCTGCCGGACTTGGGGACAGTAGAGTCCTCTATGGCTTGAAGTGGAGCCGCATGAGAGTCGCCTTCGCCGTCTTGGGCAGCAGAGAGTACTCCGTCCAGAGCTTGGGGAGGAGAAATTTATTTTTGTCTCCACTCCCTGCGAGCCTTCTTTGTGCGGGTTTGCTTCTGGACCGGGTTAGCGCTCTCGTCATAGAGCATTTCTTCAAACGCCTGTTGGTCGAAGCGGACGACCATCTTCTGTTGTGTGGAGCCAAGTTTGGCTGCATCCGATTGCATCACCAACTTCTCAGCCGTGGAGAAGTTTGTCCCCAACAGAGTCGCCATCGTGTTTGCCATTGATTATAAAAGAACGAAACAATTATATCGGAGGACTGGACTTTCACTTCATAATACAAACTCGCTCGTACAAAGAAAGCCTAGGGATGGAAACCTAGGTACAACAATTTAAGTACAATTGTTTAGTTTTTTTGGGGGGTGACGGTAGAGGCTCGGGAAAGCGACGGCAGCTCTGCCTTACTCCTTGGACGATCGGACGTAGCCTTGGCTCTGGTGAAGAAATGCTCTTGGACGTGTGGGAAGACTCCATTGCGCCTTCGGTTGCTAGATCTCTAGATGTCTCTGTAGTGCTCTCTCCTTTTTTTCGCTCTCTCTCTGCTCTTCTCTCCTCTTCTGCCTCCTGCAAGGGAATGGCACCTTGCTATTTATAGGAATGGGGTGTGCTCATTAGGGTTTGCAAATGATTGCCTCCTTCAGAAGTCGGCAGTTAAGTATCACTTAATCTGGGCCATTCATCTTGAATATAATAAATTTGAGCAATTAATGTGATTGCATCAAATCTCTGTGGGCAATAAATGTTGATTGCCATGAATATTCGTAATTTGTGATAGCCTGCCACGTGTCCAATTTTCTTGATTTGATTTGATCTGGGCAATTATGACGATCGCAACAAATCTAATTTTGTTAGGATTTGTTAGCACCCATAGTTCCAGGGAAGATAAGACTTCCATGTGTCTCAATTGTCGCGAAGAGCGCCACGTGTCTCAAATGGACCGTCCTGGCAGAGCCGCATATGGGTGGTTCTCTCAGCCGCATAAAGCATACAGCCGCATGAGGATGGGCAGCTGCACGTGGATGGGCAGCCGCATGGGGATAGACAGCCGCATGGGGATAGACAGCCGCATAGGGATAGGAAGCCACATGCAGATGGACAGCCGCATGGGGATAGGAAGCTGCATGAAGATGGGCAGCCACATGCAGATTGGCAGCCACATACAGATGGGCAGCCGCATGGGGATAGGCAGCCGCATGCAGATGGGCAGCCGCGTAAATGTAGCGGTCGTATGGAGTGTCCTCGGGACTTGGTAGATTTTGCCAGCTGTAAGAAGATTTTCTTCTCTCTCCTAGGATCACGCCATCATGTCAGAGTCATTATTACGTCCTTATGTCAGAGCTGTCATAGCTATTATTTGTCAGAGCAGCCGTCAGGGCATTAAATACAGCCGAATGTAGAGAAGAACTGTTGAAGACCACGTGGCTTCTTTCTGAGCCGCATGGATCCTTGATCTGCATAGACTCCTGAGCCGCATGGACATCTGAGCCGCATGGGAATCCTGAGCCGCATGGAGATCCTTCTGTCGGAGCTGCGTAGGCCTTTCTTTATTCTTTTCCATGCTTCTACAACAAGTTAACTTACATCTTTGTTGGAATTAATCCTTTTTCCTTCTAGGAAAATACTCCCACATGACACACACTTATGCCCCACCACACCTCATGTGCACACCTCAACACAAGCAATTATTATATTGAGATATTCACCATTTGGTGTAGCCGATGTAGGACTATCTTTCCTAGTCTAATGGCAAAAACACCAACAAGAGGCATGATTAATAGTAAAAATTGATAAGTTCTGACCTTCATTGGAATTTCGACCTTCATTGGTTCGCTGCACTATTGAGGTGATATGCTGACCATTCATCTTGGGATGCATGGCCACTTCTTCTACATTCTGCTAATGATTATTCTGAGCTTTGCCTTCTTGTATAACCTCCTTTCCTTTATTTTTTATTTTGCATGAAGATAGCTCGTGCCCCTGATGGTGACAGTGTGAGCAGTACATTGGAGTATATTTATACTCAATATTTTGCCAAAAACTCCTTCCTCTTGACCGATTGATCCTAATGTGCTGTTGAATAGGCTTATTAGCATCTATTTCAACGAATACTCGAGCCCTGCTAGGTCGAGATAGATCTGTAGTTGCCTTATCAATTTTTAATGGTGTCCCTATCGCAGAAGTGATCGCAAACAAAGCATCCTTGGCATATAAATGATACGGCAGATCAGGAAGGTCCACCCATACTGACATAAGATATGATTCATACATGGGCGATAAATCAGGTTCCCACTTGAATATTTGCATCGGAGCACGCGCTATGAACCACGTGTCTTTAGCACGTAGTCAAAGATAGTCTTCTTTAGCGGAAGGCCTGATCAGTATGTGTTTGCGGTCGATGACTCCCGCCTTGATATCTCATTGGAATTGAAATCCCGATAGGGCTTTACGACTCACCTCAATGGAGGGTTTAGAGTGGGAGAATTTCCCTACGAGAGCGTAGCGGAGGGGGATGCCAATGTTTGTTCTTCCTCATCTGATAAAGAAATCGTGGGGGAACCTTTATACAATGACACCGATCTAACGGCCAGGCGAGGGGGTTCCTCTACCCGACCGGAGACGAAGTCGGCAAAGGACTTGGAGTCCATCACGATGAAGACGCCGGCCCGACCAAAGGCCTAGCCGAAGATGAAAAGAATTAAGATATACCAGAAGCTCTTGCCGCGACGCTCTAGGGCAACACAAATCCCCATCATGCTCCTGCCGCGACGCTCTAGGACAACGCAAATCCCCATCATCTATTATATATATATATATATATATTTATATATATATATATATATATATATATATATATATATATATATATATATATATATATATATATACCTAGAGTGCCGTGCTTGCAGCTTCTGGTAGATCTCCATACCGTCCGACTTTGGCGGCCGGGCCGGCGTCCAATGGCCAAGTCCTTTGCAGACGTGGTCGTTGGTAGGGTTGAGGGTCCTCCTCGCCTGGCACCTAGAATGGTGATATCGTTCAAAGGAGCCCTAGCGATCTCCTTTTCAGAAGAAGAAGAACAAACTTTGTCAGGTCCTCTTCGCTACGCCCTCGTTCGGAAGTTTTCACATACTAAGCCTTCGATTGAGGTTATTCGAAAGGCATTGTCGGGGTTTCAATTCCAGGGAACAATCAAGGGGGGGGGGGTTATTGACCGCAAACACATACTGATCAGACCTTCTGTTGAAGAAGACTATCTCTGACTTTGATCTAAAGATACGTGGTTCGTCATGCGTGCTCCGATGCGAATATCCAAGTGGGAACCTGATTTCTCTCCATCTTTTAAATCTTCCCTTATGTCTGTTTGGTTGGATCCTCCAGATCTACCTCACCACTTATATGACAAAGAGGTTCTCTTTGCAATAACCTCGACGATCGGTTCGCCATTAAAAATTGACAAGGCTACTTCAGAGCTGTCTCGTCCAAGCCGAGCTTGGGTATTTGTTGAAATAGATGCTAGCAAACCTCTGCAGCAGCGCATTAGAATTAACTTAACTCATGGTCGAAGTTTCTAGAAAAACTTGGATTATGAATATATCCCATTATATTGTTCGTACTGTCACCATCAAGGACACATTGTCACTCATTGCAAGTTGAAGAATAAAGGCAAAAAGGTAGTTCCTGAGGGAGACACTCAGGAAAAGCTAACATTGAAGGAGCCAGAAATCGACATGTGTCGAGCTCAGAAGGAATTGGTGGTCACTCAAATATTACAGCGCCCCAATGAAGGCCGGAGCTTAGCAATTAATGAAGGTAATCATGGTCATAACACCCCCCCGAAGTTAGTATTAATGGGAGAGTTACTCAAATATAAGGGGAGGCCACTCAAACTAATCAAAGCCTATCTAATCCCTTCGACCCATCGGTCATTCCCTGCGAAGCTCAGGCCACGAGAATGGAGGTGACGACTCCGCATCAACCTATCATGATGGAGGGAACAAACAAGAAAATGGCGGTTGAAGGCCTGGCTACTGCGACCGAGTCAAATGTAGTAGTAGAACTCAACACTTCCTCGCTAGCCCTAGAGAACGCAGCTCTGGACGTTGCTAGGGAGGACAAAGAAATTTTTGAGAAAGAATTAGAGGAAGGAGAGGTGCAGGACACTGTATTAAACTGGGTTGATGAAGTCGAAAGGGAAGAGCTTGACGTGGAGCACCGACACAATGGCGATGAAGGTCGTGACAATGGAGAAGAGACCGAGGATGCGACTACAGCAACAAAACAAAGGAGAAAAAAACAAAGAAGACGGTGTCCGACCATATCACTCGCCAAGCAGCAAGCTCGACAACTACAAGCAAACCCTCCCCCTCTAATGTTTAACATCTTAATTTGGAACGTGAGAGGCATTGCTAATCAAATGAATCTTAAGAGAATCAAGTTACTAGTGAGGATACACAAAATCATATTCATGGCTATTATTGAGCCGAAGGTGGTTGTTCAACAACTTACATACTACTAATTAAAACTCGGCTTCTCTACTGCATTTTCAAATGAGCATGGGAATATATGGGTAATGGCCAGGACGACGTGTGATATATCGCTTCGGGACTCCTTGATCTAGTTTTCACTGTAACAGTATCGCACCACATGCTTCCTTCTACTGCTATGTTCTCATTGGTCCATGGGGACAACACCAAAGAAGGCCGTCGACAGCTTTGGGAGAGACTATCTCAGCTTCAGGTGGATCATAATCTGCCTTGGGTTGTAGGGGGAAATTTTAATGCCGTGCTACGCTCGGAAGAGAAGATCGGGGATTGTCATGTTGACCCAGTCTCCATTCAAGAGTTTGCTAATTTCAAATTAGCGGCTGGCCTTACTGAACTGCCGTATACAGGAAGCTGCTTTACATGGCTCAAGTCTAAGAAGGATGGATGGTGCGGATTGCGACTGGATCGGGTGCTGGTTGAAAATGCTTGGCTTGAATTGGCTCAAATTTTAGCGGTCGAACATCTCAATAAGACGGAGTCGGACAACGCTCCGATCCTCACTTAGTTCAAAAGTGCTCCGGTTGGCGGCATGAAGCAATTTAGATTCCTCGACTTGTGGACTAAATATGAGGATTTCACAGCTATTATTCATCAAGTGTGGCATTCAGTACACCATCCTAATGGTATTACTAGAGTGTCACTGCGGCTAGATGCTTGCAGTAAAGTTCTCTCAAACTGGAGTAGGTACACCTATGGGGACATATTCCAGTCTGTGAAGCAAGAGGAAGATGAAGTCCTCACAACAGAACTTATCCATGGGGCAACTAACTCAAGGCTTCTTTAGAACAACTATCAAAGGTGTCTGCTACCCTCGAGCAATGTGTCAGAATCGAAGAAGCATATTGGATGCAGAAAGCTTGCATCAAATGGGATCTAAACGGGGACAAAAACACAGCTTACTTCCATGGTTGTGTTAATAATAGGAAGAAGACTCTGCATATCCACTCTATTACCAAAGAGAATGGAGCGGTGATCAAAGAGAGGCAACATATCCATGCTTATTCTAAGGAATTTTATTCCAAATTATATGAGCGTGGCGAGATACGGGATGATGCTGAATTATTATCACTCATTCCTAATCTGGTGACATAAGCTGATAATGAGGCACTAATTGCCCCTCCAACCAAAGATGATATTCTCGACACTATCAAAAGTTTGGACAAGAACAGTGCTTCAGGGCCTGACGGGTTCACGCCTTTGTTCTACTTACATAGCTGGGACATCATCAGTGAAGATTTATTGGAAGCCATTTCCATGTTCATTGAGGGTTTCTCTCTTCCTAGGACGTTTACTAATACTTTACTCGTCCTCATTCCTAAGATGAAGCAGCCAAGAGCCTTTGGTGATTACCGATCCACTAGTTTGTGTACGGTGATCAATAAGATCATATCCAAGCTCCTCTCTCGCCGCTTAGCTCCGATTCTTCCACGTATCATCTCGCAAGAGCAGAGCGGGTTTGTTCAAGGGCGAGAGATTGTCGATAACATTTTGCTTGCACAAGAAATGTGGCTAAGATGAACAAAAAATATAGAGGGGAAACGTTGTAATCAAGCTAGATATGATGAAGGCATATGATAGAGTTGATTGGTGTTTTCTATTGAAGGTGCTACACAATATTAGGTTCCATAACAAGTAGGTGGATATGATGCTGCGTATTGTGAACAATGTCTAGTATGCTCCTCTAATCAACGATGAATCGACTGATTACTTCCAAGCCTTTAGAGGACTTCGACAAGGAGATCCATTATCCCCGGCACTTTTCATTATTGCCACTGAAGTGCTCTCTAGAATTCTAAAGCAGCTACCAGAAGAAGATGGCTTCTTTTTATTCATCACTCCCCGAGGTTGTCCTGCTATCACTAATTTAGCCTACGCTGACGATGTTCTTTTGTTTGCAGCAGGGGATTTGCGTTCGGTGGGCATGATAAATGATCTTCTAGTTCGGTATGAGCTCATGTTCGGCCAGAAAATCAACAAAAATAAATCTTTAATATAACTATCAAGGAAGGAGCTCCCAGAGAAGGGAGATAAATTGGCTTGCAGATTTGGATTTAATGTTGGTACACCTCCGTTCACATGTTTGGGTTGTCCTCTTATAGCAGGTCACCGTAATGGAGGGATGTACGAAGATCTCTTAGACAAAATTCGGCACAAATTGGAGGGGTGGCACAATAAAACACTTTCTCCCAGAGGCAAGTTAGTGTTAATCAAGAATGTTCTAGCATCGATTCCCGTTTATACTTTAACATCATGCGATCCTTCTTTCCTGTGTTACATAGACTAGAGAAAATGTTCTCTAGCTTCTTTTGTGGCTCTCATGAAGGGACAACGAAGCGTACTTGGCTAGGTTGGGGGAGTATTGCTCGTACAAAGGAATAAGGAGGACTTGGCATACGAAGATTGAAGGATGTTATGACTGCAATGACTATTAAACTATGGTAGAATTTTACAACACAGAGTAGCCTCTGGACACAATTCTTCGAACAAAAATATTGCTCACAGAAAGAAGCTACTGTTGTACAACTAACCTCTAATGCAACTCATGTATGGAAGAGACATATACATTGTCGAAATTTGGCTAGTCCACACAAATCACAGGCAGCGGGTGATTGGAGATGGGGTATGCTCGATCCGGTATGTTCTCGGTAACATCTGCTTGGGATGTAACTCGAACTCACGGGCCATCATTACCATATTTAAACATCTTTGGAATACTTGTATACCCACGAAGTGGTCTATTCTGTGTTGGAGGGCTTTGCACAATAAACTCCCTACCGATGATAATATCATTCGACTCGGGTATAGCATGGCTTCGAAGTGCCATTGTTGTTCAACACCTTTATCTGAAACTTTGGAGCATATACTTCATGAGGGTGACCTAGCTATAGCAGTATGGACGTCAGTACAGTATACTTATCACATACATTGTAGTGGCATAAGCTTCTTGTATAGACTACGTTCGTGGTGGAGAAAGAAGAAAAAACACAGAAAAAAGATCGCGGTGGCAGCAATGGTGTGGGTACTTTGGAAAAATCGTAACAAATAGCGATATGAAAACTACTCCTTCACTGCAGATAAGCTGATTGCAGAAGTTCCCCGGTAGATTTCAAAGGCTATAATCAAATGTAAACACTAGACATCGATCTCTTTCTTGTAGTGTATGGAGCTTTGCTCGGAATCAATATATATACATATATATATATTGAAAAATATATATATATATATATATATATATATATATTTCAATATATATATATATATATATATATATATATATATATATATATATATATATATATGAAATAAATTTATATATAAAATATATTGATGATGCTTGGAAGGCATTTAAAAAAGTGTCATAAAAAATATCAATGACATTTATTAAATGTTATAGAATATTTTTAGATGACATTTACAAAATACTGTAATTTTAACGACACTTATGAACTGACATTGAAGCATGTTAACATGACACAAGTAAAGTGTCGTAGAATAAGAATTACATGATATTCAGAAAATGTCATCATAAAATTATTACATGACACCTACCGAGTGTCATTAAAGTAAAAAAACTTTCTATGACACCCCTCTAGACAGCACTAAAAAAAGTGCCATTGAAAATCATTAATGGCACTTTTCAAGTGTCGTTAAAGCACTTTTTTGTTGTAGTGGATTGTTATTGTGGATAGCTAAGTCATATACCTCGCTTATGGGTTACCCGTACCTTTTATTGTGGATAGCCATTTATGATATGCCGTATTAACCCAAATCGTTCACATGTCAAAAAGTATTTCAAATGCACACTGTCAGTTAGTTTCAATGTTCATGATTCAATTGTCTTATTCATACAAGTTCTTTCTAGTTGTTTCTTATACATGTTTATTGTTTCCAGTTCATACTCATGTTTCCTTTATTTCAATTGCATCTCTACTGTCTAGCTATTTTTGTATTAAGTTACATTACTATAATAGGGTTGTACTTTTCTGACAGGATCGTTACAGGTGACTTGGCATGCTTCCTACTTTTGTGCTATGGACCCTACAATGAAGATAGAGATCTTGGAGGGCGACATTAGATTCTAGAGAGATAAGTTAGTTTCGTGTAATTAACTGTTTAGCAGATTTGTTCCCTAAAAATTATTTATGTTGTAATATTAGATTTGTAAATAAAATAGTTGTTGTGCAATTAGATATAATTTTATTGTATTTGAGATTGACATTGAGACCTAGATAGCGTACTACCATTGATGCTGTAGCGTAGGCTGGACTTAGCTACGTAATCATTTCCCGAAAAGTAGGTACGGTTCCTGATATTTTTTTGGGTGGCCCATGCAGGTCTATTTTACCAAAATTATGTGAACTCGTGATAGTACTTAAGTTAGCATACTATTGCGAACCAACGACTAGAAAATGCTCATTCATAATTAGGATTGATTTAATTTTAGGAAAATAGCTAGGACTAGGTATAACATAGGAATCCCTCATTCAATTTGGCTATTGGGTAGTTAAGGTTGCTATATAGGCCATGCGATTTAGGTAGAGATTTATTGGATTCTAAAACCCTATTAGATAACTTGAGGAATTTTCCTAGAAGGATGTACTACTGTGTTTTGACACGATGGTAGGATCAAAGGTGGGTAGACTATTCGCTTGGTAAACTAGGCCTTCTTAGTCAATTCCTAATCTTGATCATTTGTGTAATTTTATTTTCTCCCCTCTAGTCACCATCATCATATCATAAAAATTTGTATTGCTTATTTATTTCTCTTTGGCCATAAGGAATTATTTTTTAAAATAATTTCTGATTCAATTATCCATATATTGATCTCAAGTCTTAAATTTAAGGTATATACATTTTCCTCATTCATTAAATATCTGTGCAATAGGGTTTAGAAGATTTATACTTAATTTTGCTTCGATCATTATCTTTCTTAATCGCTCATTTTAAATTTCATGAATTGATACTTGAAGGACATATACTTACACTTTTCCTATCTTGATCACCTTGTAATTTGTTTAAATTTCTAGAAGTTCCTTTAAAATTCTTATGGATATAGTTGGAATAATTTTCGATGACTTACAATGGAAAGGAAGATGCACATTGTCGCCATTTATTTGAGTTATGGAGACTGCGGGTTCACTGCAGCCAACAGCGCACTCGCAAGGCATGACCCTAAGTTGAAGTAATTTCAAGTAAGCGTAGGTTATTGAATATTATTAAAACGATGTCCTTGTTGCCCTATTTGATCCTTGAGTTACTATGTAAATATTGGATAAAGTTAATTGAATATTCGATACCATATTATATTTAAGTCGTAAAACCAAGAGTTTACTGCAGCCAAATGTACACTGGCGTGGCATGAATTCTCGATAAAATGATTTCAAATATGTTTACAGTTTTCAAATACTATAGAGTTATATCTTTTATTTGAATTGACTATTACACCTTATTTCAGTTTAATTTTGTACCCAATTTTATTGTCCATTATCTCGCCAAGCTTTGAAGTCTCTTTCTTACTCATCCTATTAGTTCCCTCATAATGATCATTTAGGATATTTTGTTTCCATTTTGCCATAATCATAGTCGTACCAAGATTTTGATTCTATAATCGTGCCTAAATATTTTTTGTTTAAATGATTTCAATTTTGATCACTCTTAAACGACTTTGATCGTGACTAAACTATTTTGACTATAATCTTGATCGTGCCAAAATTATATCTTTACTTGAACCTTCGATTCAATCCACGATTATGCCTAACCTATTTTGATCATTAATCGTATCATTTCTTGATTATATTCTTAGTCATGCCAATTCGTATCCTTTGAAATTTTGAGGATAAATTTTTTCTAAGGTGGGTAGATAATAATCCCACTTCCCGAATTTTAAATTATTTTATTTTATTTGATTATGGTTAATTTTATGGTCATTGGGAGTCATGTCTAAGCTGATAGGTGAGCTATGACCATTTTATGGTCATATGGCCTCTAGATAGGTTATATAAGCATTATTTAGCTATATCATATTTTAATATGATTTTTAGATATTTATTTATTAAGGTTTAGTATTTTTAAAAGATTATAAGATTTTGCTATAGGGTCATTTGAGACAATTTTTGGGCCAACTATATTTATCTAGGTTTTAGAGGGTTAGAAATAATTTCTAGAATTTTCTAGAATTTTTTAGGAATTTTTAGGGTTTTATTTGGATTTATTTGTTCCTAAAATGATTTTTAAACCATTTTCTAGTATCCAGTCAGTAGTGGGGGGCTACCTGTCAGCCACTCATGGCACGGAGGCAGGCCCATCCGTTAATCAGTGAGCGGGCTGACTGTGCTTCCTAATTAGGAAGCCACAACTCCCATTAGCCTACTCCAGCAAGCCAAGCATGCTCGCAATATGGTCGTCCGCTTTTAGATCAAAACCGCTGGATATGCGCCATGGCGCACTGCGGCTTCCACCACCCCTGAGCCGCCCTCTCTCTCTCTCTGTATATATATTAAATGTAGATTTACAGAAATTGAGGGATTGATCTCTAGGAGGTCAACTTATGCGATTTTGAGGGATTGATCTCTAGGAGATTCCCTGACTTCACGGAGCGATTGCGGACAGCCCCGACCTAGTTTTTATGTGCCAATTTTTTTTTGTTGAATTCGTCTCGAGGTCATATTTTAGAATATATGTTTTATTTTCTGAGATATTGTTTGTGAATTTTTGGAGAATTATTTAAGTGTTGGTTGTTCAAAACTCGACACGTCGTTCGGTTTTTGAGATCTCGGGATATCTCGAACTCCGATTGGTGGTCCGTTTAAAGTTTTGGAAGGCTGACATGATGATTTTCGACATTTAATTTTTCAATTTTTTTTAAATTTGGTTACTATTTTATTTATTACGTTGAACTCAGATTTGATCTGTAAATCACTAATTTGGTCATGGTTAGCCATAACGGCGATATCTTTTGACGAAAGCGTGATTTTACGGCACGGTCAATTCCGGTGCACTCATGGCACTGAAATATAGCAAGATGCACTTTCAAAATCTTGAGTTCAAAATATTTAACTAGTTAGTCAATAGCACGGCTCGATTTGTGTGCCATAGTTTCCAAAATTGAAAATATGACTTTCTTTGGCCAAAATTCCCTATTTGAATAATATTTCATATTATGATTAGGTTAAATTAGATTTTTAAGTAATTTATGTTATAAAAAATAATATTATTATTTTGGTATTTTAAGTATAGCTTATCGACCTTAAAATATTATTATAATGCTTTTCTATCTATAGGATAGCTTTGATATAATTTTTCTCTAGTTCCAAAATAATAATTTAAGTTATTTTGACTTTAGTTTTCAAAGATCGTAAATATTTTCTAGATAGATTACAAGTAATTTTCTATATATATTTTTTAAGGATTTCCTTTTTATAGAACGAATTTCTTTCGAAAATCAATCTTGATTGTGACTTGTCATACTATCTTATTTCTTGTGATTCTGACTACTTCATATCGACCTTAGGCTAATCAGACTGTCTCGGATCCAATGGCATAAACTGTTCTTTCATTTGAGGTCTTCTTGCATACTTATGACATCTGCAACTATTATGTGCCAACATGATCAATTTATTGCAACTAAGCGAGGCAAGTACACTATTGCTTTATTTGCTTATTACATTATAATACTATCTTTTCTTGTGTTTCATTGAGTACCAGTTTGTGAAAAGATTGTTACACGATAGGCTTGATTGTATAATTCCTCATTTATTGACTGTTTAGTAGGTCGGTAGGAAAAATGCTCGATAGGTATGTAAACAAAGCCTAATGATTATTATTGTGGATAGCTAAGTCATATACCTCACGTATAAATTAGTTGTATCTGTTATTGTGGATATCCATCTATGATGTACCGTTTTAACCCAAACTGTTCACACGTCAAAAAGTATTTCAAATGCACACTGTCTGTTAGTCTACAATATTCATGATTCAGTTGTCTTATTCATATATGTTCTTTCTAGTTGTTTCTTGTATATGTTTATTGTTTCCCATTTATACTCATGTTTCCTTTATTGTCAATTTCATCTTTACTGTCTAGCTTATTTTGTATTAAGTTACATAATTGCAATAGGGTTGTACTTTGCTTATTTCCTGACTGGATCGCTGTAGGTGACTTGGCATGCTTCCTACTTTTGTGCTATGGATCCTACAAGGGAGATAGAGATCTTGGAGGGCACATTAGATTCTAGAGAGATTAGTTAGTTTCTTTTGTTTAAATGTTTAGCGGATTTATTCCCCAAAAATCATTTATCTTCTAATATTGGATTTTTAAATAAATAGTTGTTGTGAATTGTTTGCAAAAACAAAAGTTTTCCAAAGAAAACTTAAATACAAACTAAGAAAGAAAGTACAAAGTACAATTTTGATTCTGGAGAAGTACAACTGTAGGAATCTGATCAGAAGACGATCACTTTATCCCTTGGATGATGCGATGTTGGAGAAGAAAAGCACTTGAACTTGCTATGGAAGCGGTAGAGAATTGTCGAGAATTCTTGCCAGGAGTCGTTGATAAGCATTGATGCCTTGAAAAGTGATTTTGGAACTCTATTTATAGAGTTTTGGATGACTGTCAGATAGTTACATTGATTGGCGTAGTACAAAAGTATGTTGATTATGCACTACTTTGCGCACCATGTATTGATTCACCCGTTGGCACGAACGGTTAACTTAACTACACGGGATGCGTGGCTTTCTGTAAGAGAAAGGAGCTTGGTTATCGGCAGTTTCGTGTGTACGTTCTTCGAGATTAGTGAAATACGTGACATGCCATCTTTAACTGCTTCTGGATGATGATCGATTGGCACCAGTTTAATGAATTGTGCGCTCTGTTGATTAGCACCAACCATAAATGGCGCTGAGTGGTAAATTATGAAGAGTTTATCACTTCGCGCCATTTGATAAATGGCGCTGAAAAAGTAACTGACAGCTATTATCATGACAAATCTGAGAAAATCCTCCTTGAGCGTCGTACACTTAGAACTCAAGGAGATTTTCTTGACTGTTTTGCTATCAGTCATTATGACTGATGATTAAGCTTCTTGCGGAAGATTGCCACGTGGTAGCCTGACGCTATCTGATGGGTGGCGCCATTTGATGTTGAGCACCATTTGATAGATAGCGTTGCACGCTATCTGTGAACGGCACGGTACTCTTTGTGAAGAATTTTTTAGCTTCTACATGACCACCTTTAAAGTTTTCAAATTTCAAAAATTTAAAATTTGAAATACTTTGAATAAGAAGCGTTCAATTTCAGAAGATTTTGCGCGCGCAGAATCCCAACAGGCTTAGGGTTATAATACCCTATTTTAAGAATAGAGAGAGTTCTTTCTCGAGTTCTCTTTGTCTCCCTCTTCCTTCAAGCTTTCAAAATCTTCTAGACTGATAGCAATGGCTCCGAAGAGATACAAGGGAGAGAAGGGCAAAGGCGTGGTCGGAGCTTCATCTCGAGCACCATCATTGAGGGTGCCAAGGCAAGCGCCACCGTCGGCTAAAGCCAATGAAGCGAACACTACTCTTGGAGGTGAGGGTCGATCGGGAAAGACGATGAACAGTCAGCACATTTTGATAGTTGGCACGAACCACAACCGGCTCCAATCACCTCTTTCAGAGTGTTGGTTGGTGCCGCACTAATCTTAACATGCACCACCTCTTTTAGAGTATCGGTCGACAAAATACGTTAAGCATGGTTTCATGAATCGTGCGCTCTTTGTTTACCCAAAGTGCGCGGTCTTATGCATTATGATTTGCGTGTGCTCTTTCTTTCAACATAGTGCAGATAGCGCCATGAAAAAAATGATTTTGTCCTTTTGCGCGCGTAAAACAGAAACTGTCATATTGAGTCGCATAAAACAAAGACTGTCATATAGTGTTGCGCAAAATAGAAACTTTCATATTGTGTCACGCAAAACAAAGACTATCTATTTGTATTGAGAGGTCTGAAGCCAAGTTGCATGCTGGCCGAAGATTCGTCTTTGATGATACCGGTCCGAATGCCGTTCTTTGCTAATACTTTTGCTGCAGCAGGAGGGGAATATCCTATCCCAACCCCGAGGCTGACGAGCTTAATGCACCCAGACATTAGGTGCTAGAACTGATTTTCTGTATGGGCCCTGGAAAACTTCACTGATAAGCCAAATGAGTTGGATTTTTATGAAGCTGTTTTGACAACTTCTTGTGGCATCCACTCCAATACCAATATGTTCCTTGCCTTGATAGAGAGATACACCAACAAGATTGGCACCTTCTCTACTCCTTATGGGGAGATAGGCTTCGCCTTTCATGAGATGCAGAACCTCTATAAAGAATACGTGCCTACAGAGGATGGACTGGAGGCGTTGGCCAAGGATAATCCATAGAGATTGCAATCTTCGATGAGTTGTTGTATTATTTTATGATTTGCACTCATCTTTTCAAGAGTAAGACACCCGGGATGTGCTATACGTCCAAGTGGCTAGTGTACCTCTTCTTGGGTCATGACACGGAGAACAAAGTGTAAGAGCACTTGAATTGTGACCCATGCTTCTTTGAGCCACCTGATGGTCATGCCATTAGCAAATTGATAGAGGAATTCAGATGTGTTGACGATGAACTAGAAGAAGATTGGCATGGTTACACTGCTGGTACCTATCTTTAGAGCTATATGAAGCAAGGTGGTATAACCATGTCCAAGGAGGCTACTATGGCAGGCTTCCTCTCTCTTTGTCTAAGGCGGTTTATAGTCCCTGGAGCCAGTGCCGTCGATCGCATCCACAGAGGTGTGCTGTTTGTTGCAATGCATCTGGTGTTTTGTTACATGATGGTTATCCTCTCCGCTATGACTTACCGACTGAATGTGGGCCTACGTGAGTTCATGACCACTATGATGGAGAAATCTAATTCTTGAAGTGATTTCCCCCGCATCGAGATGTCGTTCACATATCTGTTCGGCTGGTTAATACTACATCATCCTTCTCTGATGTGCCATGTTCTGAGTATTGGTGGAGCTTTTGTAGGAAACTTTGTCTGTAGATATGTTGAGTCTCGATGGAAGGTAGACTCATTATTTGACTGTAGAAAGGCACTGAACTGAGGCTCCAACTGGAAGTGCCACGACTTTTCTTGCCCACCTGGGTACGAAACCTGTTCGGCTCCTTTCTAGGATCTAGAGCATGTTGGTTCCCGTCCACCTCCAGCAGCCGTTACTTTGTTGACGATGATCAGGCCTTCGTACCTGCTATATCGATCAGTGAACGAGTGCTATCTGGAACCATACCTACCTAGCTGGTTTGTTCGATAGTTCGTCTATGAGCAGATGCATGTCAGGAACGGGACTACTTGCCTTCATGCCTCTGATTTTTTGATTGACAGGGCTAGAGGATAGAGATATTATAGTGTGAGAGGCACTAATGTTGTGTTCACTATGCCCTTGGCTACCTTTGAGGCAGGCCCATATATGTTAAGCACATACGCAAATTTTTATACCTCAGTCAACACCTTCTTCGAAGTCTATTCTATGATGAATTACTTTGTTGGCATAAGAAAAGCACAAGAAGGCTTCTGGGTTCTGTAGATTTGGAAGAAGCCGAAGAAGAGGCTCCCGTTGATGCTCCTTTAGAGACTGCACCTGTCGGTTTCTATGACGTGGTACAAGATGCATTATGCATCCCTCTCAAGAAGCAGAAGGGAAAATCTTTCGTGATGGGCGAGAGTAAGAAGCGAAAGACTTGGACTTCGTCTACTCAGTCAACTCATGAAGAACCTCTTTCTCCTGCTAAGGGGAAAGTGTCACGACCCGCACCCTAGAGTTAGGGCACGAGAACGTAACAACGCCCAGCCTACGCCGCAGTGTCGGCGGTAGAACGCTGTCCTAGGTCTCAATGCA
This sequence comes from Iris pallida, assembly GCA_029216955.1. Taxonomy (NCBI): domain Eukaryota; kingdom Viridiplantae; phylum Streptophyta; class Magnoliopsida; order Asparagales; family Iridaceae; genus Iris; species Iris pallida. The sequence continues at coordinate 6,259,254 of JANAVB010024400.1, forward strand.
TCTAACAGTATAAGACTAAACAGTTTATACTCCCCGAATGGGGGTGACATAGCCAAATGTAAACTCAATCACATCTAAGGTAGAGCATAATGGAAGATAGATAAAACATAAAATCCAAAAGAGATACAGAAGATAGAAGTCTAAGTGTCTAAGATACATAAACCCAGAAGTACATCTCAAAACTCAAATACAGTAATCCACAAGTCAAATACAACTCTAGACAAATGAAATAACTATCTAAACATCCTCTAATGTGTCTCCTCTAGGCTAGCAGGCAACCTCCAAGCTATCTGTAAAATTTATCAACAGGTCCAGTCAGGACAGGAGCGAGCACAATACATCTTATGCAGTTCATATCATGTCAGGAAATATAAAGCCGGCAATAGAATAAGATACATGAAACGCTGTAAGAAGATGTACATGAAAACAGGAGAGATATTTGATAACTGGAAATATATATATACATGATAAGTAAGAACTGTAAGTGACTAGTGATTTAGAGTACGAGATGGCATGTAATTAGCTTAGGTTGTACATGATGAACATGAAAAGTAACAGATTGTACATGATGGGTAAATCACATGACCATTTATACTCACCCCTACCCACAATCAATACACAAGGATCTATTCAAGTTACGTTACGGACATGATGTTTTGGTTATACAAGAAACACATGAGGAAACATGAGCGTACATGAAAGAACATAAGAGTACATGAACGTACATGTAAGAACATAAGAGAACATGAGTGTACATGAATAACGCAGAAGCAAGGAATACATGATGTATATGAAACACATGTCATAAAGTATCCGATGCGCCCGCTAAGGGGGTAACATCCCAAGAAGAGATCCGTATAGTACCAATCCGTGGTGATAACGTGACAGCATCAAGTAAAAGTAATCTAGAGCGAGAATATAATTCTTGACAAGTATAAAATGATCAGAGAATGTACCCGCCTGATATCTGAATGTCCAAGGTAAAGATACTGTCCGAGGAGAGGTGTCTGTCTCCTAATTAGAACAGCACAAGTCACAACATGTCCAGAAGGGTAATATAAAGCACTACAATGCATTCTATATGAATCTAGGTCAAACTAGGCCAAAGTCAACCCTTGGTCAACTCTGGTCAACTGCACTAATCAAACTAGGTCATGTCCTAACCCAGCAAGTCTTACTAGGCCTAACCAAGACTATCCTAGCAAGCACACATCAATACAAGGCTATAAAAGCCAATATACACCCAACTCTATATAGCATGCAATTATTCAATACTCAAATAGGCAAAAATTCACATTGGATATACACTAGGTAATCTATTACTTTAAGCTATATATGCCTACACATATATACACATGCATATATTGGTATTCAACATTAGGTCTATAATCATGGCATTTCAAATGGTTATATAAACTTATATATTACAACACAATATGCTAACATATATATAATATACATACATAGCTAAGTTAACTATATTCATAAATACTTATTTAAGAGGCTATGTGTGTGTATGTGAACATGGCAAAGGGGCAAGTGAGGGTTAAATGGGCATACATAGTGTATACATATCAACGAGTGTCAAAGTGTAAGTGAACAATGTGTCAAGTGTGATAGTGTCAACATAGTGTAAGGGGGTACATGAGGTAATATAGGATTTGTGTTAACATAGAACATTACATCTCATTAACTTGTATATTGCATACATTACATCTATTATTACATTACATTCATGCTTGCAGTCATTCATCATTCATTATTCTGTTGCACCACTATATGCACCATACATTACATACTATGGAACCTACATATTCATTACAAGCCATACTTATACATGCTTACATTAGATAGGATACTTACACCTCATACATCATTTATTTAACCATTTACTCATACTTGTATTCTCTATTTAATTACATAAGGTATATACATTAACATGGGTTAAAATCAAATAGAACATTATATTACACACAAGGGTGCACAAAATGCATATGCCGAATAGTAACTCCTACTAATAATAAATACTGTACCATCTCAGCATGAATTAAAATTTAGGATTACAATATGTTATAGATCTATGTGTTAGCTTTCCGAAACTTTAAACGGATCGTATTTTCGTTTCCGGAAACTCCCGGAATCGCGAAAACACCGAGAACGCGTTTGTCTTTCGTACAGCTGACACTCAAATAATTCTCCAGAAAGTTACAGAAAGAATTAGGCCTATTAATACATGTTTTTTGAAAGCTAACTTCAATACGCTTCTTTTAAAAAAACGGGAGATTAAACCGAGCTTTGAGCTAGAAGTTATGACATTTCTAAGTTAGGGCTGAAATTAAAAACGTGGATAAAAATCATGACGGATTTGGGTAGTTTGAGACAAAAGAACACAAGTATATAACATAATATATCAAGAACTCACTCTCTACACTAATATATATATATGAGACACTATAGAACACATCTCCAATACAAAAATATGAGATTAAACATGTAATAATTCATTCATACATAACAACAACACATAGTGTGTCCAAATTTGGGGTTTTCCCACATGGACACAACCACAACACAAATGACACTCCTATGACCTCCAAATGGACACAAAATGGACACAAATGGAGAAACAACCATGGGGGTCATTCCTATGGGTTCAAAATAGACCTATATGCATGAGGAAATGAAAAAGAAAAGGGATTTATACCTCCCAGTAGATCGAATCGAAGAAAAACCTTCCCGAAGCGACACCGACACGTAGAGATTCCAAAAGGACACGAACGAGCTCCGAATCCTCCCAAACTTGGGTAGCTTCCTCCTTGGCTAGAATGGAGAAGGAAAGAAGAAGATTTGGTGGTGAAATGGAAGGATTTGGTGAAGAAATTGCTAGGGATTGCTCTCTAAGAATTTGGGGAAGAACAAGAGAGAGAAAAATAGATGGATAATGACAAATGGGAGGCTCAACCCTATCCTTATTGTGGCTGGCCATAAAGGTGGTTTTGTCCTATTAGGAAAAGTCCAAAAGCCCCTACTAACCTATTCTATGAGTATTAGGAAAGGGCTAATTGGTTGGGGCTAAATTAGTCATTCTAAATTCTCTAATCACACTAACCTTATCCATAATAATTAGTCTAACATCTAACTAAAATATTTCTATCATGTGGACTAAAATTAATATCATGTGGGCCATGCCTAACTAGTGTGTGGGTCCCACTAGAGTCAAACTACCCCGGGTCCCCGTTTCAAGTCGGATTGAGTTGAAATTCGAACCCGACTCAAATAATCCCAAAACAATATCATAAATAATAAAATAATATCAAAATAATTCAAAGAGGTCAAATGCAAAAATATCCTTAGGCCAAAAATGACATTAAAATATTATAATCACATGGTTAGGCTCTAGGTCAAACAGTCTCTAGGGTTTTACTAGCAAAACGTCAAAACCACAAGTCATTGATTTAAATAATTTTAAAATAATTTAAAATCACCAAAAATCATATCATGAATTAAATATCATTATTAAAATAATTATAAACACGAAATTTCAAAATTACCCTCATTTGGGAAACTGGGTGCTACAACTCTACCAACCTTAGAAAAATTTCGTCCTCGAAATTAAAATGTCCATACTCCCTCCTCTAGTCAAACCCCCACAATCAAAGTCCCAGATTAAAACAAATCATGTGATCAAAAAGATGACATACAGGGTCATGACATACGGTGGTAGTGAAAGTCTCATCTAGGTATACTAGTCATGCTAACCGAAACGGTCATAGGGTATCAAAACATACAAGCAATCTAGGGTGCTAAACTAGAGAAGTTACAGAAACAACAAACCATCAAAACTGTAAGGCGGTCTACCATCCTATATAAAACTGGTACTTATCAAAATAAAATAAAGGCAACTACCAATTATCTGAAAAAGGGTACAGAATCAAATTCAAAAATTAAGGAATTGAAAATCACTTGCATTGAAATCCAAATCACAATATACATATATATATATATATACAGAGATAGCGTTAGAGAGGAAAAACTAGCATTATGTAATATTATGTGGTTTGTGTGTGTATAGGTGTATGTGAAATATACATGAAATTGTATATGAGCTATCTTGTTACACTACTCATGGCATATGGGTTAACAACCTACAATACACAACCTATTTAATCATAACATGCATGGCTAACCATAAACATCTATAAGAGGTAGAGATTTAGTTATGTATATACATATATTATAACATGTATGCCTAAGCTCTATATATATCTATACAAGTATGTGATCATAACATAGAGAGGAAAGGTTAGGTTACATGACAGCGTATACTAAATTAGGGTGTGTGTGTGTCCTTGTACAGGGTTATAGCTTAGTATTGAAAGGTTAAACCCAGTTTTAGTTCAGCATTTACATACAAAATCTGAAAATAAGCTAACATTTAAACCAATGTAATATTAACATAATGCAGTCTCAGATTTTACAAATTTAACATAACTTAACCAATTTCTCTAAAAATTGAAACTCTGCAGATATCATACGTGTGTAGTTATGTAGACAAAACTAATAACATGAAATTTATATTTAAATTACGAATTTAAACTGGAAAAGCAGAAAAACAGAAATATTGGGGTTTTGAAAATTTTAACATTAACAACATATTAATATGTATTTAGATAGGTAGAAAATCAAGTGTAGGATGCATACGTATCAGGCAAGTGTCCACTATGTTTACTCATATATTCTCATGTCCCAAAAAAAAATTAATTCTACGTTAAGACCAACATTTAGATTCCTACCAAGATCGCAAAATAGGTGATTGACGAAATCAAGGCAGTTTTATTATTATTATTCAATACTAGAATAATAGCAAGAAGGAAATAACGATAAAAGCTGTTTGCTTATTTGCCTAAAAGAATGAACCATTTTGAAACCAGAGCTAAATATCAAATCCAAGATAAAGTCTAGCAAAATCATCGATTCATTGTATTAAGAAGAAACTCATAGCAAGAAGTTACACAAGCTACTCCTAAGCTAAATAATTAGAAGCAAAACAAAGCAAAACAAATAATAATTCTTTTTGAAGGACTGCATCAAAGTAGAGAAAACATGCTTGAAAATATTTAAGGTACAATCTAATAATCATATGCGTCTATCCAAAATCATGGTACTCTAAATCCCCGTCATACTAGTAAGCAAGGCTACGATAATCACAGAGTCCTTGACTTATGCACATACCTCTAGAATCGTGGTATTTAATATTTTTGCGGTGCCGCTAGCTTGGCTGCGAAAACCTTAAATTCCCACACCCGAGAAATATATCCAGAGTCAGACTATATGTCCTCACCATGCTGGCTAATGTGACTATAGAAGACTAGATTCCATAACATAGATGACCTATCCCATATAATTTCATCTTGTCCAAAAAATTAAATTAAATCAACAATGAATACCCATAAATCAAATCAAATTTATCAACGAACTTTAAAATTCAAAATGAACAAAAATCCATCAAAATACAACTCGGATGCAACAGCTATCATCAAGATTCAAAATTCGACAATCATTCATCAAAATCAATGAATACAACTCAAATTCAACCATAATCCATCAAAATCAAATTTAACAACAATAAGTAAAAATAAATCAAATCAAGGGAAAAAAGAGTTCTCAAATCGAAGGTAAAATAAGATGCTCAAGGGTCGTTCCGGGAATCTCTCAAGGGTTCCTAACTGTGATTGAGTACCTTCAAGATATATCCTATTCCTACTGCAGGCTGTAGTGATACTCTAGTTCGAATACCACTACATAAACTCGACCTGCATGGGCCACCACTAAAAACGTGTCATGACCCGCACCCTAGAGTTAGGGCACGAGAACGTAACAACGCCCAGCCTACGCCGCAGTGTCGGTGGTAGAACGCTGTCCTAGGTCTCAATGCATCTAACAGTATAAGACTAAACAGTTTATACTCCCCGAATGGGGGTGACATAGCCAAATGTAAACTCAATCACATCTAAGGTAGAGCATAATGGAAGATAGATAAAACATGAAATCCAAAAGAGATACAGGAGATAGAAGTCTAAGTGTCTAAGATACATAAACCCAGAAGTACATCTCAAAACTCAAATACAGTAATCCACAAGTCAAATACAACTCTAGACAAATGAAATAACTATCTAAATATCCTCTAATGTGTCTCCTCTAGGCTAGCAGGCAATCTCCAAGCTATCTGTAAAATTTATCAACAGGTCCAGTCAGGACAGGAGCGAGCACAATACATCTCATGCAGTTCATATCATGTCAGAAAATATAAAGCAGGCAATAGAATAAGATACATGAAATGCTGTAAGAAGATGTACATAAAAACAGGAGAGATATTCGATAACTGGAAATATATATATACATGATAAGTAAGAACTGTAAGTGACTAGTGATTTAGAGTACGAGATGGCATGTAATTGGCTTAGGTTGTACATGATGAACATGAAAAGTAACAGAGTGTACATGATGGGTAAATCACATGACCATTTATACTCAACCCTACCCACAATCAATACACAAGGATCTATTCAAGTTACGTTACGGACATGATATTTTGGTTATACAAGAAACACATGAGGAAACATGAGCGTACATGAAAGAACATAAGAGTACATGAACGTACATGTAAGAACATGAGAGAACATGAGTGTACATGAATAACGTAGAAGCAAGAAATACATGATGTACATGAAACACATGTCATAAAGTATCTGATGCGCCCGCTAAGGGGGTAACATCCCAAGAAGAGATCCGTATAGTACCAATCCGTGATGATAATGTGACAGCATCAAGTAAAAGTAATCTAGAGCGAGAATATAATTCTTGACAAGTATGAAACGATCAGAGAATGTACCCGCCTGATATCTGAATGTCCAAGGTAAAGATACTATCCGAGGAGAGGTGTCTGGCTCCTAATTAGAACAGCACAAGTCACAACATGTCCAGAAGGGTAATATAAAGTACTACAATACATTCTACATGAATCTAGGTCAAACTAGGCCAAAGTCAACCCTTGGTCAACTTTGGTCAACTGCACTAGTCAAACTAGGTCATGTCCTAACCCAGCAAGTCTTACTAGGCCTAACCAAGACTATCCTAGCAAGCACACATCAATACAAGGCTATAGAAGCCAATATACACCCAACTCTATATAGCATGCAATTATTCAATACTCAAATAGGCAAAAATTCACATTGGATATACACTAGGTAATCTATTACTTTAAGCTATATATGCCTACACATATATACACATGCATATATTGGTATTCAATATTAGGTCTATAATAATGGCATTTCAAATGGTTATATAAACTTATATATTACAACACAATATGCTAACATATATATAATATACATACATAGCTAAGTTAACTATATTCATAAATACTTATTTAAGAGGCTATGTGTGTGTATGTGAACATGGCAAAGGGGCAAGTGAGGGTTAAATGGGCATACATAGTGTATACATATCAACGAGTGTCAAAGTGTAAGTGAACAATGTGTCAAGTGTGATAGTGTCAACATAGTGTAAGGGGGTACATGAGGTAATATAGGATTTGTGTTAACATAGAACATTACATCTCATTAACTTGTATATTGCATACATTATATCTATTATTACATTACATTTATGCTTGCATTCATTCATCATTCATTATTCTTTTGTACCACTATATGTACCATACATTACATACTATGGAACCTACATATTCATTACAAGCCATACTTATACATGCTTATATTAGATAGGATACTTACACCTCATACATCATTTATTTAACCATTTACTCATACTTGTATTCTCTATTTAATTACATAATGTATATACATTAACATGGGTTAAAATCAAATAGAATATTATATTACACACAAGGGTGCACAAAATGCATATGCCGAATAGTAACTCCTACTAATAATAAATACTGTACCATCTCAGCATGAATTAAAATTTAGGATTAAAGTATGTTATAGATCTATGTGTTAGCTTTCCGAAACTTTAAACGGATCGCGTTTTCGTTTCCGGAAACTCCCGGAATCGCGAAAACACCGAGAACGCATTTGTCTTTCGTACAACTGACTCTCAAATAATTCTCCAGAAAGTTACAGAAAGAATTACGCCTATTAATACATGTTTTTTGAAATCTAACTTCAATATGCTTCTTTTAAAAAACGGAAGATTAAATTGAGCTTTGAGCTAGAAGTTATGACATTTCTAAGTTAGGGCTGAAATTAAAAACGTGGATAAAAATCATGACGGATTTGGGTAGTTTGAGACAAAAGAACACAAGTATATAACATAATATATCAAGAACTCACTCTCTACACTAATATATATATATATGAGACACTATAGAACACATCTCCAATACAAAAATATGAGATTAAACATGTAATAATTCATTCATACATAACAACAACACATAGTGTGTCCAAATTTGGGGTTTTCCCACATGGACACAACCGCAACACAAATGACACTCCTATGACCTCCAAATGGACACAAAATGGACACAAATGGAGATACAACCATGGGGGTCATTCCTATGGGTTCAAAATAGACCTATATGCATGAGGAAATGAAAAGGAGAAGGGATTTATACCTCCCGGTAGATCGAATCGAAGAAAAACCTTCCCGAAGCGACACCGACACGTAGAGATTCCAAAAGGACACGAACGAGCTCCGAATCCTCCCAAACTTGGGTAGCTTCCTCCTTGGCTAGAATGGAGAAGGAAAGAAGAAGATTTGGTGGTGAAATAGAAGAATTTGGTGGAGAAATTGCTAGGGATTGCTCTCTAAGAATTTGGAGAAGAACAAGAGAGAGAAAAATAGATGGATAATGACAAATGGGAGGCTCAACCCTATCCTTATTGTGGCTGGCCATAAAGGTGGTTTTGTCCTATTAGGAAAAGTACAAAAGCCCCTACTAACCTATTCTATGAGTATTAGGAAAGGGCTAATTGGTTGGGGCTAAATTAGTCATTCTAAAGTCTCTAATCACACTAACCTTATCCATAATAATTAGTCTAACATCTAACTAAAATATTTCTATCATGTGGACTAAAATTAATATCATGTGGGCCATGCCTAACTAGTGTGTGGGTCCCACTAGAGTCAAACTACCCCGGGTTCCCGTTTCAAGTCGGATTGAGTTGAAATTCGAACCCGACTCAAATAATCCTAAAACAATATCATAAATAATAAAATAATATCAAAATAATTCAAAGAGGTCAAATGCAAAAATATCCTTAGGCCAAAAATGACATTAAAATATCATAATCACATGGTTAGGCTCTAGGTCAAACAGTCTCTAGGGTTTCACTAGCAAAACGTCAAAACCATAAATCATTAATTTAAATAATTTTAAAATAATTTAAAATCACCAAAAATTATATCATGAATTAGATATCATTATTAAAATAATTATAAACACGAAATTTCAAAATTACCCTCATTTCGGAAACTGGGTGCTATAGAAAGGGAAGAAGAAAGAAGAAGTCGTTGCCGAAAAATCCACAGAAAGGACAAGCGCTCAGACACGACAACTAGAAGCTGAGTTTTCTCTTGGGAAAACCTTATCTTTCAGAGGAACAACCCCAAATCCTACCCATAAGGAGAGTAGGGAAGGGATTGAAGAGACAAGTAGAGAGCGGATTGCTCCTGAATTATCATAAGATCAACATGCCGTTGTCGTTTCCCCGCAACCACTGCTCAAGCGTGCAGCCAGAAGGAATTATTGGCTTCCAGAGTTGTGAAGGAGAAGCCTGTGGTTTCTCCTACTCTTCCTTCGCCATGGTAATCTACTGGTCCTCAAGAGCCGTCGTTGCCATCGCAAGGAATATCTCCTCCATCACCTGGAGACATACCCACTCCCACAAGTGATACCCTTACTCTTTCAGTCCAACAAGAGTTACTAGATGTTAACCCTTTGGCCTTTTATATTGAAATTCCTTCGTCTCCATGTAGAAGCATGAAAAATGTGCTACGTTAACAAAAGTGCAGAAGACATCGGTTGCTTCCTACAGTTCATAGAAGTGCAGGAAGACGCCAAGTTGCTGCGCACATCAGAAACCAGATCACAAGAGAAAGCAGGACATAAAGGGAAATACTTTATTAAGAATCATGTTTACAAAGATCAAGTATAGGCTCTTCATGAGTACATATAAAGACTCTCTATAGTCTACAATTGTGCAGCCTATAATTGTGCTGCTCTCCTCATGGTCAGGGTGAATTACTTCCTTGTCAAGTGCGCTGCTCTCCAACTCCAAAATGGCTAATGAAGCAGTTATTGAGCAGAACGAGGATGCTGCTACTACATGGTGCTCACAGCACAACCTATGGCTCTTCTAGCATAACTAAAGGCCGGTCATCGAACCAAATCGAGTATCTTGGGCTTCGAAGACAACCAAGATGTTGTTCAGGTTCGATCCTCCCATTCCACACACTCAAGTACATCTCGAAACTATGAGCTTATTCTTCCATAAGACTACAACTTCTTTGAACGAAGAGATCTACAACCAACAGTCGACTTTTGCAAGGCCTATGGCCGTCCGAAGCTAAGTTGGGATCGAGCATGACAGAGGAATATCAAGAGGCAATGAACAACGACTTCCTCAAAAGCTCTCCTTTATATAGGCTATGTGTGGTCCAACCCACATGCCACGTGTCAGTAAGTCAAAAGTCCAAAATTTATTGGATGAACCTAGAATTCATCACGATGAATCTCATTCAATGAGGTCTTGTTGACTGAGTCTTTAAGTCACCGCTTCTCGAGCCCCCTAAAGTGGTAGCAATAAAGAAGGCATTGACTCAGCCATTCAGAAGTAGTCACTAGTCGTCCTAAAAGTGCAGTGGCCAAAGTTCCAAGAAGCGCAGTCCCTTCATGGCTCCTTCAGAGTTCCAAGAAGCGCAGCTCCTTCACGAATCCTTCAGAGTTCCAACAAGATCATCCCCTTCACGGCTCCTTCAAAGCTTCCCAAAAGCACAGCTCTTTCATAGCCCCTTCATGGTTCCAAGAAGCGCAGCCCCTTTATGGCTCCTTCAGAGCTTTCCAGATGCACAGCTCTTTCGCAGCCCCTTCTTAGTTCCCAGAAGTGCAGCCCCTTCACGGTTCCCTCAGAGATCCCAGAAGCACAGCCCCTTCACGTCTCCTTCGTACTTTCCGGAAGCACAGCTCTTTCACACCCCCTTCACTGCTCCTTCACGCTTTCCAGAAATGCATCTCTTTTATAGCTCCTTCACTAATCTTACAGAGCTTCCCAGAAGGCAGCTTTTTTATAGCTCCATCACCGATCTCTCAGAGCTTCCCAGAAGCGTAGCTTTTTTATAGTTCCTTCAGAGTTCCTCGAAAACATAGTTACTTGTCGTCTCAAAAGCGCAGTCACCTCGATGCCCCAAAAGCGTAGCTCATATAGCACGCATGAAGTGAGTATAGATGTAGGAGGCTCTGACTTGCACAATTTGATCTCTCACAAGTGCAAGACGAAAGAAGACTCTATCCCATGGCACACTTGTGCTAATATCACCATCAACTGTTGCTACAATCAAATAGCAGCATCACAACCGAGAAGGAAGTCTATTTTCCAAATATTACAACTGGTGGCCCCTGTCCATCAGAGACACGACAAAAGATTATCGAGTGGATAAGAAGATAAGCTCTTGGTTGCTTCTTGCAATGCCACATGGGGGTCGCCATCCCTTAAGAAGCTCTCCAAGAATCCTTCTATTTCGGCTAGCAAACATAAGGGCCGACCTAGAGGCCGCAAGATGGCAGTGTCTTGTACGGGTGTATTCCAACACACCCGTGCCAAGACCAAACCCTTGTCACAAATGACTATCACTTCAACCATAACACTGGTTGGGGGTAGTCATAACCCGATATTCCATGACAATCCTTCGTTTCAGCCAGATAAAATTTTGTGCAAAACATATACAGATGCCTCTGTGGTACGAGCTACCAACAAGTTGGGGGTAGCAACTGCTTCGAGTCGGAGGATGATTGCAACCTACCCGTATAACCTCAGGAAGGCGAAACTCAAGGGTCCGAACAGGAGAGCGAAAGATCCATGGTGCCCGCTATTTCCCCTATCTGATGTCCGTCTACATAGCCAAAGGTGACAACACACGAAGCAATAAGGGGTCCAACCATCATCAGCGTATAGAAGCCCTTGAGACAAGCTTGAATATGTTAAACGAGACTATGCAAGCCTTGACTTCTATGGTTCTGGAGATCAAGGATAAGTTGACCTCCAATGCTTCTGCTCTAATAAATCAAGACCTAGGGACAAATAGGGAATCCAATGCACCTCCTCATGCACGGTCTCCGGTCGTAAACCAAGCACTGCTGTAGTCGTCTAGCCCATCAATGATTGGACCCACAATGTCAAATGACATACAACAGACTCTCAAGCAGTTGTAAGCTCACTTCTACTCCGAGAAAAACAAGAATCATTCCAAAGGATGGGGATCCGGCAACCATACCCCCTGAGTGGGATAATATGATATATCCACCACAGTACAAACCACAGACGCTCGCACCCTTTGATGTGAAGGAGTCTTCTCGTCGATACTTGAGGTATTTCGCCTCAGTAACGGGGCATCTTGTTGGCCCAATGATTGTATCATATTTTTGAATATGGTTAATCTATTAAGTTTAGCATTTCATTATCACTAATCTTTATACTATCACTATAGCATTTCTACTTATACTTATACCTTTGGTGATATGTGCCCATTGGTTTACATCTTAGTGATATGAGCTTATCTATCTTAAATTTAATTGGGTTGCCAAAATCAAAACTATGTTTTTGATTGTGGTCATTCAATTAAGTTTAGTCATTATGATATCACTAACATTTATGCCATCACCTTAGCACTTATACTTAAACTTTGCATAGTCCTAATATGCTTTAATTTATCATACTTGCTACTATGTATATTGCTTTGCTCGTCTAACATGTACATGCAGAAAAGAAATAAACAAGATCAATGTGGACATATGCAATGAAGAAATCATGGTGGGCCAAAGACGACGGATCCCACAAGATTTCTCTGAACCACCCGACGACATCTCTGGAGCCACGCACCGGGGGTTCCGCTGCCCGGTCAGCGGACGGGGGTCGAGGGGGCAGCGCCCCTCGTCGGGGGTTCGGGGGCGAAGCCCCCGAAAGGTATTCAGTTTTTACAAACTGGATATCTTTGGACAGCTGCCGCCAAGGGAAAAAGCCAGCACCTATCAAAGAAAGAAGCCAAGCCATGCCATCATCATTTCAAGACTCTGAAGAAGCCTGCACCTGCTACAGTATATCTGGAGTCTGTAATGAGTCTTAGGAATAATTGTAAACACAAGAAATGGATGGCAAAATCGAAAGCTAGGGTAGAAACCAGCCCAGGATCATTTTTGGATGCAAACCGGCATACCGGCGGTATACCGGTGCATACCGGCGGCATACCGATTTTTGTTCACAGAAAGTTTCTGTCCACAAAATCGGCATACCGACGGTATACCGGATCATACCGACGGTATACCGGTTCAGTAAAGTTGAAATTCCAACGGTCGGATTTCCAGCATTAAATGATCCCAACGGCTATTTTTCTAGCCGTTGCTAACCCAGACCGGTATACCGTCGGTATGCCGGATCATACCGGCGGTATGCCGGTTCGTGACTGAAAAGTTGCCTTTGGCTTCTTTTCAAGCTTTGGTTATAAATAGCCTTGAACCCCTTCATTCAAGGTTGATGCTTTGAGCCTAAAAATTTCTAAACCACCAAAGCTTATCCATATACAACTCTACAAAGCCTTCATTTGCCATCCACAAATTGTGTTAGAGTTATTGAGTTGAAAAGTGAGATCTTCATCTTATTGTATAAGAAGATCAAAACCTATTGTGAAAGGTTGAAGTTGGAGAGTCTTCGTATCCAAACTCTCGGTTGAAGTTGGGGAGTCTTCGTATCCAAACTCTCGGTTGAAGTCGGAGAGCCCTTCGGATTAAAGCTCTTGTGTAAGAAGTTGGCGAGTTCTTCGGATCCAAACTCGTGTGTAACTATTTGCTCAAATAGTGGATTAAAGCCGGAGAGAGTTCCGGGACTGGACTGCCTCTTAGGAGGATACCAGGATACATCGGGTGTCGGTATTGTGTTTGCTTCTTCTCTTGCACTTATATTTTTAAATTGCCTATTAGCTTGTGCTAAGTGCTTGATTAGTTAGCTTGACCCTATTCACCCCCCCTCTAGGGTTCCTACAATTGGTATCAGAGCGAGGACTCTATTGTTAGGCTTAACATCCTTAGAGTAGATCCTTGTTATTTTTCTATGGCAACCTATTCCTCATCCTCCGATAAAGAGGGTTTTATTTCTAGTAGCATACACAATCATGTTTCTTCTAAATGCAAGAAATGCTCTAAGTGGAAAGCCATGGCTAAACAATCCTTAGAGATTCTTGACAACCTTCATTCTACAAATGAAGAACTTTCTGAAAAGGTTATTCATTTAGAAGAAGCTAATGAGTTATTGGGAAATGAAAACAATGATTTATTATCTAGACTTGATTCTCAAAACTCATCATGTGTTTCGTTAAAGAGTTTGAATGAGGCTTTAATCTTGAAAATCAAATCTCTTTCCTCATCAATAGAAGATCTTAAGAGGCAAACTCATGAGTTAAATCATATGGATGATTCTTCTATTGACTCTTTAAAGAAACAAAATGATGATTTTATTTCTAGAATTGTTTTATTTGAAAAAGAGAATAATGCTTTAAATGTTAAATTTGATTCTCTTACTTGTATGCATGATGATTTGATATTAGAACATGATATTCTTAAGACCAAATCCATGCATGCTCACTCTAGAGACATTCATCATTCTAGTATGTCACATGTTCATAACCATGCTCATTCTGATACATGTGCACACACTAGCATTAGATGCTTCTATTGCTCTCGCATTGGACACATGAGCTTTACATGCCCTATTCGTAGGACCTTCACTACCAATGCTAGAGTGAGTGCTATATGGGTCCCTAAAGCTAATAAATGTGGATCCAAGTTTATTTGGATACCAAAGTCTTCATCTAATGTTGTAGGTGAAGCTTCTTGTATCGGGACATAGCACCGAGGAGCGTGTTGGCGGTTGCAAAGCTCAAAGGTCATCTTCTAAGCAATTGCACCAACACAAGTGTGGCCACTAGAGCCACTTTGGTAACATGCTAAGCGATTCTCTTTAAATTGGTTACATTTGTAGAATCTAGCATGTTTCACTTGATGTCTTGCTACTAGCTCATATTGATATTCTTAGTTGCTTTTTGTATAAATCAATGTGAAATATAATACTAGCATGCTTAGTTAATTTTCTTATTAATTCTTTTATCTAGCATGACTAGTTACTCAGCTTAAAGGATTAGTTCACACTATGTAGTTTATCACTCATTTTCTATTAGTGTGACATTTTTATTATGCATGCTTGATATTCTTAATCTTTATTTATAAAGCATGTATATCACTCTAGTCCATAGGAGCTTGGTTTTGATTTGAGTTAATATGATTTTAACTCTCCGTCTTTAAAGTTTTTGAAATAATTATTTCTTGCCGGTTTGTATTTAATGTGCCTTATTTACTTTAAATCGGTATTTGCGAGTATTTGTGTTTAGCACAAGCTTCTTATTCTTGACAAGTATATACTTATACTTCTTTTTAATCTTGTGCTTACATAATATATTCATTATTGATTCTCAAACTTTATCTTGATTATCTTCTTGAGAATCAATTATGTCTTTGCCTAATAAAGTTTATTTATACATGCTTTTGAATTTGTGATGGTTTCTCAAATATTCATTAAGGATACATGACTATATTCATTAAAATTTTCATTTACTTATAGTTCATGTATCTCTTATATTGATATCTATTTTTGTATAAATACCTTTATGTAGGCATATGAGTTAAGCTAAAGTTTTATTCATACTTGTTACTTCTAAACTTGCGCTTAACTCATACTCTAGCTATTGATTCTTTTGATCAAATTTGTGTATCTCTTTTTGAATCAATATGCTTCTTCCTTAAAGCTTTCTTTAATGATGTCTTTTTAGCTTTTTGGTTGACTTTATGGATACATGTTCTTAATGGATTTTTGATCTTTTCATGTATGCCTATTCGTGATATATATATAGTTTCATATATATAAATGTTTCCTAGCTTTTGATATTCATTTGTTTTATATCTTTAAGTTGGGATGGTGAGAGAAAATATTTATTATGTATTGTACTTGACTATTTATGGAAGTTCTTTTAAGAATCACAAGTTTTTGTGTTTTGTCTTGTTTTTATAATTAACCTCCATTTTTTGGTGCACATTTTCAAATCTATATCATCTATATATTTCTATTGTGCACTATGAAAGTTTTTGAAAATGATTTTTACTATCCTTAGCATTTAGCTTTCTTGATCTTAATGATCTTTCTTTGCTCATTCCTTGGGTTATGCCTCCTTTTGAATTATTGTTACCCAATGATGTTTTTATAGCACATGAGAATACTTGTAATTGTTACATCATATTTCTCATGAATTTTGTTACTATGGTTTGAGCTTTTGTGTTGAGATTTTTCCACTTCTAGAGAATATACTTTTTTTTAATGTGGCTATAGTATTTTGCATTCTCTAGATTGATCTATCATTTCATTATCTTGGGTTAATCTCAATACTTGGCAAAGAGATTTATTTTATTGTGTTTTCATGAACATCTCTTTTGTCCTTTACTTGATAAGAGTCTAATTCATTTATTTTTCATCTTATACTCTTATCCTTGCTTAGTAAAGAGTCTCTAAATCATTTTGATCATTCAAAATGTATTCCCTTAATTGTGAACTCTATGCTTAAGCAAGTATTTTTTTTGTGTTAGTGACTTAAGAATTAATGAGCTCATTTATCTTGTTAATGGCTTCTCTCATTAATCTTATTTGGATTATATAGTTTGCTTATTTGTGAAATATTGTTAAGCTATATATTTTTGGCTCACTTTTACACATCTAGATATATTCCTATACTTCAATCTATATATGATATGCTAGTTTACAAAAACAAGATTTGTGATATGCTTAATCTCTAAAACTAGTTTTACAAATTCTTTATTAAATCTTGTTTTCTCTTAGAGGTTTGTGATTCCTTGTTTTTTACTCTCTTCCATAACTAGTCATTAGCAAGTCTCTCTTAATTTTCTCTCACTTTTTGAGTCATGATTTTATCGTATTATCATTTACATCTCTTCTTGTTTATGTTTGCAATCATTTAAATGAGAATGACTCTTTTCCATATTTTTCATTGTTTTATGAGATTCTTTATAAATATGGATTTTGAATTTTCTCTTGATGAGATTTATCATTAGATCATGTTTATTCATTTGTTTACTTTATGAATGATCCTAATGATTGAGTAGTCCTAAACTATCTAATTTTGTAAATGTCAAGTTAATTTATTACTCTACTTTGACTACTCATGGTTTATCACATATGACCTTTGCTATTTGTACTTTATTGGTCTTTCATTTAGAAGTAGCAAAGTTTGGATATTACCCGGTTGATGGGTACATATGTGATAAAACATACCTAGTCCATGCAAAGCAATAAATTGGTTGATTATTTCTTAATTAGATAATCATGGACATGATATTTTGAGTTTCATTTTTCTTTATTTTTGAGCTATATTATGTCTATCATCATGATTGTTCTTAATTGACTTTATTCTTTTTCATGATGACATTTTCTCAAAGGATTACATACATTGATCTATCATATTTAAATATGAGATTCTTCTATATAGACTAATGTATGCCATCTTTCGATTATATATGCTTTATTGGAATATTCTTTTGATTTCTCATCTTTAGTGGCTATTAATTGGTTATCTCTTCTTGACTAAAGATGATATTTTTCATCTTTTGACGATATTGTAGCCTTATATGCATCGAGCAAGGGGGAGAAATCCATAGTTGATTTACCCCTAGATCATGTAGTTATCTATTTTATGCTATAAGTGCTTTGGAACTAGATACGCATATTTTGAGGGGGAGCAAATTAATTGATTCAATTCATTTATACCCTAAAATATATCGTATACCTAGTTCATCATGGACCCATACTTTCTTCTTTTTCATATCTTAGTGAATGAGGTCATGATACTTTTATTTGTGAAGGGTTTATGAGAGTATATGCTATTGTCATTATCACTTATCTCTCTTTTATATGGATTAAATAAGTCATCTTCTTAAATATTAACTTTCATATATTTTCTTGATGACTATTGTGCTTTCGTTGGTTTGGCTTTTCTTTCATGCTTAATTGAGTTGGCTTTCCTTGTTGAGGACTTATCCAAAATTCATGATTTTTATCACCCTTGGTAGTACTTTGAGGGGGAGCATTCAAGTCGACTGAATTTCTCCTTCTCAAGTATTTTTCTCTTTTACCTTCATGTTTATCGAAAGGGTATTCATATAGCATGATAAGGTAATTGAGTTCAAATGCATGAACTTGGATAAGCATATAGATTTTGCAAATAATGAGATCACTTTATATCAATTGCAATATTTTACATTGATCATTCTTTTATTTTGTTCCACTATTTATTTGTGGACAATTATGATTATTAATGGTTTCTTTGATCAATGTTTCAAGTTTACATCTTTTCAATTGGTATCAAGTTTATTTAATTTCATATCTCAATTGGTATCTATTAGTTGCAATTATCTATTCCTCATGGCTTTTGTTTGAAATCCTTTATTTCATAGTTCTTTTCCAAAACTGGAGCAATATTTCATATCCTATTGTGTTTTGGATTTATTCCTTGGATTTCAAGTTGGTAAACTACTTATTTCTTGCTTTTCAAATACTTTTAGTTTTACCAACCATATTGTGTTTTGACAAGCAATTTTTTATTTAGTACTCTACACTTGTCTTTACACACTTCTCCCATTGTTTTTCATTAGTATATCTTGATCATGATTGTCTATAAGTTCCCCATGCTCTGATTTCTATGCTTGAGATTGATTTCTTTTTATCTCTTAGTACGGGGGAGCCTATTTTTGATCATGTCAAAGGGGGAGAAGTAAGTTTAAGTATGCTTTTATAAGTAATCTAAGTAGTATGCTTTTTGTGATATTTATTTTATCTTTTGTAAATTAGTGATACATGCATCTAATATATCCATACTAAACTTAACCGATTTGCCATAATCAAAAAGGGGGAGATTGTTGGCCCAATGATTGTATCATATTTTTGAATATGGTTAATCTATTAAGTTTAGCATTTCATTATCACTAATCTTTATACTATTACTATAGCATTTCTACTTATACTTATACCTTTGGTGATATGTGCCCATTGGTTTACATCTTAGTGATATGAGCTTATCTATCTTAAATTTAATTGGGTTGCCAAAATCAAAACTATGTTTTTGATTGTGGTCATTCAATTAAGTTTAGTCATTATGATATCACTAACATTTATGCCATCACCTTAGCACTTATACTTAAACTTTGCATAGTCCTAATATGCTTTAATTTATCATACTTGCTACTATGTATATTGCTTTGCTCGTCTAACATGTACATGCAGAAAAGAAATAAACAAGATCAATGTGGACATATGCAATGAAGAAATCATGGTGGGCCAAAGACGACGGATCCCACAAGATTTCTCTGAACCACCCGACGACATCTCTGGAGCCACGCACCGGGGGTTCCGCTGCCCGGTCAGCGGACGGGGGTCGAGGGGGCAGCGCCCCTCGTCGGGGGTTCGGGGGCGAAGCCCCCGAAAGGTATTCAGTTTTTACAAACTGGATATCTTTGGACAGCTGCCGCCAAGGGAAAAAGCCAGCACCTATCAAAGAAAGAAGCCAAGCCATGCCATCATCATTTCAAGACTCTGAAGAAGCCTGCACCTGCTACAGTATATCTGGAGTCTGTAATGAGTCTTAGGAATAATTGTAAACACAAGAAATGGATGGCAAAATCGAAAGCTAGGGTAGAAACCAGCCCAGGATCATTTTTGGATGCAAACCGGCATACCGGCGGTATACCGGTGCATACCGGCGGCATACCGATTTTTGTTCACAGAAAGTTTCTGTCCACAAAATCGGCATACCGACGGTATACCGGATCATACCGACGGTATACCGGTTCAGTAACGTTGAAATTCCAACGGTCGGATTTCCAGCATTAAATGATCCCAACGGCTATTTTTCTAGCCGTTGCTAACCCAGACCGGTATACCGCCGGTATGCCGGATCATACCGGCGGTATGCCGGTTCGTGACTGAAAAGTTGCCTTTGGCTTCTTTTCAAGCTTTGGTTATAAATAGCCTTGAACCCCTTCATTCAAGGTTGATGCTTTGAGCCTAAAAATTTCTAAACCACCAAAGCTTATCCACATACAACTCTACAAAGCCTTCATTTGCCATCCACAAATTGTGTTAGAGTTATTGAGTTGAAAAGTGAGATCTTCATCTTATTGTATAAGAAGATCAAAACCTATTGTGAAAGGTTGAAGTTGGAGAGTCTTCGTATCCAAACTCTCGGTTGAAGTTGGGGAGTCTTCGTATCCAAACTCTCGGTTGAAGTCGGAGAGCCCTTCGGATTAAAGCTCTTGTGTAAGAAGTTGGCGAGTTCTTCGGATCCAAACTCGTGTGTAACTATTTGCTCAAATAGTGGATTAAAGCCGGAGAGAGTTCCGGGACTGGACTGCCTCTTAGGAGGATACCAGGATACATCGGGTGTCGGTATTGTGTTTGCTTCTTCTCTTGCACTTATATTTTTAAATTGCCTATTAGCTTGTGCTAAGTGCTTGATTAGTTAGCTTGACCCTATTCACCCCCCCTCTAGGGTTCCTACACATCTGCCAAAGGATGATGCTCTACTCACGAATATATTCGCTGTGGCGTTGCAGGGGGTTGCCGATGAATGGTTTTGCAGCCTCCTCGACAATTGTATCTCGTCATTCGATAATTTGAAGTGTATCTTCCTCACTCGATTCTACGAAGGAGGAATAGACATGACGATGTCTACTCTTATGGACATTGTCCAGAAAGGGAAGGAGCATGTATGCGCTTACATCGAGCGCTTCCGCCAGGCGGCCCTAAGGCTACCACCTGGTATACCCGAGCCCATGCTTATTAATTCATGTCGCAAGAACATGCTCCCCGCAATCAAATTGTTCCATAGTGCCCCATGCACAAAACGAACACCATTTATCACCAGTACAAATATGGCCAAAAGAAAAGCTCGGGACACACAATTGCTGGGACTGAGTTTTCCTTCACTCGAGGACAAAGGGAAATGTTTGTCCAATAATAGCCTTACCCACAAGGACAAAAAAGAGAAGCAATCCCTGACTGTCAATGTCTCCAAAGGTTCAGCGTCAATGAAGCAGAAGCCGGTAGAAGCACCAAAACAAAAGAAAACTACTTCAATGACGAGGATGTACTAGAGCTCTTTAACATGGTGATAAAGGGTGACAAGCTTCAACTCCTACCTCCCAAGTGTCTTAACGAAGTAGGGAAAGTAGAAAATCTAAATACTATCATTACCATCAGTATGTTCACCATTCAACACGCGACTGCTATGTGTTGAAGAACCAGATTCGGCGGCTCATTGATGCCAAGGTCATCTCACTCGACTACAAAGACAAGATGGTCACTGCCAACATGGTGACCCTCCAGTTCGGAAGCTTCCCGAAAATAGAGACTCGAGATGGTGTCGTCCCTATCTCCAGGACGACAATGGAGGTGGTCAACCTTCCACCGGCCCATAACAACGCTCAGGGCTTCATCCCGTTTACGACACCGCGAGAAAAAGTTATATGGGTCCATCTTGATCTTGTCCCAGACATGATGCAACCCGTAGCACGCTCTCTTAAGGCGAAGAAAACTAAGTTGTGTCATATAGTTTCTACATCGATCGATGACGCTCAGGTTACCACTCGCTCGGCTCACTGGTGAAAGGTTAACCAGGCTTTAGAGGAAGAGGTACCTCCGCTTGCTATTACGATCACACCTGATACATCGAAAATAGGTCCATCTCCAACTCCTGCAGCAGATAAGCAAAAATAGAAGGAGGTTCGCTTTGACAAACCACTGAGGAAAGACTCAGTGGTAGGACCGATCAAGCCCTACAATGTCGATATATTGGCACAACTCGCCAATACTCTGGCAAGGCTCTCGCTCTTCAAGCTTTTTCTCCTCTCCAAAGAGACTCAGGATGCCCTCAGCGAGGCATTGGTCAATGCTGATTCCTTCCTCAGCTAGGTCCAGCAGCCCAAAGAGGATCCTGCCGCCCCATATTACTACAGTGTGGTCGAGGTGATTCCAAACATCACCTTCACCCAGCAGGACATGTTGTTGAAGAACAATCGACACAATAGACCCCTGTACTATACACGGTATATTGGTGCCATCAAGGTCGATCGCATCCACTTCGACCATGGCTCCTCTCTCAGCATAATCCTCCAGAGTTTACTCCAAACCTTGGGGATTCTGATGCATCGGCAGACTACGTCAAATACTACAATCAGCAATTTCAATGCTGGAAAGAGTGAGCCCTTGGGTAAAATCTGCCTTAAATGCCGTATCAACGATCTCTAGACGGATGTAACTTACCATGTCATTGATGCAGACATAAACTAGAACATGCTTTTGGGTCGACCATGGATCCACAAATACGTGATTGTACCCTCCATCCTCTATCAATGTATGAAGTATGTGGCCAGCGATAGAACTATTAAGACCGAGTTTGCTGACATTGACCCATTCTGAAGAATTCAAGTATACTGCACTAACGCCGATTTATATTGTAGGATCGATTGTAGGAACGAGTTGTAAAGCACAATACTCTAGAGGGGGGTGAATAGAGTAGGCAGTAGAAATTAACTATTTAAAAATAATAGTAACATGATCACATAATATATATATCACAGATATATAAATAAAAAGTAGAGGGTAGAGAGAAAACGCAAACACAAGGATGTATACTGGTTTCCCTTGTGAGAACTAGTCCAGTCGGAAGAACTCTAGCTTCCAGTTGAATCCACTATGGAAAATCACCACAAGTTTTCATTCGAAGCTCTTGAAACTTCTACAACGCAAGCTTTGATCCGAAGTACTCGACCAATTTCAATTATGAAGTGTCCATCTTCAATCAAGCCTCTGATTACAATTACTCTGAAACTTCTAGACCATACCGCACTGGCAAACCGACTAGAGGATTGTAACTGGCTTGGGATTTGAAAATGAATAGCGCAGAACACTTTGGAAAAAGTAGTAGGCTTATAGAGAAGAGATATGAAAGTGAATTAGTGTGTTGAAATGATCAAAATCCTTCTCTATTTTTAGCTTTTCCACAGAATTCGGGCAGAATTCAGACAAAACTCTATGAGAAAATCTTGTTGGGATCTGTAACTGCAGAAAGACCAAGTTCAAAAAGCAATGTTCACTAACCGAACTCTGGCCGAATTCTAGCCGAACTCTGGCCGAATTCTGTTGAAGTTCTCTCAGGGTTTTTACAAATTAGTTTTTGGGCTTTTTGAAAAGTCAAACAGTTAGGAAGTAGTTTGGGCTTTTGTAAGTGGACTTGTTTTCAAAAGGAAAGGATATTTTGAAAATATTTCTTGGATAGCCTATTTGTCAGTACGATGCAATTTACACTGTATTCCTAAACTCAATAAATATGAAAAATACATTGATCAAATAGGAAAACTAATAGCCCTTTGATGACGCCTATCTTCAGATATTTGAGCTAACAAAAGATATCTTTTTCATAGACGACAGTCGTCCAAAGATAAACAGATCTGGAAATCTGAATACCTTTCGGGGGCTTCGCCCCTGAACCCCCACGGGAGGCGCTGCCTCCTCGACCCCCGTCCACTGACCGGGCAGCGGAACCCCTGATACGAGGCCCCGGATAGGTCGTTAGGCAGTTCAGAGAAATCTTCTTGTATAACGCCGTCTTTTGGCCCATCAATATTACTATATTACATATGTCCTAGTTTGACAAAGCTTGATCGTGCTTACTGCATGTCTATAAGAAACATGTTAGACAAACAAAACAATATGATACAAGCATAGCAATATGATATAGAACATTTATGACAATGCTAAGTTTAAGTAGCAACATGATTGTGATTACATTAATATTAGTGACGTCATTAGGTTAAACTCAATTGATTAGCCATATTAAACAATATGATATAATTATTGGGCTAACATATATAAGTCAGTCCCTTGGGACGATGATGCCAATTATGCAGATGACGAGGCAGAGACCATATCGGAGAGCGTAGTGGTTGCTGAGAAACCGCTGAGAGTTCGACTCAAGGGGAAATCTACCCCAACATCAACACCTCTCATCATTAAGCTTCGAAGAAGGGCTCCTACTCATGTGTCCCCGACGTCGTCAACGAATTAAACTGCCTCGAAAGGCCTAGAAAGCAGTCCTGAGGTCACAAGAATCTTCGATTTCAGCTCCCTTAGTAGTCAAGCTGAAACGGAGACCTCCTTTACCTTCCCCCATGGAAGCCCCGATTCCCACTGATGAGGAGTTAGGGGATTACATATACGCAATGCTGAGGTGCACTCTTTAGATGATATAATCCCTCGGGATAAATTTTTGCATTTTATTAATAGAAATCTATCTTTGAATTACTCTTATACATACTAGAACGCCATGTATTATTTAGATAATGCTCTGTACATGTTACAAACACAAGTGACATCTTCGGATCCTGCAAGCCAAGTTGTCTCTTTTCGAGATGCCTACTTCTTGGTACCGGCTATAAAGAAAGACGAGCAATCCATCATCTTCGGCCAGGTAGAATGTCCCCAAAGATTCACTCCTGTCGAACAAGGACCCGATAACTGCAAGATGTAACTCTACCGTTACACCACTCAAGCTAGGCACCTTATCCAAAAGATGGGCTATGATTTGACAAGTGGCAGAGGCCAAATCTATGGCAAAGGCCGATGCCTCCCTTTACTAATTCATGTTCCAAAGGGAAAGTCTCAAGATTACTACCACCGTACTCGTCGGGGGTTGGATTACGTTACACACACGACAACTTTGGAGAGTTCGGAGCCTGAGATCATGATTCATTCTCAACCTGGGACTCCAATACCAGTATCGGCCAGGCCTTCAAGAAGATACTATCGGTCAATATGGTCTCTGCAAATCCTTCAGTAGAGGAAGACCAGATGCTGAAATTATTTTAAAAAAAACATATGCTTAATGCCTAAGATCCTAATAGGAGTGGCACTTCGAACAACGAGAACCTCCCACCGAAGACGAGGTTGTTCAAGTCGACCTAGGAGATGATGCTTCACCTAATCCCATCTTCATTTATAAAAGCTTGAAGGAAGAAGACAAAGAATCTTTGATATAGCTTATCCGAGAGTACATTGATGTCTTCGTCTGGAGCTACAAAGATATGCCGGGCTTAGACCCATAAGTCGTAATGTATCGACTTAACATTCTGCCCAATGCTAAGCCTATTAAGCAGCAACAACGTCGCTTTCGTCCCAACATCATGGATGTTATCAAGAAATAAGTTGACAAACTCATAGACAGTGGCTTCATCCGCGAAGAGCAACATCCAGACAGGGTAGCCGACATCATTCCCATCACCAAGAAGAATGGAAAGATTCTAGTCTGTATAGACTTCAGGGATCTCAACTCGACCTATCCAAATGATGAGTTTTCCCTTCTGATTATCGATACGATGATCGACAATACTTGTGGCTTTGAACGTATGTCCTTCATTGACGGATTTTCGGGCTACAAGCAGATTAAGATGTTCCCTAACGATAAAAAATACACTTCATTCCGGCCTCCAAAAGAAATATACTGTTATACAATGAAGCCTTTCGGTTTGAAGAATGCTGGAGCAATATATCAGCGAGCTATGAGAACCACATTCCGTAAACATTAGTAACTTCCTTTAATCAAAATCTAGATTTTTGTAATAATTTTAAAAAATATTTTTTTTACTTTTAAATGTTTTTGTAAATCTTTGAAAATCGTGATATTCTAATATCGAGAAAATATTTTCGATCGTAGTTTGTTATCGATATTTTGTGGGACTGTTGGTTTTGTAAAACTATTTTGCGAGATTATACCCTAGAGGAATCTTCTTGTTCATTTTCTCAAAATCTATAAGTTATAAATAGTTATTTTATATATAGAAAAAAATGTTTGTTAAGTTGTGGTTGTATATAAAATAATGCTAAAGGTTTACGAAATTGTAGGTTATTCGTTTTTCAACCGTATCGGCCTAAGACCAATATCAGTCCTAACATTAGCCTACCAAGCCTAGGCTTGGATTGAGGGCTACGGCTTGGATGGATATTAGCTAAATTGAAATTAGGTAGTCATAATTTCTAAATTTTTATTAGCTAATGATTATTTAGAAAATTAACTAATTAATTTACATATAGAAAATGTTAGTAGTTAGCACTAGAGTCAGTGTGTTAAAGTTTTCACTATATTTCCTATTCTATTACATTTATATTTTTCTTAGGGTTTCCCCAATCCCTTATTTATAGGCCCACTTCCCAAGGAGATGCTAACATAAAATTTCCTAGCCCCTAAATTCCCCTTGTAGCCACTACACCTTACTGCTCATCCCAACCCATGGCAACTGCCATCGCCGTCCCTAGCACAACATTCACCTCCAATGTTGTTCGACAACCGCCCAACATTTCTCGACCACCACGACAAGCTTCCACAACCCCACTGCCATTGGCACCGAGCCCCGTCAACTAACCATCCCCAACCAGACCAACTATACGTGTAACTACATTCACCACCACCAGCGTTAAGCCACTCTGGCGGCAGCCAACCACTATTATCGTATCCCCCACCATCATCCACAGCCATCAGATATGGCCGCGCCAGAGCTAGAACACACCCGAGCCACCAGCCCCCGGCCAACTTGGCCATCTCTCCGTCAACAAAAACATCACCACCACCACTGCAATCACCACCAACATCACTAATATCAACCACCACTGTCACCCCGGCTAAGCACCACCCACTACCATCACCATTCCACCCGACACCCCTACTACCACCAACGAAACCACCACCGCCACACCCATCACACACCAATACCAGAGCAATAGAGAGAGAGAACCTCGCCGTAACCCCCGTGTCCGCCGGCTGTCGTGTCAAGCATAGACCTGTACCGATGAGCGCAGATCCAGACAAGCCATCCCTTGGCGAGCGTCCCCGTGGATATTCGCCACTACCAAACTGGTCGCCAAATACCACCTCAGTGCCGCTCCTCCAGAGCCGCTCCGCCTGAGCCCACCACAGTTCGCCGTCGCGACCTAAGCTCCACCTACGAACCATGCTTCTCTTTCGCCGACCTCGACTCCGTCCTACCTTCGACAGGAGCTATCGGCTCCAATCGCCCTCCCTTTGTGAGCTTTTCTCCACTCTCCCCTTGTTTTCCTTTCTCCCCTTCTTATTTTTTTCTGTACAGATTTTATGGGGATAATAGTTCTTTCTCCATTATTCCTTCTTTAAAAAACTCTGGCCCTTCATTTTTATAGTTTGAGTGAATGAATGAATGGATGGTTGGGTTTCAGCACTAATTTCCATACTTATATTCCAGTAAATTGATTGGTAAATTCGAGCCCTTCTCTTCCTCATTCCCTTTAGTAATTTTGGGCTCGAATGGAGCCATCAGCTTACTGCTGACTTCTAGATTAGGTGTTTGAACCTATTTTCTTGCTAACTAATTTATGTAGTTAGGAAATATGTATTAGTTTATATTAATATGATTAATAAATGATATTAGAGTTAATGTATGGATTAATGATTTTTAATTACGTGCTATGGTTATGATTTTATAACATTTAAGGTTGAATTAAAATGAGTTGTAGATTTTTATTTAGGGCTTGAGCCCATTAGTAGTATTTCCCCCTATAAATTTTGATTAGTGCTATATGGTCGGGTCTGAGCCCGTTAAGTACAAATACTTCGGAATATTATTTTTTAACAAATATAAATGTATTATTACAAGTGGTATTATTTTCATCAATATTATTATTATTTTATGTTGCCAAAACTATAATGTTAAGTATTATTATTATCTTAATGGTGTTTTATTATGTAGCATTTTTTATCCTTGATAATTAGTAGTTTTAGTGTTTAAAAATAGTATTACTTATTTGGAAATCATGTAAAAGTATATAATAATATTTCTGAAATATCATTATCGAGTTTGACCGAAAATCATATTTGACAAGTTGGAGTTTTAGTTAGAATAATAAAGGTATAGTTTCTAAATACTTTATAAACAATTTTTTTGATATTTATATATGGATTTTATTTTTCCTTTATAACCTTAATCATGAATATTTTAGTCGTTTCCCTTCCTCAAATAGATTATCGTACCGAACCCTGATTTTGGGTTTCTATATGTCGAACTAAGTTATTTGGACTATTCCGGACTTATTGGAACCGCCTGTGCCGTTGTTTGGGACCATCTTATGGAGCATATCATCGTACCTACTCTGTGTCGATACGTTTGTGTTGTGTACGTTGACTTCAACCAAATCGAGGTGAGTACATTCTCTGATAGTTTTCATTCATGATAGTATCTATATTGCTTGCTTTAGACTACTTTATTTGATGCTGACACATTGTTAACATGAATTGGTACTATATGGATCTTTTCATGTGATGTTATCCCCTTATCGGGTATATCGGATATTTTATGTTCATGTACTTTATCATGTGCATCGTGTACTCCTTGTATTCGTATTATTCATATACAATCGTATGCTCTCATGTGCTATCATGTACTCTCATGTACTCTCATGTGCTCACGTGTGCTTCATGTGCAAAACTAACAATTGTGTACGTAACATATCGTAATTGGATCCTTGTGTATTGATTAGGATAGGGGGAGTAGAAATGGTTATGTGATTAATCTCTCTAGTATATTCATATACATGTAGATTATACATTCACGTACAATGGAGTTATCATAGATTACTCATGTGCAACCTAAACCGACCATATAACCATATTATGGTATGAAATACTTATATTATTTACATTTCATAGTTTCTCTATCTTATTCATGTACTTAGTTTCCTTGTCTATATTTTTTATATTCCTGTACTTTTATTTACAGCACGTCATATATTATATTCTATTGCTAGCTCTATATTTCCAACCATGACATGGAACTGCTTTTAGAGTCATGTGCTTCGCTCCAATCCTGACTGGATAACCACATTTTAGGAACTATTATGTCCCACATTATTGGACTAGAGGATAACGTTAGCTGAGACGGATCCCATTATTCTATTCACCGTGAGTTGTCTCATGGGAGTTCCAGGCCTTTGTATTTGTGTTTTATACTTCTTTATCGGATTTGTCTTCGATACTTTCTGGTATTGTACATTAATTTGTAGACTCTGTTTGATTCAGTGTGATTGATACCTTTCATATTCATACCTTTCTTAGATGATTGTGATGTGATTTGAGTACATTGTTCTTATGGATCATCTAGATGTTGTAGATTTTTATTGGGTACTTGACAACGTTCTACTGCTGATACTGCAGCGTAGGCTGGGCGTGACCTACGTACTCGTGCCCGAATATTCGGGTGTCGGTCGTGACACATTTTTATGGTGGCCCATGCTGGTCAGTCTTTACAGCTAATGCGAAGTCGTGGTAGTACTTAAGCATAGTCGTACTACTATGAGCCTGCCCTAGGATTGGGATTGAATCATAGAATGTTTTAGGAGATTTGGTACTCAATCATATATTAAGCACTTTTGATAAATTTCAGGGATGAATCCAAAAAATCTTACTTCGAAACTTTTTCGAGCCTATTCCCACTTGCTTTTGCTCGTCCTAATTTTGAATAATTATCTATTATCGAACCCTATTCTTGCCTTAGGATGAGTTTATGGACCCCAAAGAGAACTAGAAGGTAGAAGTTGAACTTATATACCATTTAGGTTGAGAAGAGAATGATTAGCCAATCTTATATATAAAGGTTAATATTTGTCTTAGATTATATTCAAGGAGTTTTGAATTTTGACCAGGATAGTACCTTAGAGATGACTCCTAAGAATCTCACTCTAAACCCTACCTCGAAATCTATTTTTGCTTGTTTCTACATACTTTTCCTTGAA
Source organism: Iris pallida (assembly GCA_029216955.1). Lineage (NCBI taxonomy): Eukaryota > Viridiplantae > Streptophyta > Magnoliopsida > Asparagales > Iridaceae > Iris > Iris pallida. The sequence continues at coordinate 6,289,472 of JANAVB010024400.1, forward strand.
TTGTTGTTGAATTTGAATCTTTATGTTCGTTGTTGACTTTGATTTTGTATCTAGATAAATTTTATGGATTGAATTAAGATATATTCTGATAACATATTTAATGAGGACCGTGGAAAAGGTAAATGTTTGCTTTAGTTATGGAGTCTAGAATTTATCATAGTCATGCTAGCTAGCATGACAATGACATAGAGCCTGATTTAGATATACTTATTTTAGTCATGGAATTTAGATTTTCTTGCAGCCATACCAATTGGCGTGGCGAGAATTCTAGATAACATGATTATCGGGTATATCTTAATCATAGACTCTATCATTTATTGCAGCTATGCTTACTAGCGTCGCGAATATTCTGGCAATATGATTTCAGGAAGACGTGTATGATTATCAGATCATATTTTAAATCGGTTCACTTTGTTATGAACAATTGAGTAAGAACAAATTTCTATCATTATTTTCTTGTTTTACCATTATTTCTTTGTCTTGATTAACTCTGTCCTAATTACATCGATCAACTATCTCGTATCTACTTCTGTCAGCTACACTTTGAAATCTTTTTAAAATATCATATCTTCTTACTTGGAAAAAGCTGACGAATTATCGTAATCCTTTAGCTCAAAAACGACGGAAATTGTTATCATGTTGTAATCTTGATAGGGATATAAAATATTGGACATTTAGATAAAATTGTGAAAGAAAGATATGACTGAATTAGAAACAAGAAGAGATTAGTAGTATCAGTTTAGAAACGATTATATTAGAGAATTATTTGGATGATGAATTATTGGAAAGAACGTAGGAAGATTTTGAAAAAGAAGAGTAGTAGAATATATATTAATGGTTAGAACAATAATATTTCGTGAGTGTAATTTAGAATTGACAAGGATATTTGATGTCGAAGTATTCTTGAGAACTTGGATAATTTTAGGTTACTGGCTCTTGAGATAATTCATATTCGATTTAAGGCTATGATACTAAACTTTGGAATTTAAATGATGGAGAAGAGATTTTAACCGCATACGGTGATGATACAAAATTGAACAAAGATTGGTAAGAGAATGACTAGGATCAGGGAGATCACAATATTTTTGAGTTAAAGGAAACTCTTGGAGATTTAATAAGAATTCTAAATTTAATAACGATAATGTTTGAGGTTACAAGTTAAAGGAATTGTGTAGGCTAGTTTTATATAATGAAGGATAAATTTTCTATGGTAGTAGTGATATTAGACTTGAGCAATACGAAGAGTATCAATCGGGACAATGATTAAGGATTTATAATCATTGATTTAGGAATTTCGGATCCAGGTTAAAGACAAGACGAAGAAATTTTGACTTCAGAATGACTAAGTGGATAATGAACTGCAAAATCAAGGAGAGTAGAAATTTTGAGTAGTTCTAACAAGAATATACTTCATGGGTTAGTGACCTTGGAAATAAAAGTCAAGCCTAAGGTATTATAGCAGGGTTCAATCTTCATGACTGAAGAGTATAATTTTGGTAGTAGTCACATAAAGGTTTGATTTTCATGATTGAAGATCATGATTTTGTAGTGGTACGCCTGGGCTTGGAAGGTAAAAGTACATTTGGAAAAATGTCGATTGGGTATACTTGGTAGCAGTCAAGCAGAGTAAAGTGATTACTCGTGACTAAATTCTATGACCTTCTCGATTCTTGACTATATCTGTCACCCTTATTTCCCGTATTTCGTACTCGTACCTAGATTTTGGCATGTATTTTTATTTTCTCAACTTGTGGAATTTTGGTATTTCTCGTATTTTGGGTTTTGGGCTTGGCTCGGTTTTAATTGGTTTGGAATCGGTTTGGTTTGGTTTATGTGTTGGTACTCCTTAGCCCTAAGCTCCACCCTCAAACACACCACAACACCCTCTTTATAACTCCACCAACCTCTTCTCTCTCTTCATAACCACCATTAATTTCTTCTTCTTCTTCTTCTTCCTCCACACAACTCCCCAACCCTTAGGTAAGTGCATCTTGCCACTACATGAGAACCATATTTTCTTTGTCTATTTGCTAGACTAGGACATGGGTGATCAATATTAGTTCTTGGCATTTTGTGATTTGGAGCCTCCATTGTCCTAGATCTAGTTATTCCTATTTTTGGATTTTTGTATGTTTTGATCTATTTTGGTTGGAGTTTTGTGGGTTCTGATGTTTCTATGTAGAAGAGAGTTTAATTTCACCCAAGTTGGAACTTTGGAAATCTGGATTTGGAGTTCGGATGGCCAAGTTATGATGCTTTGAAGCCTTGGGTTCATCTATGGTGTTCTTGCTGTTTGGAGAAGACAGTGAGCAGTGTGCAGAGCTGTTTAACTCACGCACACTGAGCTATGCGCGCTCTTTAGGGCTGCGTACGCAGACTTGGGTACGCTCTCTGTTGGAAGCGTGTTCCCTTGAGCGTGCGTGACTTTTCACGCAGCTGCTCCCTTGAGCGTGCGTGACTTTTCACGCAGCTGCTCCCTTGAGCGTGCGTGACTTTTCACGCACACTGTTCCCTTGAGCGTGCGTGACTTTTCACGTAGCAGCTCCCTTGAGCGTGCGTGAATTTCACGCACACTGTTCCCTTGAGCGTGCGTAACTTTTCACGCAGCTGCTCCCTTGAGCGTGCGTGACTTTTCACGCACACTGTTCCCTTAAGCGTGCGTGACTTTTCATGCAGCTGCTCCCTTGAGCGTGCGTGACTTTTCACGCACACTGCTCCTTGAGCGTGCGTGACTTTTCATGCACACTATTCCCTTGAGCGTGCGTGACTTTTCACGCAGCTGCTCCCTTGAGCGTGCGTGACTTTTCACGCACACTGCTCCTTGAGCGTGCGTGACTTTTCACGCACACTGCTCTGTAGCGTGCGTGACTTTCACGTACGCGACTCTTTCAGCGTGCGTGACTTTTCGTACGCTGCTCCCCTGACCCCTTTCTTTAAGCTTGGCTTTTCTATGGTCCTGTTTATTGATATTTTATTAGATATTTTACGCCCATTTTATATCCTTACGCCTTTTGTCATGAACTTGATTTTACTTAACATGTTTGGAATGACTATTGTACATGGCATGGTATGACAAGGAACTAGCATAACACGACAGTGACCCGTAGTGGTGCACTCCTGACATGACCAACCTGACATGATAGTGGCCGTCGTAGCGCACTCCTGACAAGTACCCTGACATGATTTATTTTAATGTTGTTACTTGACTTGCCTTGACACCGTGGGTAGTTCTTTCTTGCTTGCTTGTTAAATCTACTTGTCCTGTCTTGCATCATGTCTAGGATGGGACTCCTGAGTACCACGGTCAGGAGTACCTACAAAAATGGATTAAGGTTAATAACTAGAATAACACAGTAGTCATGAAGAGATGACACAGCTACAGGCAATCCCGTTATCTGGGCGCTCCAGGGATTTGTAGCCTGCCGTCGAGTAAGGCGCATTTCCAGCACACCGTCAGGTGTTGCACCCTCTAAGTCACCTAAGGGTACATACGTCTCCTGGACGATGTACCTACCTGAATTCAACCCTAATCTTTCGTCCTGGGTAACTTGGATTGTCTGCAGGGCTTGTGGCTGTGGAACAATCTCACTGCATCTTGTTAGTAATTAGGCCTGTGATAACCCTAGTTAGTTAAAGTAGTAAGCCGTAGGATCTGCTTGGCCGTGATTGATTGAATGAGGTATAACCAGTCTAGTCATGTCTTGATTCCATGCAAGATTACTTCCTGTCTTGATTACTTACATTACTTATCTTGCCGATAAATGGTGGGAAACCAAGCTCTGTTCAGATGAAGGGTTACAACCCCGGTCCTTGTCTGGTTTATGGGTTGTAACCTGGCTATCGAAATAGTTCCATGGTTATCTCGTCGTATATCATCCTGACATGTTTTTGTAATTTTAGTTTTAATATTAGATTTTCTGTGCTGATTGCTGGCTTTTGTTCTTTTTTCGTGGCCCCCTTGTGGCACTTGCTCTTTCTGGGGTTGACCCAGCTGGTTTTGTGTGGCCAGATTTCGGAGCAGCTCCCGAGGATCTACCAAGCTTCTAGCCCAATGGTGAACACTAGACGGAATCCGGGCCAAGGGTGGGTTTTCTATTTTGTTTCGCTCACTCTATTGTAAAAATTATTCTTTTGAGGCGTTTAGCCGACGAGCACCTGTTAGCTCGGAGCACTTTTACTTACTGTCTGCCTACGGGCTGTAAACATGATTGACAAATCCTAGGGTTGATCATGTATGACTAAACTCTTGCTAGTCCTAACATTTTATAACGACTAGCTTCATGATCAGCTGAATATGTAATATTTGGGACGCCTTATTATTGTATATTTAATGATCATACATCTTGCGACTTTACTTACTTGTGGTGATTGAGACACTAGGCTTGTTCATGACCATAAGAGACTGTTGGCTTGTAGAAAACCCTCACATATCTAGACAGCCGTGACCGTATATCGAGGTGGTTTCTATTTCAATATACGTAGCTGGCTATGTCTGCCCCCGCTCTCCAGTATTCTGGTTCTGGGGCGTGACATGGTTTAAGTGGTGGCCCATGCAGGTCTTGTAAATCAAGAAATGTGACGGTTTACCAGATAGATGTCTCAATCAATACTCGTCCTTGATCTCTGTTCGTATCCTCTGAATCCCTGGATTCTTGCCCTGATCCTGTGCTTATATCATTGATCTGTCCTGGTCCTTTCCTTATTGTTCCCTGTGTCGTCTTCTTCAACGGCACTGTACCTGGTCTTACCGATCGACGAGGTAGAGCACATCCCGTAGATCAGCAGTAACCCGGAGATCAAGCCCAGCATTCCGGGGCAGCCTCTAGAGTTGTGCCTACTGGAGAAGAGTCACCAGTTCGGCCCGTCCAGCCCACAGAGCCAGATGATGGTACCTTAGTAGGCCTCATCAGAACCTTGATAGCTTCCCAGGACCGTCGAAGCGACGTCCTGTACCAGACAGTTCAAGATGTTTTGGCCAGAGGCGGACATCCAGGGAACCAGGCGGCAAATAGCTTCAAGCGATTGAACCCTCCTTTCTTCGACAGCAGCGAGGATGCGATTGCCGCGGATGCATGGCTTCAGGATACCGAGGTGATTCTGGAAGCAGCCCGGACACCCGAGAATGAGAAGGTAGTGGTGGTACGCCTGCAGTTGTTGGATTTAGCTCACAATTGGTGGACGACACAGGCGATGGGATTAGTGGCACCCATTGCTTGGACAGTATTTAGGGAGAGATTCCAGACGAAGTACTTTGATGCTGTGGCTCGGTACGACCTGCAGACCAGATTTACCAACTTGAAGTAAGGTGGCAGGACGGTCGATGGTTATACGACCGAATTTTCTAGGTTGAGTAGGTTTGCCCCCACCTTGGTGGCAACCGAGCTCGATAGAGCCCAGCGGTTCCAGCAGGGACTGCATTTGGAGATCTTGTTGGCGGTTGAGCAATTCGAGCACCAGACATTCGATGCGGTCTTGAGAGCTGCTAGGAGGCATGAGTATACCTCCCAGAGGATCGTAGATAGGACCGGAGGTAGGAAGCGGTCCCATAGTCAGATGCACCAATCATTAGCTCCAGCCCCGGCAGCTAGAAGTTTGACCATTGGGACTCCGAGGCGGGCGGCCTCAGTAACGTCGGTTCAGCATTCGACCCCGACGTACCCGCAGCAGCAGAAGCAGACATCCGCGATAGGATATTCTCATTGCGGGAAGCCAGGGCATGTGGTGGCAGACTGTCGCAGGGCGCAGGGATTGTGCCTGGCTTGTGGAGCAGCAGATCATAGGGTTGGGGCTTGCCCGAATAGGGGTGGTTCATCTGCATCCAACCCTTCTAGCTCTTCGGTGAGAGGACCGGCCCCAGCACCAGTTCAGCAGCAGCAGTATCAGTCTTCGAGGCCCTTGCTGCCTCAGTCTCAGGCATTCCAGCAACAACACCCCCAGCAGTATGCACAAGCCCAAGCTCAGACCCAGAATAGGCAGAGAGGTTTCCAGCAGAGGGGACCAGCAGCCAGAGGACAAGGTCAGGCCATGATGATGGCTATGGAAGAAGAAGTTGCACCAGGTGAGGTAGTGGCAGGTACTATTCTCGTCAACTCCTTTCCAGCTTCGGTATTATTTGATTCTGGTGCATCGCATTCATTCATGTCTGCATGATTCGCGACACGGATAGGATTGGAGCCTGAGTCATTATCAGTGAGGCTCAATATACTTACTGGTAATGGTCTTGTGGGAGTAGATCGAGTGTTTTCCTTGTGTCGGATCGTAGTTAGCGGTAGGGAGTTCCCCGCTAGATTCATAGAGTTTCCTATGGCAGACTATGATGTAGTCCTAGGCATGGATTGGTTGAGGAACCAGTATGCTAGGATAGACTGCCATGTTGGCGGAGTTGTTTTCAGCATTCCAGGAGAGCCAGAGTTTTCTTTTTCCAGAGGCGCGGTGGAGCCATCTTCCCCAGCATTACGGATGGCAGTAGCAGCAGTGCAGTTACCCCGGATAGTTGAGGAATTTCCAGATGTCTTTCCAGAGAAGCTTCCAGGGATGCCGCCAGAGCGGAAGATTGAGTTCACTATAGACTTGATTCCCGGGACAGCACCAGTGTCAGAGCGAGTCTACAGGATGGCGCCTTCAGAATTGGAGATTTTGTACAAGATGATTGAAGAACTGAGGACCAAGGGATTCATCCGTGCAAGTGGATCGCCTTGGGGAGCCCCGATGCTTCTTGTAAAAAAGAAGGATGGTACGTCCAGGCTATGTGTTGATTATCGTACCTGAATTCGGTGACAATCAAGAACAGATACCCTCTTCCAAGGGTAGATGACTTGTTTGATCAGCTCAGAGGGGCTTCAGTGTTCTCGAAGATCGACTTGCGGTCGGGATACCACCAGATCAGAGTCAGAGAGCAGGACATCCCGAAGACAGCATTTAGATTGAGGTATGGACATTGGGAGTTCCTTGTTATGCCCTTTGGAGCGACCAATGTGCCGGCCATATTCATGGACCTCATGAATCGTATTTTTATGCCTTACTTGGACCAATTTGTGATCGTGTTCCTAGATGACATCCTGGTCTACAGCAAGAGTGAAGCAGAGCATGAGCAGCATCTCAGAGTCGTCCTTCAGACGCTTAGGGAGCATCAGTTGTACGCCAAGTTCAGTAAATACGAGTTCTGGCTCGATCGTATTTCGTACTTGGGTCTCATCATTACCCGAGGAGGAGTAGAAGTAGATCCCCAGAAGATTGTGGCTATCGAGTCATGGACAGTACCCAGCTCAGTGGCAGAGGTTCGCAGCTTCCTTGGATTGGCCGGCTACTACCGGCGGTTCGTTTCAGATTTCGCAAGGATTTCAGCGCCGATGACCCAGTTGCCCCGTAAAGATGTGCCGTTTGTTTGGACAGCAGAGTGTCAGGAATCATTTGAGAAGTTGAAGCGAGGTTTGATAACGGCTCCTATTCTCACCCTTCCAGATGGGATCGGAGGATTCACAGTTTATTGCGACGCTTCAGGCAGAGGATTAGGGTGTGTCTTGATGCAGCATGGGAAGGTATTATCTTATGCGTCACGTCAACTTCGTGATCATGAGAAGAATTACCCGACCCACGACTTGGAATTGGCGACGGTAGTGTTTGCTTTGAAGTTGTGGAGACACTACTTGTACGGAGATAGAGTGGAGATCTTTACTGATCATAAGAGCCTGAAGTATGTTTTCATCCAGAAGGACCTTAATATGCGGCAGAGAAGATGGCTCGAGCTATTGGTGGATTATGATGTGGATTTACAGTATCATCCCGAGAAGGCCAACGTTGTAGCAAATGTATTGAGCAGGAGAGCCGGAGTTTATTTCCTGACGGCGCAACCAGAATTATTGGCAGATCTTCAGAAGATGGGAATTGAGGTGGTTCTTCCAACCAGTGTGGCATTGATGGCCAGTCTACAGGTTCAGTCCAGCATAGTTGAGAGGATCCGGATGGCACAGTCAGCAGATTCCAAGCTTCAGCGACTCAGAGCAGAGTGTGAAGCAGGAAGAAGGCCAGAGTTATGTATCCATGAAGACAGTACACTTCGGCACGGCACTCGTCTTTGTGTACCCAGTGGAGATATCAGACAGGAAGTCATGGCAGAAGCCCACAGTTCGCAATATTCTATTCATCCGGGTGGTACGAAGATGTACCATGATATTCGTCAGCATTTCTGGTGGAATGGCATGAAAAGGGAGATAGCCCGGTTTGTCTTTCGGTGTTTGGTTTGCCAACAAGTTAAAGCTGAACATCAGAGGCCCGCTGGACTTCTTCAACCCTTACCGATCCCAGAATGGAAATGGGAGCATATAACCATGGATTTCGTGACTGGATTGCCAAGATCTCCGGTCGGCAGGGATGCTATTTGGGTAATTGTGGACAGGCTTACCAAGGTGGCACACTTTCTTCCATTCAGAGTTAGACAGTCGACGGCACAGCTAGCAGAGATGTACCTCAGGCAGATCGTCAGGCTTCACGGTGTGCCAGTCAGCATCACCTTGGACAGGGATTCAAGATTCACATCACACTTTTGGCGCAGCTTACAGAAGAGTTTAGGGACTCGCCTTCAATTCAGCTCAGATTATCACCCACAGACGGATGGTCAATCAGAGCGCACAATCCAGACTCTTGAAGATATATTGAGTTCCTGTACCCTTGACTTCGGTGGTTCATGGGAGAATCATCTGTACCTGGTAGAATTCTCGTACAACAACAGTTATCAGGCCAGTATCCAGATGGCACCCTTCGAGGCTCTCTATGGCAGGAAGTGCAGATCCCCGCTAGCATGGGACGATGTCGGAGAGAGGCAGATGCTCGGACCCGAGTTGATTTCCCAGACGGTTGAAGTGGTCAGAAAGGTCATAGATCACCTCTGAGTTGCCCAGGACCGCCAGCGCCATTGGGCCGATGCTCATCGGCGTCCCTTAGAATTTGCTGTCGGCGACCATGTATTCCTTAGGATCTCGCCTAACCGCGGCATCATTCGCTTTCGCGTGCGGGAAAAGCTTAGTCCTAGGTATATAGGGTCGTTCGATATTCTAGAGCGAGTAGGAGATGTATCCTATCGTCTCGCTCTTCCGCCGTCGCTAAGTGAGGTACATGATGTATTCCATGTGTCCCAATTACGACGGTATATTTCAGACCCGAGCCACATCCTAGACCATTCGGAATTGGTTGTTGGTACCAACCTTTCGTATGAGGAGAGGCCCGTGTCTATATTAGACCGGAGGGAGAAGATACTCAAGAACAAGACTATTAAATTAGTCCGTGTTGCTTGGGGTCATCACTCTCTAGGTGAGTCAACGTGGGAGCGTGAGGAAGACATCCGATCGCGATATCCCTACCTGTTTGACTCATGAGATATAATGTCTTTCTTATGCCTTACATTTTCCCTTCCTTGCTTGTATTGTATGATTGTATGATTGGACTGCTTAGTGTAGCTTGTCTGTGCTTAGTGTAGCTTGTCGTAGCAATCTCTAGCTCCTTGATTAAATTCCGAGGACAGAATTCTTTTAAGGTGGGTAGAGTTGTCACCCTCATTTCTCATATTTCGTACTCGTACCTAGATTTTGGCATGTATTTTTATTTTCTCAACTTGTGGAATTTCGGTATTTCTCGTATTTTAGGTTTTGGGCTTGGCTCGGTTTTAATTGGTTTGGAATCGGTTTGGTTTTTTATGTGTTAGTACACCTTAGCCCTAAGCTCCACCCTCAAACACACCACAACACCCTCTTTATAACTCTACCAACCTCTTCTCTCTCTTCATAACCACCATTAATTTCTTCTACTTCTTCTTTTTCCTCCACACAACTCCCCAACCCTTAGGCAAGTGTATCTTGCCACTACATGAGAACCATATTTTCTTTGTCCATTTGCTAGACTAGGACATGGTGATCAACATTAGTTCTTGGCATTTTGTGATTTGGAGCCTCCATTGTCCTAGATCTAGTTATTCCTATTTTTGATTTTTGCAGGTTTTGATCTATTTTGGTTGGAGTTTTGTGGGTTCTGATGTTTCTATGTAGAAGAGAGTTTAATTTCACCCAAGTTGAAACTTTGGAAATCTGGATTTGGAGTTCGGATGGCCAAGTTATGATGCTTTGAAGCCTTGGGTTCATCCATGGTGTTCTTGCTGTTTGGAAGCGTGTTCGGATGGCCAAGAGTTCGGATGGCCAAGAGCTGTTTAACTCACGCACACTGAGCTACGCACGCTCTTTAGCGCTGCTTACGTAGACTTGGGTATGCTCCCTGTTGGAAGCGTGTTCCCTTGAGCGTACGTGACTTTTCACGCAGCTGCTCCCTTGAGCGTGCGTGACTTTTCACGCAGCTGCTCCCTTGAACGTGCGTGACTTTTCACGCACACTGGTTCCCTTGAGCGTGCGTGACTTTTCACGCAGCTGCTCCCTTGAGCATGCGTGACTTTTCACGCACACTGTTCCCTTGAACGTGCGTGACATTTCACACAGCTGCTCCCTTGAGCGTGCGTGACTTTTCACGCAGCTGCTCCCTTGAGCGTGCGTGACTTTTCACGCACACTGTTCCCTTGAGCGTGCGTGACTTTTCACGCAGCTGCTCCCTTGAGCATGCGTGACTTTTCACGCACACTGCTCCTTGAGCGTGCGTGACTTTTCACGCACACTGTTCCCTTGAGCGTGCGTGACTTTTCACGCAGCTGCTCCCTTGAGCGTACGTGACTTTTCACACACACTGCTCCTTGAGCGTGCGTGACTTTTCACGCACACTGCTCTGTAGCGTGCGTAATTTTCACGTACGCGGCTCTTTCAGCGTGCGTGACTTTTCGTACGCTGCTCCCCTGACCCCTTTCTTTAGGCTTGGCTTTTCTATGGTCCTGTTTATTGATATTTTATTAGATATTTACGCCCATTTTATATCCTTACGTCTTTTGTCATGAACTTGATTTTACTTAACATGTTTGGAATGACTATTGTACATGGCATGGTATGACAAGGAACTAGCATAACACGACAGTGACCCGTAGTGGTGCACTCCTGACATGACCAACCTGACATGATAGTGGCCGTCGTGGCGCACTCCTGACAAATACCCTGACATGATTTATTTTAATGTTGTTACTTGACTTGCCTTGACATCGTGGGTAGTTCTTTCTTGCTTGCTTGTTAAATCCACTTGTCCTGTCTTGCATCATGTCTAGGATGGGACTCCTGAGTACCACGGTCAGAAGTACCTTCTAAAATAGATTAAGGTTAATAACTAGAATAATACAGTAGTCATGAAGAGATGACACGGCTACAGGCAATCCCGTTATCTGGGCGCTCCAGGGATTTGTAGCCTGTCGTCGAGTAGGGCGCATTTCCAGCACACTGTCAGGTGTTGCACCCTCTAAGTCACCTAAGGGTACATGCGTCTCCTGGACGATGTACTCACCTGAATTCAACCCTAATCTTTCGTCCTGGGTAACTTAGATGGTCTGCAGGGCTTGTGGCTGTGGAACAATCTCACTGCATCTTGTTATTAATTAGGCCTGTGATAACCCTAGTTAGTTAAAGTAGTAAGCCGTAGGATCTGCTTGGCCGTGATTGATTGAATGAGGTATAACCAGTCTAGTCATGTCTTGATTCTATGCAAGATTGCTTCCTGTCTTGATTACTTACATTACTTATCTTGCCGATAAATGGTGGAAAACCAAGCTCTGTTCAGATGAAGGGTTACAACCCCGATCCTTTTCTGGTTTACGGGTTGTAACCTGGCTATCAGAATAGTTCCATGGTTATCTCGTCGTATATCATCCTGACATGTTTTCATAATTTTAGTTTTAATATTAGATTTTCTGTGCTGATTGCTGGCTTTTGTTCTTATTTCGTGGCCCCCTTGTGGCACTTGCTCTTTCTGGGGTTGACCCAGCTGGTTTTGTGTGGCCAGATTTCGGAGCAGCTCCCGAGGATCTACCAAGCTTCCAGCCCAATGGTGAACACTAGACGGAATCTGGGCCAAGAGTGGGTTTTCTATTTTGTTTCGCTCACTCTATTGTAAAAATTATTCTTTTGAGGCGTTTAGCCGACGAGCACCTGTTAGCTCGGAGCACTTTTACTTACTGTCTGCCTACGGACTGTAAACATGATTGACAAATCCTAGGGTTGATCATGTATGACTAAACTCTTGCTAGTCCTAACATTTTGTAACGACTAGCTTCATGATCAGCTGAATATGTAATATTTGGGACGCCTTATTATTGTATATTTAATGATCATACATCTTGCGACTTTACTTACTTGTAGTGATTGAGACACTAGGCTTGTTCATGACCATAAGAGACTGTTGGCTTGTAGAAAACCCTCACATATCTAGACAGCCGTGATCGTATATCGAGGTGGTTTCCATTTCAATATACGTAGCTGGCTATGTCTGCTCCCGCTCTCCAATATTCTGGTTCTGGGGCGTGACAATATCCAAGTGACTAAATTCGATCGTGAGTTGGATTTAAATCCTTTATTGCTCGTGCCTAGACTTTGATTACATCCTTATCATATCTAAATACTGTTTGACCAAGGTTAGGCTAACCTTATCTATGATCATATCAAAATTTCGATTTGGATCATGTTTGGATTTAGATACCACTATCACTCGTGCCTAAACTTTAGATTTAAGTTCTTAATAATGAGTAGTTTCGTGCTAACCATAATTTGATTTAGCCATTATTCTTCATATTGGTCATGCATAGATGACCTGGCACGATTAAACGACTTTGAATCCCACGATCATGGTTTTAACGATCATGACTATACGTAATACTTTTGCCTCTGAATCGTGCCAGAAATTTTGGTCCTTGACAGCAACTATCTGATTTGATTATGAACCTTGTCACGTCATAATTTGAGTTGATCATGTCGGAATAAATATTCCATCGCACCTAAATGTAAATTCTCTAGTCACCCGTGCTTAGATTTCATTCCTAATCATGACTAGGTTTTAAAAAGGTTTCGTCGCTCTGTCCTAAATTGCGCCAAGTGATTCTAGTCATTCCAAAATTCTTAAGCCTCGGTTTTGCTCATGATCAGGTGGTCTGATCCTTAGTCATTGATCGTGCTAAACATTTCATTGTTCCTAGCAACGCCCAATCGCGTCATTTTAGTATTTGAATATGCCTATATAACCTTGAATCAAACCTTATCGAGCCTAGATCATATTGATCATTCTATACTTAGACCTGATTCTAACCTTATCGTAACTAAACAATTTTTCTTTTCCTAGTCGCGACTTCGTGTTTAATAACTTGAATATTATTTATAAATTTGCCTAAGACCTTGTGTAATGCCCCCCCCCCCCCCCCAAAAAATACTTATGTCTAAGTACGTAGAAATGCCAGCTGCATACATACGAAGTATACTCCAATATATAGAACCCTCATATGTATACATAAGCTATAAAATGCAGTAAACCATGACACACAAATTGTCATCCAAAAAAATAAAGAAGGAAGAATTTATTATCAACTATGAATTTTTATTTTGTACAAGATGTTGTGCGGAGACAAATCCACTACCAACTATTAAAAGAGAAGAGTACATGAACAATAAGGGAATTTGTCGAGCGATGCAAATGACGATCCAAGAGCAATCATCATGAAGGAAACGAGCAAGTCATTGCCTTGGCTAGTGCACCTACGAAAAGTCACAAACACACACCTGGAGAGTCACTAGGTCCTCAGAGGGACGTAACAAGATACATGAAAAATAAGCCATATAAATTGAATATAAAATATGCCATAAAGTCACAAGTAAAGTGTCCCAACCATAACACGGCCTAATATCCAATCATCGAAACAGAGGGCTACCCCTACAACCAAACGAGGACAAGGGGTAGCACACTATTCCACAATGTGACATTGCCCCATGCCATGACTAGAACGAGGTGTGACATGACATTGACTAAGGTCGCCTAACCAATCTAGTATGCAATTTAGAAGACATCTCGATGTATGGGCAGGTGAAAGCAGACTCCCCTAATACTAACTCACGACACACAAGTACCAATACTACCAGCCGGCATAACTCGATGCTAGCGGCCCACGTGACCCATCAGTCCACATAGTTCGAGGCTAGTGACCGTCGCGACACGACTATCGTAATACACAATTACTACGGCTTTTGGATTTGGGTAGCCCATAAATCTAACTGTCTTCACCCTTCCAAGGGTCACTATCAAAAGGTAGTCTGCTAAGACTAGGTCCACATACATATTAAAATACAAGCAAGAAAAAATAATTAAAAGCAAATAAAGAACTATAAACAACAAGTCATAGATCCAAATGAAAATAAACAGGAAATAAATATGCAGTAATCAAATAAAGAACATGCAACTAATTATTAACAGTAAATAAGGAAGGTATCTTGTCTGGTGTGACACTTGGTATGGTGTAATGGTCCGACAAGTTCTGATGTGTCCAATAACCGTGGTCGATGTGTAAAGATCTGAAGCCGCAAGAAACTAGAAGTGCACGATTAGATAGGATATTCGGGAAGAACCTTGTGGAATACATACACATATTATGCTTAGAAATTATCCATAATATTTTAAAATTAGATTTTATTAGTATCATACTTTTAGAAAAATATACTTTGAACAATATCAAAAATCCTTTTTGGGCTAAATTCTAAATTTACAAAATATAAATTTATTGATAAAACTACATTTCGTAAAAATATTAAATAAATATTCGAAAATATTAATAATTCATTGAAGCCAAAACTATATTTTTTTTGTCAAATATATATCTAGAGGATCATCTTAGTGCTAAAGATAAATTTGTAAAATAAGTTTAGGTATGAAGCTGTCTTTCTATTATTAAAGATAAATGAATATTTGAGAAGATTATATTTCCTTTGTTGAAAATACTTGAATAATACTAGAATATAACTATAATTAATTGGTCACAATTTTACCAAAAATACTTATGTGCAAGCCAAATACTATAATTCGTCACTAATAAATTCTTGAGAAACTATTAATGAAATATTTCATTTACTAATAGTAATAACTAAGTAAGCAAACAACCCTAAAAATTCTATATCTAGTTTGAAAAAAGAAGAAGAAGAACATAATAATACATATTTTTCAAAATACTAATTTAATAACAATAATCATATTAATAAGTATAATAAATACTAATATTCATAAACTAGTTAGTAATAATAATAATAATAATAATAATAATAAAATAATAATAATATAATAATAATAATAATAATAATAATAATAATAATAATAATAATAATAAAGCTATTTTGTTCTCTTTTCGAATAACGAGAGATGGGAGAGGTGTTTTAAAGTAAAGGATCAGTAAAAGAGAGAAAATAAATTGGGGGAAAAATTTGACCTGTTAGAGAGCGGTCAGAAAACGACGAAGCAGAAGACTCTCAAGGGGAGCTCCGGCCGACACATGGTCGTTGGAGTGGGCGCTGGCTGCCACTGCTCCGGAGAGGGAGGCCCGGGCTCGAGTCGGCGGAAGGGGCGGAAGAGAGGTGCTCACCCAATAGCGCGGAGGCGGTCGGCTTGGACGGGCTGCTCGTGTCGGATGACGACACTCGGGCGGCGTATCACCGGAGATGGCCAACTCAGATCTGTACCAGCTGAGGCGTGCGGGTCTCATGGCGGCACGGCGAGGCGTCCGCCTGACGCTACTGGCAGCCTATCGCGGGAGCACGGTGTTGCCAGACACACGACGACGGGAGCGGCCGGTGTTGTCCCTGAGGTCGGGGCAGTGGTACATGGTTGGGTACGGTAGAGGTGAGGGTTCTATGGTCATTGTCATCATGTCCGTGGTGTCGGACATGGCGTAGATAACTGTATACAATAACTAGAATAAGAGTGTGTGGACACAGACATGATGCACGATTTGGATGGAATTTGGAGGTGTGAACTTTATAGAAAAAAGAGAGAAGGAACTTCTCCTTATATAGGGAGTGGAGGCTCCTACTCAGATGAGGATTGGGATGATTTTAAATTCCCCAGTAGATAATTACATCTCTTAATTTAGATCGTTCTAAACCATTTCAATCAATCTCAATCTAAATTAGATTTAGATTAATTATATCCTAAACTTTAAACCTATTCCAAAAACAATTCGATAGCTCAAATCTTAATTAAGTTCTTATAAATAATTCAATCATTAAATCAAAATTTTTGAATTTCCTTTCAAATAATTAATAAAAATATTAAATAAAGTTTCAAAAATAATAATGAATATTTTAATATTTGAGATACCTTTTTAATATAATGAACAAAATAATTTCGAAAAAATCAATTTTTACATGAATTTAATTTTACGTATTCGCATGAGAAAGCAATATTTACATGAAATATAGTTTTCTAAATCACCAATAAAATAAACTAGTCTTTTTATAATAATAAAATAAAATAAAGTTTTGAAATCTCGACGCGACGCCTTTTAGAATTTTAAGCAATTAAAAATATTTATCTCATGTTATTTTGAAAACCATACTTCTCCTTATATAAATAAAATCTATAATAAAATGTTTTACAAAAAAAATATGTACCTCGCACATATTCGTACTCGACGAGCAAATACGAAAAATCAATACCAATTAAAAAAATATAGTAGTGAAAATTTTGGGGGTTTACATCCTACCCAACTTACAAGAATTTCGTCCTCGAAATTTAGGAACAATTATGGTAGATAGGATTGAGGAGGTAGGAAGGGTCGATCGATAAGAATCACGATTAACTGTTGAGCGAGGATTCCGAGACCTAAGTTAATCAAACGGACAATTTAGGTAATTTAGTCAAATAATATCAACAATAGTAGTATAGAAGATGATCAATGCATGACAATCCATCAACGTTTAAATTCACTCAACGTTACCATTTATTCTCTAGACGTGCCACCTCATGAGTAGACAATAACTTCTTTGATCGCAATGCTGAACCGTAACTCAATAAAGATTTCTATTCAAGTTCAATCTCAACATAATCAAATACTCGATTCCTTATCTAATTAAGGGTTTCCTCGTAAAATTTAAATTTCCTTGAAAAATCCCTTTTTTTTCTTTATTCGATTTGATAACTATTCTGAAATAACCACAAACACTACTTAAAATTCTTGAAGCATACTCATGTATATATCATCCTTCAAATTGCCGTTTATTTAACTCACCAAACAGAAAAATCGATTCCTTAAAATATGTTCTTATATGCGAGGTCTCATAATTAGAAATTTCATAAGTCATGAAACTTTAATTCAATAAATCTGCAATCTTCATCTTTCAACATATCTATACATTTCCTCAAGCTCTAATCTTCTTGAAAAGTTAGGTTGCAGTAAATCGATTTAGTCAAAGTCAAAAAGAAAATTTTGAACTCTTCTTAGTAGGAAATTCCTTCTAATTTATCTCTGTACAAAAGATATTGTCTTCAAAGTATCAAAGTAAAAATTTATATCTTACACCTGTTAATAAATTTTGAAATAATTTGTAAATCACAAGTATACCGTTTTTTGATCATATCACTTGTCAAAACAAAATATCACATTTCTCAATTCTATCTAATAGCACTTATCACCTATTTCAACTTATGCCTCATAATCAAACAATCATTTTATTTAACTATACCATTCTTCTCCTTTATGGGTTTTTTTTTTATCCAATCTCTTTCTAACCGACAGGTGTCCTGATCTGCTTCTTATCTTTGCTCAATTAAGGACAAGGTTGCACAAATCCCGAGGGGGTTTTAAGCGAAAATTCTTAATGAGTGAAGTTACTGCTTCCTATTCTAACACGTATCAATTACCGAATCATCGGAACACACCCAAACCAAACACTGTCAGACCAAACCATACCAAACCACTGCCAAAGAAGACTAACAGGCATGCATTTTTCTATACTAGAAAACCAAAACCTACCAATCATCCACCTCACACAACTTTCAAGACTCAACATGCAAAATGTCATTATTGTGGCCTTATTGGTCATATATCCTCTGCATATAGAATCAGAAAGTTAGTAGATCTAAATGTTTATGCATGGATACCAAAAACTAACATGTCAGGACCCTACAAGAAATGAGAACCAAGAGTTTCATCTGCAAATTGTTTTGTAGGTGGAACGCCCTTCACATGCTAGAAGCAAATAGATCCTCGACAATGGTTCCTCATGGCACATGACCGGTGATGCATCATTATTCGCAATACTGTCAAAGAAGAATAAATAAGGATACGTCTCCTTCGATAATAATTTATTAGGGTACATAATCAGTATCAGTAACATTGGTAAGGTTCCCTATCTTATGATTAAAGATGTCTGTCTAGTTACCGAGTTAAAACATAATCTGCTCAGCATAAGCCATTTAGCTGATCACGGTTATGGCGTTAACTTCGTCAAAGACAAATGTACTATAGTTGATAGCTCAACTGGTAGTACTATCTTTGAAGGTATCAAGGAAGATAACATATATGTTTTTTACTTGTTAGAAGATGCTAACAAAGCAGGTAGATGCTTGATTGCTAAGAGCATTGAGAGTCAACTATGGCATATGAGACTCGGTCATGCAAATATGGACACAATTTCAAAACTATCCACAAAAAAGTTGGTACGCGGCTTACCGGACATATCTTTCAAGAAGGATACGGTATGTAGAGAATATGAAAAGAATAAAGCTATCCG
This sequence comes from Iris pallida, assembly GCA_029216955.1. Classification (NCBI taxonomy): domain Eukaryota; kingdom Viridiplantae; phylum Streptophyta; class Magnoliopsida; order Asparagales; family Iridaceae; genus Iris; species Iris pallida. The sequence goes on from JANAVB010024400.1 coordinate 6,308,140, forward strand.
ATCCGTTTTTAAGTCCAAGAACGTTGTAAGTACCAATAGACCTCTACAATTATTGCATATGGATTTATATGGATCTAGTAGAATTGGTAGTCTAGGTGGTAAGTTATATGCCTTTGTCATTGTAAATGATTTCTCTAGATACATGTGGGTATATTTTCTTGCACGCAAGAATGATGCTTTGTCCGAATTCATCACCTTTTGCAAGAAAGTACATAATGAAAATGGTTTTATGATTACTCGCATTCGTAGTGATCATGGCGACGAATTTGAGAATGCAGAGTTCAAGCAATTCTGTGATACACACAGTTATCTGTATGAGTTTTCCTGACTTAGGACTCCACAACAAAATGGAGTTGTGGAACGTAAGAACATAACTCTATCTGAAATGGCTAGAGTAATGTTGAACCAGTTTATTCTACCTATATACTTTTGGGCTGAAGCTGTCAATATAGTGTGCTATATTCTCAATAGGGTTCTAATTCGACCTATATCGAAGAACACTCCCTATGAGTTATGGTTTGATACAACACCCACTGTTTCATATTTCAAGATATTTGGCTGTAAATGATTTATTCTTAATACTAAAGACAACCTGAGTAAATTTGATAAAAAGGCCGATGAAGGTATCTTTTTAGGTTATGCGACAAAGATCAAAGGGTACAGAGTCTTCAATAAGAGAACCATGATCATCGAAGAATCAATTAATGTAAATTTTGATGAACTAAATCAACATTCAGTCGATGACGATAATAAAGACGTAAGTACACCAAGTACAGCTACTACAAAATCTTCACACAAAGATGCAGAACCTTCACACTAAGCACCAATTGAGTCTTTAAGCAAATCACATACAGAACCAGAAGTCGGAACCATCAATCTTGAGGATATGCCAAAAGAGATGAGATTCTTGGCAGATCATCCAAAGGACTTGGTCATTGGTGATATAACCAAGGGTGTAAGTACTCGTTCCTCTAATAAAGATATAGCTTCTTGTGTTGCTTTTATCTTACAGCTTTAACCCAAATACATTGAAGAAGCATGTAGTGATAATTTTTGGTTAGATCCTATTCAAGAGGAATTAAACCAATTTGAACGGAATCAAGTTTGGAAACTTGTTCCCAAGCCCATTCATCATCCGGTCATTGGCACCCGTTGGGTATTCCGAAACAAACCGAACGAGAATGGTTTAGTGACTCGTAATAAGGCTCGACTCGTAGCTTAAGTATACAATCAAGAAGAAGGTATCGACTACGATGAGACTTATGCCCCAGTTGCGAGATTAGAATCCATTCGTATGTTATGTGCATTTACATATTTTCATAATTTCAAATTATTTTAAATGGATGTTAAAAGTGTATTTTTAAATGGTTTTATAAAAGAAAAAGTTTATGTAGCTCAACCTCCAGGTTTTACTGATTTTAAAAATCCTGATTATGTTTTCAAGTTGAAGAAAGCCTTATACGGTTTGAAACAAGCCCCTCGTGTTTGGAACGATCGTCTAAGCTCTTTTCTACTTGACAATGGTTTTTCAATAGGAAAGGTTGACACTACACTGTTTATAAAATCTTTGAATAGCAATCTTCTTTTGATTTAAATCTATGTAGATGATATTATTTTTGGATCCACTGATGAATCTCTTTGTAAAATTTTTAAAGTGTATACAGAATGAGTTTGAGATGAGCATGATGGGAGAGCTAAAATTCTTTCTCGGACTGCAAATCAAATAAACCAACAATGAGACGTTCATAAATCAAGCAAAGTACACAAAAGATTTATTAAAGAAGTTCGACCTGGAAGCAGTCAAACCATTTAGCACTCCAATGGCAACTTCAACCAAGCTTGATAATGATGTACCAGGCAAAACCGTCGACATACATAAGTATCGAGGTATGATCGGTAGCTTACTGGTCTTAACTGTTAGTCGACCTGATATTATGTTTAGTGTTTGTCTGTACGCACGTTTTCAAGCCAATCCTAAGGAATCACATCTGGGTGCAGTTAAGCGTATCTTTCGATACCTTAGAGGCACTTTTCTGTCGGCTTATGGTATCCTAAAACCATGTCGTTTGACCTAACCGGTTATTCTGATGCTAATTTTGCTGGATGCAAAGTAGATAGAAAAAGTACCAGCAGTACATGTCATTTCATAGAAAAAGTCCTAATCTATTAGTTTAGCAAGAAGCAAAATTCTGTCGCATTATCAACAACTGAGGCTGAGTATATAGTCACAGGACGTTGTGCACAAATTTTATGGATGAAGCAAATTTTGGAAGACTTTGGATTACATTTCACACACATATCCATTTTCTGTGATAGCACTAGTTCTATTAATTTGACTAAGAATCCAGTATGTCATTCTCGTACTAAGCATATCGAGATTCGATATCATTTTCATAGAGATCATCAACAAAGTGGAGATATAGACCTTGTATACATAGACACACAGAATCAATTGGCAGACATTTTCACAAGTCCTCTAGCGGAAGATCGTTTTAATTATTTACGTTGAGAATTAGGAATTTTAGATGTCAATAATATTAATTAATTTTGTTTTATTAATAATTTTTTTAATACTCAATAACTATTTTCAAGACAAGCCTACAAAGAGTCTGTCTGTCACTGTCGAAGCGAAGCGGTACTTAATTGTTCCCCGGTGAACTCCCGTTAGCTGGACAGTACTCCTACAGCTAATTTGAAACAGACGTAGAGTAACGAAAGTTAATTTATAAAATAATATTAATTATATTATTTGAAGTTTAATATTACTAAACTTTGAATTAAATATTTGAAATAAATTGATAAAAAGGATGTGGCCCAAGCGCTCCATGAAACTTTCGACTGTTTCATTAGGCTTCTGTTTGATTTTGATAAGGGCTGACATGGTCATGTCGTGTGTCATTTTATAAAATCGTTCCAGGAACATAAGTTTCAAGGCCGCAAAAGAAGTTATACAACTATCCGGTAGGCTTTAATACCAATTATAAGCAACACCTACTAAGCATCCAACGAATACCCTAGTGAGTAAAGCATCATTCTGCTGGAGATAATTAGTCATCATCTCGAAGTGATTGATATATTGACTCAGAGATATGCTTCCGTCTAATAGCATTATGGTTGGCGGCTTATGTTTGGGCGGGAACAGAACTTCCTTCCACTCTACATGGTAGGGTTGTTTGATCCCTAACTTCTGTAATCCCTCTTTCTATTTAAAAGCTTCAAACTGCTTTGGCTTAAGCCTGACTGCTTCAAGTGGGTCCCCTGATATTTGAGGTGCAGCAGATTGATTTATTGGATTGGGATGTGGAATCACGTGGTAAGTACCACCTCGAGCACCAAAGTGACTTGGAGTAGCCTGTGCTTGCAGGTGTATGACTTCTGGGATGGTGGTATTTAGAGGAGGCTATACTCAGGGCTAGTATGGATATGTACAGAACCTGGTACATGTTCTTGAGTTGGAACTGGGTTCATAACAGGTAGAGCAGCATATTGTGTGATGATCACTGCGTGCATGCTCATAACCATGTCAATCATGGTCTTCAGATTAGCCTTTAAAGCAGCAATCCTTTGCTTTTGATTAGCAGAACTCGAAGCAACTTGTTCATCTTTGGTCACATAAACAGGCACTTCTCTTGATATTGAGGATAAGCTGGTGGACAAGATAGTCTGATCAGAATCCTCGTTGTGGGCATCGAAGTCTGGTATGCTACTACCCCAAGGTTGGAATCGGGAAGATTCCTTTGACCGAGGAAGTCTCGGCTTCTTGATCGCATGTTTTGATAGACTCCTTCAGAAAAGTCAAGTACTTTGTTACGAAATTATCGACTCAGAGGACGTGATGAATTATGCCTCGGGCGTCTTCCTCCCCTAGTGCTACGAGATGTCATATTCATAGAGGCAAACATCAACTCATCCTCATCTATCAGGATCACATTAGGAGAGTGAGAGTGATTCAAAAGGTCAAACACAGACCATTTTGTTGACTTGCAGCAACATTGGATTACTACCTCATGTGAATGACAGCGATGTTCGTATGTGAAGTCCTCGGGTGTAATGTCTGTGGTTCGTATTGCTTTTTTTTGGAATACGTGTACGTATTTTATCTTGTGTTGCATTTGCTTGGCCATGGTTCATCTTGGTTCGGGTTGGCTTGGTTCGGTTTGGGGTTGCTTATGGTTCATCATGGACCAAAGAGTGAACCCTTACCTACCACCACCACTACCATTTATTAACCCCACTTCCTTCTCTCTCTTCATTACTCTTCTTCTTTCCTCCATTACTTCTTCACCTACCAGAGAGAGGGAGATAGGGGTCTAGGCAAGTGCATCTTGTTTCATGGAGGAACCCAAATTTTATTGTTTCATTTTCTTCCCTGCAACATTCTAACACTCTTTAATTCTTGGCATTTTTGATTTCCATGGCTAAGATTGCGTAGATCTAAGTTTATTTTATTTTCGGATTTCTTAGGTTTTGATCTACTTAATCTTGTTATTTCTGAGTTTTGATGGTTCTATGTTGTACAGGATTTCATTCTGACCCTTTTGACCTAGGGAAGTCTGGATTTGGACTTGCATGAAGAAATTATGAGCCTTGGAACCCTGAACTTCTTGGTTCTTCTCGGACAAGTGGGGAAGAAGAACAGTACTAACCGCATGAACCCCCTTAGCCGCTTGGCAGCACTTGACTGCATGAATCTTCATGCGGCGAGTCTTTTAGCCGCATAGGCTTCGGCATAATCCGAGCCGTATGGACTCTGTCTACCTGTGGCCGCATAGGCTCGTATTCCTTATCAGCCGCATACGCGTTCATATTTTCCCAGCCGCATATACCCAGTGGCGCAGCCGCATAAGACTTAGGCATGGCGCAGCCGTATATGCTCGTGATCATTCAGCCGCATGTGGACCCGCTTCCTCCCAGTCGCTTAGGCCTTCTTTCCAGCCGCATGAAATGCTCTGACTCAGTCGCTTGTGCCCCTCTCTTCCCGTTGGCCGCATGGGGACTGATATCTTTAGCCGTATAGTTTCTGCCCCTTTTCTTAGTCGCATAGGCTTTTCCTTATCGGCCGCATGCGCCTGACCCTATCCCGTCGTATGGGCTGTTCTCCTTCCAGCCGCATGAGATGGTGTGACATGATTGAAATGACAATTGTACATGACATGGTATGACAAGTAAGCATGACATAACCTGATAGTGGCCCGTCGTGGTGCACTCTTGACGAGTACACTTGTCATGATAACCTGACATGATATATCTTGATAAGCTGTTCCGACGGCTACCTAACATGACATGACCTGTATAAGTAACCTGGACACCGTAGGCGATTGTGCTTGAACAAATAATCCAGTCCTGTCTTGCATCATGTCTAGGAGGGGACTCCTGAGTACCACGGTCAGGAGTACCTACTGAAATGGACTAAGGCTAATAACTAGATTAATACATTAGTCTTAAAGAGATCTTCCAGCTACAGACAATCCCGTTACCTGGGCGCGCCTGGAATCTGTAGCATGCCGTCGAGTAGGGCACATTTCCAGCACACTGTCATGTGTTGCACCCTTCAAGCTACCTAAGGGTACATGCGTTTCCTGGACGATGTACCCACCAGAATTCAACCCCTAATTTTCGACCTGGGTAACCTGGATGGACTGCAGGGCTTGTGGCTGTGGAATAATCTCACTGCATCTTGCTAGTAACTAGGCCTGTGATAACCCTAGCTAGTTAAAGTATCAAGCCGTACTTATTGCTTGGCCATGATTGTTGGATGGGGAATTATCAGTTTAATCTTGTCTTGATCTTGTATAAGATCGTTACATGTTCTAATTTTCTTATATTATCTTGCTGATATATGGGAGAAACCAAATTCAATTCAGACGAAGGATTACAATCCCGGTCTTTGTTTGGTTTAAGGATTGTAACCTGGTTATCTGAATGGTCCCATGGTTATCTTATCGTATATCCTCGTGATGTTATATTATCTCCAGTTTTACTATATATATTATCTTCTGTGCTAATTGCTGGTTTTAGTTCTTAAGTGAAGCTTCCTTTGTAGAACTTGCTCTTTCTGGGGCCTGATCCAGCTGGTTTTGTATGGCCAGATTTTGGAGCAGCTCCAGAGGATCTACCGACTTTCCAGTCCGATGGTGGCGACTAGACGTAACCAGGGCAACGAGTGGGTTTATTTTTGATCTCCCACTTTATTGTAAAAATATTCTTTTGAGGCGTTTAGCCGACGAGCACCTGTTTAGCTCGATAGCAATTACTTACTGTCTGCCTACGGGCTGTAACATGATTGACAAATCCTAGGGTTGATCATGTATGATAGAACTCTTGCTAGTCCTAACATTTTATAACGACTAGCTTCATGATCAACTGAATATGTAATGTTTGGGACGCCTTACTATTGTATATTTGGTGATCTTATATCTTGTAACATTTACTTACTTGCTTGTGATTGAGACACTAGGCTTATTTATGACCTTAAGAGACTTTTGGCTTGTAGTTAAACCCTCATCTATCTAGACAGCCGTGACCGTATAGCGAGATGGAATCCATTTCATATACGTAGCTGGCTATGTCTGCCCCCGCTCTCCAGTATTCTGGTTCTGGGGCGTGGCATGGTTTAAGTGGTGGCCCATGCAGGTCTTGTAAATCAAGATATGTGAGGGTTTATCGAATAGATGTCTCAATCACTATTTGCCCTTGATCTCTGTTAGTATCTTCTGAATCCTTGGATTCATATGCTTGTTTCGTTGATCTGTCTTGGTCCTTCCTTATTGTTCCCCATGTTGTCTTCTTCAGTGGCATCGTTCCTGGACCTGCCGGTCAGCAAGGCGGAGCACTTCCTACGGATCAGCAGCAACCCGGGGATCAAGCCCAGCATTCCGGAGTAGCCTCCAGAGTCGTGCCTTCTGACGGAGAGCCACCAGTCCAGCCAGTTCAGCCTGTAGAACCTGATGATGGCACTTTGGTAGGTCTCGTCAGGACCTTGATAGCTTTCCAAGATAGGTGTGGAGATGCCTTGTACCAGGTAGTGACGGATGCTTTGACCAGAGGAGGTCATCAGGGTAACAGCACGGCCAACAGCTTCAAGCGCTTGAACCCTCCCTTCTTCGACGGTAGTGAAGATGCTATCGCTGTAGATGCTTGGCTTCAGGACACAGAGGTGATTCTAGAAGCAGCCAGGACCCTAGAGAACGAGAAGGTAGCCGTGTTGCGCCTACAGTTGCTAGATCTTGCCCGCAGCTGGTGGACGGCTCAGGCCGTTGGATTAGCAGCACCCATTGCTTGGGCAGTATTTAGAGAAAGATTCCAGACCAAGTATTTTGATGCTGTAGCTCGGTATGATCTACAGACGAGGTTCACCAATCTGAAGCAGATGGACAGGACGGTCGATGGATATGCGGTCGAGTTTTCGAGACTCAGTAGGTTTGCTCCCACCTTGGTGGCAACCGAGTATGATAGAGCCCAGCAATTTCAGCAAGGGCTTCACCTGGAGATTTTGTTGGCAGTTGAGCAGTTTGAGCATCAGACTTTTGATGCAATCTTGAGAGCAGCTAGGAGGCATGAGTATACCTCCCAGAGGATTGTGGATAGGGCCGGAGGTCGGAAGAGATCCCACGGCCAGATGAATCAGTCTTCAGCCCCAGCCCCGGCAGCCAGGGCTTTGACTATTGGAGCTCCGAGGCGGGCGGCCTCAGTGACGTCGGTTCAGCATTCAACCCCGACGTACCCTCAGCAGCAGAAGCAGAAGCAGACTTCTGCAGTGGGATGTTCTCATTATGGAAAGCCAGGCCATGTAGTGGCGGAGTGCCGTAGGGCACAGGGATTGTGTCTAGCTTGTGGAGCAGCAGACCATAGGGTTGGATCCTGCCCGAATAGGGGTGGTTCATCATCGTTCAACCTTTCTAGCTCTTCGGTGAGAGGACCAGCTCTGGTCCAACAACATCAGTATCTATTGCCGAGGCCCTTGCCGCCTCAGTCCCAGGTATTCCAACAGCAGAACCCCAAGCAGCATACTCAAGCCCAAGCCTTGAGTCAGAATAGGCAGCGAGGATTTCAGCAGAGGGGACCAGCACCCCGAGGGCATGGTCAGGCTATGGTGATGACCGCAGAGAAAGGATTGGCACCAGGAGAGGTAGTGGCAGGTACTATTCTCGTCAACTCCTTTCCAGCTTCAGCTTTATTTGATTCTGGTGTATCGCATTCTTTTATGTCTGTACGATTCGCGACACGGATAGGATTGGAGCCCGAGTCATTATCGGTAAGGCTTAATATACTTACTGGTAACGGACTTGTGGGAGTCGATAGGGTGTTTTTTTTGTGTCGGATCGTAGTTAGTGGTAAGGAATTTCCTGCTAGATTGATAGAGTTCTCGATGGCCGATTATGATATGGTCCTAGGGATGGATTGGTTGAGGAACCAGTATGCTAGAATAGACTGCCATATTGGTAGGGTTGTTTTTTGTATTCCAGGAGAGCCAGAGTTTTCATTTTCCAAAGGCGCAGTTGAGCCTTCTCTTCCAGTGATGCGGATGGCGGTAGCAGCAGTACAGTTGCCCCAGACAGTCAAATAGTTTCCAAATGTTTTCCTGGAAGAGCTTTCAGGTATGCTGTCAGAGCGGGAGATCGAGTTCATTATCGACTTGATTCCCTGGACAGCCCCCGTATCCGAGAGAGTCTACAGGATGGCGCCGTCAGAATTGGAGATCTTGTACAAGATGATTGAAAAACTTCGAACCAAGGGATTCATTCGTGCTAGTGGATCGCCTTGGGGAGCCCCGATGCTTCTTATGAAAAAGAAGGACGGTAGTCCAGGTTATGTGTTGATTATCGTACCTTAAACACAGTGACAATCAAGAACAGATACCCTCTTCCGAGGATAGATGACTTGTTTGATCAGCTCAAAGGGGCAGCAGTATTCTCGAAGATCGACTTACGCTCAGGATATCATCAGATTATAGTCAGAGAGCAGGACATTCCGAAGACAGCTTTCAGGTCTAGGTATGGGCATTGGGAGTTCCTAGTGATGCCATTTGGAGCGACCAATGCGCCGGCTGTATTCATGGATCTCATGAATCGCATTTTCATGCCCTATTTGGATCAGTTCGTGATTGTGTTTTTGGATGACATCCTGGTCTATAACAGGAGTGAAGTGGAGTATGAGCAGCATCTTCGTGTGGTTCTTCAGATTCTCAGGGAGCGCCAGTTGTATGCCAAGTTCAGTAAATGAGAGTTCTGGCTCGATCGCATTTCGTACTTGGGTCACATCATCACTCGAGGAGGAGTAGAAGAGGATCTCCAGAAGACCGTGGCTATTGAATCATGGCCGGTGCCCAGCACAGTTGCAGAGGTTCGCAGTTTTTTTGGATTGGCCGGCTACTATCGGCGATTTGTTTCAGATTTTGCTCGGATTTCAGCGCCATTGACCCAATTGACCCGCAAGGATGTGCAGTTTGCTTGGACAGCAGAATGTCAAGATTCATTCGAGAAGTTGAAGCGAGGTTTGATGACGGCTCCCATTCTCGCGCTTCCAGATGGAACCGGAGGATTCTCCGTGTATTGTGATGCTTCGGGCAGAGGTTTAGGATGTGTTCTGATGCAGCATGGGAAGGTAATAGCTTATGCTTCACGACAACTTCGTGATCATGAGAGGAATTACCCAACCCATGACTTGGAGCTGGCAGCAGTAGTATTTGTACTTAAGTTGTGGAGGAACTACTTGTACGAAGATATGGTGGAGATTTTCACCGACCATAAGAGCCTGAAGTATGTTTTCACCCAGAAGGATCTTAACATGCGTCAGAGAAGGTGGCTGGAGCTTCTTGTGGATTATGATGTCAACTTGCAGTATCACCCCGGGAAGGCCAACGTTGTTGCAGATGCATCGAGCAGGAGAGCCGGAGTTTATTTCCTAACAGCGCAACCAGAGCTGTTAGCAGATCTTCAGAAGATGGGTATTGAAGTTGTTCTCCCTTCCATTATAGCATTGATGGTTAGCATGCAAGTTCAGTCCACTACAGTCGAGAGGATCCGGATGGCACAGTCAGCAGATTCCAAGCTTCAACGACTCAGAGCAGAGTGTGAGGCAGGACGAAGACCAGAGTTATGCATTGTTTGCAAAAACAAAAGTTGATCTTTATTTCAACAAACTTTGTAAAGAAGATTACAAGAATTCTGGGAAAGTACTACTATAGGAATCCGATCTGAAGACGATCGCTTTATCCCTTAGACGATTTGAACATTGAAGACGGTAGCCTCTGAAGATTGCAGCAACACTTTGGCAAGAACTCCTGATCTCTGGTGATGATTCTGATCTCTGTATGCGCGTGTGATCCTCTCTAGGAAGGACTTGAAACTCTATTTATAGAGTTCTGGAAATAACTACTTTTTAGTTATTCTGGACTGCATAAGCTAGATTGCGCTGCATTGGACCGCGTAGACATCAGACTGCGCTGGCAGTTATTTGATAGTGGGCCAACAGTAGTGGACACATGGCATTATTTGATTGAAATGCACATGATCGTGTACAAACGGTTACTACGTAATGAGTCATTGATGGCATGAAGGCCACGTATACTTTGTCAGTTGTAGTGATGGAGTGCGCCACCTGAATTGCGCTGGCTTCGGATTATGCTGGAATGGACTGCGCTGTAGGCAGATTGTGCTACAAGTACAGCTATCCTCGAGCGCTGTGCTGCATGATAAATGAACAGTTTCCTCGTTCTCCGTGTTGTCAGTTGTTAGAAGATCTGATTCTCTGTCAGGTTATGATGACGAGGCCACGTCAGCTTGTGCACTTGGATGAGTGCGCAGTTCATCCTGCGCAATCGAATTGTTACACAATCTGTCTTCTACGCAGTTCACTTGAAGGATGTATAATTTGATTTTCATGACTTTGTTGATAGGTGCAACTTGATTTTTAGGACCTACAAGACCCCCTTCAAAGTTTTTAAAGTTTGAAAATAGTCAAAGCTTCGAAATACTTTGAATTTTGATTTAAAAATGAAGTTGCGCATATGATGACCTGTCTGCGCAATCGGAGGAATTAGCTCCTGTTTATCCGGCACAATCTGAGGAGTCTGTTCATTCTCGAAAACTATAAATAGTTCTCTTTCTCTTCTCTGTCATTCTTTACTTGCTTCTAATCATCTGAAAGAAAGAATTTCTCGAGCTCTCCCGACTCTCCTTCTTCTTCTTCATCAACCTTAATGGCTCCAAAGCGCTCCATCGCTGGGAAAGGCAAGGCCCCCGCCGAGTCTTCGGCTCGTGCTGCGTCGTGCCCTTCTCGTCATGAAGTTGCACATCCAGTACTGCAAGGTAGACATCCGATCGAAAACCCATTTTAGGGTTCTTCGTCATTGCTGCACCTTCAAACCGATCTCTTTTTAGAGATTTGGTTATATTGTGCCGCCCTGTTTAGGGTTTCGGTTGTACAAATCCAATAATCTTCACTTTTATGAAGACTATTTTCTTGCTCAATCGGTCAGAACGTGCTGGCAAAAGTCAGCGCAGTCTGCTGATTTGCGCAATGCTGTCCAGCACAAATTGATGCTTTGTACAAGTTATTCAACACAATCTGATGACTTGCACAAGTGGATGAGTTGGCACCACTGGATAGTTTGCGCATAGAAGCTATTGTTGTGCAATCTGATGCTTGTGCAATATGAAGCTTGTGCAATTTGATGACAGAATCTTTGATTTTACTTGTACTGAATTCTATTTTTTTCTGTTTGATGCAGTTAACATCAGAGAGGACCCTGAGTATAAAATATTTGCAGGGTCCCTTGCTGAGCCAAAATTTAAAGAAGATTTGTCCCATGTGCTCTTTCCACAATATGCTATGCCATCCTCCCGCCAAGCTATCTTGGTAGCTCAGGACAATGAGACTTTGTTAAGTCTGATGAATGGGCAGCCCTTGCAGTCTGCTGACGCCATTACCCACAAGAAACCCATGTTCTTATTTGGCGAAGCCATTGACAAGAGTTCTCAGCCAAGGCCCCGTATTGAGCAGAGACTCTTCCAAAGAAAGGAGAAACTAGTCCTGTTACCATATATTGCTAGATGCCTCCCTCTGGCCCGCTATGCCCATGCAAGCCATCCGAGGAGGATGGACTGGGATATTACTCCCCTCCAGCATGCACGGACAGGAAAGATTTGTGTCAAGAAAGGCCCAAACAATAGAGATATGTTCTATAGCTCATCTGAGCGTCATTGTACTTTGCTTAGAGGGTTGAAGCCAGGCTGCATCCCTCCAGAGAACTCTTCATTGCTGCTGCCGGTGAGGACACCAATATTTCCTAATGAATATGCAAAGGCAGAGGGCAGATACCCGGATCAGGATATCCGGCTAACAGGTCTGGTGAACCCAGAAAACAGAAGGTGGAACTGCATAGCCAACTGGATATTGGCTCAGTTCGAAGACAAGCTTAAAGAAATCGAACTATATCATGCGGTATATGCTACTGTGTATGGATTCCACCCAAACCCTCATCTATTTTTGGCCTTGGCAGAGAGGTATAATTATAGAACAGGGACATTCATGACGCCCTGCGGGGAGATTGGATTAGCCCTTCATGAGATGAAGTACATCTCGTGCCTACCAACGAACGACTTCTCTTACGAGGAGTATGTTCCCACAAACGACGAATTAGATAGACTACGTCGAGAAAATACAGAAATGGTGGCTATCTTCGATAAACTATTGTGCCATTACAACATATGCTCCCTGTACTATAAGAGCGGCTCTTCCGGCACCTGTTATTCATCGAAGTGGTTGCCGTATCTTTTTCTTAATCATATCATTGAGAAAAAGACTAAGGATCATGACACATGCAACCTGACTTTCTTCCAATCCCTTAGCCATAGTGAAGTAATAAGACTGATGGAAGAGAATAAGAAAATGGATATCAGAGTTAATGATGAACACCAATACCCTCCGCTCAAGACCGAATATTTTATTGAAAGCTTTATAAGAATGGGCTACAGATCCATGTCAAGAGAAGCCCAGCTGGCGGGTTTCCTGACATACTGGCTCCGTCGATTCGTCGTGCCCGGAGCAAGCGCCGTGGACCGCTTCCACCACGGTGTAATCTTTGCTGCCGTCCGATTAGTCTTCGGCTACCGGATGGATTTGCTATCAGCGATGACCTGCAGAGTGAATACAGGTCTTCGTCTGTATGTTGACTCCATGATCAAATAGAAGGGTGAGAAGGGGAACTTCCTTCGACTGGAGTTGCCTTATACCTATTTATTCGGATGGTTGCTTCTGCACCATCCGTCTTTGATGAACCCCGACATGGGAGCAGTCGGCGGTAGCTTTCTGCGGAGATTCTCCCGAAGCTAGTGGGTGTACATTAGTCTGAAGGACTGCAGACGTGCCCTGAACCTTGGAAAAGGATGGAATTTTTACTGCTTTGTCCCTCCATCCGGTTATGAACATATGTCAGCAAATTTAGTTGACCTTGGGAGGCAACCGTTGGGCCGGGTAGCATTTGACTGGCTAAGGGCGATTAGACCATCGTATTTGGTGTACAGATTTGAAGAGGAGTGCTATCTGGAATCATATCTGCCAAGTCGCTTCGTTCGTCAATTTGGTTACGACCAGTTCCATGTGGGCAACGCTATAACTTGCCTACAAGGAAAGGGATATCTGATTGATGGTGCCAGAGCATGGGCCTACTACAACGTTCGAGACATAAGGACAGTATTCTCGATGCCAAACAAGAATGATCATGGCCCTAGAATATTATATACATATTCACTGTTTTATACAGCTGTAAATACTTTCGCCGAGAATTTCAATCTGGTTGATAGCTTCGCGACGGCGACTCGTTTGAAGAAAAGAGCAACTGCTTTGTTAGCTTTAGCAAATGATGAGCAACATGAACCAGTGGATGATCCCTTGGAAGCCTCAAGGGAAGTTAACTTTCCTGAGGGAGTTAATGAACCACTGAGGATTTCTTTGAAAGTTGTTAAGTCTCCGGCCAGGGAAAGAAAGAGAAGATTTAATGAGCCTTCCTCTCCGGTTGCCAAGAAGAAACTCCTCTTGGACCCATCAGAAAAAGTCACTACCAGGTCGCAGTCTCGACAACTGGCCGAGTCGACCCGAGAAGAAGCGACCACACCGACTTCTCTTCCATAGCGGGTTGATGTGGTAGATGTGGAGAGTCCCGACAGACCTCTTCATCGAAAGAAACTGGCTTTTAGGAAAAGAAAGAAGGTGATCCTGTCCTCGGTGGTGGCCAGCGCTGCTGCTGGAATTACTATGTCATATCCTACTCCTGTCTCTGAGCATTGGCAGGAGACTCCTAGTCCAGAACGGAGGGACGAGACAGATCAGAGAGAGGAGGTTACAGAGCCTAGTGAGGATATTATAGAGGAGGAGCAGGAAGCTTTGCGATCTCCTTCACCAGCGGTAGAAACTACTCAACTTCCTGTTACACCAGGAACAATTCGCGAAGAGGAGGATCGTTTAATGATTGAAGCATTAAACGATTGCGACTTCGGTCTACAAGAAGATGCTGATCATACCGCTGCTACTGCCAGCGAAGAAGTACCTGAGGATAGCATGAGCACTGAAGATACATCAATAGAGGTTATTGATGATACTTTGATTCAAGAAGAGGACATTGATGTCCATAAATCTCCTGAAGTTGTTGAAGAAACACTAGCTCTTGAAAAGGATGTTGAGGTGGAAGTGTCTCCTGAAGAAGATGTGGGTGAGGATGTAGCGCCGAAGGAGGCTACTACCGCTGATCCCAAAGGTATTAAATGAAATTATTAATCTTCTTTTCATAGATTAACAACTGACATCTCTATTTTTGATCTATGTAGAAATTGAATCATCTTTGGTTCCTCCTTGCACTGATATAGTGCCGATAACAGTAATAGCCAGTGGCAGCCGACATCTGTCGGGCGGTTCTGAGGCCGAAAGTAGCCAGGCAGTAATGTCTGAGGCTACCTCTGCTAGAATGGAATCTGCACCCACAGATGAAAGGCTTGTGGCTGGGATAAGTCATGGTAAGATTGCCTTTGATCTTTTAATCCTTTTTAATTAATTGTTAATGACAACAATAATCAATGACAGGTTCATTTGTCCTTGCAGAAGAACAACCGGGAGGAGCAACCAGTTCTACTTTAGCTTCCTTGTTTAAAGAACCCTCTATTCAAGTACAAGAACGTCCATCTGCACAGGCACATGCTGCTTCATCATCAACGGGAGTAGTTGCTACCCCTGGTGCTTTGGCAACTAATCAATTTATCATTAGTTCTTTCAGCAATCTTTTCTTCAATGCATTGGGACCCCTAGTAGATAGGGTATTAGAGAAAGAAGTTATTGATTTCACTACTGTTAGAAGCCCAACTTCTTATTTGATAAATGCCATCCGAGGCCAAGGAGATGAAGCTCAAGCTATTTTTCTTGAGCACATACTGGATGAGCTAGAAGCATTGGTTAAGATCTACAAAGATCTTAATCGAGGGGAAGTGGAATCTTTAGTACAAGCTGAATTTGACAAGATGTCTCAAGAAGTTGCCATTAAGAATGCTAAATTCCAGACTTTCATTGATACTTATACGGCCAAGGCTTCAGAATATGATTCTCAAATGGAGATAGCCACCTCTGCTGCTGGAGAGAAGGAGGAGAAAGTTGCTGAGTTGAAAGCAAAATATGTTCGTCTTCAAGAGGAGATTGCTCGTCTCCATGAAGAGTTGAAACTGGTTCATCATACTCTAGAAGATGAAGTCACACAGCATCAAGCTGCCGCTCAGCAACTGGCCATCCTGACTCAGGAACGAAATGAATATGTCACGACTCATCAGGCAGAAATCTCCCGTCGCTTAGTGACCTTACCGACTTTTAATGAAAAGTCCGGAATGGAGGAAACTAGGAGGCGTGTGATGGACTCCCGTAAGGAGCGACTAAAATCTTTAAAGCAGCAGATGGTTAACTTGATGAAACCACCGACCGAATAGAAAGATTTTTTGTATCTTCTTGTTTTGTAATATGTATCTTTGTAATGTCCTTCATCTTTGATCAATAAAAAGACATTTTTTTGTTGGCTCTATTATTTGTTGCATATCTTATTCAGATATAAATAATAGCAATAGAAAATATATTCAGAGGTGCAAGGCATGATATATTTCTTGATTCTGGAAAATAATCATATTCAATTTTATCTGCTCAGAGGTAATATGGACGTGGCAAATATAATTTATCGAATATCATTATTTCAATAGACAACTTAATCAAAGATGACAAGTTGCTGATATGAACGAAATAAATGAACAAAATGAATCGTCGGGATGAACAGATGGACCGTCAAATGAATTAAATGAACGGATGAACCGTCAGATGAGTGATTATAATGAACGGGTGAACCGTCAGATAAATGTGATGAATGAACGGATAAATCGCCGGATAATATGGAATGAACGGGATAAACCGTCGGATAATGAATGGGCGAACCGTCGAAGGGAATGAACGGATGAACCGTCGGATAATGAAGAATGAACGAGTAAACCATCGGATGGATGTAATGAACGGACGAACCGTCGGATGAATGTAATGAACGGGTGAACCATCAAATAAATGTGTCGCGTCATAGTCTTACGACTCTCAGTCTATAAATAGAACAGAAAATCAGATGGGATGGTTACTTTCTTTTCAACATAAAGATGTCGTCTGGAGATGCATCCAAGAAGGCTGAGATCGCCCCAAAGGTGGAAGCGGGTACTAAAGAACATCCAGTTGAACCGGCTCAACCAAAACAGATGGCAACGGGAGAAGGTTCGTCTGTCCTCAAACTGCCAAAGGACATCTTGGACTTCCTTCTTGAACCAGGAAAGACTGAAGAAGAAGAAGCCATGAGGATAGCTACTTGCAAGTTCTTGGTGGGTTCCAGCAAGAATGTTCTCGACTCTTTTCCTGATCGTATTTTTGATAAGGACGGCAGTGGTCCTCGTCTTGTCTTCAATAAGGACGATAGTGATTCCCATCCTTGATATTATTTAACAATGTTTATGATGAAATAAAAATTAAAATTTATTTATGAACTATCTGATCATATTTACATAAAATCCCTGTTACATTCATACATAGTATTTCTTGAGGAATTTGCCATTGATAGGCATCATAGCAACTCGACCGTCTAGCTATGAGAGTTGATAGGCTCCATTTGAAAAGACTTTGCTCACAATGTAAGGTCCTTCCCACTTTGCGTCAAACTTACCCTTACTCATGTACGTCATAGTCATAGGACGTCTGACTGTTAGAACGAGCTCTCCTTGTTGAAAGGCTCTAACTTTAACTTCGCGATTGAAAGTCTTTGAGATGCGGGCTTGGTATAACTCAATATGCTGTTGAGCCAATAACCGCTTCTCATCGAGCGCTTCTAACTCTTGAAGTCGAAGAAGGTCGTTGTTCTCTGTAGTGAGCTCGTTGGCGATGGCAATCCTCAAAGACAGAATTTGGAGTTCCAGAGGTAGAACTGCTTCACAGCCTTATACCAAAGAGAAGGGTGTACAGCCTGTAGGGTTGCGGACCGTAGTACGATAGGCCCAATGACTTTCTCCAAGCTTTTCACTCCAGTTCTGTTTGTTAGTGTATACAAACTTTTTGAGGAGCTTGATGATAGTATTGTTGAAAGCTTCAGCTAGGCCGTTAGCAGCAGGATTGTAGGCTGTCGAAGCGACATTGTCAATCCGATGATCGTTACAGAACCTTATGAACTTTTGACTGATGAACTGAGGTCCATTATCATGGATGATTCGTCGAGGTACACCAAATCGATAGATGACATGGTGTTTGACGAAATTGATGACGCTACTAGTCTTGACATCAGCCAATGGTATAGCTTCGGCCTATTTGGAGAAGTAATCGGTTATTGCCAGTATGAACCGATGTCCTCTAGAAGAAGGGGGATTGATGGGACCTATAATGTCCATGCCCCATGCTTCAAAAGGCCAGGAAGCAGCAGTTGGATGAAGGAATTCTGATGGTTGATGAATAAAATCTGTATGGATTTGACAAGCTCGATATTTTCTTGCATATTCGATAGCAACAGATACCATAGAGGGCCAGTAGTAACCCATGCGTCGGATACGATCCTGTAGGTTAGGATCGGGTTGATGTGCTCCGCAGACACCGTCGTGAGCTTCACGTAATACTTGCTTTGCTTCATCACCAGCAAGACAGTGTAAGAGTAGGCCGTCAAAAGTTCGCCGGTAGAGAGTTTTAGTGGTCTGATTGTAGTAGAATCGCAGAGACCGTCGATGAATACTCGTAGCTTCCTTGGAATCTTCAGGAAGTATGTCATGAACTACGAAGTCGATGAAGGAAGCTCTCCAATCGTCACCGATAACATTGGCTTAAGTAAGATTATTAAACTCAATATCACGATTGTTGTCAACGCAGAATAATTTCCGGTTAGAGATAACCACCACCTGCTGTCTTTTGATAGGGATGGCTAAAACTGCTGTAAGATTGGCCAAAGCATCTGCCTCAGTATTGCAAGCTCGTCGGACATATTCGATGAAGAAAGCTTTGAATGATGTAGCCATGTTGATTGCTGCTTTATAGTAAGACACTAAATCTTGATGACGAACTTCATAAGTTCCTCTAACCTGGTTAACAACCAACTTAGAGTCACCATAGACTTCAAGATACTCGACGTCAAGTTGTTTGGCTAGCTGAAGGCCAATGAGTAGAGCATTGTACTCTGCCACGTTGTTGGAGCAAGGTTCATCTAAGGAGTAGGCTCTTTGAATAGCAGACCCGTCTGAAGAAACAAGGACAACTCCAACTCCTGCGACAATGGCACCATTGGGTCCAATCCTGGATGCACCATCAAAGAATAGACGCCAAGTAGGAAATTCTTCGGAGATCATATTTGATTCCAAAGTCTCATCTTGAATTTTATCATAGAGTTTGGATGTCTCTGGAACAGGATGAGCTGCTAAGAAATCCGCCAATGCTTGACCTTTGACAGATTTTTGAGGAACATATACCATATCATATTGGGCTAGCAGAATGGCCCATGTAGCCAGTCGAGAATTAAGTGTACTAGGCTTCTTCATCAGTACCCGAAGAGGATTAACTCGGGATATAACATGAATAGTTTGGCCAATGATGTAATGCCTCGTCTTCTGAACAGCAAACATAAGAGCTAGGCATTCTTTTTTGACCGGACTATAACGGTGTTCAACACTAATCATAGTACGACTGAGATAGTAGATAGCTTGTTCATGGCCTTCTTTGTTCTTTTGGGCAAGTAAAGCACCCAATGAATGATCCATAGCACGAACATATATTAAGAATGGTATGCCAGAGATTGGTGGCACCAAGACTGGTGGATTCATGAGATACCGCTTTATGTCATCAAATGCTCGTTGACATTCTTAGGTACAAACAAAAGATACACCCTTCTTCATTAGTTGAGTGAATGGTCTGCAGCGTCCAGATAGATTCGAAATGAATCTCCTGATGTACGCAAGTCGACCTTGGAATCCTCGTAGCTCTTTTAGGTTACGTGGAGGATGCATCTCTTGAATGGCTTTGATCTTCTTGGGATCCACGTGTATACCCTTAGAGGTAATGACGAAGTCGAGGAATTTGCCACTAGAGACACCCAAGAATGACTTGGTGGGATTCATTTTGAGTTGATGTTGGCGCATAAGATTAAAGATAGTTCTCAAGTCTTGGATGTGATCTTCTTTTAGACGACTTTTGACAGCAATATCGTCGACGTAGCATTCGACAGTCTTGCACAGATGATCTCGAAAGATGGTACTCATGGCTCGTTCGTATGTTGTACCAGCGTTCTTGAGACCGAATGGCATGACAGTACAGCAGTAGACTCCGTGAGGAGTGCAGAAAGAAGTATGTTTTTCATCTTCAGGATTCATCCAAATTTGATTGTATCCAGAGAATTCGTCCATGAAAGATATTCTTTCGAACCCACAGGTGTTGTCAATCATGACGTCCGTGATAGGAATAGGAAATTCATCTTTTGGACATGCTTCATTATGATCCCGAAAGTCGATGCAGACTCGAACTTTTTCGCTTTTCTTTAGAACTGGGACGACATTGGCTACCAAATCTGGATGTTGTTCTTCTCGAATAAAGCCACAAGCAATGAGCTTCTTGATTTCATCATCGATTGTGTCTATCATTTCTGGCTTGAAGCACCATTGTTGTTGTTTGACCGGTTTTGCATTCGACAAGAGGTTCAATTTATGACTAGCAACTTTAGGATCTCGACCTGGCATGTCTTCATAACTCCAGGCAAAGATGTCAATGTATTCTTTAATCAGAAGAATTAATTCTTGCTTATCTGCCTCTGGAAGGTTCTTGCTGATGAATATTGGACGAGGTGACCCTCTCTCTCCTACATCAATTTGAACTAATTGATCTTCAGTAGGAGGTTCCCTTTGTTCGAATCAGAGTTCCCATTGGGTATCCATTCGTTGAGCCCAAGGATCTGTTTCGGGACTTTCTTCAATATCCTCATCATAGCCTTCTGGAAGCTCGACGGAGATCATGTTAGAAGATACAGTCAATCGATGAACTTGATCGATGCTGGTATCAGAATCCCATGATCTGGAATCAGAAGAATTAGAACGCTCTTCACTATCGGATTCGGTGACTGCTGGGGATAATACTGGAGGTGAAGAATATCTGAGACCTCTTTTGGTCCTGCTGTAATACATCTCTGACTTTCCTTTCGGAACAGTTGTACGGATAGGAGTTCTTCGACCTTTACCGTAGTTGAGGCCATTCTTGAAGTCATAACCCATCTTTCGGATGATGTCTTTTGATTGTTGACTATAACGACGGAGTTGAAGATTCCCCGTGTCATTACTTTTGCTATCATCCGTGTAGCTGAATTGTTGTTCCGGTCCTTTACTAAAAAGTATTGGACTCTCGCCTTTCTTTCGAGCAGGAACAATACAATATGAATCTTTTGGATGTTCGAGTGAGGCTTCTGTTTGAAGAGACTGTACAACTCCCATTGTAAATGACTGAAAGGTATCTAACATATCCAAATAGCACTTAGCATGATAAATGACATCAGTATACTGGAAAGTAGATATTTTTTCATTAATTTGTACATACGTATTTATAGCAGGACCTTTAGCCTTAGCAGGCTTGGTCAGATTGATTACAAAAGGGGGAGAAGAAGAACGTGGAGGAAGATTAGTCTTGTTACGACGGAGGTCGATAACAAGTGGCTCAGAGGAGGTGAGCTTCCTTTTATCCTTGTTATGAGATAAATCAATAACAAGTGGCTCAGAAGAGGTGAGCTCCCTTTGATCTTGATCATCCGCAGTTGGTTGCTTCTGGACTGGCAAATGAATAGCCATTGGCTTGGAAGACTGAGGACGAGAAACACGCCCTTTGACAGGAATAATGAGGGTGTCATTAGATACTACTTTTTGCTCTTCTTCAGTATCCAGAGACAGGACAACCTTCATGAATTTATCCTTGTACATACGGACATCGTTGCAGTATGCTTCAACGCCTTTGAAAGGATAGAGATCAGCAACCTCCTTTTGAACCTCTCCATTGTCATCAACGTATTTGAAATATTGATGGAGTGTCGAAGGGACAATGTTATGCTCGTGCAGAAACGGTCTTCCTAACAAAGTATTGTAAGAACAACCATGGTTGTCAATGATGTAGAAGGTCACTTTTGTGCGAAGATTGCCTATTTGGAGTTTTAGGCGAATCTTGCCCAGAGGTTCACTCATTCCTTGATTGAACCCAAGGATAGAGGTGATTGTACTGAAAAGACTATGCACTGGGATCTTCAGCGCATCCAACATTGTCTTCGGCATGATACTGAGAGCAGACCCTGGATCTATCAGAATACGATCGACTTTCATCGAGTCGACATATCCTGTATAGTAGAGAGGACGGTCGTGCATGTTGTCTTCCATTAGCATGTCATCTTGTGTGAATGTTATATTTGGAATTAACTCCAGCACACTATGACAATGGAGGCAAAAGACTGGTTCTGCTTTTGGCTTCTTTAGGAGGGCTAGACAGGTTTCTGCCTGCATGAAAGCCTTACTCAGAGTTTCTCGAGTCTCTTTGGAGAGGCATAAGAGCTCGAAGATTGACAGCCGGGCCGGTGTATTGGCTAACTGAGCCAAGATATCAAAGTTGTAAGGCTTCTCAAGTCTAGAAGGAGATGACTTCTTCAAAGGTTTGTCGAAGTGAACTTGTTGTTTGCCTTTGTCAGCGACCATCGGCTTGGGAGGAGTAGACTCTACAACCGGTGAAGAGGCAGAAGGGATGTCCTCAGTAGAAGTAGGATGCACTGGAGCAGGCTCAGAAGAAGAAGCAGGATTCTCTTAAGCTTCAGGGTAATCTTTTAGATAAGCTTTCCCTGATCTGGTGCCCAGCAGGATTTCCTCGTCAACTATGGGGTTAAAAGGTACCATATTGCAAGTCTTTGTCTTGCCCTTGGAGCGGTCTTTCTTCTTGGAAGAAGAGGGAAGTTCAAACTCTGATGCAAGATCCGGATGAATCCATATTATCTTGCCATTATCAAGAAACAAGGGGACGAGATCTTTACCTCGTGGAGGAGGGAGATTTTCAATCTCAAGAGTAGCTTTGGGGATAGGAATGACACCATGCTGTACCATCTTGGGTGGGAAGTCACCAAATTGAACTGATACCATATTTGCGGTAATAATCTTCTCGTCTTGCTGCAGAGTGACAACACCAGCGTTGACCAGCTCTTGAATTTTGCCTTTGAACACATAACATGCTCGAGTGGGATACCCAATGAACCAGTGATAAACACAGTACTTAGGATGATCAGTCTTACCGACTTTATCAGGCTTCTTGGGATCTGGGAGCTGGAGTTTATTACTTTTGATCAAGCAATCAAAGATTCTCACTGTGTCATTCTCGTCAAAAAAGTACTCTACTTTCAGACGAGGTTCCCTTGGTGGAGGTACTGAAGGAGTAGAAGTGGACGTAGAGGGAGCTACATTGACCGCCAGAGATTCTTTGTTCTTATTCGTCAAGTTAATATTCAAAGTTTCTTTTTCTTTGCGGTTGTTCTGGCGATTGCCACCACCCGATGTCAGGTGTTCATCCCGGTCGGGGTTAGACATTTGTACCCCTAGCTGTTTGAATTTATCAGCGCTAACTTCAGCTGCTTTAGCGTTGACAATGAAGGATGGCCAGTCTTGGAACTGAGTAGATCCTGTCCACATGCTGATGATAGGCAAAAGATTTGCTTTGCAGGTGCCTATGGTGACAGCGGCTGGAGTTCCAGGAGGCATTTTCAAAGCTTTCCGACGGAACCTTTCAATGAAACTCTCAGTAGTTTCATTATGTCTTTGTTTGATTTTATTGAGGGCTGACATGGTCATGTCGTTGATCCCCTCATAGAATCGTTCCAAGAAGATTTTATTTTCGACCAGAGAAGGAGGTGATACAACCATTGGACAAGCTTCTGTACCAATCATATGCTACGCCGGCTAAACAGTCGACGAATACTCTGGTAAGAAGAGCGTCATTTGGTTGAAGCTGGACAGTCATTACTTCAAAGTTGTTAATGAACTGACTGGGAGAAGTGCTGCCATCAAACAGCAAGATTGTTGGGATCTTGTACTTCGGAGGAAATGGGACTTCCTTCCATTCAACTGGGTAGGGTTGCTTGATCCCCAACCTCTGCAAGTTGACCTTTTCTGTGAAGGCCTCGAACTGAGTGCGTAGGAGCTTGACAGCTTCATTGGCATCTTCTACTGATGTAGAAGGAGCAGGCTGAGTCACAGTGTTAGGAGGAGGAACAACGTGGTAAGCACTACCCCCAGCACCTGACTGACTGGGTGTAGGTTGGATTTGTACAAGAGGTACTTGAAGAGATGCTACCCCCAGTCCTGTATTGACAGGCACCGACGATGCTATAATTTTAGGATTTGCAGGAGGTACAGTCGGTGGTACTGTGTGTTGGGCCACGATGATAGAATACATACTTGCAACCATTTCGGCCATGGTCTTTAGTTTGTCTTTTAGCGCAGCTATTCTTTGTTCTTGACTAGCTGAACTGGAAGCATCGAGAGCGTCAGTGACAACATAAGCTGTCACTTCTCTAGGTACAGTGGAGGATACTGTCTGTTCCGAACTTTCGCTGTATGTATCGTAGTAAGAGAAAGAATCATCTCCTGAGTAAAAAAGAAGAAGATGACCGGAAGGATCTTGAAGATTCCTTTGACCGATTGTATCTCGGCTTCGGGATCGGGTATGTCGGAATACTCCTTCAGAGGATTCCTGGAGTAGAACCAAATACCGCTGACTTGGCTTGCGAGGCTTGCCGTGCTTGGAGCACTTCCTACCCCCAGTGTCTCGGGAAGTCATGTTGACAGAAGCGTACAAAACCTCGTCTTCATCTTCCGACATAGGTTCAGAGTTTGAAAAGTTCAGACGATCGAAGACAGATCGTCTTGTTGTTTGACAACGACACTTGATGACCACTTTGTGATTACAATGGTGTCTAAGTGGTTGCACTGGAGATGTTGAGATATTGTCCCATTTTTGCTTGAGGTGTTCTCGGAGATCGGGAACAGCAACGGGACGAGCAGAAGTTCGAGGGATGTGTTCTTTGATAATATTCGGAACATGGTTCCGATTCTTCAAACGTTTTGTCCCTTGAGTGTACAGGGAAGTGCTCATTTCATTGGCATAGCTGTCCGAATTTTTGATCCTGGAAGTTTGCCTCTGATGCTGGTTGGTCTTCGGCATTGGTTGTTTGCGTTTCACCGAAGTTGGTCGATTGAGATAAGTTCTTAGATCAGTAAACTTACCCCCAGGGGTTTCTGTCTGGGACACCAACAATTTTCCCAGTTTGGAACGGGATATCTGAAGAGTTGGGAGATCTTGGAACTCTGCTAACGGAGTAGGCAAAATACCTCTCTGATCAGTACATTTTCCTTTGGCAAGGATGAAAGAAGAACCCTTGTTGGAAAGAGTTCTTGTACTGACTAGTGTCGGAGCACATTCAGATTGATCTTCAACGGTAAAAACCGAGGAAGACT
The DNA here is from genome assembly GCA_029216955.1 of Iris pallida. Lineage (NCBI taxonomy): Eukaryota > Viridiplantae > Streptophyta > Magnoliopsida > Asparagales > Iridaceae > Iris > Iris pallida. The sequence continues at coordinate 6,333,183 of JANAVB010024400.1, forward strand.
GAGAGAAGACCAAAGGGCCTTTTTCTTTGTTTTGTGTCACTACCACATTTCTAGTGTGAGGGTATTTTTGTCATTTTGGGGTATTTTAAATTTATTAGAATTAATTAGAATTTATGGGAATTTTTAGGAATTTATTTGAAATTATTTGACTAGGTTGACTTTTGACTAGTGTTGACTTTGTAGACCTACCTAGAAGCTAACCCTAGTTAGTGGGCCATGGTTAGGTCAAGTGACCCTAGTCTAACCTAGCCTAGCACTTGGTTTAAGTCATTTTAGCAAATAGGATTAGAAGTCATAAGTCATGACTTATGGTTTTAGAACCTTGTTAAGTTTAATCTACATTTAGCTTTGTAGTTTGGCCCAAGGCCCAACCAATTGACTAAACCCTAAACCCAAGCCCTAGTGGCCGGCCACACCATCAACATAGGGTTTCCCACCATATAAAACCCCTCCCAAATCTAGGGTTGCCTCTTTTCTTTAGGAAGAGCCCTATTTTCAAGGAGGTGAGTTCTTGTCTTAATAAATTCATTATAATTCCATTATAGGTCCTAAAATCCCCAAATTGGTTGCATTAGTTTCTAAATCTGTCATTCTTGCTGTTGTGAATGTTTTGGTTCAGTTTGGCATTGATTAGAAGTGATTGGGATACCAAGCAAGGAGCTAGAAAGAGGCCTTTTCTATTAAAAGTTCACAAGGAGGTAATTTCTTCAAATCTCCATGAAATTTCATGTAGTCTTCACCAATAGGAAGCCCTAAGGGTCCCCCTAATGCCTGGATAAGGTTCGTGTCCTGTGTCGGTAGATTCGTGTCCATTCTGGACACGTATCAACCACTAGTCCTAGGTGTTTGACAAAATGCCTCAATGAGCATTTTGTATTTATTTCAATTTTGTTTTTGAATAGGAAATAAGGTTTTGTTCTTGCTTACTATTTCGTGTCTTTGTATCTTAGTTTTTGTGTTTTCCTGTGTCGCTTTGTTGTTGTGGACACGCGCACACACACGGTCGTGCGCAGCTACAGGGATCCCCTGCCTATCGGGCCCTGTAGCGGACACGACACGAGTCATTTGGACACGAAACTTGACACGGGGCAAGGGGCACTGACTTACACGCCATGTGTCAAGTCTCACGTGTCCCCGTGCCGTGTCGAGAGAGTTATAGATCCCATACGGGGATTTGCCTGTAGGCAGTGCACTGTGGTTTCACCCACTGACACGGGTCTCGTGTCCGACCCTGACACTTCTTGGACACAGGCCAGTGGGCCCATGAGGTAGCCCTATAGGTGGGCTACCCATGTGTGTCACCACGAGATCTGTTCGTGTCCTGTGTCGTGCACACGACACAAGTGCACGTGTGCACGATACAGTGTACTGACAGTGCACTGTGAGTGTGTAATGCTGATTTCTTGTTGTGGACACGTGTGTCTTGATATGTTGGACACGAGACACTTCCTATATCATGTTCACACCCTATATTAGTATTACCAACCAATGTGTAGGCACTTTAGCTTATTTTTAATTATTATTTTAAATACTTCCAAAAAGTCTGATACATGGTTACATTCCTTATTTTTTTCCAGTTTTCGATTATAGAATTAGACATTCATTTTGATTAATTTAATGTAGCTACTTACCTGTGTAAGTTTCATTTATGGTACTCCCATAGGTTATCTACCTATGTGCAAGTTTTGGGATGTTTAGTTGGGTTTTTGAAATTGAAATGGGATTTGCAAGGGTGGACTTGTTTCAGAAAAAAAGACTGGAATTTATTTCCTTTCCTTTTTCTTCTTAACTGTGGTTGTATTTCACATATGGGTGTAAAACTGAAACTAAATTGCAAACTGTTTTTTGGTTCATGTTAAAATGTTTGAATGTTCTTCATGTGGACTGAACTGAGGATTGGTTGCTGTGTAAACCTGAGTTGAATTTCAGTTCAGTTTGGATGTGGTTTCCCCTTTCTTTTTTTCCTTGATTAACTTGATATTCATTGTTATTGGGTTGATGTGGTTCCTCTCCTATATTGTGCATAACTGTCATTGATATACTTAAGGAATGAATTGATCTGCTTGCCTATTCCTGAGTTTTCCCTGGGACCCTAAACCTGAGAAGTTGGCCTTATGATTCCTGTATTTACATGTATAACCATCACACACTTTTCCTTCACTTCACTGTTTAATAAGTTCCTGCTCACTGTCACATTATCATTCCTGCACATACTGAATATATAACCTGTACTGCCTGCTAACACAGACACATTTCCCTCTCCTTGCACTGTCACACTTAATACCTGAACACACACACACTTCTCACTATTTTTCTGCACAGCAAGCCTACACTCTTCACTGCCTTGTATTCCTAAAACTCTTGACACACACTGTTTTTGCCTAGCACATGCACACACCCACTGTCCTATTACACACATTACCACACTCACACACTAGCTCTCTCTCTTTCTCTATTTTTTTAGTATTGTTGTAGGCTATGTTGTTAGGATGCACAATATGTATATGTGAATTTGTGTGAGTGCATATATTAGATATCTATGCTTTCCTTGTTAAGCTAATGTGGTAGGTTTCACTTTTAGTCTAGATTTTGTAGTGTATATTGTTGTGTTAATATTGGGTGTATAGTGAAATTGTGACTTGTTAAGATATTCTAGTTTTTAGCTAAACTTTTGTGATGTAATTTGTATAGGCTTGCCTAGCCTTGTTAGGCATGGTGCTAGCTAGTATAGGTTGGAATAGCCTAGTTTAGACTCAATTAGACTAGATTGACCTAGTTTGACTTCTAGGGTTGACCAGAGTTGACCAAGAGTTGACTTTGGCTTAGATTGACCTAGAATCATGTAGAATGCATAGTAGGACTCCATTATACTATTCTGGACTTGTTGTGACTTGTGCTGTTCTGAATAGGAGCCAGACACCACTCCTTAGACAGTATGTTTCATATCGGACACTCAGATACAGGCGAGTACATTCTCTGATCATTTCATATCCTACTTAGAATTATTTCCTGCAGTAGATTACTTTACTTGTACTGTCACGATGGTCACACGGATTGGTACTATATGGATCCCTTCTTGAGATGTTATCCTTAGGGAGCATCAGGTACTACATGTTCTGTGCATTTCACTTGCATGGCGTATCATATGCTTCATTGGTTCTCTGATCACTTAGACATATACTCTTATGATCGTAGAGTCTTCCTAGAATCCTTATCCCATTCATGGGACTACTATGTATCACCTTCGGGGTCTGTTACATAGCATCATATAACATAACCTGGCTGGATCCTTGTGTATTGATTGGGGGTACGGGGGAGTATAAGTGGACATGTGAATAATACACCAGTAGTTTCTTATCAGAATCATTCCTTAGTGTCTTATCAGAATCATCCCAGGCCATTTACATGTTCATGATTGTACTCTGACTCACTAGTCACTGCTAGTTCTCTATGTATAGTAGATATTTCTATTACAGCTCTTCCTGTTTACATACTATTTTTCTTCAGTACCTGTATCTTACTTTACTGCATGTTATATGTTTTATAACCTGCTATGATCTGTTGAAATGTACTGTGCTCGCTCTTGTCCTGACTGGACCTGTTGAAAATATTACAGAGGACGAGGAGGAGGACTGCCTAGACACCTACTACGGGGCAGCCCTAGATGACACCTGTGAGCTGGACCCTCAGGAGGATCCAGCAGTAGCTGAGGGCCTTCCCCCGACTGCCTAGACTAGATAGTTAGGCTATTATCTTTATGTAGTTGGATCATATTCTAGTTAGACTCTTTATTTGGAGATCAGTTGTATATATTCTTTTATCTGAGACCTTGTATTGCTGGGATTATCTTAGACTACTGTTTTATCTATTTTTTTCCTTGAGTTCTGTTCATATCGTGCTATATCTTCCTTAGTTGTGATTGAGTTTCTATTGCTATGTCACCCCCATTCGGGGAGTATAAACTGTTAGTTATATACATTGCTAGATGTTGTGACCTAGGACAGCGTTCTACCGTCGATACTGCGGCGTAGGTTGGACGTATTCACATCTCGTGCCCTTACTCTAGGGTGCGGGTCGTGACACATTTTTAGTGGTGGCCCATGCAGGTCTAGACTAGAAGTGTAGTGATACTCGAACTAGAGTATCACTACAGCCTGCTATAGGATATAGGACATTAATTTTAAGATACTCAATCACTTTAGGAAAAATTCTTTTATTGCCATCTAAATCCTTTTGTCAGCTGATCCTTTGAATTATAATTGTCCGCCTTTGTTATTTCGCTTCTTTCTCAGAAATTGATACTCTTGTTTGTCTATCTTCAGGATGGTAGAGACTCGATTGCAGCGTGCCACCCATGAGGATGCTATAGAGGGGACTGCTACCTCTCAGCCAGCACGGCGAGGCCAGGGGACTGCAGCTCCTGCCACCTCAGCTCGTGTTGAGACCTCGGCAGTCGCAGCAGGGGGTATGCATCCACCGACTGGAAGGCAGGACCCGGTCATTCCAGAGGATCCTTTCTTGCCGCCACCGCCTCCAGGACATGTGGACGCAGCTCAGATGTTCGCATATTTCCAGCAGTTCATGGACCGACAGCAGGCTCGACAGGACAAAGGCATGGAGTTGGCCGTCACGACAGTCGCAGCTCGACCGGTGGTGCAGCAGCAGAGGACACCAGGGATCGAGCAGTTTCAGAAGATGAGCCCCAGAGACATCATGGGGACAGAAGGGATCCTGTATGCCGACGAGTGGATCGAGCATATGGAGGAGATCTTCCGCTTGGCCAGGATTCCAGCAGACCTTCAGGTCGAGGCCGCAGCTAGCCGGATGCGAGATCTTGCTCGCACTTGGTATCAGTCGGACCCCAGGGTGGGGGTACCAGGGCAGACTTGGGAGCAGTTTAGGGGCTTCTTCAAGAAGAAGTTCTTCCCAGATTCAGCAGTCAGAGCCTTGGAGACACAGTTTGAGAGCTTGGTCCAGGGGAGCCTCTCAGTTGAGGAGTATGCTGGAGAATTTGGTCGTCTCGGCAGGTTCGTGGAGGGCTTGAGCGAGACGGCGAAGGCCCAGAGGTTTCGGAAGGGTCTGGTCAAGGAGGTCAAGTCCCTGACTAAGGGGAACAGAGATGCTACATTTGGGAAGATCTTGACGGAAGCCCTGCTAGCAGAGGATGATCTTGAGCTTAGGCTCAAGAGAGGGAGAGACCCAGCTGGGGGCAGTAGCAGCAGCGGGGGCCAGGCCAAGAGGCCTCACTTTCAGTTTCAGCAGCCTAGGCAGTTTCAGCCTCAGCCGATTCAGCAGAGGCCAGCTCAGTATCAGCAGCAGCCGAGGCAGCACCAGCAGGGCCAGAGGCAGGTTGCCAGTTGTGTCTACTGTAGAAAGCCTGGGCATATTGCCAGTGAGTGCAGGAAGAAGCTCGGCCTGTGTCTACTGTGTGGTTCAGCAGACCACCAGATGAGGGAGTGCCGTATAGTACGAGCAGGGCCGAGAGGAGGAGCCAGAGCTCCAGCAGGCCAGCAGAGGGGACCAGCCCTGCCGACTCAGCAGCAGAGGCTTGTCCAGCACTAGCCGCAGGCCAGGGGAGGCCACCAGGGGCGAGCTTTCGCCATAGCAGCAGGAGAGGCTGAGGTGACTGGAGAGCTGATTGCAGGTTCGATTCTTCTCGACTCCAGTCCAGCATTTGCATTGTTTGATTCTGGTGCATCGCATAGCTTCATTTCAGTATCTTTTGCGATTAGACACGGTATCATAGCTGAATCGTTGCCTAGGACTTACAAGATCATGACCGGGGGTGGTATTATCCTCGTGAGTGATGTTTGTAAGGGTCGGAGAGTAGTTTTGGGAGGCCGTGAGTTGGAGGTGAGCCTGCTCGTAATGCCATTGCCGAACTATGATATAGTACTAGGCATGGATTGGTTAAGTAGGCACCACGCCAGCATTGATTGCAGAGGGGGTAGAGTTCTGTTCAGAGCGTCGGGGGAGCCAGAGTTCAAGTACTCCTAACGTCAGGCAGAGCAGAGCAGCGGAGTTTTCTGTGGAGTCTCGGTCGAGGAGCAGACGATTCTACACCCCTTGATAGCAGAGTATATGGATGTTTTCCCGGAGGAGTTATCGGGACTGCCACCAGACAGGAACATTGAGTTCTCGATAGACTTGGTTCCAGGAGCAGAGCCCATCTCTCAGCATGTCTATCGGGTGAACAACAGCGAGCTGGTGGAGCTGAAGAAGCAAGTGGATGAGCTACAGGACAAGGGCTTCATCCGCTCGAGTTCGTCGACATGGGGTGCACCATTGTTGTTCGTGCCGAAGAAGGATGGGTCAGTACGCATGTGTATTGACTATAGGGCACTCAACAACCTCACGATGAAGAACAGATACCCACTGCCGCGGATCGACGATCTATTTGACCAGTTGAGCGGGGCTCGGGTATTTTCCAAGATTGATCTGAGATCGGAATATCACCAGGTGAAGGTAAAGGGGGAGGATATTCCCAAGACCGCTTTCAGGACGCGGCATGGACAGTTCGAGTTTTTGGTTATGCCATTTGGGATAACCAATGCACCCGCAGTGTTTATGAACCTTATGAACAAGATGTTCCATCAGTATCTGGATCAGTTTGTAGTAGTGTTTATTGATGATATCTTGATATATTCCAAGACCGAGGAGGAGCACGAGGAGCATTTGAGGATAGTGCTGGAGATTCTCAGGAAGAAGCAGCTTTACGGGAAGCTCTCCAAATGTGAGTTCTTCCTAGACCGGGTGGATTTCTTAGGGCATGTGGTGACTGGAGATGGTATCTCAGTTGACCCCAAGAAGATTATAGCAGTTGAGGCATGGACAGCGCCGACTTCAGTTGCAGAGATCAGGAGCTTCCTGGGGCTGGCAGGGTATTATCGGAGACTCGTGCAGAATTTCTCCCGGATTGCAGAGCCGTTGACACGGTTGACCAGGAAGGATGCTGAGTATGTTTGGTTAGAGGAGTGTCAGACAGCTTTTGATGAGTTGAAGAAGCGGCTGACGACAGCTCCGATTCTGACGTTGCCTTCAGGATCAGGTGGTTTCACTATTTATAGTGATGCTTCAGGGAAGGGGCTGGGTTGTGTGTTGCAGCAGCACGGGAAGGTAATTGCCTATGCTTCCAGGCAGTTACGTCTCCATGAGAAGAATTACCCTACCCACGACCTGGAGCTGGCAGCAGTGATTTTTTACTTTGAAGCTGTGGAAGCATTATCTGTATGGTGAGAGGGTGGAGATCTTCACAGATCACAAGAGCCTTAAGTATGTGTTCACTCAGAAGGAGTTGAACATGAGACAGCGCAGATGGTTGGAGTTGATGAAGGACTTCGATATTGCACTGCAGTATCATCCAGGGAAGGCCAACGTGGTTGCCGATGCCTTGAGTAGGTATCTGACAGCCATGTGTTTGACCATGGATCGACATTTGCTTGCCGACTTGGAGAGCCTTGGGATTGAGGTGATCGTGCCGGGAGTGCAGATGCAGCTATGGGGGATGCAGATACAGTCAGACTTGGTGGACAGGATCAAGGCGGCCCAATTTCAGGATGTGGCTTTTCAGAGTATCAGAGAGCAGATCAGTATAGGAGTGGGGGATCCTGAGTTTTCACTTGCAGAGGATGGTGCCCTGAGGTATGGTACCAGGTTATATGTGCCTAGCGGGAAGCTCAGAGAGCAGATTATGCAGGAGGCCCACAGATCTCAGTACTCTATACACCCGGGTGCCAACAAGATGTACCGAGATCTGCGAAAGCATGTTTGGTGGTCAGGAATGAAGCGGGAGGTGTCCCACTTTATGGCTAGGTGCTTGGCCTGTCAGCAGGTCAAGGCAAAGAGACAGAGACCCGGTGGATTGTTGCAGCCGCTGCCCATTCCCGAGTAGAAATAGGAGCATATCACGATGGACTTCGTATCAGGATTGTCGCGTACTCCAGGAAGAAAAGACGCGATTTGGGTCATCGTTGACAGGTTGACCAAATCAGCCCACTTCTTGCCATTCAAGGTGGGTACGTCTACAGAGAGACTGGCGGAGATGTATATGCGGCAGATAGTCAGGATCCACGGAGTTTCGGTCAGCATCGTCTCAGATCGGGATAGTCGTTTTACTTCCTATTTTTGGAGGAGTCTGCAGACCAGCTTGGGCACTCAGCTCAAGTTTAGTACTACATACCACCCCCAGACGGACGGACAGTCGGAGCGGACTATTCAGACCCTTGAGGATATGCTGCGGACGTGCGTTCTGGACTTTGGAGGTTCTTGGGAGGATCATCTTTATTTGGTGGAGTTTTCCTATAATAATAGTTTCTAGGCCAGCATCGAGATGTCACCTTTCAAGGCTCTGTATGGGCGTAGGTGCCGTACACCCTTATCCTGGGATGATATTGGTGAGCGAGCTTTGCTAGGGCCAGAGATGATTATGGATGCGGCCGAGAAGGTGAAGCTCATCAGGGACAGACTTCGCGTGGCGCAGGACAGACAACGGCATTGGGCCGATAGCCACCGAAGACCCATGGAGTTTGAGGTACAGATTAGAGTAGGATTAGATTTAGGTTGTTGTTTGTGATTTTTGATCATGTTTGTTATTATTAATTGAGACCTTGCTTGTGATTAGGTCGGAGACCAGGTTTTCTTGAGGATATCTCTGACTCGTGGTACGATACGTTTTGGTGGAGGCGGAAAGCTTAGCCCGCGCTTCATCGACCCTTTCGTTATCAGCGGGAGAGTCGGTGACGTGGCTTACAGGCTAGACTTGCCGCCTGCACTTGTGGGGGTCCACAACGTATTTTATGTATCACAGTTGAGACGGTACGTGGCTGACCCTAGCCATGTGCTCGATCATTCGGAGATTGAGGTGGGGCCTTCTCTCAGCTATCCAGAGCAGCCAGTAGAGATTCTGGATCGACGGGAGAAGGTTCTGAGGAACCAGGTGATACCTTTGGTATGCATCGCATGGAGGCATCATTCTCCAGGAGAGTCTACCTGGGAGCGGGAGGATGAGATGCGCGAGCGGTACCCTTATCTTTTTGGACCGTGAGGTACACTTTCTATCCTTCTCATCAGTTGCATTTCGCCTTTCAATTTCGAGGACAAAATTTTTTTTAAGGAGGGTAGATTTGTCACTACCACATTTCTAGTATGAGGGTATTTTTGTCATTTTGGGGTATTTTAAATTTATTAGAATTAATTAGAATTTATGGGAATTTTTAGGAATTTATTTGAAATTGTTTGACTAGGTTGACTTTTGATTAGTGTTGACTTTATAGACCTACCTAGAAGCTAACCCTAGTTAGTGGGCTATGGTTAGGTCAAGTGACCCTAGTCTAACCTAGCCTAGCACTTGGTTTAAGTCATTTTAGCAAATATGATTAGAAGTCATAAGTCATGACTTATGGTTTTAGAACCTTGTTAAGTTTAATCTACATTTAGCTTTGTAGTTTGGCCCAAGGCCCAACCAATTGACTAAACCCTAAACCCAAGCCCTAGTGGCCGGCCACACCATCAACATAGGGTTTCCCACCATATAAAACCCCTCCCAAATCTAGGGTTGCCTCTATTCTTTAGAAAGAGCCCTATTTTCAAGGAGGTGAGTTCTTGTCTTAATAAATTCATTATAATTCCATTATAGGTCCTAAAATCCCCAAATTAGTTGCATTTGTTTCTAAATCTGTCATTCTTGCTGTTGTGAATGTTTTGGTTCAGTTTGGCATTGATTAGAAGTGATTGGGATACCAAGCAAGGAGCTAGAAAGAGGCTTTTTCCATTGAAAGTTCACAAGGAGGTAATTTCTTCAAATCTCCATGAAATTTCATGTAGTCTTCACCAATAGGAAGCCCTAAGGGTCCCCCTAATGCCTGGATAAGGTTCGTGTCCTGTGTCGGTAGATTCGTGTCCATTCTGGACACGTATCAACCACTAGTCCTAGGTGTTTGACAAAATGCCTCAATTAGCATTTTGTATTTATTTCGATTTTGTTTTTGAATAGGAAATAGGGTTTTGTTCTTGCTTACTGTTTCGTGTCTTTGTATCTTAGTTTTCGTGTCTTCCTGTGTCGCTTTGTTGTTGTGGACACGCGCGCACACACGGTCGCGCGCTGCTACAGGGATCCCCTACCTGTCGGGCCCTGTAGCGGACACGACACGAGTCGTTTGGACACGAAACTTGACACGGGGCAAGGGGCACTGACTTACACGCCATGTGTCAAGTCTCACGTGTCCCAGTGCCATGTCGAGAGAGTTATCGATCCCACACGGGGATTTGCCTGTAGGCAGTGCACTGTGGTTTCACCCACTGACACGGGTCTCGTGTCCGACCCTGATACTTCTTGGACACAGGCCAGTGGGCCCATGAGGTAGCCCTATAGGTGGGCTACCCATGTGTGTCACCACGAGATCTGTTCGTGTCCTGTGTCGTGCACACGACACAAGTGCACGTGTGCACGATACAGTGCACTGACAGTGCACTGTGAGTGTATAATGCTGATTTCTTGTTATGGACACGTGTGTCTTGATATGTTGGACACGAGACACTTCCTATATCATGTTCACACCCTATATTAGTATTACCAACCAATGTGTAGGCACTTTAGCTTATTTTTAATCATTATTTCAAATACTTCCAAAAAGTCTGATACGTGGTTACATTCCTTATTTTTTTCCAATTTTCGATTATAGAATTAGACATTCATTTTGATTAATTTAATGTAGCTACTTACCTGTGTAAGTTTCATTTATGGTACTCCCATAGGTTATCTACCTATGTGCAAGTTTTGGGATATTTAGTTGGGTTTTTGAAATTGAAATGGGATTTGAAAGGGTGGACTTGTTTCAGAAAAAAAGACTGGAATTTATTTCCTTTCCTTTTTCTTCTTAATTGTGGTTGTATTTCACATATGGGTGTAAAACTGAAACTAAATTGCAAACTGATTTTGGGTTCATGTTGAAATGTTTGAATGTTCTTCATGTGGACTGAACTGAGGATTGGTTGCTGTGTAAACCTGAGTTGAATCTCAGTTCAGTTTGGATGTGGTTTCCCCTTTCTTTTTTTTCCTTGATTAACTTGATATTCATTGTTATTGGGTTGATGTGGTTCCTCTCCTATATTGTGCATAACCGTCATTGATATACTTAAGGAATGAATTGATCTGCTTGCCTATTCCTGAGTTTTCCCTGGGACCCTAAACCTGAGAAGTTGGCCTTATGATTCCTGCATTTACATGTATAACCATCACACACTTTTCCTTCACTTCACTATTTAATAAGTTCCTGCTCACTGTCACATTATCATTCCTGCACACACTGAATATATAACCTGTACTGCCTGCTAACACAGACACATTTCCCTCTCCTTTTACTTTCACACTTAATACTTGAACACACACACACTTCTCACTATTTTCCTGCACAACAAGCCTACACTCTTCACTGCCTTGTATTCCTAAACACTCTTGACACACACTATTTTTTCCTAGCACATGCACACACCCACTGTCCTATTACACACATTACCACACTCACACACTAGCTCTCTCTCTTTCTCTATTTTTTTTAGTATTGTTGTAGGCTATGTTGTTAGGATGCACAATAGGTATATGTGAATTTGTATGAATTTGTGTGAGTGCATATATTAGATATCTATGCTTTCCTTGTTAAGCTAATGTGGTAGGTTTCACTTTTAGTCTAGATTTTGTAGTGTATATTGTGGTGTTAATATTGGGTGTATAGTGAAATTGTGACTTGTTAAGATATTCTAGTTTTTAGCTAAGCTTTTGTGATATAATTTGTATAGGCTTGCCTAGCTTTGTTAGGCATGGTGCTAGCTAGTATAGGTTGGAATAGCCTAGTTTAGACTCAATTAGACTAGATTGACCTAGTTTGACTTCTAGGGTTGACCAGAGTTGACTTTGGCTTAGATTGACCTAGAATCATGTAGAATGCATAGTAGGACTCCATTATACTATTCTGGACTTGTTGTGACTTGTGCTGTTCTGATTAGGAGCCAGATACCACTCCTTGGACAGTACGTTTCATATCGGACACTCAGATACAGGCGAGTACATTCTCTGATCATTTCATATCCTGCTTAGAATTATTTCCTGCAGTAGATTACTTTACTTGTACTGTCACGATGGTCACATGGATTGGTACTATATAGATCCCTTCTTGAGATATTATCCTTAGGGAGCATCAGGTACTACATGTTCTGTGCGTTTCACTTGTATGGCGTATCATATGCTTTATTGGTTCTCTGATCACTTATGACATATACTCTTATGATCATAGAGTCTTCCTAGAATCCTTATCCCATTCATGGGACTACTATGTATCACCTTCGGGGTCTGTTACATAGCATCATATAACATAACCTGGCTGGATCCTTGTGTATTGATTGGGGGTACGGGAGAGTATAAGTGGACATGTGAATAATACACCAGTAGTTTCTTATCAGAATCATTCCTTAGTGTCTTATCAGAATCATCCCAGGCCATTTACATGTTCATGATTGTACTCTGACTTACTAGTCACTGTTAGTTCTCTATGTATAGTAGATATTTCTATTACAGCTCTTCCTGTTTACATACTGTTTTTCTTCAGTACATGTATCTTACTTTACTGAATGTTATATGTTTTCTAACCTGCTATGATTTATTGACATGTACTGTGCTCGCTCCTGTCCTGACTGGACCTGTTGAAAATATTACAGAGGACGAGGAGGAGGACTGCCTAGACACCTACTACGGGGCAGCCCTAGATGACACCTGTGAGCTGGACCCTCAGGAGGATCCAGCAGTAGCTGAGGGCCTTCCCCCGACTGCCTAGACTAGATAGTTAGGCTATTATCTTTATGTAGTTGGATCATGTTCTAGTTAGACACTTTATTTGGAGATCAGTTGTATATATTCTTTTATCTGAGACCTTGTATTGCTGGGATTATCTTAGACTACTGTTTTATCTATTTCTTTTCTTGAGTTCTGTTCATATCGTGCTATATCTTCCTTTGTTGTGATTGAGTTTCTATTGCTATGTCACCCCCATTCGGGGAGTATAAACTGTTAGTTATATACATTGCTAGATGTTGTGACCTAGGACAGCGTTCTACCGCCGACACTACGGCGTAGGCTGGACGTATTCACGTCTCGTGCCCTTACTCTAGGGTGCGGGTCGTGACATTTTGTGAAGAAGGGTTAGCTAAAGAGCTTTTCCCTCTGTTGTCTTCCAAGTTATGGGACAAGGAAGTTTGAGAAAAGACCAACGGGCCTTTTCCTTTGCTTTGGGGAGGAGGAGGAATAGCCAAAAGACTACCCCATGTGGATTGCGCAGGAGCAACAGGGTGCTTGAGAGGAGGAGCAGAGCTTTTCCTCTTGTTGTGAGAAGATGAGAGATTAGACAAAGGGCTGTCTCTCTTGGATTATGCTGGCGCAGTGTGCCCATGGGTTGATGGCGCACTGGCAGGTTGTGCATCAGTAACTCTTGCAGAAAGTCTTCTGGCCTCAGTCACAGTGGCTTGCACAGCAGGAGTCTTGTCACCAGAGTGTTTGGGTTGCACTTTGGTTGCTGGAGTGGTAGATTTCACAGGCAGAGTGGCAGCCAACTGCGCCAGAGGAATAGAAGTCTTGTACTTTGATAGAGCAGCATATGAAGTAGTTTGTGCACTGGCAATAGTAGACTGCGCATGAGTAGTAGAGGTAGATTGTGCAACAGCAGAGACAATAGACTGTGCAACAGTCTTAGCAGCAGAGACATTAGACTGCGCAGCAGTCTTGGTGGCAGAATCAACAGACTGTGAAGCAATCTTGGGGACCCATACTGGGAGCACTTTGTTCGTGACAGAAGTTGTTGCAGTACGAGTGGTGGTCCTGGAGTTGATCATGGCTTCGTAGGCCGTCTGGTTGACCTTTACAACCAGCATCTTCTGCGTCTTTTCGATAGACGCAACGTCACATTGAGTTGTCACTTCCTCGTCGGAGGAGAAAGTTGTCCCCAGCAGAGTCGCCATTTTGTTTGTAAAAACAAAAGTTGATCTTTATTTCAACAAACTTTGTAAAGAAGATTACAAGAATTCTGGAAAAGTACAACTATAGAAATCTGATCTGAAGACGATCGCTTTATCCTTTGGACGATGTGAACTTTGAAGACGGTAGCCTCTGAAGATTGCAGCAGCACTTTGGCAAGAACTCCTGATCTCTGGTGATGATTCTGATCTCTGTATGCGTGTGTGATCCTCTCTCGGAAGGACTTGAAACTCTATTTATAGAGTTCTAGAAATAACTACTTTTTAGTTATTCTGGACTGCGCAAGCTGGATTCTGCTGTATTAGACCGCGCAGACATCAGACTGCGCTGGCAGTTATTTGATCGTGGGCCAACTGTAGTGGGTACATGACATTATTTGATTGAAATGCGCATGATCGTGTACAGACGCTTACCACGTAATGAGTCATTAATGGCATGAAGGCCACGTGTACTTTGTTAGTTGTAGTGATGGAGTACGCCACCTGAATTGCGCTGGGATGGACTGCACTGCAGGCAGATTGTGCAACATGTACAGCTGTCCTCAAGCGCTGTGCTGCACGATAAATGAACAGCTTCTTCGTTCTCCGTGCTGTTAGTTGTCAGAAGATTTGATTCTCTGTCAGGTAATGATGACGAGGCCACGTCAGCTTGCGTACTTGGATGAGTGTGCTGTTCAGCCTGTACAATCGAATTGTTGCGCAATCTGTCTTCTGCGCAGTTCACTTGAAGGATGTATAATTTGATTTTCATGACTTTGTTGATGGGTGCAACTTGATTTTTAGGACCTACATGCATTCATGAGGACAGTACACTTAGGCATGGTAAGCATCTTTGTTACCCAATAGAGATATCAGACAGGAAATCATGGCGGAGGCTCACAGTTCTCAATATTCCATTCATCCGGGCGGTACAAAGATGTACCGAGATATTCGGCAGCACTTTTGGTGGAATGGCATGAAGCGGAAGATAGCTCGGTTTGTCTCTCGGTGTTTGGTTTGCCAACAAGTTAAGGCCGAACATCAGAGGTCGGCTGGACTTCTTCAGCCTTTGCCCATTCCAGAGTGGAAGTGGGAACATGTGACCTTGGATTTTGTGACCGGATTGCCTAGATCCCCAGCTGGTCGAGATGCTATTTGGGTTATAGTTGACAGGCTCACGAAGGTGGCTCACTTTCTTCCGTTCAGAGTTGGTCAGTCGAAAGCTCAGTTAGCAGAGATATACCTCAGGCAGATTGTCAGGTTACACGGAGTGCCAGTTATTATCACCTCGGACTGAGATTCAAGATTCACGTCGTACTTTTGGCGCAGCCTGCAGGAGAGTTTGGGAACTCATCTCCAGTTTAGTTCAGCATATCACCCGCAGACAAATGGTCAGACGGAGCGCACAATCCAGACTCTTGAAGATATATTGCGGTCCTGTACACTTGACTTTGGTGGTTCGTAGGAAGGTCACTTGCACCTGGTGAGTTTTTATACAACAACAGTTTCCAGGCCAGTATCCAGATGGCACCGTTCGAGGTACTGTATGGTAGGAAGTGTCGATCCCCGCTAGCCTGGGATGATGTCGAAGAGATACAGATGCTCGGTCCAGAAATGAATGCTCAAACCGTTGAGGTGGTCAGAAGAGTCAGGGATCATCTTCGAGTTGCCCAATATCGCTAGCGCCATTGGGCCGATTCTCATCGGCGCCCTCTCGAGTTTTCTGTCGGTGACCATGTATTCCTGAGGATTTCGCCTAACCGTGGCGTTATTCGTTTCGGCGTACGGGAAAAGCTTAGTCCTAGGTATATAGGGCCATTTGACATTCTGGAGCGAGTATGAGAAGTATCCTATCGTCTCGCTCTTCCGCCGTTGCTAAGCGAGGTGCATGACGTGTTCTATGTATCCCAATTACGACGGTATATCCCAGACCCGAGCCACATCCTGGATCATTCAGAATTGGTTATTGGTACCAACCTTTCGTATGAGGAGAGGCCTGTGTCTATATTGGACCAGAGAGAGAAGATACTCAAGAACAAGACTATCAAGTTAGTCCAAGTCGCTTGGGGTCATCACTGTTTGGGTGAGTCAACGTGGGAGCGTGAGGATGATATCCGATCGCGGTATCCCGACTTGTTTGACTTGTGAGGTATAATATCTTCCTTATGCCTCATGCCTTTGATTCCTTGCTTGAATGAGTGATTGCCTGCCTAGTTATAGCTTGCATGTGATTAATATAGCTTGTCCTCGTCTCTCTAGCCTCTTAATTAAATTCCGAGGACGGAATTCTTTTAAGGTGGGTAGAGATTGTAATGCCTGTGGTTCGTATTGCGTATTTTTGGAATCCGTGTACGTATTTTATCTTATGTTACATTTGCTTGGCCATGGTTCATCTTGATTCGGGTTGGCTTGGTTCGGTTTGGGGTTGCTTTTGGTTCATCATGGACCAAAGAGTGAATCCTTACCTACCACCACCACTACCATTTATTAACCCCACCTTCATCTCTCTCTTCATTACTCTTCTTCTTTCCTCCATTACTTCTTCACCTACCAGAGAGAGGGAGAGAGGGGTCTAGGCAAGTGCATCTTACTTCATGGAGGAACCCAAATTTTATTGTTTCATTTTCTTCCCTGCAGCATTCTAACACTCTTTAATACTTGGCATTTTTGATTTCCATGGCTAAGATTGCGTAGATCTAAGTTTATTTTATTTTCGGATTTCTTAGGTTTTGTTCTACTTAATCTTATTATTTCTGAGTTTTGATGGTTCTACGTTGTAGAGGATTTCATTCTGACCCTTTTGACCTAAGAAAGTCTGGATTTGGACTTGGATGAAGAAATTATGAGCCTTGGAACCCTGAACTTCTTGGTTCTTCTTCTCGGACAAGTGGTAAGAAGAACAGTGCTAACCGCATGAACCCCCTTAGCCGTATGGCAGCAATTGACCGCATGAATCTTCATGCGGCGAGTCTTTTAGCCGCATAGGCTTCGGCATAATTCGAGCCACACAGACTCTGTCTACCTGTGGCCGCATAGGCTAGTATTCCTTATCAGCCGCATGCGCGTTCATATTTTCTCAGCCGTATATACCCAGTGGCGCAGCCGCATAAGACTTAGGCATGGCGCAGCCGCATATGCTCGTGATCATTCAGCCGTATGTGGATCCGCTTCCTCCCAGTCGCTTAGGTCTTCTTCCCAGCCGCATGAAATGCTCTGACTCAGTTGCTTGCGCCCCTCTCTTCCCGTTGGCCGCATGGGGATTGATATCTTTAGCCGCATCGTTCCTGTCCCTTTTCTTAGCCGCATAGGCTTTTTCCTTATCGGCCGCATGTGCCTGACCCTATCCCGCCGCATGGGCTGTTCTCCTCCCAGCCGCATGAGATCATTCCTGGCCGCGTAGGCCTGAGCCACATGATTTTCCTATAGCCCTGTGTACTGCTATTTTAGTATTATTTACCCATGTCTTATAATCCTCTGTGTAATTGAGTTTCTATAAAGTACACTTTTACCCCTTTTGTCCTGAACTTGATAAATCATGATTTGATTGACAAGATTAAAATAACAATTGTACATGACATGGTGTGACAAGTAAGCATGACATGACCTGATAGTGGGCCGTCGTGGCGCATTCTTGACCAGTACACTTGACATGATAACCTGACATAATATATCTTGATAAGCTGTTGCGACGGCTACCTGACATGACATACCTGTATAAGTAACCTGGACACCTTGGGCGATTGTGCTTGAACAAATAATCCAGTCCTGTCTTGCATCATGTCTAAGAGGGGACTCCTGAGTACCACGGTCAGGAGTACCTCCTGAAATGGACTAAGGCTAATAACTAGATTAATACATTAGTCATAAAAAGATCTCTCAGCTACAGGCAATCCCGTTACCTGGGCGCGCCTGGGATCTGTAGCCTGCCGTCGAGTAGGGCACATTTCCAGCACACTGTTATGTGTTGCCCCATTCAAGCTACCTAAGGGTACATGCGTTTCCTGGACGATGTACCCACCTGAATTCAACCCCTAATTTTTGACCTAGGTAACCTGGATGGTCTGCAGGGCTTGTGGCTGTGGAATAATCTCACTGCATCTTGCTAGTAACTAGGCCTGTGATAACCCTAGCTAGTTAAAGTATCAAGCCGTACTTATTGCTTGGCCGTGATTGTTGGATGGGGAATTATCAGTTTAATCTTGTCTTGATCCTGTATAAGATCGTTACATGTTCTGATTTTCTTAAATTATCTTGCTGATATATGGGAGAAACCAAGTTCAATTCAGACGAAGGGTTACAATCCCGGTCTTTGTTTGGTTTAAGGATTGTAACCTGGTTATCTGAATGGTCCCATGGTTATCTTATCGTATATCCTCGTGATGTTATATTATCTCCAGTTTTACTATATATATTATCTTCTGTGCTAATTGCTGGTTTTAGTTCCTAAGTGAAGCTTCCTTTGTGGCACTTGCTCTTTCTGGGGCCTGATCCAGCTGGTTTTGTATGGCCAAATTTCAGAGCAGCTCCAGAGGATCTACCGACTTTCCAGCCCGATGGTGGCGACTAGACGTAACCAGGGCAACGAGTGGGTTTATTTTTGATCTCCCACTTTATTATAAAAATATTCTTTTGAGGCGTTTAGCCGACGAGCACCTGTCTAGCTCGATAGCACGTACTTACTGTCTGCCTACGGGCTGTAACATGATTGACAGATCCTAGGGTTGATCATGTATGACTGAACTCTTGCTAGTCCTAACATTTTGTAACGGCTAGCTTCATGATAAACTGAATATGTAATATTTGGGACGCCTTACTATTGTATATTTGGTGATCTTACATCTTGTAACATTTACTTACTTGCTTGTGATTGAGACACTAGGCTTGTTCATGATCTTAAGAGACTGTTGGCTTGTAGTTAAATCCTCATGTATCTAGACAGCCGTGACCGTATAGCGAGATGGAATCCATTTCATATACGTAGCTGGCTATGTCTGCCCCCGCTCTCCAGTATTCTGGTTCTGGGGTGTGACATCGGGCATCTTATTCCCTCGGTGCTACGAGACCTCATATTCGTAGAGGCAAACATCAACTCATCCTCATCTATCAGGATCACATTAGGAGAGCAAGAGTAATTCAAACAGTCAAACACATACCATTTTGCTAACTTGCAGCAACACTTGACTACAACCTCATGATAGTGATGTTCATTAAGTAAAGTCACTGTTGCACGGGGTGATTCTATGATCTTCCACTTTTGTAAGATAAGCTCGCGGAGATTTGTTACATAATAAATAGGAGAATAAGAAGAAGGCAGACTTTGCCTGATTACCTTACGAATATGATGTTTGTTCCTAAACTTTTGTGTTCCTTGCATGTACAAGGCAGTACTGAGTTCATTGGCATCGGTGACGAGCCATATGAGGAATATACCCCTTACAAGGAAGAGTTCCTAGTATTGGAGAACAAATATCCCAAAATGGTGGTTGTATACAAAGAACTGCTTTGCCATCATTAAGTATGCAAATGCCATGGCAGGATGAAGGCTCCACCACATATCAAGGCTTGGGTAGATTATATCTTCACAAAGCATCCGTCGAGGCCGAAGACATTTTATTTTACCGTATGCATGGCATATATTGCTGACGAGGTAAATGATATGATGGCTGAAGCGGGGGTACTATCTTCTTCCTCAGTAGATGCAGAGGGAGCGCCCACCTCTACTGTTCACAACTACTTTTGTCAGAACCTAACTGCTTTAAGTTTGAAAGCCATGTTAGCCACCTTTCTGATGATATGGCTGCAGAAGGCCGTAGTTCCGGGAGGTTCCAGGTCCGTGGGACGAATTGGTCAAGAACTTATTCTGCCGGATGTGAGGCTAGCCTTCAAACATTTCTTAGCGCTGCTCCAGGCTATGGTATGTGACATCTTGCAAGGTCTGTAGGAGATCTCCAAGAGGATAATAGTGTACCGCGGGGAAAATAATGAATTCCCTCAGGTTGAACTCCCGTATCAATACTTGATGGGTTGGTTGGCATTAGACCGCCCTGATTTGGTAGTCTCTAGCACTCTCGATGGTTACGATGAAGGGGATGCGACGCTGCGCAACTATCGTCGATCAAAATGGCTTCATTAAGACGTTTCCGTCTGTAGGTGGACGTTGGGCCGTTTAGAGGGCCATGATTTCAACAGAGTTTTGCCTACGTATAAGGGTTACCTTACAGATGATGAGTTAGTGGATAGCGATTTAACTTTCAGTGTTTTCTACTGGTTACAGTCCATCCACCCTTTCCATTTGGTATATCAAAACCAGAACCGTGTGTACTTGGAGCCTTATTTGTCGAGCTGATTCGCTCGTCAATTCATCTATAGTCATACTATGATGGGCATTCCGAGCTCCTATATTGGTTACAAAGGAACTCTATTGGACGGCACTCTAGCATGGTGTTATTACAATGCCGAAGGTACTGGAGCGAAGTTTATGATCCCTTCGATGCATGAAGAGGTCCGTATCTTGTATTCCGTCATGAAGTTTTACTACATTACGAATAATTTCTCGTCGGACTACGATCGAGAGCGAAGCTTGCTCGAGGGGATGAAGTTCGAGACCCCTCGATTGGCCTCAGAACGCCTTCAAGGGCTTGCGCCGTCGGGGAGTCGATCGACGGGCGGCTCTAGTTCCTCGCAGGAAGGAAGAGAGGAGGAAGCTGTTAGGGTTATATACTAAAAGCATCACTTTTGTAGTAACCATATTTTCTTAAATTTTGAATGAGAATCATATGGGCAAATGTTTGCATATTGTATTTGTTGCAAGTGTTAATGCAAATGTCTGACATTCTATATTGTAGATAATATGGTGTGTGGTATCACACAGAAGATCATATTATCAGTTTCCTATGGAGTATATAAATAGTTCACAACCTAGATGGACTTAGACAATCTATTGGAAATGTTGTAGTATAATCTGGTATTAGTCTATCTTGACTATAGGTTTATACTAGTACACTTTGTGTGTATTGAACAGGACCACTTGAGGTTGTTCTCTTTATACAAACTACATAAGAGAACAAACACCTCTGTTATTATGGATGCTTGTGCTCTTAACCCGGATATTATAACGGACATGTATATACAGTGTGCATTATTTTGACTCATAAAAGAGTGAGATTCATTATGGATCAACAACCTCTATGAATTGGGTAATAACATTGTATATATGATGGGCTGTTGATTATAAATGGAATCCATGTCCCGATACATCGGGTTGAAGATGTCCCCTTAAGGAGCTCATAAGGATTGTTATGTAAACCCTACAGGTGGATTATATCCGACATGACAAATTTAAGTTGAGCGATACTACTTAAGGATAAAAGATGTCGAATCAATATAGTTGTCAGTAACTTAATTTGATCGACGGACATACGATATCTTAACATGGGGAGCCAAACGAGCATATAATAAAAGGAGCCCACAAACATAATTTGGGATTAGGGAGGTAGTGCAACAATAGCTCATTAGTGGACCGAGCTATTGTTAATGGGCCTGGATTGTGTGTTCGGGCTGAACACGGGATATCGAGATCCGTTAGGAGGCCTAACCCTAATTTCTCC
Source organism: Iris pallida (assembly GCA_029216955.1). Lineage (NCBI taxonomy): Eukaryota > Viridiplantae > Streptophyta > Magnoliopsida > Asparagales > Iridaceae > Iris > Iris pallida. The sequence goes on from JANAVB010024400.1 coordinate 6,354,785, forward strand.
TCATGGTCCCTGCCGTAGCCTATATATATCCTCTATCCTCTGGCCGCCAGATGACCGATCAGAAATCTGAAACTTTCTCTAAATTCGTGATTCACGTAAGGAGAGAAAGAGAGGGCTGCCAAGGAGAAGAAAAGGTTGGGAGATCGTCGCCCACACGACGTCCAACTTGAGGAAGGAATACGTGCAGAAGATCTTGGGGTCGTCTGCTCGAGATTGCTAGGAATTACTTGTCTCCTTTCCGTCGCAGGTATAATTCGTGAACCCTAGTTTCTGCCTATGAAGGGTTAGAACACGTATTAGATCTGTTTAACTTTCTATCGATCAATACGCACACCAAAAGAAGGGTCTTGGGAATCCCAGTTCCATCAATTGGTATCAGAGCCACTTTGGATCTACGTATTGATTGATACGTCCATTTTGTCCAAAAAAATCTGCGCTGTGTAATAGTCGGTAGATGTAGATCTGTTCTAACTCGGTTTTGCAGGCATCTTAGATCCAACTATTATAGTCCAATGCATGTTTTTGATTGTGTTATTTAAACCACAGACATGTCGTGGATGTTGTTGTTGCTGTGGATGTAATTAAAATAACGAGGGTTGATCGTGCTTATTATTTTAATTTTACAATCTAGATTATGTGTGAACTCATTCGGGAGGCATAGGATTGATGTAATTTTAATTATTTTTGATCAATCGTGATGGAGGTGGTGGTTGTTTCTGACGCCGGACGAGATGCTGATTTTAAGCAGTCCAGAGGCAGACAGATGATTTTCGATGAAGGAATCGACAGCCAAAACCTATAAAAAAAATCGGGGCGCTGCCCCGAACCCCGAATACATCTGCGCAGTGCCAGATTTTGGATTATGATAGTTGAGGACGGAGCATCAAAGATGACCATAATAGATGGATATTTTATCTTCTTTTTATCATTTTGCTTTTTCTGATTATGCATGTTTATTATTGTGTGGTTGTTTTTTTGAAAAACCAAGCCTACATTAATAATGGACAACATGGACATAATATCAACTAGTAGAAAAACCCTCATTGTTAAATAACTAAGTGGGAAAGGATATTTATTTAGTTTAAATCCTATGGTCTCCATTACTGGTTTGTAGGTGATGTAATTATACTTGCGTGTTGGCTATAGTGCTTTCCTCCATATCGGATGAGTATAATTATGGATCACCAGTACAAACTTCCTTAGGGATAATTGTAGAAATTTACCTAGTATGTGTTCACTTCTCCATCTGAAGGAACTCATGACAAGGTAATGGACTTAGTATTAAGTAATGGTATACACTTAGATACAAATAATGGTATCCTCCCCATCGGAGTTACTACTATTATTTGTATGACCAGAGCAAGACCAGCATATTAATTTTATTTGTCATAAAGTTATGTTGACATGATAGTAAAATTAATAAGAAAAACCTACTTGAACAAAGTTGAATTTGTATACGTCCACACTATCGTGGCATGCTAAATTCATGGTGCTCAAGGTGTTGGTGAATTTCTTATTATTATTTTTGAGGGAATCAATATTTAGTTAATTCAAAAAGTTTTTTTTTTGCCGTACATAATTTTATTTATGTGATTCCCAGGATTTCAAAAATGGGTTCTTTCAGTCTACTTATGGTGATTCTTAAAGAAAACAAACTTACTGGACCTAATTATATTGACTGGAAACGTAATTTGGATATTGTTCTGACTGCTGAGGATTACAAATATGTACTTGTTGATGAATGCCCACCTAAGCCTGATGCTAACTCTGATGAAGAGGTCAAAGAGGCTTATAAGAAGTGGAAAAAGGCAGATGAGATGGCGCGGTGTTACATTCTGGCATCTATGTCAAATGTACTGCAACATCAGCATTAGGCCATAGCCACTGCTTATGATATGATGTATAACCTCAAGGAACTCTTCGGACATCAGAGTAGAGCAGCTAGGTAGTTTGGTATGAAATGTTTGATGAATACAAAAATGGCTGAGGGTACACCATTAAGGGATCATGTTCTCAAGATGATGGGTCATCTGAATGAGATGGAGGTCCTTGGAGCTGAAATCGATGGGAAATCCCAGGTCGATATCATTTTCGGGACTCTGCCTAAAAGTTTTGACAATTTCTGCCTTAATTACAACATGAACAAAAGTTTGTATAGTTTGGCAGAACTTGCAAAAGAGCTACAGGATGCTGAATCTCTCTTTAGGCAGAGTGGCCATGTTTTTGTTTCTGAAAAGGCTTCTACTTCTAAGCCAAAAGGCGGTAAGAAGAAGAAGAACATTCATAAACAGGAAAACTCAGTAAAGAAGGGCATGGGACCTCAAGGCGCGGTGAAAAAGCCGAAAGGCAAATGTTTCAAGTGCAAAGGGTCAGGACATTGGAAGACTGATTGTCCGCTTCTCAAACAAGGGAACAAAGAAGGTATATCTCATTTACTAGTAGTTAAAACATGTTTAGCGGTGTTATCTACCAGCACCTGGTGTGTAGATACAGGAGCCACTAATCATGTCTGCAATACATTGCAGGGGTTCCAGGAAACCAGACGGCTCAGTGATGGAGAGATATGCTTGTTCATGGGTGATGCTACAAAAGTATCGGTCGTTGCATTTGGTGATGTTACTTTATCTTTTGGTAGAAATAAGTCTTTGACATTGAGAGATTGTCTTTATGCACCTTCACTTAGAAGGAATTTAGTTTCTGTTTCTATGTTAGTTAATGATGGATATTCAGTTTATTTTAATGACAATATTGTTATTAGAAAGAATAAATATTTTATCTGTTCTGGTGCATTGGTTAATAATTTGTATGTTATTAATCCTATTTTGCCTACAATGCAACTTATGGAAATGAATAATATGTCATCTAACTTAAATAAGAGAAAAGAACCTTCTTGTATGAACCAAACATACCTTTGGCTCTTGCGATTGGGGCATATTAACCTAAGAAGGATTCAAAGACTGGTTGAAGATGGACCTTTGAGTTTATTAGAAGTAGAGGCACTACCAGTCTGTGAATCCTGCTTGGAAGGTAAAATGACCAAAAGGCCTTTTACGGCAAAGGGGTATAGGGCCAAAGATGTGTTGGAATTGGTTCATTCTGATTTGTGTGGACCCATGACTATCCAAGCTAGAGGTGGCTTTGAATATTTTGTCACATTTATTGACGATTATTCAAGGTATGGATACATTTATTTGATGCGCCGTAAGTCTGAGTGCTTTGAGAAATTCAAAGAGTACAAGGCTGAAACGGAGAAACGTCATAGAAAATATATCAAGTCATTACGATCAGATTGTGGTGGCGAGTACCTCTTTGGAGAGTTTAGAGATTATTTATCAGATGCTGGGATTGCATCCCAATTGACTGCACCTGGAACGCCCCAGCAGAATGGTGTAGCCGAAAGAAGGAATAGAACTCTTATGGAGATGGTTAGATCAATGATGAGTTATTCGGATTTGCCAGATTTGTTTTGGGGATATGCCTTAGAGACTACAGCTTATATTTTGAACTTGGTTCCTTCTAAGTCAGTACCACTTACTCCCACAGAGCTGTGGATTGGGCGTTAGCCTAGTCTGAAATATGTTCGTATTTCGGGTAGTCCAGCATATGTGCTGAATGGGAAAGTAGATAAGTTAGAATCTCGTACAGATGTATGCTTGTTTGTAGGCTATCCAAGAGGAACGAAAGGAGGTTTATTTTATAGTCCTAAGGATCATAAGGTTATTGTTAGCACCAATGCCCGATTCTTAGAGGAAGACTATGTGATGAACCATAAACCCACAAGTAGAGTTGTTCTAGAAAAACTGAGACGTGAGACACCAAGTACTTCAATACCAACAGTACAAGAGGATGAACCACAAATAACTGCACAACGTGTCATAAATGTTACACTACAACCGATAGTGCCTCGTCGTAGTGGGAGGGTTGTGATACAACTTGATAGATACATGTTCTTGGGAGAGTCATCAGACTTCGTTCCTGAGGAACAAGATTATGATCCCTGTACCTACAATGAAGTACTCCAAGATAAAGATGCAGAGTCTTGGCAAAAAGCAATGATATCTGAAATAGAATCTATGGATTCTAATCAGGTTTGAGAGCTTGTAGAACCACCCGTTGGTGTAAAAGCCATTGGATGCAAGTGGGTCTATAAGAGAAAAAGAGGATCAGACGATAAGGTTGAAACCTTTAAAGCTCGGCTTGTAGCAAAAGGTTTTCCTCAAAGAGAGGGTATCGATTATGAGGAAACCTTTTCTCCTGTAGCCATGCTTAAGTCTATTCGGATTCTTTTATCTATTGCAGCTCATCTCGATTATGAGATTTGACAAATGGATGTCAAGACAGCTTTCCTTAATGGAAGTCTTGAGGAAGACATCTATATGAAGCAACCAAACGGGTTCATTGAAAAGGGCCAGGAGCATCTTGGTTGTAAGCTCAAGAAGTCCATTTATGGACTTAAGCAAGCTTCCAGATCTTGGAACATATGTTTTGATCAGGTCATAAAATCCTATGGATTTGATCAATGTCGGGATGAATCATGTGTATACAGAAAGTGTAACGGAAACTTGGTGGTGTTCCTAGTACTTTATGTGGATGACATCTTGCTCATTGGAAACAATGTAAAGGTGTTATCTGATGTAAGGGTATGGTTATCCAAACAGTTTGATATGAAGGATTTGGAAGAAGTAGGTCACATCCTTGGGATCAAAGATCTACGAGATCGCAAGAAAAGGATGTTGGGCTTATCCCAAGCTTCCTATATCGATACTGTACCAACTCGTTTTAGTATGCAAAATTCTAAGAAAGGTTTCTTACCTTTTAGACATGGAATTGCTCTATCAAAGGAGCAGTGTCTGAGGACACCTAAAGAGATAGAGAACATGAAGGCAGTTCCTTATGCTTCAGCAGTAGAAAGCTTAATGTATACAATACTATGTACGAGACCAGACAACTGCTTTGCCGTAGGCATGGTCAGCAGATATCAGTCTAACCCAGGACAAGAGCACTGGACTGCCGTAAAGCATATTTTGAAGTACCTGAAAAGGACTAAAGAGTATATGCTAGTTTACCAGGCAGATAGTTTAGTTCCCTTGGGGTATACAGACTCAGATTTTTAGTCAGATAGGGATTCCAGAAAATCTACCTCATGTTATGTGTTTACTTTGGGAGGTAGAGCCATTGTGTGGAGAAGTATCAAGCAAAAATGTATTACTGATTCCACCATAGAAGTCGAGTATGTGGCAGCCTCTGAGGCAGCCAAAGAATCGGTTTGGCTCAAAAACTTTCTGTTGGACTTGGATGTGGTACCTAGTTTGCCTAAGTCTATTACACTTTATTATGATAATAGTGGTACAGTTGCAAACTCGAAGGAACCACGAGTCCATAAGACAGGCAAATATATTGAGCGTAAGTACCACCTGATATAAGATTTTGTAAAAAAAGGAAAAGTTGCTGTGATCAAGATAGCATCAGCCGACAACCTAGCTGATCCCTTTACAAAGAGCTTACCAGCTAAGACTTTCGATAGTCATATTGAGGGAATGGGAGTCAGATGTGTAGCAGCATGGCTTTAAGTATAAGTGGAAGATTTGTAACAGTATACTGAAAAGCAATGCTTTGAGTATAAGTGGGAGATTGTTAGGGTTATATACTAAAAGCATCACTTTTGTTGTAACCTTATTTCCTTAAATTTTGAATGAGAATCATATGGGCAAATGTTTGCATATTGTATTTATTGCAAGTGTTAATGCAAATGTCTGATATTCTATATTGTAGATAATATGGTGTGTGGTGTCACACAGAAGATCATATTATCAGTTCCCTATGGAGTATATAAATAGTTCACAACCTTGATGGACTTGCACAATCTATTGGAAAGGTTGTAGTATAATCTGGTATTAGTCTATCTTGACTATAGGTTTACACTAGTAGACTTTGTGTGTATTGAACAGGACCACTTGAGGTTGTTCTCTTTATACTGACTACATAAGAGAACAAACACCTCCGTTATTATGGATGCTTATGCTCTTAACCTAGATATAATAACGGACATGTATATGCAGTGTGCATTATTTTGACTCATAAAAGAGTGAGATTCATTATGGATCAACAACCTCTATAAATTGGATAATAACAATGTATGTATGATGGGATGTTGATTATAAATGGAATCCATGTCCCGATACATCGGGTTGATGATATCCCCTTAAGGAGCTCATAAGGATTGTTATGTAAACCCTGCAGGTGGATTATATCCGACATGATAAATTTAAGTTGAGCGGTACTACTTAAGGATAAAAGATGTCGAATCAATATAGTTGTCAGTAACTTAATTTGATCGACGGACATACGATATCTTAACATGGGAAGCCAAACGAGCATATAATAAAAGGAGCCCACAAACATAATTTGGGATTAGGGAGGTAGTGCAACAATAGCTCATTAGTGGACCGAGCTATTGTTAATGGGCCTGGATTGTGTGTTCGGGCTGAACACGGGATATCCAGATCCGTTAGGAGGCCTAACCTTAATTTCTCCTCATGGTCCCTGCCGTAGCCTATATATATCCTCTATTCTCTAGCCGTCAGATGACCGATTAGAAATTTAAAACTTTCTCTAAATTCGTGATTCATGTAAGGAGAGAAAGAGAGGGCTGCCAAGGAGAAGAAAAGGTTGGGAGATCGTCGCCCACATGACGTCCAACTCGAGAAAGGAATACGTGCAGAAGATCTTGGGGTCGTCCGCTCGAGATTGCCAGGAACTACTTGTCTCCTTTCTGCCGCAGGTATAATTCGTGAACCCTAGTTTCCGTCTATGAAGGTTTAGAACACGTATTAGATCTGTTTAACTTTCTATCGATCAATACGCACACCAAAGGAAGGGTCCTAGGAATCCCCAGTTCCATTAGAAGCACCCCTGAGTAAACTGTTGAAGTGTCGGGCTCCTTCAAGGATGAGCCCTCCTTCTATCAAGAGAACCATAAAGGCGGTGTCTTTGCGGTACGGACCTTCCCGACAGTTTTTGCCGGAATAAATCGCTCTTCCTGTGGAGCCTCCTTCACATGTACACTTTAGTGTGTTCTATTAGGGCTTAGATTTTGTGTGTTCTGCTTATCACTTCTTTTCTTGTGTAGGCGAGGTCGACATGGTCGACGATACTTAGGAAACTTCCCTAGGAGTCTGTCCTAGAGGTGTCTCTAGTTACAAGGACCGAGGAGGGGACTGTAGCTAATGAAGCTACTGATTTGGTGGAGGTCACTCCTCCCTCTCCTTTTGAGTATGAGACTAGGGGCTTCTCGAAGCCATTGGCTCCGCCTCGGCAGAAAACTTTCATAGGGCCAACTATGGACGAACCCGTGGAAATACCCAGGGTCGGTCTGGCGGTAGCCGAGGATGGGACTTCAAAGTCTGTACCCATGATGAGCCAGAAGAAGAAGACCGAGCCATCTTCTATCTCTTTCCTAATGAAGACATAGTTAGTCCAAGACCTCGTTTAGGGACTGGCCCCCTCGGTCTTGCCGTTCTTTGTGATCCTGTGACAGATGAAGAAGTGACAGAGCAACTCTTTGTACACTCCCACCATCTCAGGGTTTTCCTTCTCCAAGTCTAAAAGCTCTTCATCACAAGGAACGTATTCCTCGTACGGCTCTGTTCCCCAGGACAGCTTTGATATTGCCTATATTTCATATAAAGTCAAACCCATCTCCACACCTGGAGTGAAGAAAGTACAGGTGTAATGATTGTACAACTCCACCAATATGATAAACATAGGCTAATTCACTTTTATGCCATGTTGGGTGGCTCTAACGGCATAAAATAGGCCGACAACTTTTAGGGTGTCCTCGTAGGTCGAAAGCACCCACTCAGTAAGGCCACTCCAGAATGAGACAGAGTACCTCCAACTTTCCATCTGTAGCTTCCCTTTCGGATACGACTCCTTCTTTGACATCATCAGATTGGAGAGGGTCTCGACAGCATAAGGATGAAGATCAGTTGTAACGTCGTTTATTATGGCCCCAGGATGTAGCCCCTCGTGGAATAGGATATGGAGCCCTTGACACACTTGAATGTGTCTTTCTTCCGGTCACCAGAATTAAATTAGATCTTACCAAAGACGACTCCATGAAGTTCAGGGGTCAGATCCCATTTCATTTGTCTCCGGACAGCTAAATAGGTAAACACCGACAAAGGGTATTGGCGTTCCATAGAGGGCAACCATATTCTCAGGTCGTTCAATCTGACCACCAGAGGGTCCCTAAGACGTTTCGGCTCATCACCCATAAACTCCAGGCTGTCACCGAACATAAAGTACGGTCTCTTGAAGCTCCGCTCCCCTCCGAGCACGAATTTCTTATTGCTCATCATCTGCTTTAGGAACGTCTTGTCCTATTCAAGGATAGCGATCATCCGTACTGAAGGCTGATTTTGGCTGATCTTAGCTTGAACGTTCTTGATCATGGCAGCGACGAGGCTTAAATCCAGAGCATGGCAGGTAGAACTGAGAGGAATCCCACCAAGAGATGGTACAACCATGTCAACTACAAAAACAGAACAAAAAGTCAGAAAAAGACAACTCCTGGAAAAACATTCTATGCGCCTGAACTCTATGGGCCCACATGGCCTTTGGGCGCATAGTAGTCCTTTTTGAACACAGAGCGTTCTGTGTGGGCGCATAACTGTGGCATCTGCCACCACACCGATTATAATTTAGTGATATTTTTTTCATTTTTAATTGATTAGTTTATATTTAATTTTTTATGATCATAGGAGTTGTGACTAAGTCCACAGGTGATTTATGACCATATTGTGGTCACATGATCTCAAGATTGGGTCTATAAGTATTCTATAGCTATATTATATTTTATTATAATTTTTAGACATTTTTATATATTTTAAAATATTTATTCTATGAAGATTTATATTTATGAATGACTTTTATAATTTATTTTGAGGCCATTTGTGACTATTTTGAGACCCATTATTTTTCTTTAGGCTCTATTAGGTTAAATATATTTTTTGTATTTTTCTACAATTTTTCTGGAATTTTATATAATTAAATATAGGAAAAATCTATTTTCTAAGACTTCTAGAATTTACTATGCAAGCCTATGAGCAAATATTGACCACATATATTTTTATAAGGTTCATTATGTTATTTTATATTTTCTAGAATTTTCCATAATTTTCTAAGTATTTTTAGTATCTATTATAATTTTCTGTAAGTAAAACTGCTTAAAAACTGTTTTCTGGATTAATAAAACCCTTTTTCCTAATTAATTACCCAGTCAGCACAACCCGGCCCACCTGCCATTCTCCACAGTGTTGGAGAGCGGGTCCGCTAGTCAGTGACTCAGATCCCTGGGTGCGCTCTAGACTCGGTCTCTGAGTCAGAGTTGGAGCCAAGCCGCTCCTATTTCGAGTCAGACTCGGGTTAGGCCGAGGTGGCTAATTCTTAGCCGTTCGATTAGGGCGGGGCATCTGGGATGATGCCAAGTGGTCCTTTAGCCTCCACCGAGCTGCAGCCGCTGCTCTAACCTATATATATGTATTATAGATTCGTAAAACCTAGAATAAAATTCCAGCAGCCTTTTTGTGGGAGAATTCATCTTGGATTTCCGACTTCGCGGATCGATTTCCGCCAACCCCGACGTGCTTTTCGCACGCCAATTTTTTTTCTTGGAAGTGTATTGAGGTATAGTTTCTGAATATGTAATTTATTTTTATCATTTCTGAACCTTAATTTCTGTAAAATTCGTAGAGTGTTAGTTGTTCGAAATTTGACACAGTTTTGGTGTTTTCGAGATTCCGGGAGAACCAGGAATCCGAATCATGAACCGTTTGAAGTTTTGGATATCTAACACAGATCTCTACAGCCTACATTTTTCCAGAAATTAATTAGTTCATACATTATTTTTTAGTAATTCGTAGAACTCAGTTTACCGATAAATCATCGATTTGGTCATAGTTAGCCATAACAGTGGTATCTTTTGACCAAAGTGTGATTTTGTGTCACGGTCGATTCTAGTGCACTCGTGGCACTGAAATCTACTAGAGTGCGCACTCAAGTCATAGATTTTGTGTCGTTTGACTATTTAGTCATCGACGTGCCTCGATTTGCGTGCCACGGGTTCCAAATTGAAAACTGTGATCTTCCTTGGCTAAAAATTAGTATTTAATTTTAATTCTAAAATTATATTAGATTAAATTAGGTTTTAGATGATTTATTTCAGAATTAAATAGGATTGGTTGTGTTAAACCATTAGCCACTTTCTAGGGTTTTTTGAGAGTGGGATTTTCATAATCTAACTTGTGGTTATTTATGTGACGGGGTAGATCGGTCTACGACGTTTGAGTTATGACTTCATCATCTAGCAGAGCAAGGCAAGTACCACTATGACCTATGTTGCCTTTATTTTATATTGCATATTAATCTTTTCCTTAAATTGATAGTCTTATCTTCTATATCATTGGTGCATGAGAGTTATACTTGTTACTATAGCCATACATGCTCACTTAATATTTTCGTTCAATGTTCCATCTTCAATAATGTTTAAAGTTAAAGTTAATGTTAAAGTGACCATGATTACTTGTGAGAGAGTCAGGAGGGGAAATACAACTAGTATGCATGTGGTCTACGCAATGTACAATTTTTCCCCAATGTCAATATTGATAGCAGTCGTTGCACCTCACGTACCGACTGCCGGATGTCCTAACCCGTCCACATGCAGAACACTTGTATTCTAAAACACACAGTACACGTGATTTATTTCGTGTTGACGTTTTGTCCACAGGTTTGATTTATATTCATCGTTCTTTTATATTGTCTTCGTGTCCTAGTTATACCTTCAACTGCTCCAAGTCATAATTGTACTTTCAAACCGTTTTCCATGATATAGTAGTTTCTTTTGATATCATGTTATACTCATCCTCCTCTTATTGATATTTTGCGTGCTTGTATATTATATTGTGTAGTGTAGTGTTATGGTGATCTTGCTCCAATCGTGACTGGATAACTATTTTTTTAGCTTTAGACGACATGGTTTGCCTCGAGGCTTTATGGTGCGTATCATGGTGACAACTGACGTTACCAATATGCCGGTTGCTTCTTCTGATGCGGAGTAGCACATTTATTTCTTATGCACTTTCGTGTTATTCTTAACTAGTGAGCTTAGCGGACTTTAGTTTCAGTGGATTTATATTTATTTTAGCAGGTTTGTTCCCGAGACTAGCTGAGTTGTAGTGGATCTTTCTTTAAATTATTTATTGAGACTTGGGTTTAATCTTTTGTTATAACGTAGTTGTGGATGATATATGTGGATTGTGTACTTGTATGGATCGTGCTTATCATAGATAGCGTACTACCGCCGACACTGCGGCGTAGGCTGGGCTTGGACATGTCACGTATCCGAAAAGCGGGTACGGATCGTGACTAGTTTTTATGGTGGCCCATGCAGGTTTGGTTTCGCATAAGGTTGCCAACTCACAGTTATTACTTCAACTTAGTTGTACTAGCTGTGAGCCTGCGAATAGAATCACTACACCAAAATGGACAATTTGCGACACTGTGTATTGTCCAACAACGACGGAGTAAAGCTATCGCTCAATTTTTGACGGATTAAAACCGTCGTTTAATATCAGATCTCTTTCACTTAGGTAATATAATTGGTTTTGACAGAGTGAAACCGTGGTTTGACATTAAAAATTATGTTAAAAATTTGACTTCCAAAATATTTGATCTCTACTCCTTTACCAAAACTGCTAAACTTCCCTCCTAAACCCGCGCTCACGAAAAAAATTTCTTCCCTCCTCTCAGAACTTTTCTTCTCCCCTCAAAACACCCTCCCAAACCCGGCGCTGGAAACACCCTCCCAAACCCTACGGTTGAACTGCCGCCGAACTCTCCCAAATCATCAGGTAATCCTCTTGTTTATTTTCTAGCGTTTGTTTTCTAGGATTTATTTGCTAGGGTTTGTTCTAATTTATTTTCTAGGGTTTATTTGCTTTATGTAGCAAATCCTCCAATTTTAGGATTTGCTAGGGTTTAATCTTGAACTGTATCTTGACCGGTTCCGAATTTGTTTGGGTGCTAGAAATAGTCGATACATCCAAACACCGATAGTGTTAACCAAGTCTTTCGTTCGACTAATATAGTTTTGGTAACTTTTTCCTTGCTTTTTGTTCACTGCGGTGCCTACTTTTCTCATGGATCTGGAATAGGTACCTGCTATTATTGAGATGCTCGGTATGTCTGTTAATTCTGGTCGCTTTGGTCATTGATATTATTTTTATGCACGCCCTTAACTGGGGAGGTGGTTTACGAATGAGTCATCACTCGGACTATAGTTAGTTTACTCCAACACTGTTTAAATGTGTTCATACGTTGTAGTAGATACTCTGTTTCCATCTGCTTTCAGTGACTACTTAGGTTCAAGTGCTGAATTTGTGGTAGTAAACCTTAAAACCCACAACAAGCACTTGTGATATACCCTTCTCTGGTACTAGTTGTTGTGTCTCTGCACAACAGAACTAATGAGTCATTCCCTCTCTTTTGTTTCTCTTTTTGAAACTACGGGACACATACATCGCACAGTTTTTTGCAGTACCCATGCTTACGAGGGCTTTAAACAGAGGTACCAATTATTTTGTTGTAGCCTGTCATATATTTACTCCTTGGGAGGAGTACCGCATCAGTATCCATGTCTGTCACATATCCGACATGAGTCCTTTCACTTCTTTAAACAAACCAAAATTTTGGTCACTAACTTTGGGCTAGTTTTGACCATCGATCGTGTCCGATTACTCCATCATCTTTGCACACACCTCCATAACAGCCGAAAGATGCTCCAAACCTCCTCGAAGTGAAGAAGAAGATGTCAACGTGGTCGTACCCAAAGGTGTTGGGCTAACCGTCCAGAGGGGTGGCATCCTATTTGCAATTCCTATGAGGTTATCTACATTTTTCTGGAAGTAAATTCTTTTTTCTTGTATGTTGTTCTTTGATAATATTGTTTCTAAACAATTTTCCATCCCAAGTTCTTAGTTCTAGTCTTTACCTTCTTTTTTTTTTTTTACTTTTCATCAACATGTGCATGCCCTGGGGTTGATAGGTAAAAAATAAGTAACCCATGATTAATCTCTCCTACATTCTTTCTGAAAAGAAAACACAAACAACTACTATTTTACTTTGATCTTGCGCTTAATGGTTAATATGAATTGCTATAAGCTAGTCTTGATTTTACTGACATCTTCTTTCACCAATTTTCTTGAGTTCCCTGCACCTACAAATGACAATCTGATATATAGTCTTCCATACTATAGTTGCCTATTGGGTATCACAACATAATCTCTTGTTGATGGATGTTCATTTTGTGTGGCATCTGAATCTTGGCAGGGGGGTATGCTTTTGCTTTTATATCATGGTTTATCTTATATCAAGGTTTGATCATATACTAGTTAAGGTAATATTATTATGACAATTTTATACTCATTCTTGTGCGATGAATATACGTCGATCTTTTATATGTATGCCATGGATAATATCAAAATGGTATAGTAGTCAGCCTTTGAGGTACGAAACACATCTGGCAATAGATATAGATAGTACGACATGTATCTATCATAGGTTTTTAAGCTCTGATCCACACTATGCATAGACATATACTATGCCTAGTAAGTAAGGAATGATAACAAACTAACCTATCTAGCTTGGTGCATCCATATGCAGAATTTAGTCAGCTTGAAAACATTCACATCAAATTTTCTTGAAAACATTCACATCAAGTTATCTTGCAACTACAAGAGATTCAGGTAGGCAGCCAGTCATATTATATGAACTCTTCATAATAATACTTGGCTTATCACAAACAAGAGGGGGGGTGTTCAGTATCATGTTTATGCTCGTGCTTCCTCCCAATGCAATTGTAATGTAACAGGAAAAAATCCTCTTTAAGCCTCCATCCACCTCAATACTCCACTTGTTAGATAGATAGCTAATCATGCATGGGCCTAATTAACTGAATTTTTTTAAAGTCGAATCGAAGTTTCAACTTGAATTAACTCCCAAAATCTAATAGAAAATAATTCACTTAATTATATTTGTTACTTATATAATTATACAAAGGAGAAGATGAGTTTGGAGAGCTTAATAAGATTTGGGCCAATTTTTTGTAACAACTGTGAATCTTGTAAAGGGAAATTTAGGTCTAAAATATTCATAATTTACAAATTCATACAACATTTTTTAAACAGGTGACTCAGGGACGAATGTTTACTACCCTTAATCCTCTCATTGTAAAGAATTAGGCTTTTCAATTCTGGATAATAGGAAGTCATATTTTTTTGCTAATTATATGAACATCAAAGGATAGAGAGATACCGTAGACGATATTATTTTACATATAGTAGACAACTGTTTGCAGTGCCATTTAATAATGTCAATTTTGATATTGATACACGTGCTGTATATGAAGGCAATTGGTTTGGACGAGAAACTAAGGCCTTTTTTCTGCAAGGTTCACTCGATGAGCAATTTTTTCGAGGATGCAAATATCTGCTAATGTGCCATTCAGAAATTGACAGTTGATCCTGAAGACAGCTGGTTGCTGCATGTGTATTCTTTTTTTACTTCAAATGCCCATGTGTATTTTTTTTTCTCTTTTCCTGCAATTGTGTCTTCAGTTGCAATTATTCTGAAGTTAATTGGACCACCATCTAAGATTACACTCTCTTTTCTCTGAGTAAGTATTCCTTAAGCCAACCTGATTGAACTCTGCTTATAATAATTCTGCTAGCAAATTTGTGTGTTATGACAGATTGTTAATTAATTTGCAGTCGCAAGCTTTTGTTTCGAGTTTCTATGTCTATAACTCATCTATAAATGTTAATATTACAAATTTTGTGTAGGAATTGAGTCAAACGAAGCAAACTGCAAGGGCAAAACAAACGATGGCTTACACTCTTAGCCGTAAAGATTATGCAAGTTATGAGCATGAATGGGTATAATCTGTACTTGTTTTTAATTCAAATATTTTTAAAATTCTCTTGCGTGCAATAAACTTGATAGAGTTTAATCATTTTTTCTTTCAATTTTTGTTAGAAAATTGAGAATACAGGAAAAATCCACTCTATTATATTTACAAAGAAGGCTACATTCTTTCTGTTACTGTTCCGAAGTTCGATTCTACTGATAGTTAGTTTAATTTCCTGCGTTAGTCTTGGATTATTTTCTTTGTTGGATCATGAAACCACAACAAATGTCTCATGAGTATGCTTTCAGCAGTTGTGGTATTTTTTACTTAATATTGTTTCTCGGAGTCTAGCACCAGAAGTGCTCAGTAATGCTAATATTTACCTTGTATCAGTGGATATGCCTGTTTCCTTCAATATAGATGATGCATCAGGTTCGTGCCTGAGATTTAGAGGTGAAATATTGAGTAGCCTGATAATGTTACATACTGAAAGTAGATGCCTGATAATGTTACATACTGAAGGTAGATGCTTTGACCCATTGGATGTTACATTTAAAATCAATTATGAAGATACAGTATTCAGCCTTAATCTGTTTCCTTCACGTTTCTAACTGTTAACAAGTAGTAGTGGAATTCTTGTCGAAATTTGTGCAGAATTGGGTATTATGTACTCTCATCTTGTTTGTTTGTTTGTTTGTTTGTTTGTTATTACTTCTGTCAAGTTTATCAAGGATAGGAGTTCAAGTTGAATAAAGACCTGGGTGTTAACTATTTTGATTGATAGGATCATGGCTATGGATCATTCTTTTACTTGGAAGGATTTAAATAAGCTATTGCAACTCGAAAAATATAATTTTAGAGCATACTGACATCAAAAAGCGATTTAAATCTCCGAACTTCAACTTTTATATTCCTTGCTGATTTACTATATACTTGGTTTCCTCCACCCCTTGAGCTTGATGAATTATTACTGCCCAATGGCCTGGCCTGTCCTGAACTGGCATTTTATGCTTTTCCTTATTCTTAGTAGATAAAAGTATATGTCCAGTAATAGAGAGATTAATAACTATATACAAAAAATTTATAAGAGAACATTGCTTACCTTCAAAAATTCCATCATTTCTTTCCTTCCATATAGAAATTATAAATGCTGCCATGACTAAATCCCACTCTACTCTGGGTTGGAATCCATATTTCTCTCTAACGTCCCAACCAATTTTTTATTGAGTTGGGTGTACCAGACAAATTCCAAAATATAAGAAAATAACCCATATAAAAAATAATATCATATGAACAATCACAAGTTGTGTCATCTTTCAACTGACATATGATACACATCACAGTTGATAAGCTTTTTAAACAGATTATCCTTTGTGTTTACTTTATCCTTATATTGTAAACAAATTAAAATTTTACAAGTCTTGTATACTCTGTTTCTTACCTACAAGCTCTTTAACCAACCATTTCAGTTCACCTTCTTTTTATAGAGTTCTTTTGCTTCATAGCTTGGTTTCAACCCCATTTTGACGATTTTATTTACACATTGGTGTTCTCCAAGACTCAGTTTTGATTGATATCCAACAAGTTATAAGAAACGCAGCTAGGACATTCGGTGTATTCCAATAGTGAAGTACTTCTATCAAATTTTCTTGTGTAATATGATGTATGTGATATTATTATGGTTTATAAATTAGGTTTATTTTCTATTAAACTTTTAAAGATTTTTGGAGTGCTCTTTCTTGCGGGGGGGGGGGACCGAGGACTGGCTTGTAATTTATGTTTAATGTGTGTTTTATATGATTTTTTTCCAGTTACAACGACCAATCAGGCAATTCTTGCATTGAAGATGTTGAGGGAGAACAAAGACCAGTTTGATCTGGTCATCAGCGATGTTCATATGCCTGACATGGATGGCTTCAAGCTTTTGGAACTCGTAGGACTTGAGATGGAAATCTCGGTCATTAGTAAGTTGGAAAACTTGTATTTCTTTTTTAATTATATGGTACTAGTTCTCTTGATGGGAATTTTGATCTGTTGTTACTTGTTATATAGTGTCTAGTTATTAGGATTATGGGAAATAGTTGCAAGTAAAACTATTTTTCTTCAAGCTTTATATTTTTTTTGTCCTCCATTTTTCACCAAGGAAGCCTTAGCCTCTTCACGGCAATGTGTCCAAGCTTCAATTCTGCATCAGTTTGTATACGAGAATGAACTAAGGTGCTTCAATTTTTGTATCACAATCTAATTTCATGTTAGATTTAGAATTGGGATTGGACTGAAAATCCAGCCCATGAAGATCCCTTGTACAATACATTCATATTATCATCACCATCATGTCAATTACACATTGTAAGCTCTAATTTGCTCTCAAGTATATGACATTCTGGCATATACACCATAACAACAAGGCTAGTGTTATTATTTTTGCATGAATTCTCTATTGCTATTATCTTGTATGGCATCATCCATCCTAGTGCTCTGGCATGTGTACACTATACTTGATTTGGTATTGTGTAATTTACTTTTTCCTTGACAAAAACATTCATTTCTCTGTTAATATGATGCATCTCACTAAGAGTACCTTAAATGTTTGATGATCTTTTTAGTGCATATTTCCACCTTTTTATCAAAGAGCCCTGCTTTTAATATGTATACTCTACTCATATTGTAGTTTTTCTTTTCCTTTACTCTATTTCAGATGATCTTGAAGATGTCCCATCTGATAAAATTAAAGAAAAATCTTCAGGAACAGTTTTGCCTTATGTCGGTGTTGCCTGTTTCGGTGCCATTTTGTTTGGATATCATCTTGGGTATCTCCTTCTTGAGACCGTCAGAGCATTCCCATTATATTACCATCGTTTATATTATTGAGGTTTCAGGTAGTAATAATCAGAAAGCTTGACATTCATATTCATGGTAAGTTAGAAGCAACTAGTTCAGCAACGGTGCTACTAT
Source organism: Iris pallida (assembly GCA_029216955.1). Lineage (NCBI taxonomy): Eukaryota > Viridiplantae > Streptophyta > Magnoliopsida > Asparagales > Iridaceae > Iris > Iris pallida. The sequence continues at coordinate 6,372,702 of JANAVB010024400.1, forward strand.
TATAGTGTTACCCTTAAAAAGATAATGCATAAGTATCAATGTGCCATAATATTTCAAATTTCATGCATAATAACAACTACAAAGCCTTTTTTTCAGCTACATGGATCCTTCTCTTCCATCCTATTTTTTGAGGGCCATTTCCTCTCTCCCAGAGCATACATGGATCTGACAATTTTAATGAGGACCAGTTTTTACTTATATTTTGCAGAGTGGTCAATGGAGCACTGGAATATCTCTCAAGGGATCTTGGAATTACTGAAAACACAGTACTACAAGGTATACATAGGCAACAGTTTTTCTGTAATACTAATTAGAGGGACGATTTCCTATGTTTTCAGTAAACCTTATAGTTTTCTCCCTGCTATAAGAAGGCTGGCAAGTTGATTTTTTTGTATGTGTGCAGAATGCCAGAATGCCTTGACAAGCTATAGTTGGTTATCTTACCTCTCTCTCTAATTTTACGGCCATCTAGTAAAATTAGTCTATATATTGAGAAGTCATAAAAAGGTTCAGGATGATGTTATTTCTCTTGTTGCATGTAAAATATATTTATGGTCATGTTGCATTTAAAAGCTCTTTACAGGGCGTAGAGTAATTTTTTTTCCTTTTGTGCTAGGCTGGGTTGTTAGCACACTTCTTATAGGTGCTACAGTTGGTTCTTTCACTGGAGGATCAAAGAGTAATATTTTTTGACACTGAACTAAAGTATGTTTCAATGGGTGGTAGTTTAGGATGGCAGATGGTACGTTGGTTCGTGTGCTCATACATATCGATGTCACAAAGTATCTATCTTTTAAAGCTGTAGATGGGGGCTATGTATTTAATAAAGGAAAGGTATATTTTCTTCTGCTGTACAGTTTATTGGGGTTAATGCATATTATTTTAGGTAACCATCACCAAACACCTTATTGATTTGTATAATATTTTGCTGTTACTGTTCTTGTTGCTATAAGTGCACAAGGTTCCTGCAACTGATATGGAGGCTCTTCAATCTCCATTGATGGGTTTGTTTGAAAAGCGGTGAGCTAGAAAGTTCTTTATACACGTTCAAGATTAATAGTACAGATATTTCATTCATATACTTTTTGAACTTCAAATCTGAGGTCCAAATCAGCATAACAAGTTAATCCCCTTGTTTTCTAGTATCACAACTGCACCTTTATGCATATCAAGAGCATAACAAGTTAACGGGATTTTTTTTCCATTTTGTGTTGTTTCATTTATTCATTTTCCTTTCAGAAGCTTTGCCTTGTACATGTCCCGGATGAGTGATTTCATGAATTTATTACTTGTAATGACAGTCATAGCAATAGATCTTGTACCAAATTTTCTTCTTTAGCTCTCTATGGATAAGCAATGTTCTCAGAGTCAACTTTTTATCTTATAAGTTCAGAAACTTCTCTGCTATTAACTTAACATCAAGTTCTTTTCAAATATTGATTGTACTTTTATTTAAATCTAACTCTTAATTTTTGTTTTTTTTATGTATGTGTTGATGGCCAATGCTGCATCAGGAAGAAAGCAAGCAACCTTTCATGTTATTTAGGAATACAAAACAACCTTTCAAAACTATACTGTATTGATGGCCAATAACTCCAAAACTATACTGTAGATACCATAACTATACTGTTTTGAAAAGCAACCTTTCAAAATTTTTATTTTGTTTTTTTATGTATGTGTTGATGGCCAATAACTCCAAAGTTCTTGATAGGAATGGCATTTGCTCACATAAAAGTAGTATTTTTAGGGTTACAAAGTTTTGTAAGGGAAAGGACAACTTTGCTACCCAATCTTCTCTGTGGTTTAATTAGATACAGTTCAACACTAATGTTAAGTACCTAGAAGTAGAAACTAGAAAGTAAATGAGGATGCCTACTGCCATTTTTAACATAGAAATTATGGCTCAAATGTAAAACATTTGGAATCTGAATAGACAACTTGTAATGTCGATTTTTTAGTTGGAAATGATGCATCACCTTATCCCTTAGTTTTCTGATAGAACTTTGCATCACCTTATCCTTGGTTTTCTGATAGAACTTTGCATTAAAGCCATGTGTCTCCTCAGAAGTTGGAACATTACCTGTAAAGCCATGCTTTATAGAATTTGAGATAAATAATGTGGTATGAGGTACTAACCTGTCTAATTCATGCTTGTTGTTGCATGCTTGCTGTTACCTACTAAATCAGTCTTTTTTCGGTCCATGTCCCGCTTCAGTTATGCATGAATCCATATAGGAGCAAAAAAATTATGTAGCACTTGTCTAATTCAGTCTTTTTGTTGTCTAATTCATGCTTGTTGTGTCCATATAGGAGCAAAAAAATTATGTAGCACATGTCTTCTTCTTCCAAGTGCATTTTGGGTCAATTTAGCAGAACCATCATTTATATATAGACGCAAGGAATGCGGGCTGGAGTGGTACCTTATAGGAGCATATAGAGTAGGAAAATAACCATTTCATAATTTATACTTTTCTTCAGAGTCTATCACGACGCAACGGCTGATGGCCCAGATGGTTCATAATGGCACGAAGGCGGTGGGGGTGGAGGCTTCTTCCGAAGGGTTGGCCGAGAGGAGGTGCGACGAGGGACTTAATGCGTGGGCCTATTTTCGATGATGCCTTAATGTGTGGGCCAAGGACTGTTTGGAGACTCCAGAATTTCTTCAAGACGAGTGCCTAGCCCTTCGCAATGCTTTTGGGTGTGCCACTGCCAGTTTGATAAGTCAGTGCCGCTTATTCAATTCAGTTTGTGTCAGTTTTCTTTCTCTTCCATGTAATGATGAATAATTTTTGACATGAATGTGCAGAATACAAAAATTTTTGCTGCAACCTCAAGGTCATATTCAAAGGGAGGGGAGGCAAGTAGACAACACAGAAGGAGCAAACAGTAAAAATGGGAGTAAAGTAATTGGGCAGATTGAAGTTGAAGGTATGATATCTAAAATTGTTTTCATTCATTACAACATTTGCAATGACTAATTTTTATTCAAGTTATATCATGAATTAACGAAATTATTACTTTCTAAGCAAGTAGCTCTCTAGGAATTATGCCTTTGTCTATGAACTAAAAGATCTCAATTATAATGGATCGAACGATTTACCACAGGAAAGGAAAAGGATAACCCCTTTCATAGTGGGAAATTAGAGATATTCTAATGTTATAAGTTGTATGTTCTTTTTCAACAAGATGACTATTGGATAGGCATTCATACTCATACATACATCCTTCACTATATATTTTGTTAACACTTTGCATTTTGACCATGATAGTGAGGGCAGAGTATAGACAAGTCACTTCAATCATGAAAACACAAATCCATGCATTAAAAGCAACTTCATCTCCAGCCCCTAAAGGTTATGATATTAAAATCGTGCTAGTTCCTTCTTACATCTTTATGATGTTTCTTTTACTGACATATGGTTGTATTTTCAGAAGCTCTTTCTTGCTCATTGCAATTGAAAAGTAGTACCGTATGTCCAGACAAAAGCTCAGCTGTCTACTTGAAACCAGGAACTGGGGACTCTCATATCTTGTAAGTTGAATGTTAAGAAATTGCATTGCTTTTGAATACCATTATCAGAAAGAAAAAAAAGATGTTTTATGTCTTGCAGAAGTTAGGTTTCTCTTTCGAAGTAGTTGATAATGGACGCTATCTTTCAGTTTTCCAGAGAGCACATCAGATGAAGTTTTTGTGGAAGTTCTAGATATTGATAAGACTAACCAAGGGCGTGCTACAATTCAGATCTCTTCATTGTCTAACAGTCAGGTATCTTTTTTCCTTCTCATATTCTAATAGTTTATCTTGATGAATATTACATGATTAAAATACACAATGATGATTCATTATTGGCGAAAACAAGGGGAGATAGTTAAGTGGTGGCCTTTTTTATATGGAGGGTCATGGATGTGTAGGCAAGGTTCATATCTGCATTAATGTATATGGCTCTTCTTGGAAGATGAATTCAACAAAGGTTTAGAAAGTCTTTTCCCTCTTTCTTTTGATATTAATGATGGTTTATGTTTGTGAGACCTTATTAGGCTAGAAAAGGTTAAGGTTTTAGTCTTGAATCATTTGAGATGTTTGAAGGAAATATAATTTGGTGATTTCTTATTTGTAGGTGGTCATGCAGTGGAGACCTGCATATATAATCTAGTACTTGAGGCGGCAATGCGTGCTCAGCAACATATTTTATCTGAGGGAGATTGATGATGCTGATAAGCTTGTTGCAACTATACAAGCAAAGAAGAACAGAAAAGTTGTGATTGTTGGTGGAGGATACACTGGCCTTGAACTTGGTGTTACTCTTAAAATGAATGATCTCAATGTCACAATGGTTTGAAAATTCTCTTTTTTTATACTGCACTTGAGATTGTAAGCAAGTAATAACATTATTTTCTGTTTGTTCAGCATGAAAATGAACCATTGTGAGCTAGCAACATTGGTTGCTTTTTGTTTTTTGATGGAATATTGTTATGTAAACTTGATACATTTATTAGTTAATACAATTTTGGTTTCATTGTTGATGATTGTTAATGTTTATATAAAATTGTATTTTCTGATGTATTTCAGCTTTATATAGAGGATAAACAGGTTTAAATAGATTTGATATGAATGAATTGAGTATGTAAGTGGGAGCATTTTTTTTTAAATTCTGTATTTAAAAAACGACATATCTTACCTGTTGAAAAAGTAAAATTAGTGGGAAACCAAGATACATGTTATTTGACAGTTTTAGTCCGTTGTTTTTATTTGACAGATAATAACTGTCGTTTTACACATCTATGAAACGACAGTCCAAAACTGTCGTTTAAATTTTGGGACGCGCTATTAACGACGGATGTTCTGATAGTCCAAAACTATCGTTTAATGTGATTTACGACAGTTTTGGACTGTCAAAAAATGCATGTTTTGGCGTAGTGAATTAAAGATAGGATTTAGAATAACTTTTAGGAGAGTTTTACATCATCTACAAATAGGATTAGGATTTTAGAGATCTCTTTCGCATGCCTTGATACTGTGGACACACACAAAAAAGAAGAAGAAAATGTTGTCTTTTCTTTTATTGGCGCAAGGCACCACAAATCGAGTACGCCTGAGAGATCCTGTACTGAGGATCCCCGAGTACAAAAAAGAATTCTGGGGAATGGGACGATGGAGATCGAGCGGCAGTTGCTCCTTTACTCCATTGAGACTCCGATTACAAAAGTGGGAGAAAACTTAACAAAATTTCTAACTCTCGGCTCACTGGCAAGAAGTGCAGCAATTTGGCTCTTGAAAATGCTCTCCGTTCTGTTTGTTTGAAGAGGGATGAGACCTACCTTTTATAGTATTCTTGAGCTGGAATGGTGTTATGCGCCCATATGGATAAACACGCCGGTTCCTATGTGGGCGCATAGTCCTGCTTTAGGTGCATAGCATGTAGGCACGTACAGGCTGCAAGATCGTAGTTTGGTCGTGGCGTTGACGTGGCCGCATGCTTCAGTGCACGACTGCTCGTGGAGACTGACATGGCCGTGCACATCGGTGCATGTTTTGATCATGGCTTTGACTGAGTCAGGCTTGGGCGCATAGCTATGTCTCAGCCTATGCCCCCTCCTTTCGGTTTAGTCTTGGGCGCATGAAACTTTACTGGCTTGGCGCATGAAGTTGTATTGACTGGGCACATGAAACTTCACTCGCTGGGCGCATGAAGTTGTACTGACTGGGCGCATGAAACTTTACGGGCTGGGCACATGAAGTTATACTGACTGGGCGCATGAAGCTTCGTTTGCTGGACGCATGGAGTTCCACTGGCTTGGACGCATGGGGCTTGATTTGCTAAAATATTTTATGCTTCTACATGACCCCCTTCAAAATTTTCGATACTTGAACAAGTTCGAAATACTTTAAAAGAAGCATGGATCGTCTTCTCGTGATGCAATGGGTGCATGGCATGACTCTCTCCTTTGGGCGCACAGTATTTGGCCAGCCTGTTAGAAAGATACGACTGTTGAGATCTTTCTCGAAATCCGAACTGACAGATTCATCAGAATGAAATTTGAAGCGGTCCATCCATCATACGTTGTCCACGTCAGCAAGGGACAGTCGCATAGTGTGCAGGAAGCTGATTCTTTACGTGGGCGCATAGGCTGTAGTGGGCGCATATAACACAATGGGCGCATACAGCAGGTGGGCGCAAAGTATGGTCCATGCCTATAAATAGACCCTTCAAGGAGTGAGAATGTTCATTATTCCTTTCTTTTTGAATTCTTCAGAAAAATACTTCATCTTCTTTCTTTGAGAATCATGTCTCCCAAGGTCGCCAAGAAATCCGCGAAGGGCAAGGGGGCTGTGCCGAGTGATTCTCCTCCTGTGGCAGCGTCCTCGGCAGTCCAGGACCCGATTATGGGTGAGGGCATGCTTAAAAAAATAAAGTGTCGAGCATTAATTTGTGATGCTCGGACTTTTTTTTCTGCCCGGGCGCTTGCGCCTAAGGCAACATACTTATGTGAGCATCATTATGCGCCCACAGAAGTCATACGCCAACAATGTGGTGTACGATGCGCCCACGTGTTACTTTGTTATTCACCCTCTAAGTAGTGGTATGTTATGCGCCTACGCACTGTTCGTGCGTTATGCGCCCGCATGTCTTATTTTGGGCGCATATCCCTTTGGGCGCATAGGAGTCTTCAGGACTTAGTTTTTCTCTTATAAATTTTCTGGGTCTGACTTTCCTTCTGCCTCTTACAGTAAACATATTTGTCCCAGAGCTTGGCGGTATCCCTTTCGGTTCCGCTTGCCACGTTTTTGGCACGAGCCTTATAACCAACATGGTCAGGATGTCCAAGCAAAGATCAGTAGTGACCAGCCTACGGGGCGGGTGATCGCCCTTATTGAATAGGAGAAAAGCTTTCTGAAGCAGATGATGAATGACGAGAAGCTCGGAGGGTCGTACTGTTGGAAGAAGCCGTACTTCCTATTTGGTGATAGTGTAGGGTTTGAGGACGATGTAAGCATATGTTTGGAAGAGTCTTTGGTAACTACTTGAATGACCAAAGAATAGGGCTGCCATCAATGAACCGCCAATACCCTCTGTCGGGGTTTGCTGATCTAGCTATGCAGAGACAAATGAAATATGACCTGACTCCTGAATTGCCTGGGGTTGTTTCTGACAGGATCCAGTTCAACTCTGGTGACCGGAAGAAGGACACATTCAAGTGTATCAAAGGTTCCACATCCTACTCCATGAGGGGGCTGCAATCGGGTGTTGTACTGAACGATGTCCCGGCTGATCTTCATCCTTATGCTGCTGAGACTCTCTCCAATTTGATGTTGTCGAAGAAAGAGTCATATCCGAAAGAGAAGATGTGGCTGGAAGGCTGGAGATGTCCCATTTCGTTCTGGGGTGACCTTACTGGATGGGTGCTCTCGACTTATGAGGCCACTTTGAAAGCTGTCGGTCTTTTCTACGCCGTAAGAGCCACTCAGTATGGCATCAAGGTTAACTGGCCGATGTTCGTCTTCCTGGTAGAGCTGTATAACCATCATACGTTCACCTTCTTTACTTCGGGCAGGGAGATGGGTTTGGATCTCCATGAGATGCAAGCGGTATCCAAACTTCCCTGAGGATGGAGCTATATGAAGAATACGTCCCTAGTGATGCAGAGATTTTGGGAGAAATAGAGCTCTGATATGATGAATGTGTACAAAGAGTTAGTTTGTCTCTTTTTTATTTGTCATCAGGCTACGAAGAAGGGTAAGATCGAGGGGTACATCCCGTATACGAGGTCTTGGACCAACTATGTTTTCACCAGATAAGGGGGGAATGATTTAGTCTTTTTCTCATCGCCTAAGCCTTTGACAATCTCCGAGATAGATCAGCTGATGACAGCTCATGGAGCTGAGGATACCGAAGATAAGGGTCATCCTGAGGGAAATTCTCTGATCTATCATTACTTCAGACAAGCCAAATTTAGGATGTCAGAAAAGGCGGTGCTCGCCGCTTTCCTGATGATATGGCTTCATGACTGTGTAGTCCCTGGCGGCTCAGGATTGTTGGCCCATTGGTCATATGGTAAAACTGATTTTAATAATTGATCAAACTCTGTCTCGATATATGGAGCTAGTCAGGATATCTCAGACTCTTGGACATGATCAAGAACGACTATCTACTCAGTTCAAGACCGAAGCGTTGTTTGCCTGTTCGAGTCTGTTTTTCTTTGAGCAATATAATCTTTTATTTTATTGAGTCTAGAAATACAATATACACCGAGTCGTACTGGCAAATAGGCTATTCCAGAATGATTTCAAAATATTTTTAAAAATGTCCTTAGTTTTGAAAAATATTCGTATTTACAAAAGCTCCAAAAAGGTTTTCAAAATTCCCCAAAATCTATTTTGAAAAACCCTAACCTAACCCTGACAGAACTCGGCCAGATTTCGGCCAGAGTTCGGTTAGTGGCCGTTTTGTTTTTAAATTCCTTGGAACTTGGTCCTCCTGCAGTTGCGAATTTGACCGAGATTTGCTCATCGAGTTTTGCCCGAATTCTGCCCAAATTCTGCTAGAATTCTGCCCGAATTCTGCCAGAATTCTGTCTTTGGAACTCCTATAAATAGAGAAGCATTTCGATATTTTTAACACACCAATTCACTTTCAATCTTCTCTCTATTTAAAGCCTACTGTCTTTCAAAGAGTTTTTCTCGAGCTTTAATTTTCAGCTCCCAAGCCTGTTACAATCCTCTAGTCGATTTGCCAGTGCGGTGCGGTCTAGAAGTTTCAGAGTGATTATAATCAGAGGCTTGATAGAAGAATACCTCTTCACAATTGAAGTTGGACGAGTTCTTCGTATCAAAGCTCGCGTTGTAGAAGTTGCAAGGACTTCGTAAGAAAACTTGCGGTTTTGCAAATAGTGGATTCAACTGGTAGTAAGAGTTCTACCGACTGGACTAGTCCTCAACAGAGGGAAACCAGTATACATCGCTGTCTTTGTGTTTGCTTTCTTATATCTGCCTTTACATTATTTAGTTGTGATTATTATTCTGTGATCTTGCTGCTAACAATTTTTAATTAGCATTATTCCGTGCCAACTCTATTCACCCCCCCTCTAGAGTATTCTGTGATCTTTACGATTTCGTTCCTATACTAGAGTATTAGCATTATCCCTTCAAAGTACACAAGTCATAATGGAAGCACTCACTTCTGACCATACTAAGTTGTATGATACTTCCAAAAGATTAGAAATTAAGTTAGAAAAACAGCCTGAGACTGCTGCTTCCTACCCTAACACGTGTCACTTACCGAATAATCGGAACATTTCCAAACCAAACACTGTCAGACCTAACCATATTAAACCTTTACCCCAAAAGGCTAAGCCCAAACAGGATTATAGGTATGCTTTCTTCTATACTAGAAAACCTAAACCTACCAACCATGCACATCACTCAGCTTTCAACGCTCAACATGTACAATGTCATTATTGTGGCCACACTGGTCATATTTCTCCTGCATGTAGAATCAGAAAGCTTGTTGATTTAAATATTTATGCATGGATACCAAAAGCTAACATTTCAGGACCCTACAAGAAATGGGTACAAAAATTTTCATCTGCAATTATTTTGTAGGTGGAACACCTTTCACATGCTAAAAGCAAATGGATCCTCGACAGCAGTTGTTCACGGCATATGACCGGTGACGCTACATTATTTACAACACTATCGAATAATAAGAAGGAAGGTTATGTCTCCTTCGGTAATAACTTGAAAGGGTATGTCATTGGTATCGGTGATGTTGGAAAATCTCCCTATCCTGTGATTAAGGATGTCTGTCTGGTTACCGAGTTGAAAAATAATCTACTCAGCATAAGTCATTTAGCTGATCATGGTTATGGCATCAACTTTGGCAAAGACAAATGTACTATAGTTGATAGCTCAACTGGTAGTACTATCTTTGAAGGTATCAGGGAAGACAATATATATGTTTTCTATTTGTTGGAAGAAACTAACATTTCAGGTAGATGCTTAATGGCTAAAAGTGATGAGAGTCATCTGTGACATATGAGACTCAGTCACGCAAATATGGACACAATCTCAAGATTATCCACGAAGAAGCTAGTACGCGGTTTACCGGACATAACATTCAAGAAGGACTCGGTATGCAGCCAATGTGAAAAGAACAAAGCTACCAGATCCACATTCAAGTCAGTAAATATAGTATGTACTACTATACCTCTACAATTGCTACATATGGACTTATTTGGTCCTAGTAGAGTTTCTAGCCTCAGAGGTAAGTTATATGCTTTTGTAATTGTAGATGATTACTCTAGATACACGTGGGTATACTTTTTGACATGCAAGAATGATGCATTATCCGAATTTGTTGCCTTTTGCAAGAAAGTACAGAATGAAAAAGGTTACATGATCACTCGTATTAGAAGCGATCATGGAGGCGAATTCGAGAATGCAGAGTTTGAGCAATTTTGTGACACACACAGTTTTGTACACGAGTTCTCCTGCCCTAGGACTCCACAACAAAATAGAGTTGTGGAACGTAAAAACAGAACTCTATCCGAAATGGCCAGAGTAATGTTAAACCAGTTTAGTCTACCCAAATATTTCTGGGCTGAAGCTGTCAACACAGCTTGTTTTGTTCTCAATAGAGTTCTAATTCGACCCAAATCGAAGAAGACTCCCTTTGAGTTATGGTTTGATAGAATTCCATCAGTTTCATATTTTAAAATATTTGGTTGTAAATGCTTTATTCTTAATACAAAAGATAATTTGGAAAAGTTTGACGAAAAGGCCGATGAAGGTATATTTCTAGGTTATGCGGCCAAGAGCAAAGGATACAGAGTCTTCAACAAACGAACTATGATCATTGAAGAATCAATCAACGTCACCTTTGACGAATTGAATCAAATGACTATCGATGATAATGACGAAGATCTAACTGTACCAAGCTTAACACCAGCTGATTCTCTACCAACACCAGCTGATTCTCTAAGAGAAGAACCCGAAAGCAGCTACCTTCAGAGTCTGCCTAAAAGATTAAAATTTACGGCTAATCATCCAAACGATTTGGTAATTGGTGATATTACCAAAGGTATAAGTACTCGTACATCCAGTAGAGATATTGTTTCTAGTGTTGCATTCATTTCACAGTTAGAACCCAAAACTATTGATGAAGCATGTAGTGATAATTTTTGGATAGATGCTATGCAAGAGGAATTAAACCAATTTGAATAAAATCAAGTTTGGGAACTTGTTTCCAAGCCTATTGATCATCCGGTCATTGGCACCCGATGGGTATTCCGAAATAACCTGAACGATAATGGTTTAGTGACTCATAATAAGGCTCGACTCGTAGCTCAAGGATACAATCAGGAAGAAGGTATCGACTACGATGAGACTTATGCCCCAGTTGCGAGATTAGTATCCATTCGCATGTTATGTGCATTTGTATGTTTTCATAATTTCAAATTATTTCAAATGAATGTCAAGAGTGCATTTTAAAATAGTTTTATAAAAGAAGAAGTTTTTGTAGCACAACCTCCAGGTTTTACAGATTTAAAAAACCCTGATCATCTTTTCAAGTTGAAGAAAGCTTTATACGGTTTAAAACAAGCCCCTCGTGCTTCGTATGATCGTCTAAGCTCTTTCCTACTTGACAACGATTTTTCAAAGGGCAAGGTTGACATTACACTTTTTATTAAGTCTTTTAATGGCAAGCTTCTCTTAATACAAGTCTATGTTGATGATATTATATTTGGATCTACTGATGAATCTCTTTGTCAAGAATTTTCTAAGTGTATGTAGAATGAGTTTGAGATGAGCATGATGGGAGAGCTGAAATTCTTTCTCGGACTGCAAATCAAACAAACTGACAATGGGACATTCATAAATCAAGCCAAGTACACAAAAGATTTCCTAAAGAAGTTTGATCTGGACAATCTCAAACCTATTGGTACTCCGATGGCAACTTCATCAAAGCTTGATATTGATGAACAAGGCAAGCCGGTCGACACACGTAAGTATCGAGGTATGATCGGTAGTTTACTTTATTTAACTGCTAGTCATCCAGATATTATATTTAGTGTTTTCCTGTGTGCACGTTTTCAAGCTAATCCAAAGGAATCATATCTGTGCACAGTTAAGCGTATCTTTCGATACCTTAAAGGCACTTCTTCTGTTGGCTTATGGTATCCAAAAACCAAGTCCTTTGACCTTATTGGTTACTCGGATGCAGATTTTGCTGGATGAAAAGTTGATAGAAAAAGTACCAGCGGGACATGTCATTTCTTAGACAAGGCTTTAGTCTCATGGTTTAGTAAAAAGCAAAATTCTGTAGCCCTATCAACAACAGAGGCTGAGTATATCGTTGCAGGATGTTGTTGTGCTCAGATTTTGTGGATGAAACAAACCTTAGAAGACTATGATCTATTTTTCACACACATTTCCATTTTTTGTGACAACACGAGCACAATTAATTTGACTAAGAATCCAGTATGTCACTCTCGTACTAAGCATATCGAGATTCGACATTATTTTCTTAGAGATCATCATTAGAATGGAGATATTGACCTTGTATACATAGACTCTGAGAATCAATTAACTGACATCTTCACAAAACCTCTAGCATAAGATCGTTTCAATTATTTACGTCGAGAATTAGAAATTTTGGACGTCAATAATGTTAATTATTTTTTTTTATGATTATATTTCAATACGCAAAAACTGTGTTGGAGACCAGCCAATAAAGAGTCTGTATGTCACCACAACTACGGTTGAAGCGAAGCGGTACTTAAGAGTTCCCGGGTGAACCTCCGCCAGCTGGGCCAGTACACCTACAGCTAATCTGAGACAGTCGCTGTGTAACAAAATTTAATCTATAAAATAATATTAATTATATTAATTGAAGGTTGAAATTACTAATCTTTGAATTAAGTTTTTGAAATGAGTCAAGGATGATGAGGAGATGTGATGATGATATATTAGCTGATTTTGAGATTTAGTTATTGTCTACTGTACACTTGGAAATGCTCCAACATTCCAAGTTTCTTTCTTTCTAGTTTTTATGTTCATTTCTTTTGAGGACTTGTACTAGATATTTCTTGATGTCTCTTGAACATCATTTTATTTTTATGGGATGCGTAGTTTATCTTTCATATCAACTTATTTATTTTTTATAAGCATCTTTATCTGCTTCTATATTATAAACTACCTGTGAACTACTTCTCTGTTATGTCTTGTATATTCTCACTACATGAGATATTATTTTCTTGTGTTTCTTCACTGTTGTAGCTTATGCATTAATTGCGGGGGAGCCCATTTCTTCGTAATTATTTTGCTAAGTGACAACGGGGGAGAAAAAGTATCTAACATTTGTTTGGAGAATAATACAGGGATTGAACAATCGTTGAACAATTTTTGTGGTATCTTATCTCAAAAGATGTTATATCATTCATAGTTTGTCAATTATCAAAATGGGGGAGATTGTTGGCCCATTGGTCATATGGTCAAACTGATTTTAATAATTGATCAAACTCTGTCTCGATATATGGAGCTAGTCAGGATATCTCGGACTCTTGGACATGATCAAGAACGGCTATCTACTCAGTTCAAGACCGAAGCGTTGTTTGCCTGTTCGAGTCTATTTTTCTTTGAACAATATAATCTTTTATTTTATTGAGTCTAGAAATACAATATACACCGAGTCGTACTGGCAAATAGGCTATTCCAAAATGATTTCAAAATGTTTTTAAAAATGTCCTTAGTTTTGAAAAACATTCGTATTTACAAAAGCTCCAAAAAGGTTTTCAAAATTTTCTAAAATCTATTTTGAAAAACCCTAACCTAACCCTGACAGAACTCGGCCAGAGTTCGGCCAGAGTTCGGTTAGTGGCCGTTTTATTTTTGAATTTCTTGGAACTTGGTCCTCCTGCAGTTGCGGATTTGACCGAGATTTGCTCATCGAGTTCTGCCCGAATTCTGCCAGAATTCTGTCTTTGGAACTCCTATAAATAGAGATAGATTTTGATCATTTTAACTCACTCATTCACTTTCAATCTTCTCTCTACTTAAAGCTTTCAGTCTTCCAAAGAGTTTTTCTCGAGCTTTAATTTTCAGATCTCAAGTCAGTTACAATCCTCTAGTCGATTTGCCAGTGCGGTACGGTCTAGAAGTTTATGAGTGATTGTAATCAGAAGGCTTGATAGAAGAATACCTCTTCACAATTGAAGTTGGACGAGTTCTTCGTATCAAAGCTCGCGTTGTAGAAGTTGCAAGGACTTCGTAAGAAAACTTGCGATTTTGCCAATAGTGGATTCAACTGGTAGCAAGAGTTCTACCGACTGGACTAGTCCTCAACAGAGAAAAACCAGTATACATCGTTGTCTTTGCGTTTGCTTTCTTATCTCTGCCTTTACATTATTTAGTTGTGATTATTATTCTGTGATCTTGCTGCTAATAATTTTTAATTAGCATTATTCTGCTGCCAACTCTATTCACCCCCTAGAGTATTCTGCTTTATGATTTCGTTCCTACAAGGATCTGTTGAGAGAATCAGCTGGGGGATAATACATTCGGCTGTAAAACTGGCTCTTGGACACCATCTTGCACTGCTTCCTGCGATGGTCTGGGCCATCCAACAGGGTTTGTGTCATTTTGCTGCGAACAAGATAACATCCGGAGGCAAGAAGGACTTTGCTAGGACTGAGTTACCCTTCTACTATCTAATGGGGTGGCTGGTACTGTATTGTCCTAAATTGATTAACGTCGGGCTGATGGCAGATTCTTTGGCAGGAGATGCCTTCATTCGGAGGTTCTGGGACACTAATTGGACCATCACAGGGGTGCTTGCTTGTAGGAGGGCTCTGAGTTTTCTACAGAATTACAAATTCTTCAGGGTAGCGCCTCCATCTGTTAGTGGTCGTGTGGGAGATACCCTAGTAGACGAGGGAGACTCACTACTAGCCTCCCACTTGGAGCATTTTGCTCGATCCAGTCCATTAGGCCTTTCCATCTGGTACTTAGGAACATGAACCACGCTTTTCTGGAACCTTACTTGCCAAGCCGCTTTGTACGGCAATTTGGCTATAGCCAGCTTCTCTTGGGTAATCCCATTCCTCATCTCCAGTCGATAGGGTGTCTGATCGATGGGGCACGTGCATGGGGCTACTATAATAGTGGATGTACATGGGTGGTTTTTACTTTGTCCGAAGAAAAACTTGACACCCACATGCTCTTTGCTGCTGCCAAGTTCTACATCCAGGTTAATACCCTTCTTTCTGGGTATGACCGTGAGCATAGTTTCATATCGGGGACCAAGCTTGCCCCTACCCTTGCTGATATAGGGCAAGCATATGCGATCGGTAGTAGCAGAAAGGAAGTCGCCGTGCCCACGATTGAACCACCTGTAGTATCGCAACAGAGAATTGTCGAAGAGCCTACCATTACAGTACCCCAGAGAGAGGATACTGAAGAACCTCTTCCAACTGTCTCGCATAAGAGGAAGGCTCCTACCGGGCTGGTGTCACGGCCAAAAAGGACGAAGGTGGTTGTTTTCCGGAGGAGAAAGCTTGTAGTGCCTCGAAATTTGTGATACGTATTTTATACGTGTTCGTATTTCTGACCCGTATTTCTCATTTTCTTTGATTAGTTAGTTATGGTTTATTTCATATTTAGCATTGTGGTTTAATTGTCATTTATCGTTCATGGATTAATTCTGATTAATGGAGCTTGGTTTATTGAGTATTTCGTGGTTCATCATGGCATTGCATTGGCTTGGTTTGGTTCGGTTTAGTGGATTTGGCTTGGTTGGGTTTTATGTGAACCAAACCACTCACACCTACCACCATTCCCATTATTTAACCCTTTCTCCTTCTCTCTCTTCATTAATATCTTCTTCTTCCCCACCATTAATTCTTCACCTAACAGAGAGAGGGAGAGAGAGGTCTAGGCAAGTGCAACTTGCTTCATGGAGGAACTCTAATTTTATTGTTCCATTCTTTTCTTTACAACATTTTAACACTCTTTAGTACTTGACATTTTCATTTTCCATGGCTAGATTCTTGTAGACCTATAATTATATTGTTTTCGGAATTCTTGGGTTTTGATCTACTTAATCTTGTTATTTATGAGTTTTGATGGTTCCATGTTGTTGAGAATTTCATTCTTCCCCATTTTGACCTATGGAAGTCTGGATTTGGACTCTGGATGAAAGATTCATGGAGCTTGGGAGCCATGGCTTGAAGGGTTCTTCTTCTCGAAAGGATGGAGAAGATGAACAGTTCATAGCCGACTGGACTTAGCCGCATAGCTTTATGTAGCAAGTTTTATTCCTAACCGCATAAGCCTTGCTGAGTTACTTGGCCGCATGGCCTATGCCGCAGGAACTCAATTCTCCCAGCCGCATGAAGATTTAATTCTAGCCGCATGTGCCCTCTTACCTATGCAGCCGCATATGTGCCCGCCATACTTAACCGCATGACCCGAATTCATTCGAGCCGCATAGGCTCCACTGCTCCATCAGCCGCATATGCATTCATTGCTCCTGGCCGCCTATGTACAGCACCCTCCCGGCCGCATGGGTACTCTCCCCTCTGAGCCGCATAAGCATTTCCCCCTGCTGCCGCATGGGACTCTGCCCACCCTCAGCCGCATGGGTACTCTCCCCTCTGAGCCGCATAAGCATTTCCCCCTGCTGCCGCATGAACTCAACACCCTGAGCCGCATGAACTTAAACTCCCGCTAGCCGCATATGCCACTATCATTTCCTAGCCGCATGAGACCCGGTTACTTTCTGGCCGCATAAGGCCCAGTCTTCTCCAGCCGCATAAACCCGACTCCCTCAGCCGCATGCACCCTGACGAATTCCGCCGCATGAGCTGTTCCTGCTCCGAGCCGAATGGGTTCTTGACTTTCCCCGACCCGAATGAATTTCTTTCTCTAGCTGCATGAACTTTGGAACTCATGACCGCATGTCCCTACCCTTTTCTGGCCGCATGAACCGCTCCCGCAAGCCGCATGAGTACCCTTCCCTGTGAACCGCATGTGCCCTTGACTGAACCTAGCCGCATGCGCCCTTGTTCCCTAGCCGCATGGGCTATTCTCTTCCATCCGCATAAGATCATTCTTGGCCGCATATGCCTTAGCCGCATAGCTCTCCTATAACCCTGTGTATTGATATTTTATTAGATATTTTACGTCCATTTTATATCCTTACACCTTTTGTCCTGAACTTGATAACCACGAATTTACTTGATATGTTTGTAATTGATAATTGAGCATGACGTGTAGTGACCCGTAGTGGTGCACTCCTGACATAATAACCTGACATGACCTGATAGTGGCCCGTCGTGGCGCACTCTTGACAAGTACACTTGGCATGGTAACCTGACATGATTATCTCGAATAGCTGTTGCGACGGCTACCTGACATGACATAATCTGTATAATTAATTCATTGGCCTGGACACCGTGGTTGTTTGCATGTATTGTGCTTGTATAAACTACTGGTTCGATTGTGTCTTGCATCATGTCTAGGGCATGATCCCTGAGTACCACGGTCAGGGATTCATACTGAATTTGGCTAGGTTAATGACTATATTGATCAAATAGTTCATGGAGAATTTCCCAGTTACCTGTTGTCCCTTTGGTCCCGGCCTTATATATATATATATATGGGATTTGTTGCTATCCGTCGAGATGAGCGCACTTCCAGCCCGCCGTCGAGTGTGGTACCTTAGGACACATGTATCTTACTACAGTGTGTCTGCTATATCCTGCTATCTTTTCCTTTTCTTTGCTGGGATCACTCAGGTAGTAACAAACAGGTAATCGGACTTGGAATTCTCATTGCATCTTGCTAGTAACTAGGCCTGTGATAACCCTAGTTAGTTAAAGTAGCAAGCCGTACTTATTGCTTGGCCGTGATTGTTGGATGTGGTTTAATCTGTCTAGTCCTGTCTTGATCCTATACAAGATTGGTACATGTTTTGATTTCTTATATTTACCTTACCGATAAATGGTGGGAGAAGCCAAGTTCCGTTCAGACGAAGGGTTACAACCTCGGTCCTTGTTTAGTTTACGGGTTGTAACCTGGTTATCTGAATAGTCCCATGGTTATCTCATCGTATATCATACTATCATGCTTTATCATATGTTCTGTCTTTTATTGATTATGTACAAGATTGTCTCTTATATTTACATGTCATACTTTTCTTAAATTACTGTCTCTTATTATGTAATTATATTATTGTGCTAATTGCTGGTTTTAGTCCCTAAGTGAAGCCTCCTTTGTGGCACTTGCTCTTTCTGGGGTCTGACCCAGCTGGTTTTGTATGGCCAGATACAAGAGCAGCAGCAAAGGATCTACCTGCTTTCCAGCCCGATGGTGACCGGCAGGCGTAACCAGGGCAACGAGTGGGTTTCTTCTGTTCTCCCACTTTATTGTACATTATTCTTTTGAGGCATTTAGCCGACGAGCACTTGTTAGCTCGATGCACTTTACTTTCTATCTGCCTACGTGCTGTAAACATGATTGGCAACTCGAGGTTGATCATGTATGACTTAACTCTTGCTAGTCCATACATTTTGTACGACTAGCTTCATGATCATCTGGATATGTAATGTTTGGGACGCCTTACAATTATATATTTGGTGATCTGATATCTTGTTACTATTATTAGTTGGTTGAGGTTGAGACAATAGGATAATTTATGACCTTAAGAGACTGATGGCTTGTAGATAAACCCTCATATTTCTAGACAGCCGTGACCGTATAGTGAGATGGATTCCATTTCATTATATGTAGCTGGCTATGTCCGCCTCCGCTCTCCAGTATTCTGGTTCTGGGGCGTGACAAAGGTCGCGGACGTGGATGCCGGCTCACCTCATCCCAGAAGGTCTTCTCGGCGGACGGCGTTGTACGCCGTCACCATTCAGGAAGTAGACCCCCTCCTAGACTCCGTAGCCATTCTGGTCAAGCCTTTGGAAGCCTTCTTACCTTTGCGTTTATCCTTTGCACAGGACCCCGAAGTCGCAGCTGAGGCGGGTGCCTTCTCACCTGAGGAGGTAGATGTGACGACAGAGCCCCCTGCTCATCCTCTAATGATAGATGAGGTTGGGTCTCCTTCGGCTGTAAGATTTGAGCAATGGGGTAATCAGGGCGAAGGTCCAGACCCTGACGGCGATCATAAGATCAGTTTCTCCTATGACTTATCTGTGGGGGATATGTCTGCAATAGGAACTGCGATGAAAGAGCTGGACAAGAACCAAGTCCAGTCGGCTCGTCCTTCTGTGGGTACGTTACCTCTGCATCTTTCTTTGGATGAGATCTTTATACTTCAATTTTGCGTGCTCCTCGTGAAGCTGACCATGACTGTATGCTCCCTCCCAGATAAGGGGAAATGACCCCTCGTGGGGGTAGTCCCCGCCATTGGGGAAGGGACAGAAGTTGTTCCTGGCTACTCCAAACCCGCCACTGTGGAGGGAGCTGTTAGTGAGCCGGTGCCGGCTAAAGAAAGGGAGGTCGAACAGCCTGTTGAGGGGGCAGTTGCCGAGTCTACTCCTGTACCGGCTGAGCTTATGGAAGAAACCAGGCCCGGTGCTGCTCGGGGTCTTGAAATTATTCTTCTTGAACAGTTTGGGCCTGTTCTTGGTTTCCCTGAGACCAAGGTTGATGGAGCAGTCCAGGCTGGAGTCGAGCAAGCTGAAGGTACGAAATTACAACTTCTTTCACATTTCCTTCCTCTTCTTTGGTTACTGATTTATATTGTTTTCTCTGTCAGGTTCTGCTTCTTGTCAGGCGTTCCTCCCAGAAATGGAGAAAACTTTCCAAGCTTCTTCTTCGACGACCTCCACCGAGGATGAGGAGATGGCCTAGGAAGTTGTCAGAGCTTTCTACTCTGTATTGAAAGTGAATCTTCCTAGAGTCTTGAATCAGAATGTCGCCTTCAGCCCTGTAAAGGTCATTGCAGAGTGCCAAGTGGCGTCCCTCGAGAGCATAGCTAGCTATGAAGAGCGGGCCAACACTCTGAGGAAGGTCCTGAATGACCTGGAGGGTCAGGTGGCCAGGTACCGAGACATCAAACAGCGGAACTTAACGCCAATGTTCCATGTAGAGGACGACGCTCTGATGACGGATCTTATGGAAGAGAAGGCTACCTTCCAAGCAAGGAAGGATGCCCTCGTTCAGGAGATTGGCGAGCTGGCTAGCCAATATGGACAGTTCAATACTGCGAGTGAGGCCCGTACCGCATCGAAGAACAGGCTGGCTGTACTGATCACTGAGAAGTATAATTACATTGCACAAGTCAAGAATGTGATAGTCCAGCTGGAAGCTGACTTGAGGGAGGCGACATCTGAACAGGAGGAATACTTGTCTCAAGCTGCCATGACTGCCACCACTTTTGCCCATTTAAACGAACAGCTGGCGAAGTTGGAGGGGGAGCATCAGAGTCTGATCCTCTTTGAGGACGAAGCAACTCGTCAAGAAGAGGCACGGCGCCGAGCTGCTGTAAAGTCTGAGGCCGAGATTGCAGCTCTGAGCGACAGCATCAATTGCCTGTGTATCCCGTAGATTTTGTAACTTCTCCCCCTCTTTTTTTGGTCTTCACGGCTCTTGTACCCCTTTTTTCCGTCCTTTTGATAGAAATTTAAGTATAAAACAAAGAATCTTTTTGAAAATGTGGTTTTGGTAAAATATCGATGCTAAAGGTAATATGGACGTAGCGAGGATATCTCTGGTGGGTTTTCAGCTGGAGGATTTTTGATATGGACCTATTATCCTTTTTATATTCGAATGATTTGAGTATAGATAATAAGTTGAACAAAGCTGCTAGTAGGGGTAGTATGGACGTTGTTGACACAAAATCACAGTCAACCAAATATTAATCAAATTAACAATATGATACTTGTTATTATTCAATATGACACATCAAGACAGAACTCAGGGAAAGACGGACGTCGGCTCTAACCTGCAGCGTACTCAGTTTTTGAGTCTGTACTTTTACTTTTTTTGAGGCTAGATAAATGTAAACTGAGTCGCACTGAGTAGTTTGGGCCTACACCTATCTCCAAACCATAAACCAAAAGCTCCACCAAACCAAACTGGCCCACATACCCCATTTAAGCAATTCTGTCTCATGGAGACAGAGTTCGGGCCGAACTCTGCCTCCACACAGAGTTCGGTCCAAATTCTGTCCCCTAAATTACAGGACCCTAATTTTTAGGGTTTGTTGTATGCTAGTTGTCCAACGGCCAAAAATTTAAATTCTTGACACAGAATTCTGGCTGAATTCTGCCTACCCAGAACCCTATAAATAAGCCTTGAATTTTCTCATTTAAAATCATCCAATCTTCTCTTCCCTTCTCTCTAAAAGCCTTATACAAGCCTTAACCTTTCCATATACTAGCCATAAGATCCCTAGGCCTCTAAGTGCTTAGTGCTATTCAGTTAGGAGCTTGTGCAAGAGTAAAAAAAAGTCGCTTGGAAAATTCCAAGCATCGCCACTGCGATCTCTGTAAGAAGTTGACGTGCTCTTCTGAAGAAAAGGCACAGGGTGTAACTACTATTTCGCAAATAACGGATTTAATTCTGAGCTAGAGTTCTCAGGCCTGGACTAGTCCTCCACGAGAGAAACCAGGTTAAAATCGGCTATATTTGCGTATGCTTTCTTACTTTTTATAATTTCCACATTTACTCTGATTGTTTACTGTTGGTGAAAGAGTTTAATTTTTAATTGGCTATTATTGTCGTAAACTCTGTTCATCTCCCTCTAGAGTTGCCTACTTGTTCATCAATTGGTATCAGAGCTCTGTTTTCTCAACAAGGACTGACATCCTAGAGCTTATCCATGGCAACCACACAAACCATGTTTTCCAATCATGGTGAAGGGCAGGCCACTCATAGGCTACCCCTATTAGATGGAACAAACTACACCTATTGGAAAACAAGGATGAGTTTTTATCTTAAGTCTCTAGATTTCGACCTGTGGACCATTGTCACCGATGGTTACAAAAAGCCCGTCAGAATAGTTGTCAATGGAGATCTAGTCGAGAAACCCAACGAAAAATATTCCGACGAAAAAAAGAAACAGGCGAGTCTAGACGCGAGAGCTATTAATGCTTTGTTTTGTGCAATAAACAGGAATGAGTTTAACAGAATTTCGACATTCACCACCTCGCACGAAGTATAGAAACTTCTAGAAGTGACGCATGAAGGAACCAACCAAGTCAAGGAGTCGAAAATCAGTCGTCTCACTCAAGAATACGAGGCGTTCAAGATGAAGCCCAATGAGACGATCACCCAAATGTTTACAAGGTTCCTTGACGTCATCTACCCTTTGTCATCTCTTGACAAACAATATACAAATTATGAGAAGATCCGCAAGTTACTTAGGGGGCTACCGAATATTTGCAACCCTAAGGTAACTGCTATCATAGAAGGCAATGATCTTACTACAATATCTATGGAGACTTTGATGGAAAAGGTGATGACCCACGAGCTTGACCTCAAAGACTTCGAAGAACCTGCTCCAAAGGCAAAAGAGATTGCCCTAAAAGCTCATCGTCGAAGGGTTGATCCTGAAGAGACTGATGACGACAATTCTGAAGGTGATGATCAAGCTCTTCTAGTCCGCAACTTCAAGAAGTTCCTTCGGTTCAATCGAAGAAAGAAGGAACAACAAAAAGATGACGAAGAAGAACCAACGTGCTACGGCTGCAAGAAGACTAGACACGTCCGAAAAGACTATCCATTCACAAAAAAGACAACCGATATGAGAAGCCCTACAAGAAGTCCTCTTTAAGAGAGTATGCCAACACTAGCATTTGGCATGAAAACGAAGTAAGTGATTCCAAGGAAGAAAAGGACTCCCTGCAAGACACCGCTAATATCTGCCTAAGGGTAACATCCGATAAGGTAACTAACGAAACTCTCGATGACTTTACCTTTGATGAACTTGGCGATGCGTTCAATGATTTACTAAATGAACACAAGAAAGTCATTAGTAAATATAAGCTTGCCAAGGAGAAGATCAAAAGCTATGAAATAGAAATTCAAAATCTTTATTCTCTGCTTGATAATGTTAGAGACACTCCACCCACGAAAGTCACTAATGAGGTGTCCAAGCTTAATGAAGCTTACATGATGCCTAAGCACGTATTGAAAAGCAAATACATGAGATCACAACACTCAACACTGAGATTGCTGAAGAAAAGAACAGACACAAGATCTCTATTGCTATAATTGATGGATTAAATGCTAAGTATAATGAACTGCACACTGCCTATAAGAAATTAGAGATTAGATTGGAAAAACAGGTTGCTCGACCTTAAACCCGATCACACAAAACACACACACAACATAAAACCAATCTTAATAGTAAAACACGTCACCCACATGCAGCACATAAACATGGTTACATATACACGTACTCCCATGCAGCTCATAAGCCACATGCACATAGATATTATTCTCATAACTTTTATTCTACTGCTACAAATAGTCACTATCCTGCTAACCATCACCATGCTACACATAGACATAACCATAGTCAATATTCTGCTAACTATCATCATTCTACATGTAGATATAATCATCATCCTGCTACTATATATAGCTACTATCCTGCTGTTCCACACAACTATCACCATACTGCATATAGACATCATTATCAACATGCTCCCAACACAAATAGGTATGCTACTTGCACCTACTATGGATTACATGGACACATCTCACTACAATATAGAATTAGGGGATTATTAGATATAAATCTATATGCATAGGTGCCAAAGACTAACATTTCAGGACCCACAAGAACTTGGGTACCAAAGGTCACATCTACACTTGATGTAGGTGGACCTTCCTCCCTCAACTAAAAGCAAGTGGATTCTCGATAGTGGATGCTTGCGACATGTGACGGGAGACACAAAACTTTTTGCATCACTATCGATGAAGAGGGAAGGGTATGTATCATTCGGCAACAACCTAAAAGGGTACATCATCGGTAATGGTACTATTGGTCATCCTCCCTCTTCTGTAATAATAGATGTCTGCCTAGTGACCGAGTTAAAGCATAACCTGCTTAGCATAAGTCACCTTGCTGATCATGGATATGACATTAACTTTGGAAAAAATAAATGCTATATTTATGATAGGTCAACGGGAGACATCGCTTTTGAAGGGATAAGAGAGGATAACATTTACATTTTCTATCTATCTGGAAATACTAACAGTACAAAAAGATGCCTCTACGCCCACAAGAATGAGAGATTGTTGTGGCACCAGCGTCTTAGTTATGCCAATATGGATACTATATCCAGGCTATCGACAAAGAAGCTAGTAAGAGGTTTGCCTGACATCACATTCAAGAAGGACACGGTATATGCCGAATGTGAACTAAACAAGGCAACCAAATCTTTATTTCATTCTATAAATACTGTAAGTACTACTAGACCCTTGCAATTGCTACATATGGACTTATTTGGTCCCAGTAGAGTAGCCAGTCTTGGATGAAAACTCTATGCCTTTGTTATAGTAGATGATTTTTCTATATTCACTTGGGTTTTCTTTGTTTCAAACAAAAGTGATGCTATTTATGTTTTCAAATTTTTTGCTAAAAAGTTTCAAAATGAAAAGGGCTACATGATTACTCAAATCCAAAGTGATCATGGAGGCGAATTCGAAAATTCTGATTTTGAAAAGTTTTGTGATTCAAATGGTTTTGATCATGAGTTTTCTTGTCCTAGAACTCCTCAACAAAATGGTATTGTGGAGCGAAAGAATAGGACTCTTGGCGATATGGCTAGAGTCATGTTGAATAAATCTTCACTTCCGAAATATTTTTGGGCTGAAGCTGTCAGTACAGCGTGTCATATTTCAAATATGGTGCTTGTTTGACCTATTACGAAGAAAACACCCTATGAGCTTTAGTTTGGTAGAACTCCAATGTTTCATGTTTTAGAGTTTTTGGTTGTCGATGTTTTATCTTTAACACCAAAGACAACTTATGTAACGCCTCAGTCCCAAAATACGTAGGACTAGGAACGTAGTCATGCCAGCTGTATTCATACGAAGTATACTCCAATATATGGAAGCCTCGTATAAATACATAAGCTATAAAATGTAGTATAACCATAACTAATCTCATCCAGGCAAAATAAATGAATAATAGACATCATATAAAGATAATGAATTGTCTTGATACAATATGTTGGGCGGAGACAAATCCACTACCAACAAAATAAAAAAAAGTACATAAAAAAGGAAATGAGTGGCGAGCAAAGCGAAGACGATCCAAATGCAATCATCCTCGAAGAAATAGCGAAGATCACGGCTAGAGCTAGAAAACCTGCAAAAGACAATAGCACACACCTGGCAAGACAACCAGGTCCTCAGAGGGACGTAACAAGACATATAATAGCATGCCATATAAACTGAATAAATATTGCTCAAATAAATAAGTCAATCGAATTTATAACATGTTCCAATACGCACCTACTGAACGAGCGTACCATCCCCCCAACCAAACAAGGACAGGAGATGGTAAACTAATTCACGGTAACGTATCTTCCCATGCTATGAATCCAATATGGTATCCGGACCCCAACAAGGTTCAATACCTTCTCATCGAAGTAGTAAGTCACACCTACAACCAAACAAGGACATGATGTGACGAACTAATCCGCGACAAGTTATTGTTCCAAGCCACGGTCAGATACAAGTACCCAAACCAAAAGTACTCATACCTAACGGATAGGGTAGCCTACCGTTCTAAGTGAAATATAGTTAAGAACAATCCTTCCTACGCATGGGCTCTGGCTGAATAGGATCGACGTAGTCCCCCTTTGGGCACCAGAGGCCCCATCAGGAAGAGCATGACGTTCCGCAGAATCGTCAGTGGCCGTCAGTAATCTTGGGTCATCAATCCCGTATCTCCAGCAGAGAGTTCGGACCACAAGGGAAAGTGCATCGAAGCCCATACGCTAAGGAATAGTCCTTCCCGCCCAATGCCTACTATGTTGTATCCACAACACTAACAACTATAACCGCTAAGTCAAAATAGCATGCAATCTCTATTAGCGGTTATTCCTATCGTACGGCTTGTACGTACTGGTGGCCAGCCAATCACGCACTTACGTGTCCTACATACGACACACAACTTCGTGTTACAACGTGTCAAGGCCAATGAATGCAACACACGAGGAGGTCCCTTAATTCTAGGTTTAATGTGTAAGAAAAACAATACATAGCAGAAAAAATGAACAGTAAGTTCTAACAGTTATGCCGTGTATTACAGTTTATTTTGCATAAAGAAAATAATGAACATGCATGAAATATGAGCTAAAATAATTAAACAGCAAATGGCAAGGTGTATTGCCTGGTAGGGCGCCTGGTGTGCTGCGATGATCAAGGTGGCAGAAACTGCAACTTCGGTGCAACCACTATACAAGGGGACCTATGATGGTGGCACAGACAGTTCCATTGGGTCCATAAGGGTCAAGTTAGTTAAGGTGGACACATGGTAGGCTAGATTTGGCGAAGGAATGACTTGGTTATGGACAGAAAGATATCTAAAGGATAGGTTAAATAATAAATAATATATATGCTTTTATAAAACTTTTCTTAATACAAAAATATAGTTTTATTTAGTAAAACGATTAATTTAATTACTTGAAATCCAAAAATCTTTCTAGGGAGAAAAAATCTAAGTTTTGACAAATATTATTTCTAAGTATAAAAACTATATTTTATATATGACGATATTTAGGTACTAATAATATTAAGGAGTATTTAGGAAAAACTATAAGTTGTCAAATACATTTATATACATATAATTCGATAAATATTTTAGCGTCAAAATTTACCTTAAAATTAGCTAGAAAATATTCGTAGAATTTTCTAAAATGATAATAATAATGCAAGTAATAATATTTAGCAAGACAATAAAATAATGAAATTAACAGTAATAGTAATAATAATAATAATAATAATAACAATAATAATAGTAGCAATAAAAGTCTTAATGATAATGATAATGAAAATATTAATACTAATAATAATAATAATAATAATAATAATAATAATAAAGAAAACAGATAATTAGATAAAAAAATTATAAAAGAAAATAAAAGAAAATGAAGTTGGTTCTCACAGCAAGGAGAACACTAAAAAAAATCAGAAGGATGTTCTCCTCTTTCGAGGAGAAAAATAAAATAAATCACAAAAAAAAACAAACAAACACTAAAACAAAATCTAAAGAACAACAGAGGGAGAGAGAGAGAGCAAAGGAAGAAGCGGAGACGTCGGGAAGCGGTAGGGCTCCGGTGGCTCACGGAGGAGGAAGAAAGGCGGCGGTGGCGGTTTAGAGCTTCCGGCGGCGAGGAACTCGCTCGCCGGCGAAGAGAAGGCCAACGCGGTGACGGCGGAGAACCAACTGAAGGGAGGAGTTTGGCCGGCGATGGGTTGCGCGGTGACGGCGGCCCGGTCGGGCGGGGCGGAGCGGATCTGGGTGGATGGCGATGGGCGGAATAGGTCGTAAAGACGCGGAGTTGGGCAGCGGACACTGTGGCGGAGGGGGTTTCGAACGGCGAGACAGACGCGGCGGTCGCCCGCGGTCGGGGCGGAGACGAGCGGGGTGAGGCGGAGTCGTAGATCTGGGCGGAGGCTCGGTGGTTCGGGGGCGGCCGGCTCCGCGGCGGAGGAACGGCGCACGCAGCGGTACGGCGGTCGGGGTTTGTTCGCGGAGGCGGCAGGGACGACGGCTACGGGCGGGAGCACGTCGGAGGACGGTCGGCCGGCGAGGTAAATTTAGGGTTAGGGTTCTCTACTTCCTCTTCTTCTCTGTTGATGATGGTGGTTGTGTTTTCCGGCCAGTGGCCGTGGTCGGGGTTGGAAGTCGCCGATGGTGGCTAGTGGCTTGTCTTGGCGGTGGTTTGGGTGATCGGAGCGGAGGACAGTTTGTCCATGGGTTGGCCGGAGGCAAGTGGCTTGGTGGTGGGTTCTAGTAATGGTGGTGGGTTCTAGTAATGGTGGTGGTCGGTTATGGCGTTGGCCGAGACAGGGACCTGCGGGGGAGAACGGATGGTCGAGGTGGCCTGTTGGTTGTTGGCGGAGGGGTCGGGTTATGGTGACGGCGGCGATGGCAGTAGCGGTGGTGGTTGTGGCGTTGGGTTGTAGGCGGAGTCTTGGTCGATGGGATGGTGTCGGACACAGGTGGTTGTCGGGCAGCAATAGGCTTAGGGTTAGGATGATTTGTCGGGGTGTGTCCGACAAAACTAATGTGTCTGTAAATATGGAATAAAAATTTTGGATGGTGGAACACGGACACGATACACGTACTTTGAGGATGGAAAAATTTGTGGATGAATAATGAATTGGATGAGTACCTGCCTATTTATAGGATGTGGGAATTCCCAATTGGATAGAGATTAGGAGTAGTTCAACCCAATTTAGATAATTTAATATATAATTCAATAATCCAAATCCAATCAAATCCAAATTTAAATCTAGTTTAAAATTCTTTTGGCTTAAATCAATTGAGAAAATTCAAATTCCAAATATCTAATAATTCCAAAAATTGAATGAAGATTTAAATTGTCAAAATATTTTTAAAATATGTTTTCCAAAAATGCTATTTTAATAATTTCGAAAATACACTATTTATTTAAAATAACTAATAAATAATTACTAAATATATATGTATGTACAAATAATGTTACCCTAAATACACTTTCCTAATATACCATTATATAGGAAAAAATAATTTATTATTATAGCTGTATAAATAAATGGCTTTTCATAATTAAAATTTTAGACTTGAAAATGATAGCTAGAAAATAATTTTGTCTATATTAAAAATAATAAAAGTAATGTTTTTCAAAAATATGTAAGTTCGCACATATTCGCACTCGACGAGCAAGAAAATAATTTCGTGCACGACGTACAATACGACTACGCGACGTACAATACAAAATTTTTTAAATCGGTACCAAATTTAATAAAAATAAATAGTAGAAATTTAGGAGTTTTACATCCTACCCAACTTAAAAGAATTTCGTCCTCGAAATTAAAAATTAGTAGGGGGTGAGAGGGCACAATGGTAGATAGAAGGGTTCGAAGTTTATATGGTCGTAGTCTAGGTTGAGGATACGATTGAAAGACGATTGTAATCACTCTTAAATTCAAGTGATTAGAAAGTCAAAATGGAAGAATTAGGGTCGAGGGAAAGGTCAAGTAGGTTCTAGACAAAGATATGGCAACATCGAGTGATAATGGTCATTAGGTGATAGGATAGCTAGAGGAACTTCTAGCGCAACGCTTCCGTCCTCCTAAAATAGGTGAAGACGAAAGCAATATAGAGTTCGAAGGAGGCGTTTATCGAATACGAATACATGATTCAAAGACGATCGAATAATTTCAAAGAAATTGTCAAGGCAGTCGCGGATGGGACTCTAGAGGACAAGCTTAACTATGTCCCCATCCACGTATAATAGTAGGCAAAAGCGAACCAAAGTGCACTTGGTTGATCAGACCATTATGCACCGGTTCTGATTAGACAATAGGCTAGTGAGCACTCAATAGCATATGTCATGAACAAACTCGATAAAGAATAAGCTTGCAAAAACTAGGCTACATTAGCATCATTAGTCAAAACGGTAAATACTTAGGTATGAGAGGTTAAGATAGAATGATTCTAAGTCATACAGTCGTCCTATAGTCTTCTTGTCCAAGTCCTTGGTTGGCTAGACGGGTTAGGTCCTCTAGATTCTAGGATCTAAATAAGCTTGCTAATATAGGTCACTAGGTCAAAGGGGTTGCTAGGTCATAAGGTATTCTACCCAACTTAAAGAATTAAACTAATGTTGTTTTGGGACAACTAACTAGTAGGGTCAATCTCTAGCAAGCACGAAGGGAAGATAAGAATAGAGATGGAAGGAAGCAAGCAAGATGCAATTGATGAGTCAAACGGTAGATAAAATCAAGGAAGGAGGTCAAGTATGTGGATGAGATCCTAGACTTCTAATCCTATCCGCAGGCTTGCTTGGTACGGTAAAGTAACCAAACAATTTATCTTGATCTGCATGGGCCACCACAAAAACATGTAACGCCCCAGTCCCAAAATACGTAGGACTAGGAACGTAGTCATGCCAGCTGTATTCATACGAAGTATACTCCAATATATGGAAGCCTCGTATAAATACATAAGCTATAAAATGCAGTAGAACCATAACTAATCTCATCCACGCAAAATAAATAAATAATAGCATCATATAAAGATAATGAATTGTCTTGATACAATATATTGGGCGGAGACAAATCCACTACCAACAAAATAAAGAAAAGTACATAAAAAAATGAAATGAGTGGCGAGCGAAGCGAAGACGATCCAAATGCAATCATCCTCGAAGAAATAGCGAAGATCACGGCTAGAGCTAGAACACCTGCGAAAGACAATAGCACAGACCTGGCAAGACAACCAAGTCCTCAGAGGGACGTAACAAGACACATAATAGCATGCCATATAGACTGAATAAATATTGCTCAAATAAATAAGTCAATCGAATTTATAACATGTTCCAATACGCACCTACTGAACGAGCGTACCATCCCCCCAACCAAACAAGGACAGGCGATGGTAAACTAATTCACGGTAACGTATCTTCCCATGCTATGAATCCAATATGGTATCCGGACCCCAACAAGGTTCAATACCTTCTCATCGAAGTAGTAAGTCACACCTACAACCAAACAAGGACAAGATGTGACGAACTAATCCGCGACAAGTTATTGTTCCAAGCCACGGTCAGATACAAGTACCCAAACCAAAAGTACTCATACCTAACAGATAGGGTAGCCTACCGTTCTAAGTGAAATGTAGTTAAGAACAATCCTTCCTACGCATGGGCCCTGACTGAATAGGATCGGCGTAGTCCTCCTTTGGGCACCAGAGGCCCCATCAGGAAGAGCATGACGTTCCGCAGAATCGTCAGTGGCCGTCAGTAATCTTGGGTCATCAACCCCGTATCTCCAGCGGAGAGTCCGGGTCACAAGGAAAAGTACATCGAAACCCATACGCTAAGGAATAGTCCTCCCCGCCCAATGCCTACTGTGTTGTATCCACAACACTAACCACTATAACCGCTAAGTCAAACTAGCATGCAATCTCTATTAGCGGTTATTCCTATCGCTTGTACGTACTGGTGGCCAGCCAATCACGTACTTTCGTGTCCTACATGCAACACACAACTTCGTGTTACAACGTGTCAAGGTCAATGAATGCAACACACGAGGAGGTCCCTTAATTCTAGGTTTAATGTGTAAGAAAAACAATACATAGCAGAAAAAATGAACAATAAGTTCTAACAGTTATGCCATGTATCACAGTTTATTTTGCATAAAGAAAATAATGAACATGCATGAAATATGAGCTAAAATAATTAAACAGCAAATGGCAATTGTCTTGCCTGGTAGGGCGCCTGGTGTGCTACGATGATTAAGGTGGCACAAACTGCAACTTCGGTGCAACCACTATGCAAGGGGACCTATGATGGTGGCACAGACAGTTCCATTGGGTCCAGAAGGGTCAAGTTAGTTAAGGTGGACTCCTGGTAGGCTAGATTTGGCGAAGGAATGACTTGGTTATGGACAGAAAGATATCTAAAGGATGTGTTAAATAATAAATAATATATATGCTTTTATAAAACTTTTCTTAATACAAAAATATAGTTTTATTTAGTAAAATGATTAATTTAATTACTTGAAATCCAAAAATCTTTCTGGGGAGAAAAATCTAAGTTTTGACAAATACTATTTCTAAGTATAAAAACTATATTTTATATATGACGATATTTAGGTACTAAAAATATTAAGGAGTATTTAGGCAAAACTATAACTTGTCAAATATATTTATATACATATAATTCGAGAAATATTTTAGTGTCAAAATTTACCTTAAAATTAGCTAGAAAATATTCGTAGAATTTTCTAAAATGATAATAATAATGCAAGTAATAATATTTAGCAAGACAATAAATTAATAAAATTAACAGTAATAGTAATAATAATAATAATAATAATAATAATAATAACAATAATAATAGTAACAATAAAAGTCATAATGATAATGATAATGAAAATATTAATACTAATAATACTAATAATAATAATAATAATAATAAAGAAAACAGATAATTAGATAAAAAATATAAAAGAAAATAAAAGAAAATGAAGTTGGTTCTCATAGCAAGGAGAACACTAAAAAAATCAGAAGGATGTTCTCCTCTTTCGAGGAGAACACTAAAATAAATCACAAAAAAAACAAACAAACACTAAAACAAAATCTAAAGAACAGCAGAGGGAGAGAGAGAGCAAAGGAAGAAGCGGAGAAATCGGGAAGCGGTCGGGCTCCGATGGCTCACGGAGGAGGGAGAAAGGCGGCGGTGGCGGTTTAGAGTTTCCGACGGCGAGGGACTCGCTCGCCGGCGAAGAGAAGGCCAACGCGGGGACGGCGGAGAACCAACTGAAGGGAGGGGTTTGGCCGACGATGGGTTGCACGACGACGGCAGCCCGGTCGGGCTGGGCGGAGCGGATCTGGGTGGACGGCGATGGGCGGAATAGGTCGGAAAGATGCGGAGTTAGGCGACGGACACTGTAGCGGAGGGGGTTTCGAACGGGGAGACGGACGCGGCGGTCGCCCGCGGTCGGGGCGAAGACGAGCGTGGTGAGGCGGAGTCGTAGATCTGGACGGAGGCTCGGTGGTTCGGGGGCGGCCGGCTCCACGGCGGAGGAACGGCGCACGCAGCGGTGCGGCGGTCGGGGTTTGTTCGCGGAGGCGGCAGGGACGACGGCTACGGGCGGGAGCACGTCGGCGGACGGTCGGCCGGCGAGGTAAATTTAGGGTTAGGGTTCTCTACTTCCTCTTCTTCTCTGTTGATGATGGTGGTTGTGTTTTCCGGCCAGTGGCCGTGGTCGGGGTTGGGAGTCGCCGATGGTGGCGGGTGGCTTGTCTTGGCGGTGGTTTGGGTGATCGGAGCGGGGGACAGTTTGTCCATGGGTTGGCCGGAGGCAAGTGGCTTGGTGGTGGGTTCTAGTAATGGTGGTGGGTTCTAGTAATGGTGGTGGTCGGTTATGGCGTTAGCCGAGACGGGGACCTGCGGGGGAGAACGGGTGGTCGAGGTGGCCGGTTGGTTGATGGCGGAGGGGTCGGGTTACGGTGACGGTGGCGATGGCAGTAGCGGTGGTGGCTGTGGCGTTGGGTTGTAGGCGGAGTCTTGGTCGATGGGATGGTGTCGGACACAAGTGGTTGTCGGGCAGCAATAGGCTTAGGGTTAGGATGATTTGTCGGGGTGTGTCCGACAAAACTAATGTGTCTGTAAATATGGAATAAAAATTTTGGATGGTGGAACACGGACACGATGCACGCACTTTGAGGATGGAAAAATTTGTGGAAGAATAATGAATTGGATGAGTACCTGCCTATTTATAGGATGTGGGAATTCCCAATTGGATAGAGATTAGGAGTAGTTCAACCCAATTTAGATAATTTAATATATAATTCAATAATCCAAATCCAATCAAATCCAAATTTAAATCTAGTTTAAAATATTTTTGGCTTAAATCAATTGAGAAAATTCAAATTCCAAATATCTAATAATTCCAAAAATTGAATCAAGATTTAAATTGCCAAAATATTTTTAAAATATATTTTCCAAAAATGCTATTATAATAATTTTGAAAATACACTATTTATTTAAAATAACTAATAAATAATTACTAAATATATATGTATGTACAAATAATGTTACCATAAATACACTTTTCTAATATACCATTTTATAGGGAAAAATAATTTATTATTATAGTTGTATAAATGAAAGGCTTTTCATAATTAAAATTTTAGACTTGAAAATGATAGCTAGAAAATAATTTTGTCTATATTAAAAATAATAAAAATAATGTTTTTCACAAATATGTACGTTCGCACATATTCGCACTCGACGAGCAAGAAAATAATTTCGTGCACGACGTACAATACGACTACGCGACGTACAATACAAATTTTTTTAAATCGGTACCAAATTTAATAAAAATGAATAGTAGAAATTTAGGGGTTTTACAACTTAGGCAAATTCGATGCCAAATCAGACGATGGTATTTTTTTGGCTATGCTGCCAAGGGCAAGGGATATAGAGTGTTCAACAAACGTTCATTGATCGTAGAAGAGTCTACAAATGTGACTTTTGATGAGGATAATACTACAGCAACTACTTCTGACGATAATAGTGAGCCATCAACTTCTACGTCGATGAATACCACCACTGAAACCAACTCTCTAGAAGGCTTGCCAAAGAAATTCGCATTCAAGCCGTCACATCCATAAAACTTGGTAATATATGAGGTATCACGCGGAGTAAGTACTCGATCATCGTTAAGAGACTCCATTGCTAGCACTGCCTTCATTTCACAAATTGAGCCTAAAACTATTTTAGAAGCTTTCAATGATGAGTTTTGGATTTCCGCTATACAAGAAGAACTCAACCAGTTCGAAAGAAGCTAGGTTTGGGAACTTTTTCCTAAACCAGCTAACCATTCGATCATTGGTACCAAATGGGTTTTTCGTAACAAAGTAAATGAAGACGGTTCAGTCATTCGCAACAAAGCTCGTCTAGTAGCTCAAGGATACAACCAAGAGGAAGGTATCGACTACGATGAGACGTATGCTCCTGTTTCTAGACTTGAATCCATTCGGGTGCTTCGTGCTTTTAGAAACTTTCAGAATTTTAAACTTTTCCAAATGGATGTCAAAAGTGCTTTCTTGAATGGATTTATTAAGGAGAAAGTTTTTGTAAAACAATCCCCTGGTTTTAAAAATCATAAATTTCCCGACCATATTTTTAAACTCAAGAAAGCGCTATATGGCCTCAAACAAGCCCCCAGAGCTTGGTATGAATACCTAAGCAATTTCTTGCTAGATAAAAAAAATTTAAAAGGGAAAATTGACACTACATTGTTTATAAAAAGTTTTCAAAACATTATTCTTTTAGTGCAAATTTATGTAGATGATATCATATTCGGTTCTACTAATGAAAATCTTTTCCAAGATTTTGCTAAGTGTATGAAGAAAAAATTTGAGATGAGCATGATGGGGGAGCTCACCTACTTCCTTGGATTGCAAGTTAAATAAACTTCGCAAGAAACTTTCATCAGCCAGTCAAAATATACAAAGGATATGCTGAAAAAATTTGATCTCGACAACGTCAAACCTATCAGCACCCCTATGGCTACGTCGACCAAGCTGGAACCTGATGAAAGAGGCAAACCTGTTGACCAACGTAAGTATTAAGGTATGATTGGTAGTTTACTCTATTTAACTGCTAGTCATCCCGATATCATGTTTACTGTTTGTCTGTGTGCTCGCTATCAAGCTAGTCCTGAGGAATCACACATGTCTGCCATTAAGCGTATCTTTCGATACCTTAAGGATACTGTTGCAGTGGGCTTATGGTATCCCAAATCCTCATCCTTCGACCTTATTGGTTATTCGGATGCTGATTTCGTAGTGTGCAAAGTCGACCGTAAAAGTACAAGCGGCACGTGTCATTTATTATGCATGGCTCTGGTCTCTTGGTTTAGCAAAAAGCAAAATTCTGTCGTACTATCTACAATAGAAGCTGAATATATCGCAGCTGGTCGTTGTTGTGCACAAATTCTGTGGATGAAGCAAACCCTTGCAGGCTACAACCTATCTTTTATGCACATTCCTATATTCTGTGATAACACTAGTACTATCAACCTTACCAAGAACCCAATATGTCACTCACGCACGAAACGCATTGAGATTCGTCACCATATTTTGCGTGATCACCAGCAGAATGGCACTAAAACTTAGAATTTATTGACACTGGTCATCAGCTAGCAGATTTCTTTACAAAACCATTATCCGAAGAGCATTTTAACTTTCATTGTCATGAACTAGGAATTTTGGATGAAGCGGTTATTCATTAAAGTAACCTGCGTAAATATCAATTATGTCATGTTTTCTTATGATGATTTTGTTATGGGTACAAGCCGAAAGGGTCCTTCTGACAACAAGGCGTAAAAGCCTAAGCGATACGGTGCACTAGTCTTCGTACTACCGCTAGCTGGGATTCGGCCCCTGCAGCTATCCATGGCAGTTTCATCATACTGAATTGTGTCATAACTCCTTGTTTATTACATGGTTTATATTTACGTATAGCTTTCAAAATTCAAAATTTTCAAACTTTACTTTTGATCATTTGCCTCAGCTTTTATTTTGAAATCTTCTACTTGGACTCTACTTTTGAAAATTCTAATTTTTAAGTCCATACTTTTATTCTTTTCAGCTAAGTACCATTTTCAACTCCTTTTTAGCCTAGTTTTTGTTCTGGCCCCTGATCACAGAATTTAGGCCGAACTCTGCCTAACACAGAGTTTGGGCCAAATTCAGTCTGCTCATTCCAGAACAGCAGTCGGGCTCAGCCGCTGATCTGGTTTTGATTCAATGGTCTAGATGGCTTCCGACCATTCGAACCCCTATTCTAAAACCCGGGTTCTCTCTCTCTCTATCTCCTCCATTGTCTCCTTTAAAACTCCTCCAAACCTTTGTTCTTCAAACCCTAACCCTACATTTCTATTTCTAGTGAGTTTTTCCTTTCCAAACTCAAAGAAAAGCTCTCTTGCATCATTCTCCTTCATCCTCCATACTCATTTTGAGGTATAATTTCTCTTGTCTCTCCATCTCATGATGCAAGAGAGGGAAGAGGGCTCGTACTCAAAGAAAAGCTCTCTTTTCATTACTCATGGCACCTAGGTTGTTTAATCGAGGGAAGAGGGCTCGTACTGAGGGTGCGTCTTCATCGAATCCTCCATCTCGTGATGAACCTATTCACCAACCTATTCACCCTTTGTTCAATCTACCTCGTCCTATTAACCTCGAAACATACGATGAATGAATATTTGTGTCACTAGATGCCTCAAACAAATGGTTTAGTGATTTTCGATCACGTCCCGTGTGCGCGGGCTATCCTATCAACTTCACCATCTTTTCAACTTATGCTACATTGTTTCATGATTTGTGTCTTGATGAACTAGTAACTACTAATTCACTCATCTATTTGAATGCCATTCAAATATTTTATTGCAATCTTACTTTCGATGATACACGTTTAAATTCATGTGTTGCTGGTATTGACATATCATTTGATGACTTTGAACTTGCTGAATATCTTGAAATTTCGGAGCCCAACTCATAGGAGAAACTTGTTGATGCACGCAAATTTCAATTTCCTGATGGGTCTTCTCTTGAAAGCTTCAAGGACGATTTGTGTACCCCAAACACACGTCCACGTAAGCTTCTTGCCAAATTTCTAAATTCTTACTTCTATGAACTTATCGCATTATCTTCAACACGATCTTGCCCAAAGAGGGATCGACTGATGAGGTTTCATACTTTGAGATATCTGCTATGTATCATCTTTATTTCCATGTTCCATTCAATCTTCCACGTACCAGGATGGACTGGATGATCAATACAAGGAAGAGGCCACATTCTTTGGTCTATGCTCTCTATCTTCCTATGATTTTTCGTGCTTTCAATGTCCCTCTCGATGAGTGCCAATTCCTTCCAGCCCCTGCCTTCCTATCTAAGGCAAGGCGACTTCAGGCAGCTGTCGGATCTTCTGCTGAGTCTGAACACTGCGATGCTCAGGCTAACGAACCTGCTCTTGGACAGGATGCGCCCCCTCCTCCTGCTACTCTTGAGTCGATTCAGACTATGCTTCACGATCGATTCATGTTAGAGAATGATCGCTGGACCCAGCTCGACTAACGTACCACTCTGCAGATGAGTGCCATCAGCAACTCACTGCATGACATTCGTTACTATATGTCTCGGCATCCTTCTATGCTAATTCCTATGGAGCGGGATCCTGCTCGCGACGGATACCGTATCGATGACCCTTGGATTATGCGCTATCTGGATCCGGAAGCGGCCTTCGTGGATCTTCGTCATTCGGATACTGATCCATCTAACAGTGCTGGACCATCTCGAGCTCCGTGATGGATATGGTCTCCTACCTGCTGTTGCTGCTGAGGATCTTATGTTTAGTTTTTACGCACTATGGATTTCTATTTTATGTAGTTGTTTTTGTATTAGTTCACTATATGTTCTATGACTCTGGAAGTCATTTTATGCTGTTTATTATCACTTTAGTGTGCTTGTCAGCTATTTTCATTCCCGAATTTTTTGGTTGTTTGTGTTTGATAACTGCAAAAAGGGAAAGAATTATTTGAATATTCGATATTCATAAAATTCATATCATATTGACTATCTATATTTTGGTAGAGCGATTGTATTTATCAGGACAAAAGAACATTGGCTTACAAAGAAACAATGTTCACGGGGGAGCTATTGCTAGCTACTACTTCTATGCACTGATTACGGGGGAGCTATTGTGTTTATATATGTGTCCAGGTATGAACATTGAATATATAAATATCATTTTATCAATTATCAATATGGGAGAGATTGTTGACACAAAATCACAGTCAACCAAATATTGATCAAATTGACAATATGATACTTGTTATTATTCAATATGACACAACAAGACAGAACTCAGTGCAAGACGGACGTCGGCTCTATCCTGCAGCGTACTCAGTTTTTTAGTCTGTACTTTTACTTTTCTTGAGTCTAGATAAATGTAAACATAGTCGCACTGAGTAGTTTGGACCTATACCAATCTCCAAACCACAAACCAAAAGCTCCACCAAACCAAACTGGCCCACATAGCCCATTTAAGCAATTCTGTCTCATGGAGACAGAATTCGGGCCGAACTCTGCCTTCACACAGAGTTCGGGCCAAATTCTGTCCCCTAAATTACAGGACCCTAATTTTTGGTATTTGCTGTATGTTAGTTGTCCAACGGCCAAAAACTTAAATTTTTGACACAGAATTCTGGCCGAATTCTGCCTACCCAGAACCATATAAATAGGCCTTGAATTTTCTCATTTAAAATCATCCAATCTTCTCTTCTCTTCTCTCTACAAAGCCTTATACAAGCCTTAACCTTCTCATATACTAGCCACAAGCTCCCTAAGCCTCTAAGTGCTTAGTGCTATTCAGTTAGAAGTTTGTGCAAGAGTAAAAAAAAGTCGCTTGGAAAATTCCAAGCATCGCCACTGCGATCTCTGTAAGAAGTTGACGTGCTCTTCCGAAGAAAAGGCACGGGGTGTAACTACTATTTCACAAATAGTGAATTTAATCCTGAGCTAAAGTTCTCATGCCTGGACTAGTCCTCTACGAGGGAAACCAGGTCAAAATCGGTTGTGTTTGCGTATGCTTTCTTGCACTTTATAATTTTCGTATTTACTCTGATTATTTACTATTGGTGAAAGAGTTTAATTTTTAATTGGCTATTATTGTCATAAACTGTAAAACCCCTAAATTTCTACTATTTTTTAATAAATTTGATACTAATATTTTTTTGTATTGTACATCGCGTATCGTATTGTACGTCGCGCACGAAATCTTTGTTTTTCAAAATTGCTCGACGAGTGCGAATATGTGCGAGCGTACATATTTTTAGAAAAACGTTTTCTATTTTTCGAAGTGATATATATAATAATTATTTTTGCCATTATACCAAATTTTTAAGTTTGTTATTTTAAGCCTTTTTCTTTCTAACATTTATTAATAATAAATTATATTTCACTGTTTACTAGAAAAGCATAATTTTGTATAAATAATTATGCATACATATCTCATAATTATTTATTAGTTTATTTTTTATAATAATGTAATTTTTGAATTAATATTATTTGTATTTTTGGAAAAACATATTTTGAAATTATGGTGGCAATTTAAATCTTGAATTAATTTTATGGATATATTTAAATAGCTAAAATAATATCTATGTTTGAAAATTTATTTATCCTATTTGATTTTAAAAGATAGAATTTAATTAGATTTAAATTGGAGTTTGATTGGATTTGGATTTATTGAATTAATTTAAATTTATAGATTGAATTATCTAATTGGGTTTAAATTATCCTAATCCTTATCCAACTGGAATTCCCACATCCTATAAATAGGCAGGTACTCATCCATATATTTCTATTCTCCAAATTCTACAACCAAACGTGCGTGCAAAGTGTCTGTGTTCTTCGTCCAAATTCTTATTCCATTAATTTACATATACATTATAACCTTCTCCGTGTTGACAACCCCGACACGATTCACCTAAATTCCTAACGTATCCAGAATCCGTCAACACCCCACCTTCCCTCTACTCCTCCTGGCCAACTCCGGCACCCTTACCACAGCCTTGCCCCTCCACCTTGACCCCATGTTCACCATCACCCGTTACCCACACGCTCGACCAATACCCTACCAGTGCCATCATAACGTCGGACCGCTCTCATCCACATCCAACCCATCTTGACCATCG
Source organism: Iris pallida (assembly GCA_029216955.1). Lineage (NCBI taxonomy): Eukaryota > Viridiplantae > Streptophyta > Magnoliopsida > Asparagales > Iridaceae > Iris > Iris pallida. Next base: position 6,413,152 of record JANAVB010024400.1, read on the forward strand.
CCCCAGCCAATTCCTCCACAGCCACCGGCCCAACCTCGCTATCCCGGCATTCCGACTCTGACTACCAACCGCCAGCACCAAACCCCAACCCGAACCACCCATAGGTACATCCTCGTCATCCCTACGAGCACCGCTGCCACCCAATCGACCAAACCATCCTCATCCACGATCACCCCGCAGACACCCCAACACCATCGCCGACCACAACCATCCCCAAAATCAACCGACCACCAACAGCCAAATCAAACGAGAAAGGTCAAACCCTTACCTTTTCCGGCGTCGCCCGTCTATAGCCGTGCCCTCGCCTCCTCGCCACGTCGAACCCCGGTCTCCACAAGCAGTGGCGCAACCTAGCTGTAGCCGCCCGTAGCCGCAGCCGTGCCACCGATCGAAGCCGGCGTCTTCGTGCGGTCGCTGCCGCCGTGCCATGGCGGAGCCCCCAATGCCTCCACGCTGCCGCCTGACCGGAAACCTCCGCCAGCGTGCCCTAGCCGCCTGAGCGCCGCCCTTCCTCTTTCCCTTGACTTCTTTCACTCCGCTTGGCGTCGCAACTCCTCCGCGGCCGAGCACCGCGCCGCCCCTTTCCGCCTATCTCTCCGCCTCTCCTCCCCCGCTCTTCCTTTTCCTCTTCCGCGAGTGCAGCTCCGCCGTCACGTACTCGGGCAACGCCACTTCTTACCTCTCCGACCCGCCGCTCCTCTCTCTCCCTCTCAGCTTCTCTCTCTAAATTATTTTTTTTCTAAAACTTTGTTCTTTGGTCTCCTTGAAATGAGAAGAACCACTGTTTTAGTATTTTAACTATTTTTTTATTTGTTAATTATTATTATTAGTATTATTATTATTTACTTATTTTTGTTTTTCTGTTACTTATTATTGTTATTAGTTTATCATTATTATTATTATCATTATTACTATTATTATTATTATTATTATTATTTCTGTTACCAGTACAAGAGAATAATTTGTATAGTCATGATATATTTTCAGTATATATATATCTACATTAATACTTAATATTAGTAAATGATTATTAGTAAAATTAACACTAGTTTTAAGTATTGTTATATATACGAAATCCTTTACAAGGTTATTTTAGATGCATTTGACCTAAACGAGTTATAAATACTTATGATATTTATTTAAGATATTTTTGTATATAAGTATAGCTATTATCTATAAGCATATTTATACAAAACTTTGGGTTTTTAATCTAGATAGATTTATTTTGCTATTTTTAAATATTGTCTACATTATTGTCCTAATAAAAAGACTATAAAACTTTTGAATAAATAGTTTTCGAAACTCGTATATATATTGTTTATCAAGTTTTCTTTGATTATCCTCATATTCCCTTTATCCTATTCCTTCACAAATTTTGCATAACCCCCTGTCCACCCTAACTTATTCGACCGTCCCGAACCCGATAGAACTGTCCATGCCACCTCCCGAGGCCACCTTGCATAGTTGTTATACCGAAGTCATAATCCGTGCCATCTTGATCATTGCAGTATACCAGGCGTCCTACCAGGCAAGACACCTTGCCATTTGCTGTTTATTTATTTTAGCTCATATTTTATGCATTATTTATTATTTTCTTTATGCAAAATAAACTGTGATACATGGCATAACCTGTTAGAACTTAATGTTCATTTATATTTTTTGCTATGTATTATTTTTCTTACACATTAAACCCAGATTTACGGGACCACCTTGTGTGTTGCATTTATTGGCCTTGACACGTTGTAGCACGAAGTTGTGTGTCGTATATAGAACACGGAAATACGTGACTGGCTGGCCACCGGTGCATATAAGCCGTGCGATAGGAATAACCGTTAATAGAGGTTGCATGCTTAGTTTGACTTGGCAGTTATAGAGATTTACTGTTGTGTATACAACATGGTAGGCATTGGGCGGGAAGGACAATTCCTTAGCGTATGGGCTTCGATGCACTTTCCCTTGTGACCCGGAAGCTCCGTTGGAGATACGGGGTTGATGACCCATGATTACTGACGGCCACTGATGTTCTGCGGAATGTTATGCTCTTACTGATGGGGCCTCTGGTGCCCCAATGGGGGACCATGCCGATCCTATTTAACCAGGGCCCATGCACAGGAAGGATTGTTCTTAACTACATTTTACTTAGAACGGTTAGGCTACCTTATCCGTTCGCTATGAGTACTTTTGGTTTGAGTACTTGTATCTGAACGTGGCTTGGAACAATAACTTGTCGCAGATTAGTTCGTCACATCTTGTCCTTGTTTGGTTGTAGGTGTGACTTACTACTTTGATGAGAAGGTATTGAACCTTGTTGGGGTCCGGATACCATATTGGATTCTTAGCATGGAAAGATACGTCACCGTGAATTAGTTTACCATCTCTTGTCCTTGTTTGGTTGGGGGGATGGTAAGCTAGTTCAATAGGTGTATATTGGACCATGTTATAATTCAATTGACTTATTTATTTGAGCAATATTTATTCAGTTTATATGGCATGATATTATGTGTCTTGTTACGTCGCTCTGAGGACCTGGTTATCTCGCCAGGTGTGTGCTCTTGTCTTTCGCAGGTGCTCTAGCTCTAGCCGTGACTATCTTCATTTCTTCGAGGATGATTGTACTTGGATCGTCTTCGCTTCGCTCGCCAAAAATTATTTCTTTTCTCATGTATTTTTCCTTTACATGTTGGTAGTAGATTTGTCTCCGCCCAACATATTGTATCAAGACAATTCATTATCTTTATATGATGTCTTTGATTCATTTATTTTTGTGTGGATGAGATTAGTTATGGTTCTACTGCATTTTACAGCTTATGTAATCATACGAGGTTTCCATATATTAGAGTTTACTTCGTATGTACACATCTGGCATGTCTACGTTCCTAGTCCTACGTATTTTGGGACTGGGGCGTTACATAAACTCTATTCACCTCCCTCTAGAGTTGCTTACTTGTTCTTCAATATTCTGCTGGAGAATTTTTGATGTGGACCTATTATCCGTTTTATATTCGAATGATTCGAATATAGATAATAAGTTGAACGAAGCTGCTAGTAGGGGTAGTATGGACGTATTAGCAGAAGATGTTCTATATCTGACCAGAGGTAATATGGACGTGGAAAGATATATAGCATTAGGGAGAAGTGGATAATTCAGAGGTAATAGGGACATGATTATCCTTGATGAATGCTTTGCTCAGAGGTTATATGGACGTGACAAAACATAATCATTTCACTGGGGAAATAATTATCAGAAAACAATTCACAGGTAATAGGGATGTGACTTATTTTCGTCGAATCGAGTTTGGATAGAGTCAAAATGGGAATGATTCCACTGAGAAAATATTTAGAGGACCTATTATCCAGGGCATATTCAAGGCTCTTGAAATACGAATAATAGTTAGATAGTTTTTTTTAATCATATAAACATCATACGGTACATTTACATGACTGACCATATGTGAGCAAAAAAGGTTACACATAGTATTTCTTTAGGAACTTGTCGTTGATAGGCATCATGAGCAAGTCACCGTCGGGCTTGGTTAGCCGGTACGCACCGTTGGAATACACCGATTCTATGACGAAAGGACCTTTCCATTTAGGTTGGAATTTCCCTTTTGTTTTGTGCGACATGACCATCGGTCTTCTAACTGCTAGGACCAGATCACCGACTTGGAAGATCCTTTCCTTTACTTTTTTATTGAAGGCTTTGGAAAGGCAAGCTTGGTATAGCTCAATGCGCTGCTGAGCTAACATGCATTTTTTGTCTAGCGCTTTGAGCTCTTGGAGTCGCAGACGATAGCTTTCTTCAGTAGTCAGCTCGCTGGCTAAGGCTACTCGAAGAGAAGGAATCTAGATTTCTAGGGGAAGAATTGCTTCGCTCCCATAAACCAGAGAGAATGGTGTACTGCCTATTGGAGTACGGACCATTGTACGATAAGCCTATAGACATTCACCGAGCTTCTCATTCCATTCGCGCTTGTTTGAAGACACGAACTTCTTGAGAAGTTTTATGATAGTTTTGTTGAAGGCTTCTGCTAGCCCGTTAGTTGCTGGATTGTAGGCAGTAGAGGCTACGTTCTGGATTCGATTCTTATCGTAGAACCGATAGAATGCATGGCTTGCGAACTGTGGACCATTATCATGGATGATCCTGCGAGGTAGGCCGAAGCAGTAGATGACATGATGCTTGATGAAACCGATCACGTTTGACGTCTTCACTTCGGTGAGCCGTATAGCTTCCGCCTTTTTGGAGAAGTAATCGGCTATGGCTAGGATGAACCGATGTCCTTTGGAGGATGGCGGGCTGATTGGCCCTATGACGTCCATGTCCCAGGCTTTAAATGGCCAAGATGCTGTCGTCGGATGTAGAAACACCGAAGGTTGATGAATGAAGTTGGCATGGAACTGACAAGCTCTACACTTCTTTGCATATTCAACAGCATCTGCTATCATTGTAGGCCAGTAATAACCCATTCTTTTGTGGCAATCTTGTAATTTGTGACCTGGTTGATGTGCACCACAAACTCTATCGTGCGCCTCCTGGAGTACATATTTGGCTTCTGTGTCTGACAAGCATCATACCAGTAGCCCATCGTAAGAGCGTCGGTACAACATCTTGGTAGCTGTGACGTAGTAAAATCTGAGGGATTGCCTTTGGATGGATACTGCTTCCTTCGGGTCCTCGGAAAGGATTCCATAGACGGCATAGTCTATGAAGGGAAATCTCCAGTCTTTAACATCAATATTTGTTTCCACTACGTAACTGTGATGAGTATGCGAGGCATTTTTCACACAGAATAGTTCTCGGCCAGACACTATGATCGACTGTTGAGTATTGATTAGAACGGTCAAGGAAGCAGCAAGACCGGCTAGAGCGTCTGCTTCTATATTCTGTAGTCAAGGCACGTGCTCGATGAAGAATCCAGCGAAAGTAGACGCCAGCTCGACTGTTGCTCTATGGTAGGGGATGAGATCTTCATGATGAACTTCATAATCCCCTCTGACCTGACTAACTATTAGCTTGGAATCGCCGTAAGCTTCCAGATAGTCAACTCCCAGTTGCTTTGCCCGTTGTAGGCCGATTAATAGGGTATTATATTCGGCCACGTTGTTGGTGCAGGATTCCACGAGAGAATATGTACGGTGTATAACCAGATGATCAGGTGACACGAGTACGACACCTACTCCAGCCACGATGTTTTCTTTGGGCCCTGTTCTTGATGCGCCTTCAAAGAACATTTGCCAAATAGGGTTTTCTTCAGTTGCAGTGTTAGACTCCACCACTTCGTTGGGGATTTTGTCGTAGAGTTTGGACGACTCCAGCACCGGATGAGCTGCTAGGAAATCAGCTAATGCTCGGCCTTTTACTGCTTTCTGAGGGACGAAGATCATATCATATGGGGTCAACAGCATTGCCCATATAGCTAAACAGAAATTAAGAGAGCCCGGTTTAGTCATAAGAATTCTGAGAGGGTTGACTTTAGATATGATGTGGATAGTCTGCCCAGACACATAGTGGCGTGTCTTCTGGATGGCGAATACTAGTAAAAGGCATTCCATCTCTACCAGTATGTATCTGTCTTCGGCACCCACCATTATGCGGCTGAGGTAGTAGATTTTTTGTTCATGGCTGCCTTCATTCTTCTGAGCTAATAGGGCACCAAGAGAATGGTCCATAGCACGGACATATAGTAAGAAGGGCTTCCCCATTATTGGAGCTACCAATACTGGAGGGCTTGTAAGATACGCATTGATGTCGTCGAATGCGCGTTGACATTGTTCAGTCCAGACGAAGGATACGCCTTTCTTCATGAGCTGGGTGAATGGTTGACACCTTCCAGAGAGGTTTGAAATGAATCGTCTGATGTAGGCTAGCCTCTCTTGTAGTCTGCATAGCTCTTTGAGGTTTCTTGGAGGATGCATGTCGAGGATAGCCTTCACTTTCTCCGGGTCCAGGTGTATACCCTTTGAAGTAATGACGAAACCAAGGAACTTGCCCCTGGAGACTCCCAAAAAATACTTGGTTGGATTCATCTTGAGTTGGTGTTCACGCATTAGTTCGAACACCATTCTCAAGTCTTGGAGGTGGTTGCCCCTGAGATGACTTTTGACTGCGATATCATCTACGTAGCATTCTACAGTTTTGCACAAATAATTGCAAAAAATTGTGTTCATGGCTCGTTGGTATGTTGTCCCCGTATTTTTCAATCCGAAGGGCATCACCGTATAGCAGTATACCCCCAATGGTGTTCGAAAAGATGTGTGCTTCTCGTCGTCGGGGAACATCTTGATTTGGTTGTAGCCTGAGAACCCATCCATGAAGGACATCCGCTCGAAGTAGTAAGTATTGTCGATCATTACGTTAGTGATCGGTAGAAAAAACTCGTCTTTCGGACATGCAGAGTTGAAATCACGGTAGTCGATACAGACTCGAACTCTACCGTTCTTTTTTATGACTGGGACGATGTTGGTAACCCAGTCTGGGTGTTGTTCCTAGCGAATGAACCCACTGACAATGAGCTTCTTGACTTAATTCTCGATGGCTTCCATGACGTCTGGTCGGAATCGTCGTTGTTGCTTTTTCACTGGCTTAGTTTTAGATGAAATGTTCAGGCGGTGCAAGGCGACTTTAGGGTCCAAGCCTGGCATGTCTTCATAGCTCTATGCGAAGACGTTGATGTACTCTCTTATAAGCTGTATAAGAGATTGGCGCTCTTCGTCAGATAAGCTTTTGCTGATGAAGATTGGTTTGAAGGATGCTTCATCTCCTATATTGACTTGGATGACTTCGTCTTTGGTAGGTGGTTCACGTTGTTCGAATCACAGCTCCTACCTGGAGTCCATCTTTTGTGCCCATTGCTCGAGTTCGATTGATTGGTCGATGTCTATAATTTGGTCGGCAGAAACCATGTTGACGGACAGAGTTGCTTTGAACATGTTGTCGATGCTAGAGTCTGAGTCCCAGAGGGAGGAATCAGAAGAATGAGAACAACGATCTGCTTCATCTTCTGATCTTTTGGGAGTTGTTGAAGGAGAGACATAACCCAAACCAACGCCGCTTCGTTGATAGTAATTCTCGAGTTTACCGGAAGGAACAAAATATCGTATTAGCAAACGTCGTCCTCGGTCGTAATTTAGCCCTTCGTTGCTTTTGATGTCATATCCTATATTCTGGATGATATTCTTGGCCTGCCAGATATACAGAAAAAGTTATATTTTCCCAGAGTCATAGTCAGCTTCTGTGTTGTGCTTGGGAGAAGTAGTGTCTGGAACGAACTTTCTCTCGCCAATTATACGACCGAAGATGATTAGTTCTTCGTCCTTCTTTCTGGCTGGAACGATGAAGTAGAGGATATCTTCAAGGTAAAAAATTTCTCGCAGGTGAGGTGTTGTGACCGGCATACAGAGGTGTGGCCCTATGCCGTTCTCTAGAGCGTATATCGTATCTATGTAGTGCTTTACAGATTGATAGACATCGGAGTAATTCAAAGATAAACCTTTACTAAGGAAATACGCAAGTTCTTCTTCAGGGATAACATCATCCGCTGAAGGTACATTATTCTGAGTATTGATATACTCATTGATAGGATAATCATCTAGAAAAGGAGCCGCAGTCTTGGCCGAGTTCACCACGTAGGGTAATTCTTCAGGATCGGGAGGACAGGCATTAGTAGGTTCTTTCCGGTGTGTCTTGCTGAGAGTGATTGTCAATGGTTTGACCTTGTCAGGGTTCTTCTTTTTCACCCAGATTGTAAGAGGCTTTATAGTACTTTTTGGGGTAGTACGTCCTTTGACTCGGATAATCAGGGGATCATCATTGCAGGATGGACTTATTTCAGCTTTATTGTCAGCTTCATTGCCGTCAGCCTTAGGGGGTTGAGATTGGTAAAGTACCGAATCCCCATAGTAAGCTTCGATGCCCTTGAAAGAATCGACATCGGCAAACTCCGTCTTCACGACACTGTCACTGTTGACGTACTTGAAGCACTGGTGAAGTGTGGAAGGAACGATCATGTTTTCGTGTATCCATGGACGTCCCAATAAGACGTTGTAGGATACGTTGGCGTCGATCACATAGCAGGAAACCTTCGTTCGGAGATCATCGATCTGATATTTGAGACGGATCTTGTCCAGCGGATGGCTTCGACCAGCATTGAAAGCCTTGATGGTTGTGTTGGTTGCGGATGGCTTGTGCAGAGGGATTTCCAGAACTTGAAGCAAACTTCTAGAATGATGTTGAGGGAGGATCCTGGATCGATGTGCAAGCGGTCCACTTTGATCGCCCCAATATACCCTGTATAGTACAGGGGTCTATCATGACGATTATTTTTGAGTAGCATATCCTCCTGTGAGAAGACGATGTTGGACACCACTTCCATAGTATTGTGGCAGAGAGGACAAAAGACAGGGTCTTCAACGGCGGCTTTGACTTCAGCGAGGTATGAGTCGGCATGTAGTAATGCCTCACTTAAGGCCTTATGCGTTTCTTTGGAGAGTCACAATAGATCGAACGGAGACAACCTGGCAGGTGTATTGGCTAGCTGAGCCAGTATATCAAAGTTGTAGGGCCGATCCATGCCTTCGGGAGCTGGCGCCTTTAGAGATTTGTCAAACCGCGTCTCTTTCTGCTTGGCTTTGTTCGAAGTTGAGGGCTTAGATGGGCCGGTTTTTGAGCTTGCGCGGGCAGCAGGAGCTTGAGGAGGTATTGCTTCTTCTTGCCCCTTCTTGCCTTGGGAGGTGCTACCCCCGGCGTTACTTCTTGGACAAGGTCCGGGAGGACCCATATGATCTCACCACGTTCAGTCGTGAGTGGCACCAAGGCTGAGTTGCGAGCTGGTGGTAGGTTAACGACTTCTATTATCACCTTGGGGATCGGGACCACGCCATCTGGGACTTCTATAGGAGGAAAGTCGCCAAAGTGAAGAGAGATCATGTTAGCAGATACGACCTTGTCTTCAACTTCGAGGTTGATCACTTTGTAAAACCCCTAAATTTCTACTATTTTTTTTATAAATTTGGTACTGATTTTTTTTATTTTGTATTGTACGTCACGTAGCTATATTGTACGTCGTGCGCAAAATTTCATTTTTTGAAATTGCTCGACGAATGCGAATATGTGCGAGCGTACATATTTTTAAATAAAATATTTTTTCTATTTTATAGTTTCAAAATAATATATATGATAATTATTCTAGCTATCGTACCAAGATTTCCAAGTTTATGATTTTATTTATGAAAAGCTTTTCATTTATACAGTAATAATAATAAATAATATATTATAAAATGATATACTAGAAAAGTATATTTATGTAAATATTATTTGTGCATACATATATATTTCATAATTATTTATTAGTTTATTTTTAAATAAATAATATAATTTTCAAAATTATTATTATTAGTATTTTTGGAATATATATTTTCAAATTATTGTAGCAAATTAAATCTTTGATTAGATTGTATGATTTAAATAGTTTAAATTTAAAGATAGAATTTAGATTTAATTTGAGTTTAGATTATCTAAATTCAAATTAGAATTTGGATTTGGATTATTATTGATTGAATCAATTTAAATTTGATTTAAATAATAAATTTGGGTCCAATCCTTATCCAACTGGAATTTCCATATCCTATAAATAGGCATGTACTCCTCCATAAATTTCTCACATCCACAAATTCTCCACAAAAATGTGCATCGTGTCTGTGGCCAGTTTTCTCCATTTCAGCCGTGACGGCCTTGGGTCCGACCCCGGGTAACTATATTATTCCATTTTTTACATATACATTGAATCCTCTCCCCCGTGTCGACAGTCCCGACACAGTAAAAATCCTGTCCCTAACCCGATTCTAAACTCTGCCAATCACCACTGCCATCCCCAACTACTCTCCACCCCGACCTCTTTCTGCCACCATCGAACCCGTCCACCATAGCCTGCTTCTCTGCCCTCACGGCCACCTCGCCCCGGCTGTCCCGACACAACCAGACCCCGTTCCTGCCATAGCACCCCACCGTCATTACCACCGGTATCACCATCTTCATCACCATGCCCGTAGCCACACAACCACCACAGTGGCGCAGCCACCCGTCGCAAACTGCTCCGACACCACCCGTCTCCTAACAGACCACCACAGACCTGGCCACACCAACAAACACAACCATCATCACCACGACCCAAAATCCCTATCGTCCCAGCCACCCCGACCGGTTTGGCCGACCACCGCCACCCCATCAAAAATCACCACAAACAAATGACAAAATTGGAACCGGACTTACCTCCGCAACCAGTCGGCGGCAGATTCGCTGCGACCAGTCTCCCGCTAGTCCCTCCGAGCTTTCACCGTCGGCGTCGCAAACCGATCCCGCGCTACCGGGTCTTTCGTGCGTCTACGCGCGTGACCCAGGTAGGCAAGCTTCGCCACCTACCTCCGCCTGGCTGACGAAACCCTCCCGGCGACCTCAGTGGTGAAGCACCGCAGGTGGATGTAGCCGCCGCGAAACGCCACCGCCTGGCCTCACCGACCTAGCGCGCCCGCCGGCGCCCTCTACCCCGAGCCGCGTTATGTACCTCTGACTCTGCCACAGCCACCACATCTCGCCCAAACCCTCTCATCGACCCTTCCTCCGGCCGCGAGTCAGCGCCGCTCCCCGCGCACGATCGCCGTCGACTCCTCGGACCAGCCCTCAGTTGCCGCACTCCACCCCGAGCGTCCCCCTCCGTTCTCCTCTCTCGATCTCATGCTCTCCCCCTTTTCTTTTGATTTTTTCTTTCTTTTGTATAAAAATTTAGTACTCTCTCTCTCTCTCCATTCCTCTCTTACCTTTTTGGAGAAGGACTCCATTCAATGCAGCATGCGTTCTTTTAATTTTTTTTTGTTTTTATTTTTATTTTTTCAAAGCAGCATGTCTTGTTTTGTCATTATTATTTTTTGTTTTGTTTTGTTTTTGTTTTTTTGTGTTTATTATTTTTGCTTTATTTTGTTAAAAAGATTGGTATAGTATTCTATGTATGTTTCTGGGTTCTAAGTACAGGATTGGACTCCCTGGTATTTTTTCTGATAGGGAAAGGGAACATGCAATGTTATTTTTATCTTATTTTAATTAAATTATCAATATGTATATATAGTATGATCATATCTACTATAGTACTAAATATAATACCTTATCTATATCAATAACTGTTATATTTAACCATTATACCATTATTACTATTATTATTCTTATTAAATAACTATAGTTTCAGATTATTTTGGTAACGGAATATTGTACTAGGCCTTGCCCTATATTTATTTTCAAGGCTGAATTTTGAAGTCTAAAATATATAATTATATTATTTTTATGTTATTAAATATGGTTGTAATATTTAATACTAGTAAAGTATAGTTTTGATATAAAAATAATTTTTCGTGACTTTCAAGTATTTATCTAAAACTATTTTTACTAATAAAATATAGTTTTCAAATATAATAAATATTTTTTTAAAATAGTTATTTATTTACTTTTCTTTGATTTTCAAATCTTGACCCTTGCTAGTCATATTTCTACCTTCTTGTAAATCTCAAACTTCTTTATATCGTCCCTAACTAATTTGACCCTTCTGGACCCAATGGAACTATCCATGCCACCATCAGAGGTTACCTTGTGTAGTTGTTACACCGAAGTCATAGTTCGTGCCACATTGATCATTGCAGTACACCAGGCGTCCTACCAAGCAAGACACCTTGTCATTTGCTGTTTATTTATTTAGCTCATATTTTATGCATTATTCATTATTTTTTTATGCAAAATAAACTGTGATACATGGCATAACTTATTAGAACTTACTGTTCAGTTATATTTTTTGCTATGTATTATTTTTCTTACACATTAAACTTAGATTTAAGGGACCACCCTTTGTGTGTTGCATTCATAGGCCTTGACATATTTATACCACGTTGTTGTGTGTCACATATAGGACTCGGACATGCGTGATTGGCTGGCCACCAGTACGTATAAGCCGTGCGTTAGGAAATAACTGCTATTAGAATTGCATGCTAGAAGACTTAGCAGTTATGAGTTGACATTGGACGGGAAGAACATGATTGGAAGTTGACTACCACCCTATCTATCGTATACTCGCTCGCTACTGAGGAACGATAGGTTGACTATATGCTATAGACACGCTCGATATTGAAGAATAGTATATGGTGTTGTGACTCGCTACTGAGGTACTACATTGGTATTTTCTTGACTTGACCCGGTAGTCATGCGACCATGAACTGTTCTTAAAACTGCATTCACTTAGACTGGTTAGGCTACCTTTATCTGCTAGGTATGAGTACCTTCGGTTTGGGTACTTGTATCTGACCGTGGCTTGGAACAATAACTTGTCGCATATTAGTTCGCCACATCTTGTCCTTGTTTGGTTGTAGGTGTGGCTTACTACTCCGATGAGAAGGTATTGAACCTTGTTGGGGTCCAGATACCATATTGGATTCATAGCATGGAAAGATACGTCACCATGAATTAGTTTACCATCTTCTGTCCTTGTTTTGTTGGGGGGATGGTAAGCTAGTTTAATAGGTGTGTATTGGACCATGTTATAATTCAATTGACTTATTTATTTGAGCAATATTTATTCAGTTTATATGACATGATATTATGTGTCTTGTTACGTCCCTCTGAGGACCTGGTTATCTCGCCAGGTGTGTGCTCTTATTTTTCACAGGTGTTCCAGCCGTGACCATCTCTATTTCTTCGAGGATGATTGCGCTTGGATCGTCTTCGCTTCACTCGCCAAAATCTTTCTTTAGTTATGTATTTCTTTTCATAGTTAGTAATGGATTTGTCTCCGCCCAACATATTGTATTAAGACAATTCATTATCATTATATGATATCTTTTATTCATTTATTTTATGTAGATGAGATTAGTCATGGTTTACTGTATTTTACAGCTTATGTATCCATGCGAGGCCTGCGTACTTCGTATGAATACAGCTGGCATGTCTACGTTCCTAGTACTACATATTTTGGGACTGGGGCGTTACATACTTGGCTGTCGATAAGATGTTGTATTTTCTTTTTCAGGACGATCCAGTCCTTGGTGGAGTGATGCACGTACTGATGATAGAGACAGTACTTGGGATCATTGAGTTGGCTCGCCTCTGCAGGACGCTGTGGCGGAGGTAATGTCAGCTTATAACCCTTCGTCAATGTGTGGAAGATGGTAATGTCATCGTCTTCGTCGAAGGAGAAGGTCTCCTTAAGCTTGTCGAAGGCGCCTTGAGAATTGGAAGCTTCTTTAGATATGTCAACTTTCAGGACTTCTTTCCCTTTACCCTCACGGACAGGGATAGTTTGAGGATGCTTGCCCTTGTCTTCGGATTTGGGTGTCTTCAACCCTAGTAGCTCCAAGTTAGGAACGTCATTTTCAACAGCATCAGCGGCCCCAATGAAAGCGGGCCATGTATCATACATATGTATACCTAGACAAAACTTTACTGTAGGAAGAAAGTTATGTCGACAAGTATCCATAAGTTCTGAGTCTGGTATGCCGAAGGGCATCTTCAGTGCTAGCCGCCTAAAGCATTTTATGAAGGCGATGACAGACTCGGTCCTCCTTTGCTTGGTCTCGATGATAGTGGACATACTAACATGTATGCCACTCGCATAAAACCTGTTGAGGAACAACCTCTCCAAGTCTTTGAATGAATTGATACACCCGTCAGGCAGACTGTAGAACCATTCGAAGGCTACCCCCTGCAAGGTGCTAATAAACAGCTTTGACAGGAACGGATCGTCTCTGGCCAAGTGCAGAGTCTGCGTGTTGAAGTACGTCATGTGCTGATGAGGAAAAGTCAAAACGTCAAATGAGTTCAGCGTTAGCGGCTTGTAGTTAAGAGGGCAGGTAGCATTCTCCCACTCAGGGGGATACGGTTGTGATATCCCCATCTTCTGAAGCTCGTCTTTGTGCGAGATGGTGTCGAGGAGAGCGACTATGGAATCAATTGTATCCTGTTGATTGAGCAGGTGTTGGAAAACGGCTGCTGAACAGTTGTCAGGCGTTGTTGACGAAGGACCACCCCCAGTATTTACAAGATTTTGAAGAGGCACAACGAAATAATACTCCTTTTGTAGTGAGGAAGGGTTGTTGCTGTGAGCCGGACTAGCGTGAGCCGAGATATTTGGTTGAGGTGGAGGCACAGTCCCAGCAGCTTGAACTGCCATGATACTGGTAAGCATATCGTTAATCTTGGCGAATGCTGTTTCGAGATCCTCTAGCCGTTTGCCAGTCTGATCAATGGCTTCTTTAGGTCTTCCTTCGTCCATCATATATGAAGATAGCTGTTTGCCATTGATTGTAAAAGTACAGAACAATTATCGGAGGACTTTACTTAGACTCATAATACAAACTCGCTCGTACAAAGAAAGCCTAGGGACGAAAACCTAGGTACAGCAGTCTAAGTACGATTGTTTATTTTAGATTCTGGGGGGTGACGATAGAGGCTCGAAAAAGCGACGGCCGCTCTGCCTTACTCCTTGGACGATCGGTACGCAGCCTTGACTCGGGGAAGATCTGCTTGGTCGTTGACGAAGAAATGCCTTCTTGCTCTCTCTCTGATTGCTCTCCTGGCTTCTCTCTCTCTGTGTATATTCTCTCTCTGACTATGGGGGAAGTCTCTTTGTGTATACGTATTCTTCTCTGGGTTTTTTTTGTATATCTCTCTATATGCTACAAGGGAATGGCACCTTGCTTTTTATAATCGTGGGATATGATCACTAGGGTTGCCAATGATTAGCTCTTGGAGATGGCGGCGGCCTGGGGATTGAACAATCCAGGCCGTTCGTTTCTGATTGTGACGAATCAGAACCATTAAGGGTAGATTACACCAAATCCCCATTAGCAATTAATGCTGATTGGCATAAATCTTTCTTATAATGATTCTCTAATATCTGCGAATAAATCAAATTTATGCCACGTGCCCCAGATCATTGGGATTCGACCCGATCTTGGATTGTCATAAATCTGGAAGATTGATCGGCTGAGGACACGTGTCCTGAGAGCCAATGGTGAGACTGGAACCGCATGCAGATTGGGCCGCATGAGATTTGGGCCACATGAATTTTGGGCCACAAAAGACTTGGGACACGTGTCAGGGCTGTCTGGGCAGTGGCCCCCTCCTTCAGACTTCTGAACCATATGATGAGCCGTATGAACCGCATAATGGTGTGTCTGCTTGAGCCGCATGGGCATGATCTTCTTGAGCCGCATAGGGATGATTCCACTCGAGCCGCATGGGACAGCTTTACTCTGAACCGCATGGGAAGTCTTCACTTTGAACCGCATAAGCACACCCACGTGGCAGGGCCACATAGCATTTTGTTGCTCTCGGGGGATCGTGTCAGAGATTTCTTTCTCTTTCCTAGAGATTCATCATCATGACAGAGTCATAATTACCTGCTTTGGTGTCAGGTCTGCCAACTTTTCAGAGGGGTCAGCCGTCAAAGCAATTAATGCAGCATGGATCGGAGGGGAGCACTGTCACGCCACATGTCTTCTGAGCCGCATGGAATGCCTTCGGCCGCATAGCTCCTTATGCCGCATGACTCCCTGAGCCGCATGCATTTTCTGAGCCGCATGGGCCTTTCTTAGCCGTATGAGTCAATTTCTTTAGTATTTTCCATGCTTCTACAGGACCCCCTTCAAAGTTTTCAATTTGCAAAATTGAAATACTTTGAACAAGAAGCATGGCTGTATTGGCCGCATATGCAATCCTGACCGCATAAGAGTTCTAGCCGCATGAATTATTCAGCCGCATAGGTGATTCAGCCACAGGAGACTTTCAACCGCATGGCCTCTAGCCACGTCATCATTTGCCACGTATGGCAATCTTTAGCACTTAAGTGTTGTCGATCTTTAAAGGGCGCTTTTTGGTGCGGGATCCGAGGAGCTTAGCCTTCATTTTCGGCGGCTTATTTTGATAACCGAAGGGTCGGTTTATGTGTATGCACGGGAATCGAAACGCTCCATCTCTGTTTATAAATACGGGTAACTTTAGTCGGAGGGACTTCTTTACCTTCTCTTTCGTTCACTCTTTTTCCTGTCTTCTCCTTCCGATCTTCATTGTCGAAGCAATGGCTCCTAAGTCTTCTAAAGCCATTTCCACCGCCACGAAGGGTAAGAGGGTGACGTCCTCGTCAGCCGTCGAACCCGACGCCCCCGAAGTGCCCTCTGACGTTCGTCCTGCTTTTGAGGGTAAGGGTCGCTTTTAGATCTTTAGTACTCATGGCTCTGTTGCATATTTATGCACAAGCCCCTTCTCCAATCTTGATGGCAGAGCCGTATATGCTGTGTGAGCCGCATGACTGTTTCATACCCGAGCCGTATAGATAAAGCCCCATGTTTGAATCGCAGAAGACGGATCTAAACTACATACAATCTCCTCTGAACGGAGCCGCCTATGTGTTTTAACAGGCTGAACCGCATAGCGCTTTGTGCCGCATGAATTCTTCTATTTAAAAATGTGTTCACTCGTCCAACCCGCATAAGCTATCGAGCTAGAGTCATATAGAATTCGCATCTGAGTTAGGCCGCATGTGACTGTATTGACTCGAACCTCATATGCTTCTCCAAAACTACATTTCTTGGGACCCAACTGGATTGGAGCCGCATAAGTTGGGACCCCACTGGACTGGAGCCGCATAAGACCTTATTGACCTGAACCGCATAGGCTCGTGAGAGCTTCTTTATTCAGTAAATTTTTATTTTAGCCTTCTTTTAATCCTGTTTCTTCTTTTGCCCTTTCTTCAGTGAATCTTCCAACCAACCCAGCAGGAGAGCTCCTTGTGGGTCCAGCTCGGTGTGCCGTGGGCGTGCAACTTGATGACTTAATCCGTCGTATAGTGGATCAGCTTCCCACTAATGAGCCTAGGGATAGGGTGGCTGCTATCAACAAACAACCTTTCAGCTTTCTTTGTTCCATGATGAATTTGGGGCAGTTGGAAGGGGAATATCTGAAACCGGCCTTTCTCTTCGGGGATGCCTTTTCCATAAAGAACTCCCGATTGCTGGATGTCTCAGAGCACTGGGATTTTTCTGTAGACGGGGTAGAGATTCATATTCCCGAGATGGAGCGACATTATCCTCTCTCGTGGTTTAACATGGTGCCGCTGAATAGGACGATGGTGAGCTCTTTGACTCCTATCCAACAGGGAATGTTTGTGGGCAAAATTTACCACAACGGACGCACGGGTTTAATATGTGCGGGCAAGGACTCCGTGAGTCGGACTGTGATAGGGCTGCCCCCGGGTACTTTTGTGAATACAACCGGTCCTAATTTTTCCTTCACCCTAGCTGATACTTTTCTGAATCAGCTTGCTCGCAAGGGGTCTTATCCCATAGGCAGGTTGTCACTGCTGAATTGGATTAACCCTAATCCCACATGGACTAATCTTAACTCCTGGATTCTGGGGACGTACGGGGACTTCCTTCAGGAAATCGATCTTTACTACGCCGTCAGGGGTACCTGCTACGGATTGCCCATTAACAAGCCCTTGTTTATGGCTCTATTGGAGTTGTATAACCGGCGTACTAGGACTTTCTTTACCCCCGGAGGAGAACTGGGGCTTGCTCTTCACGAAATGAACACTGTATCCAGATTGTCGTGGGGAGACGAAGCTTTTAAAGTATACACGCCGACAAACGAAGAGCTCGGGGATTTGGATCAGCGGTTTCCTGGCTTCGTCGCCGTGTACCAAGAACTGTTGTGTCATCATAGCGCCTGCCATCAGATGGCTATTAAGAAGATAAATAGTTCAGAAGGGAACGCCCCTCATACCAGGGACTGGATTTTGTATCTTTTTAAGTTGCGTCCTTCTGGTCATGTTTCGTCTCGAGCTCCCCAAACCTCAGAGGAGGTTAAGGATATGATGTCGAAGGTTAAGAAGTCGAAGTCTACTCGTGACCGGTTTGGGAGTAGCACTGACTCCCTCAGTTATTTCCACTATGGTACCCGGGAGATGTCTAATAAAGCGATCTTGGCTGGGTTTTTGATGGTGTGGCTACGCAACTGTGTAGTCTCGGGCGGCGCGGGTTCTATAGAAAGGATCAGCCGCCATTTCATTCTTCCTGCTGTAAAATTGGTCTTCAAAGTGAGGCTGGCGCTTCTTTCGGCCATGGTGTGTAGCATACACAACGGCCTTCGTGCCTTTACATCCAAAGTTATTGCTCGTGATGTGTCGGCGGACTTTAATCGGATAGAACTACCATACCACTACCTCATAGGATGGTTATTGATGCACTATCGGTCATTGATGAGGCCGGGACCCGATGAAAACGTCTCTGTTGATGACGCCTTCATTTTCCGATATCGTCATCAGCCTTGGGAACATGATACCATGTCGGCCTGCCGGAGGGCATTGGCGAGAATTGACGAGCTCGAATTCTTCGTATCTCTCTCTGAGTTCACCCCTGGAGAAGTGAGGAGGGTACACGTTGACGGCGTTGATCCTCCCCAACTTTTAACTGAGAAGATGCTTCTTTGGTTACGCAACATCCGTCCCGCGCACCTGGTGTATCGTTACCGGAACAGGGTATACTTGGAGCCTTATCTGCCCAGTAGATTTTCCCGTCAATTTGGGTATAGTCAATTGTTCCTGGATTGCCCTAGCGCTTGCTTGAGCTTCAAGGGCAGTGTATTGATGGCATTCGGGCTTGGCATTATTATAATACGACCCATACCCGAGCCAGCTTCTCATTCCCTGACGCCAAGGTGGAGGGTGATATTTTGTATATAGCGGCTCTTTATCATGTTGCAGCGAGCAAACCTCCTGTTGGTTTTGATACGAATACTAGCTTCATTGTTGGCACCAATTTGGCCGAGAAGCCAGAAGGGTCCAAGAAGAGGAAAAAAAGGGCGAATAGAGTTCCTGTGTCGGACTCAGAGTCCAATAGGGCGGATGAGGGGGACGACGAACAGGACACTGATGAATTGTCCCATTCTTCGGGTGAGGAGGTTGGGACTCAACCTCCAGTCGTGCAGGCTGAAAGGGCCGTGGGTCAATCGTCTAGTCTGTCTGACGAGGTGGTGAAGGATCAACCATCTGCGATACCCGGCCCCTCGCATAAACGGAGCAGGTGCATGACTACCACTGACGACCGAACTTATTCTATGAAGCACGCTGCGGTAAGACGTCGCAGGCTGCTTATTGATGATGTGGAGGATGTTCCTGAGGTGACTTGGGCTTCAGCTGTTTCCTTTCTTCTTTTTTTATGTTGTGACCTAATTATTTGTTTCTTCTGCTCTTTATAGGCGTCGGACGAGCTCGTCCCTCAGGACCCGATTACGGAGGCTAATCCAGTCATGTCTCATTTAGTCAGTGGGATGTGCACCGCTATCATTGCTGCTGGGGTGCTTCCGGTTGCGACCGAGGATTCTTGCCCTGCTAGAACCTCAACCCAGGGGGATGTGAGCTTTACTGCGCCCGTTCCTGAAACATCTGAGCCCCCTCATGATGGCTTTGTGGGTGGGGAAACTATGCCGGTGGTGAACGAGCCGTCGCCCCCATGCTCTTTCCCTGGTAATGCAAATTGAACTATAATTCGTGAATCAGCATACGTGTTCCTGTCATTCTTCAAATTCTTCGTCTAACGGTTGTTTTGGATGTTCAGATCCCAACCCGTCATTGCCAGTGACTGATATTGCTGGATCACACCCTACCGGAGAGGGCCTGACGGAATCTCCGTGTGTCGAGGGTCCTTCGTCTGGGTCGAGCTTGGGGCCTCAGGCAGCGGTACTGCCGGGACAAGGGACGATACCCCCTGTGTCCTCCCTTGCGAATGTGATTTCGGGGGTCAACCTTTCCTTCCTGTCGAGCATCCACGCTATTCGGGCGGCGGAAGAGGAGTTAGCCGCCATTCAAGCCTCTTTTCGTACGGAATTTACTTCTTTGGTGGCGGGTGCGGTAACTTCTGAAACTGTCCCTCTGGTACCGTCTGCCACTCTTCCTCTGACGCCGTCATCCATAGAAGTCTTGGATGATGCGTTACAGGACATAGTTGCTAGTTTCCATCGTCATCTGAAGAGGGGGATCGAAGCAGCGGTGGAAAGGGGGACTCCCTTCACTCTGGCCCGTCGATGTGCTGGCGGCCAGATTAATACCCTTAAAACACTCCCTGGGGGAGAGGAACTGGCTGCGCTCTTGGAGCCTAAGCTATTAGAGGCTGACCGTCTCGTTGCCCAGTTTTGCTCGTTACAACAGACTGATTTACCTGCGGCCATAAATCGAGAACGCAACTACCTCACTACCGTGGTGGAGAAGGTGATGGCTGCCCGGAAATCACTCAAACCGGCTATATTACAGGATCGTCGGAATCTGACTCAGTTGCACGACCAGTGGAGCCGTCGGACTGAAAATTACACGACTCGGGAAGCGGATGCTTCTCGTGGGGTGGCCGATGTTCGGGAACAGATCCTCGAACTTCAGAGAAAACTGGCTTTCCTGGAGTCCGAGCTTGAGGCCGCTCGTGTTGAGAAAGAGATTGCTATTCAGGAGGCTGGCAAGTATAGTAGGGCTTCTGCTAATCTAGAGCTTGCCCTAAAGAAGGTAGAGGACAACTGGCAGGCTTGTACACATTTGAATGATGCAGAGCAGCTATCCCAAGAGGCCGAGCGTCGAGCTAAGCAAAGGCTTGATCGGGGGACTGCTTTGGTAAAGGACCGTCTTTTGGAGTTGTGCAATGCCGAGCTATAATCGGCCTCTTGTTTTGTCCCCGTTTTCCCCTTCTTCTTTTTTTTTGAAAGGGACGTGGTCCCGAAATATGTAGTACTTCTTTTCTTCCTTCAAATAAAGAGTATTTTCCATTCTACCCTTTATTTGTATTGCCTGTTGTGCCTGTGATATTGTGGTAATGTTCTCCCCCGCATAGGAGATATATTTGTGGACCTGTTACCCATGGCGTACCTTGGTTTTAGGTAGAGATAACAAGTTTCGGTCAGGATACCTGAAGCAGCCATAGCAAAGTGGTCATGGGTGCTCTTGGTATTAAAAAAAGAATTGCCGTAGAGCAGCAGGGCTCCTGGGGCATGATGAGGTGATAGGTTTGTGTTAAGAAATTTAGCTGAGGATATTTGTGGGCCTATTACCCTTGGCATACCCTGGTTTAGGATACGGGTAATAGGATGAAAGAGAACTGACATACTTGCTCAGAGGTAACGAGGACATGGTAAGTAGGAAAGTTTTTTGAACGTAGAGTCTTCCTACTCAGAGGTAATGAGTACATGGCAGGAGCGAACTCGACGGAGGGTATTGGTGGTCAACAGAGGACATTTGTGGTCAACAGAGGACATTTGTGGTCAACAGAGGACATTTGTGGACCCATTACCCTTGGCGTACTCCGGTTGTGGGTACAGGTAATAGGTCGAAAGGGGATCATCATACTTACTCAGAGGTAATGAGGACATGGCAAGTATAAAGGTTTCTTTGATGGAGCCTTCCCATTCAGAGGTAATGAGGACATGACAGGAGTGGGCTCAATGAAGGGGGGTACGTAAAATAACTCAGAGGTAATGAGGACATGGAAATTCTATGTAGGGGTGATTTGTTTTTGGCGGAAATGGGACGACTCAGAGGTGATGAGGAGATGGTCGTCTTGGAAATTTGTGGATCTGTTACCTTTGTTGTGCACTGGGAGTGCAGGTATTAGATCATGAGGGAGGATCTCTTGTAGGAAGAAAGTTCAGCGGTATGATTATACATAACTTTCTTTCAAAAGAGTGACCGGGATGTAAGTTCAGGGGTACCGATGGGCACATAACTCGACAATCCATGAATGTTGTAATCAAAGTGTAAGTTCAGAGGTACCAGCAGGTACATGACTTGGGAATTTGGGATATAAGTTCAGCGGTACAAGAGGGTACGTGACTCGATAAGTTGGAAAATTAGGGGGTTGAGTTCAGTGGTACCAGCGGGCACATAACTCGACAATCCATGAATGTTGGAATCAAAGTGTAAGTTCAGAGGTACCAGCAGGTACATGACTTGGGAATTTAGGATATGAGTTCAGCGGTACAAGAGGGTACGTGACTCGATAAGTTAGAAAATTAGGGGGTTGAGTTCAGTGGTACCAGCGGGCACATAACTCGAAACTCTGGAAAATGTTGTTTAATTATAGTATTTCTTCAGGAACTTGCCGTTGACGGGCAACATGAGCAAGTCTCCGTTCTGCTTGGCGAGGCGGTAAGCACCATTGGAGAACACGGCCTCGATGATAAATGGGCCTTCCTATTTTGGCTGGAACTTACCGGTGGTCTTGTGAGTCATGACCATTGGCCTCCTGACTGCCAAAACAAGATCGCCCACTTGGAATGTTCTGACTTTGACATTTTTGTTGAAGGCTCCTGAGATGCGTGCTTGGTATAATTCGATCCTTTGCTGAGCTAGGAGGCATTTTTCATCTAAGGCCTCTAACTCTTGTAGTCGACGTCGGTAGTTATCATCCGTTGTCAATTGATAAGTGAGGGCGACTCGGAGTGAGGGAATCTGAGTCTCTAATGGGAGAACTGCCTCACTCCCGTATACCAGAGAGAATGGTGTATTCCCGGTGGCTGTTCGAACCGTGGTACGATAAGCCCATAAGCACTCGCCGAGCTTCTCGTTCCAGTCGCATTTGTTGGAGGAGACAAATTTCTTGAGGAGTTTGATGATTGTTTTGTTGAATGCCTCTGCTAACCCATTTGCTGCCGGGTTGTATGGTGTCGAAGCGACATTCTGAATGCGGTGTTTGTCGCAGAATCAGTAGAATGCGTGGCTTATAAACTGCGGACCATTATCATGGATGATCCTTCGGGGCAGTCCAAAGCGGTAGATGACGTGGTGCTTCAGGAAGCTGATTACGTTCGAAGTCTTGACTTCGGCGAGTGGGACAGCTTCTGCCCACTTTGAGAAGTAATCAGTGATCGCAAGTATAAAGCGATGTCCTCGGGAGGAAGGTGGTGTGATTGGACCAATGATATCCATTCCCCATGCTTCGAATGGCTAGGACGCCACTGTCGGATGTAGAAATTCGGATGGTTGGTGAATGAAGTCTGCGTGGACTTGGCAGGCCTTGCATTTCGGGCATAATCTATTGCATCAGCCACCATCGTGGGCCAATAGTAGCCCATCCGACGAAGGCGGTCTTGCAGCTTAGGGCCAGGCTGATGGGCCCCGCAGACACCGTCATGAGCCTCTCGTACGGCTTCTTTGGCTTCTGTGTTCGACAAGCACCGAAGTAGTAATCCGTTGTAGGAGCGGCGATACAGCATTTTTGTCTCTGTATCGTAGAAGAATCTGAGAGAACGCCGTCTGATAGAAGTAGCCTCCTTCGGGTTCTCGGACAGGATGTCGTAGACCACGAAGTCTATGAATGGTTATCTCCAGTCTGGCACTTCGTCGATCATCTGAGCAGAATAACTCGCCATGGCTTGAACGTTGTTCTTGGGGCAGACCAGCTCATGGCCGATTACATCGATCGAATGATGAGAGTGGTTTGGCACTGCTAAGGAAGCAGCCAGGCCTGCTAGGGCATCAGCTTCGATATTTTGGAGTCTGGAGACGTGTTCGATAAAGAATCCCTCGAATGATGAGATAATGTTGATCGCTATTTGGTGGTAGGGGATCATGTCTTCATGGCGGACTTCGTACGTCCCCCGAATCTGGTTGAGGATTAATTGCGAATCGCCGTATGCTTCAAGGTATTCTACACCCAGTTCTCTTGCGAGTTGGAGGCCAATGACCAAAGCGTTGTACTCGGCCACATTGTTAGAGCAGGGTTCCGTGAGAGAGTAGGCGCGATTGATCACTAGCCCGGTAGGAGAGACCAATACTACTCCGACTCCGACGACGATATTTCCCTTGGGTCCGGTTCTTGAAGCGCCATCGAAGAACATCCGCCATATGTTATCGTGGGTGGTTGTATTTGAATCGGCGACCTCATCTGGGATTTCTTCGTATATTCTGGATGATTCCGATCCTGGATGGGCTGCCAAAAAGTCTGCCAGGGCTTGACCTTTGACAGCCTTCTGCGGAACGAAGATCATATGATAGGGGGACAGCAATATCGCCCATGTAGCGAGGTGGGAGCTGAGTGCCCCTGGTTTGGTCATGAGGACCCTGAGAGGGTTGATTCGTGAGATCACATGTATGGTTTGCCCCGTGACATAGTGCCGTGTCTTTTGAATGGCGAATACCAGGGCGAGGCATTCTTTCTCCACAGCGGTGTATCGGTGTTCGGGCCCGACCATCATTCGGCTGAGATAGTAAATGGCCTGCTCATGGCCTGCGTCATTGTTTTGTGCCAGCAGGGCACCGAGGGAGTGTTCTATTGCTCGTACATAGAGCAGGAATGGTTTTCCAGGGACCGGGGCCACCAGGACTGGAGGATTTGATAAATATTCTTTGATGTCATCGAAAGCGCGCTGGCATTCCTCGTCCCATACGAATGAGACTCCCTTCTTCATGAGGTGGGTAAACGGTCGGCATCGCCCGGAGAGGTTGGAAATGAACCTCCTGATATAAGCTAGCCTCCCTTGGAGGCCTCTAAGTTCACGGAGATTTCTCGGGGGACCCATCTCCATGATTGCCCTCGTTTTCTCGGGGTCTACATGGATACCCCATGCAGTGATGATGAAGCCCAAGAACTTCCCGCTGGATACGCCCAAGAACGATTTTGTAGGGTTCATCTTCAGATTGTGGGCTCTCATTAAGTTGAACACCGTCCTCAGGTCTTGCAGATGATCTTCCTTACGGCGACTCTTGACGGCGATGTCGTCGACATAGCATTCCACTGTCTTGCGTAAATGTTCTTTGAAAATGATACTCATGGCTCGCTGATATGTAGCGCCAGCATTCTTTAGACCGAATGGCATGACTGTGTAGCAGTATGTGCCAATCGGGGTTCGAAATGAGGTGTGCTTTTCGTCGTCGGGAGATATCTTGATTTGATTGTACCCCGAGAATCCATCCATGAATGACCTATGTTCAAAGCCGCATGTATTGTCGATCATGATGTCTGTGATAGGAAGGGGAAATTCATCTTTGGGGCATACCACGTTCAGGTTGCGGAAGTCGATGCAGATTCGAATCTTCCCATTCTTCTTGAGGACGGGTACTATATTGGCGATCCAATCAGGATGTTGCTCTTCACGAATGAAGCCACTGGCTATTAGCTTGTTAAATTGGCTTCGATCGCGTCCATGACGCCTGGACGGAAGCGTCGTTGTTGCTGCTTGACTGGCTTTGCATCTGGCCGTATATTGAGTTTGTGGAGAGCGATGTCAGGATTTAACCCCGGCATGTCTTCATAGCTCCAGGCGAACACATCAATGTATTCTCTGACAAGTTCTAACAGCGACTCTCGTTCTTCGTCAGTTAGGCTTTTACTGATAAAGATCGGTTTTGGAGAAGATTCGCTGCCGAGATCCACTTGTATGACCTCATCTTCAGTAGGAGGTTCTCTCAGTTCGAACCGCTTTTCCCATTGTGCGTCTAATTGCTGGGCCCATGGCTCTAGCTCAAGGATTTCGGGGATGTCTTCGTCTTCCTCGTAAGCGTCGGTGAATGCCATGTTGACTGACATGACTTGTCTGAACACATCTCCGATGCTGGTATCTGAGTCGGAAGTTGGTGATCCGGTTAAATGTGACTGCCAGTCGCATTCTTCATCTGAGCTTTCAGGGGTCGTAGTAGGCGTTACATACCCTAAACCGCATCGGGTTTTGTTATTGTAGTTCCGTGGTTTGCCCGCCGGGGCTGGCGTCTTCAAAGGTAATCGTCGTCCAGTGCCGTAGTTCAGTCCTGGCGTTGTCTCTAGATCATACCCCTATTTCTACATGAGATATTTGGATTGAGGGCTATAGAGATACAGAGGCAGTCTTCCAGCATCTGACCCGAAGTCGACTTCTTCCATGGCGAGGGGATGCGGGTTGCTCGTCCGGCCGAAGATGATTGGGTGGTCCCCTCCCTCGATTATTCGGTAAGCGTCTTCTACTAGAGTAACTTGGATAGCGGTGTACACATTTGTCACCTGTGTATGTAGGTGAGTGCCTATACCGTGTTCCATAGCATACGTTGTACATAGCTTATTAAGCTCGGTGTAGTTCAAAGATAACCCTTTATTGATGAAGTAAGGTATCTTTTCTAGAGGGATTACATCATCTGCGGAGGGAGCGTCAGTGTGGGCAGCCACGTACTTGGCTAGCTCTGGTTCCTCTTCGGCTACCCCCTGTGTGAATGAAGATTGAGAGGGCGTCCTAGTCAGCTTGATCTTCAGAGGTTCAACTGACGGAGCAGAGCGTGGGGTTGTCGGTAGACTTAGCAACCCCCAATCTGGCACTTGATGTGGAGCGAGGGGTGGCTGGTTTGCTTGAAGTGTCAGACCTCGCATCGGGGTGACGACCTTTCTTAGGCAGGCGTATTGTCAGAGGTCTATCGGAGGGATTGAGCTTCTCTGTTTGGGATTGACCGACTCTCGGCAATCTGATGGTAAGTGGCCCTGTCGTGGGTTTCGGTACCTGGCCGGACCTTGGCAGCCGGATTCTCAACTGCTCTTCCTGTGCCGAGAGGCTGATCGCGTCCTTACGCAGCGTGGCCGTAAGGGGTGCAAAATTGCCTGGTTTGCGAGCCTGGAGGTGGATTGTCAGAGATTCTTCTGATCCCGTGGTTGCTTCAACATCAGTTTGTTTGTTTCCTCCTTCAAGGTGCCTCTTCGACTTTTCGTATAGGCAGGAGTCCGAGTAATAAGATTCGACCCCTTTGAAGGGATCGATGTCAGCAAATTCTGTCCTCACAAAGCCGTGCTTGTCGACATATTTGAAGCATTGGTGTAGCGTGGAAGGCACGATCATGTAATCATGTATCCAAGGGTGCCCCAAAAGGATGTTGTATGAAGTGTCGGCATCTATGACGTAGCAAGTGACTTCTGATTGGAGATCGCCAATCTGACATTTCAGACGGATCTTCCCAATTGGGTAGCTCCTGCCCGAATTGAACCTGCTGATGGCGGTGTTTGTAGGGGCCAGGCGATGCATCGGGATGCGAAGATGATGCAGTAGTCCTTTTGGAATAATGCTTATGGAAGACCCAGGGTCAATGTGCATCCGGTCCACCTTTATGTCGCCGATGTAGCCTGTGTAGTATAATGGGCGATCGTGTAGATTAGTCTTGATGAACATGTCTTGTGGAGTGAAGACGATGTTGGGCATTGCTCCCGTACAGGCACTGTCTTGGAGGTCTGCGGGCTGATTTTCTCCCGTGAGGTTGACCTGAGCCAGGTACGCGTCGGCATTTTGAAGTGCATCGCTCAAAGCTATGCGGACATCCTTCGAGAGCCTCAGGAGTTCATATAAGGACAATTTGGCCGGCGAAGTTGTAGGGCCTCCCCAGCCCCTGAGATGTTTCCTTTCGGAGGGATTTGTCGAAGCGAGTCTCCTTCGGCCTAGGCTTGTCGGTCGTCGAAGGCTGAGCCGGTCCCGGAGCATCCGTGGTAGTAGGCGGATGATCATCAGTCGAGTTTTCAGACACAGGTTGAGATTGTGCTCCGGATCGAGTAACAACGGCCGTGACTTCCTCTTCATCTGCTGAGGTGGTACGGCAGGATCTGACTTTTCCACTTTTCTTTTTAGAAGATGGAGTGGACTGAGTTACCTCGTGGACTAGGTCCGGATGGACCCACATGATTTCCCCTCGTGATGTGGTGAGGGGTACTAGACCAGCAGCTTGAGCAGGCGGGAGATTAGCAATCTCCATCGTTGCCAGAGGGATGGGTATAACCCCGTCCTGGGTCTCTGTTGGAGGAAAGCTGCCGAATTGTACGGACACCATGTTGGCTGTCACGGTTACCTGCTCGAAATCGATGGCCAGAGCGTTCGAATCGATGAGGTTTTGGATATATCGTTTCAGTTGGTAGCAGTCGTGCGTAGCATGGTGGACGTAGCGGTGGTAATGGCAGAACTTTGGGTTCTCCAAATCAGCCGGCCGAGGCTCCCGTCTTGGTCGAGGAAGCTGAATCCTATCTCCTTGTATGAGCATGTCCAAGATAGGCTTGACGTGACCGTCTTCAAAAGAGTAAGTGATTTGAGGCCATTGTTTGTTCGCAGGTTGCGACTCAGGCTTCTGGGCTGTATCGGCCACCATAGCCTGCTTGCCTCTGTTGTCCCGGTTGTTGGAGGGGCTACCCCCATTGTCGTTGGTGGTGCTGGGACGCTTGCCCTTGTTCTCTCCCTCTGAGATATGTAATCCCAGTTGGCGAGCCTTCTTTAATCGTTCTTCGGCACTTGTATCACTAATGATAAAAGCCTTCCAGTCCTTGAATTGACTCTCGCCCATCCAGAGACTGATTATTAGGAGTAGTCTCTTTTGGCAAATTTCGATCAAGGAGGAGTCCGGGTTGCCAGATGGTAACTTCATTGCGGTTTGACGAAACCGCTAAATGTAATTCCTCGTTAGCTCTTTCTCTCCTTGAATGACGTCCATGAGGGTAGACATCGTGACGTCCTGCCCTACCTCATAGAACCTCTCCAAGAACAGGCGTTTGAAGCCAGCGAAGGAATGGATGCAATTGTCCGACAGGTTGCGTTACCAATCGAAGGCGACTCCTTCCAATGCCCCAATGAATAACCGCGTGAGGATAGCGTCATCATGGGGCAGATGGTTGGTAGTGACCTCAAAGTAAGTGATGTACCGACTTGCTGAAGTCTTGCCATCATATGGGTTGATATTGAACGGCTTATATCTTGGTGGAAAGGGAACATCCCTCCATTCAGCAGGATATGGTTGCCGTATCCTGAGGTCTTGAGAGTTTTCTCGGGCATGGAACATTTCTCGGAGCTCCTGAACCTCTCTTCTTACTTCTCGGGCCTCATCTGTCGCGGTAGGGGCCGTTATCTCGGAAGGATTGTTGCCCGGGTTCGGTGCCGCTGAATTTGAATCTACGTTGATTGCGGGACCCGTGCTTGTCTGGCCAGGTGTCACCCCCTGCAGATTAGGATGCGCCGCTTTGATCTTGTCTACAGACTTGACCAAGGCGTGCAATATGGCCTCCAAAGTGTCGATGTACTGGCGATCACCGGAACAGCCTTGATTGCTGTCTGTCATGAACACCGTCTTCACATGAGGAGTGACAGAAGGAGTGGTGGAGGATGTACCCTCCGAGTCGTACCCGTGCATCGAGAAATCATCAGGATATGTGGGGATGTTCTTTTCAGGTTCGGACTCGGAAGGAACACTACCCCCAGCTTCGGAGCTTGCTTCGTCTAGGATGTCCTTGGGGACGTCGGTATCTGTTGTATCCGTCGGAGGATTTGCTTCCTCCAGTCCGTATTCCTGGAATGTCGGATTGTCGTGGATGTTTGGAGGAGTGCTACCCCCAGTTCCGACGACCCCTAATGTTGCAGACGACGAACTTCCTACTGCAGCAGTTTTCGTCTTCGAACGGGTGTGTTGAAATACTCCAGTGGAGGATAACCCTTTAGACGACGGTTTCTTAGCTGCAGTAGTTGACACCTTTGGGCTGGAGATGCTCGTTTTCTTCCCTCTTCCCTTGGCGAGAACTTTCTGTACGGACTTGCAGGAGACAACAGGAGGTGCCTCGTCTTCTGAGCTCGGGTGATGTAGTCTTTGGAAGACGGATGGCCGGTCTTCCGTCACCGCCGCGTTGCTGCAACAGCAGTTGACGATGATCTGGGTGCATTGATGTCCGTGTGAGGGCTCTTTACACCCCGAAGCTCCTTCTCTTTCCTTGCGTTTATGGAGGATAACCTCACGCAGGTCAGAGGAACCACTTTGTCTATTTGCCGCCGGGGGCTGGACTTGAGTGGTTTTATACAACTTCCCATCAGAGGCCCGCGTGATAATCAGCGGGACGCCCCAATAGTCAGAGGTTGGGGCAGTCGTCTGGACTTGATGAGCCCGCGCTGCCCTAGACTTCCTCCTTTTAGCACTTGTGGGTGCGTAATAAGAGGAGTCTAAGTCGAATACCACAGAGTCTGGATTATCATCCAGAGAATGATCAGAGTCAGGACCGCATGAAAGCCGGTCGAAGACTGATCGAGAGAAGCGTAGGACGGACGCTATGCGGCTAGCATTGGGTACCGTGCAGCCTGTCTGCATGCGACTGTATTTTGTTGTAGGATGAGTCTTTATGCGGCTAGGAGTCACGACCGTGCAGGCTGACCGCATGCGGTTGGCATCTGTGGCCGCATGGGTTTTCTGCAAGCGATTGACTTTAATAGCCGCATGAGTCTCATCCGTGCGGTTGGCAACTGTAGCCGCATAAGTTATGCGGCTGACAGATGTGGCCGCATGAGTTTTCTTTATGCGGTCGGCGGTTGTAGCCGCATGGGCTTTCTCCCTGCGGCTAATACTCTTCTGCGGCTCGGATCGCGTAGAGTTCTTCTCTGCCCCTGCAAGTCCAGCATCATAGTGTTTTCTTCTGCCGGACTTAGGGACAGCAGAGCTGTCTACGGTTTGAAGTGGGGCCGCAGGGGAGTCTTTCTCGCCATCTTGAGCAATAGAGAGCACCCCATCAAGGGCTTGCGGAGGAGTAAATGATTTTGGCCTCCACTCTTTGCGAGCCTTTATGGTGCGGGTGCGCTTCTGGACCGGGCCAGTGCTACCTTCAGAGAGCATCTCTTCGAACGCCTGTTGGTCGAAGCGTACGACCATCTTCTGTTGTATAGAGCCAAGTTTGGCTGCGTCCGATTGCGTCGCCAACTCCTCAGCCGTG
This sequence comes from Iris pallida, assembly GCA_029216955.1. NCBI lineage: Eukaryota > Viridiplantae > Streptophyta > Magnoliopsida > Asparagales > Iridaceae > Iris > Iris pallida. The sequence continues at coordinate 6,443,884 of JANAVB010024400.1, forward strand.
GAGAAGTTAGTCCCCAGCAGAGTCGCCATCGTGTTTGCCATTGATTGTAAAAGTACAGAACAATTATCGGAGGACTGAACTTAGACTCACAATACAAACTCGCTCGTACAAAGAAAGCCTAGGGACGAAAACCTAGGTACAGCAGTCTAAGTACGATTGTTTATTTTAGATTCTGGGGGGTGACGATAGAGGCTCGGGAAAGCGACGGCCGCTCTGCCTTACTCCTTGGACGATCGGTACGCAGCCTTGACTCGGGGAAGATCTGTTTGGTCGTTGACGAAGAAATGCCTTCTTGCCCTATCTCTCTGATTGCTCTCCTGGCTTCTCTCTCTCTCTGTGTATATTCTCTCTCTGACTATGGGGGAAGTCTCTCTGTGTATACGTATTCTTCTATGGTTTTTTTTTGTATATCTCTCTATATGCTACAAGGGAATGGCACCTTGCTTTTTATAATCGTGGGATATGATCACTAGGGTTGCCAATGATTAGCTCTTGGAGATGGCGGCGGCCTGGGGATTGATCAATCCAGGCCGTTCGTTTCTGATTGTGACGAATCAGAACCATTAAGGGTAGATTACACCAAATCCCCATTAGCAATTAATGCTGATTGGCATAAATCTTCCTTATAATGATTCTCTAATATCTGCGAATAAATCAAATTTATGCCACGTGCCCCAGATCATTGGGATTCGACCCGATCTTGGATTGCCATAAATCTGGAAGATTGATCGGCTGAGGACACGTATCCTGAGAGCCAATGGTGAGACTGGAACCGCATGCAGATTGGGCCGCATGAGATTTGGGTCGCATGAATTTTGGGCCGCATAAGACTTGGGACACGTGTCAGGGCTGTCTGGGCAGTGGCCCCCTCCTTCAGACTTCTGAACCATATGATGAGCCGCATGAACCGCATAATGGTGTGTCTGCTTGAGCCGCATGGGCATGATCTTCTTGAGCCGCATAGGGATGATTCCACTCGAGCCGCATGGGACAGCTTCACTCTGAACCGCATGGGAAGTCTTCACTTTGAGCCGCATAAGCACACCCGCGTGGCAGGGCCACGTAGCATTTTATTGCTCTCGGGGGATCGTGTTAGAGATTTCTTTCTCTTCCCTAGAGATTCATCATCATGACAGAGTCATAATTACCTGCTTTGGTGTCAGGTCTGCCAACTTTTCAGAGGGGTCAGCCGTCAAAGCAATTAATGCAGCATGGATCGGAGGGGAGCACTGTCACGCCACATGTCTTCTGAGCCGCATGGAATGCCTCCGGCCGCATAGCTCCTTATGCCGCATGACTCCCTGAGCCGCATGCGTTTTCTGAGCCGCATGGGTCTTTCTTGGCCGTATGAGTCAATTTCTTTAGTATTTTCCATGGAAGGATCATCCTCCTCTGGAAGGCTACCCCCAGTATGGGGGTCATCTGCTTCAGATTCTGAGGGAATGCTACCCCCGACTTGGGATTCTTCGTCTTTTGTACAGAATCTCGCCTTTGACCGGGTGCCCATATAGACTCCTTCGAATGTGACAACCTGTTGGCCATCTGCCGGTAGACTTTGTCTTCCTCTTCTTGTGGAACTGAGAGAGAAGGTTGGGTTGGTGGTCCACCGTCTTTGATTGGGGCTTCCGTAAGGGGGACCCCATGAAGCCATGTTGGATGGAACACAGTGGCTTCTCGTCGTCAGAGAAATACAGCCGTCGAAACACGGACATTCTCTGTGGTACTCTTGTCACTTTGGAGCAACAACAGTTGATAACAATATTTGTGCACGGAAGTGCACTATGAATTGTTATGTTCTCCTTCGCTTTACGCTTATGATTTATTATGTCGTACAAGTCAGCGGAAGGACGTTTTGTCTTACAACCCATGTTGCATGCATCGCCGAGCTTTGCATGCGGGTTCGTAAGGAGAGTAGGAGCATCCAGACTTAGTTCGTGTGCAGGGGCAACCCCCACACCTAAGTTCTGTGATGTCCTTGAAGGCAGCCCCGTGCTATACGCGTTGGGGCCTGTCTTTTTACTGTGGGCGCATAGGCCTTGGAGACTGGGTTTGGGTGCATGCTTCTTAACAACATGTTTGAGTCGCATTGATGTGGGCGCATAGTATGGATCCAGGGAGCCTGGGAGCATAGGCTTGGGCGCATGACTCTGAATACCCAACCTGCTGAGGACAGAAGTGTTCTGGTTGGGGCTGTGCGCCAAGCACTCCCTTGGGCGCATGGCTTTGGGCGCATGCTTAGTAGAGCAGCGCTATTTTCTTCCAGTTTTGTCTCCTTCATTCGTGAGCCTCGTCGGGTTTGGCCAGAGTGTCGCACACCCTGATTCTTGGTATCGTAGTGTTTTCTCTGCCAAGTCTCGAGTGTTGAACACTCTGTTGTTGGTTGTGGAGGGAAGAAGTCACTGGCTTGTAGAGCCCGGAACGTTGTGAGCCTTCTCCGTTTGGGGGACTTCCATGGCAGAGTCATGCACCCACGTGACAGAGTCCTCTAGCTGTATATCCGCTATGACACTAGCAGGATATGCACAGCGAGCCTTCGGAAGCCAAGTCTTGCGAGACTTGTTTCGCTTTGCTGATTTTGAGGGAGTAGAGCCGTCCCTCGAGAGCATCTCTTCGAACGCCTGCTGATCGAACTTTACGATTAGCATCTTCTGAGTACTCTCCACATTATCGGTATCAAATTGCGTCACCACCTTCTCGTCAGAGGAAAAGGTAGTCCCCAGCAGAGTTACCATTTTTGTGGACACACACAAAAAAGAAGAAAAAATGTTGTCTTTTCTTTTATTGGCGCAAGGCACCACAAATAGAGTACGCCTGAGAGCTCCTGCACTGAGGATCCCCAAGTACAAAAAAGAATTCTAGAGAATGGGATGATGGAGATCGAGCGGCAGTTGCTCCTTTACTCCGTTGACACTCCGATTACAAAAGTGGGAGAAAACCTAAGAAAATTGCTAACTCTCGGCTAACTGGCAAGAAGTGCAGCAATTTGGCTCTTGAAAATGCTCTCCGTTCTGTCTGTTTGAAAAGGGATGAGACCCCCCTTTTATAGTGTTCTTGAGCTGAAATGGTGTTATGCACCCATATGGGGAAACACGCTGGTTCCTATGTCGGCACATAATCCTGCTTTGGGCGCATTGGATGTAGGCGCATACAGGCTACAAGATCGTGGGTTGGTCGTGGCGTTGACGTGGCCGCATGCTTCGGTGCACGACTGCTCGTAGAGACTGATGTGACGCCCCATAACCAGAATACTGGAGAGCGGGGGCGTACATAGCCATCTACGTATATTGAAATGGAATCTACCTTGCTATACGATTACGGCTGTCTAGATATGAGGGTTTACTACAAGCCAACGGTCTCTTAAGGTCAAGCCTATTGTCTCAATCTCAAGCAAGTAATATAGTTACAAGATGTTAGACCACCAAATATACAATAAATGGCGTCCCAAATATTACATATTCAGTTGATCATGAAGCTAGTCATACAAAATGCGAGGACTAACAACAGTTAAGTCATACATGATCAACCCTAGAATTTGTTAATCATGTTTACAGCCCGTAGGCAGACAGTAAGTAAATATGCATCGAGCTAACAGGTGCTCGTCGGCTAAACGTCTAAAAAGAATGAATTTACAACATAGTGAGCGAATCAAAATAGAAAACCCACTCGTAGCCCGGGTTCCTTCTAGTCGCCACCATCGGGCTGGAGGTTCGGTAGATCCTTGGGTGCTGCTCCGAAATCTGGCCACACAAAACCAGCTGGGTCAAACCCCAGAAAGAGCAAGTTCCACAAGGGAGGCCACGAAATAAGAACAAAAGCCATCATATCAGAACATAAGAAAATGGAAGGAAAGTACAAGTAAATAAAGAGTACAACAGGACAATAAACGACTAAGGACGTGGAACCATTCCGGGAGCCAGGTTACAACCCTTAAACCAAACGAGGACCGGGGTTGTAGCCCTTCGCCTGAATAGCACCTTGTCTCTACCCATTTATTGTTAAAGATAAGTAAAACAATCCTGTTCAGGAGTACCAGGTACTGGGACTATATGAGACTTAGACAGGGCTGGACACCATCCATTCACAAATGGCCAAACAAATGCTATGGCTTACTACTTAGCTAACTAGGGTTATCACAAGCCTAATTACTAGCAAGATGCAAATGAGAAATTCCCAATCCCAAGCCCTGCAGACTATCCAGTTATCCTTCCGCGGGTTGAGAGTATGGTTGGGTACATCGCCCAGAAAATGATATACCCTTAGGTGACTTAGAGGGTGCAACACATGACAGTGTGCTGGAAATGTGCCCTACTTGTCGGCAGGCAACAGGTCCGTTTAAAGCGCCCAGATAACGAGATCGTCTGTGACTGGAAATTCTCTATGAACTATAGTTTGATCTAGTCATTAGCCTAATCCATATTCAGTGTGAATCCCTGACCGTGGTAACCAGGGAGTCACGTCCTAGACATGATGCGAGACAAGACAAGTGGATTGCACAAGGCAGCAAGAATGAATACCCACGGAGTCAGAGTTGATTATACGAGTTAGGTTAGCCATCGCAACAGCATCAAGTCAAGTCAAGTTACAAGTTACAGGTGTACAAGTTACAAGTCAGGAGTGCACCGCCACGGGCCATTATCAAGTTATTCAGTACCAAGATTAATTATGAATCACGGGTTACAAGTTAAGAGCGCACCCCCTCGGGTCACTACTAAGGAGATTAGATGGCGCCAAGATCATAAATCGTAAAATTTACGAAAACCATACTAGTCATAAACAAAACACCGAAAACCGTGCCAGTTCGTATTGGGTTGAGACAGTCGTGTTGAGTGGAACAAGATCTCAAAACTCCAATCCACAAAAGAGAAGCCAAGTCCAAGAAATAAGACCAAACCATCATGGGTAAGTGGGTTGCGCAGGGGGTCAGGTTGCACTGTGGAAAGGATTGCGCAGGGGAATGGATTGCGCAGGAGAGTGGATTGCGCAGGAGAATGGATTGCGCTGAGGTTGGGTTGCGCAGGAATGGGTTGCGCTGAGGTTGGGTTGCGCAGGATTGGGTTGAGCTGAAAACGAACTGCGCTGGGGCAAACTGCGCAGGGGCGAGCTGCGCGGAGGTCAAGCGCGCAAATGTTGAGAAGGCGCAAGAGCTAAAGAGTGCCAGCAAGTCAGCCCAGCGCAAGGCGCTGGCCGAGGGGCTGTGCAGTCCGGCCATGCGCTAAAGAGCACAGACCGAGGGTCATCTTCTCCATCAGGCCGAGAGGAAGACTCCAAGAACCCTAAATTTCAAATCTTCATATCTTGACCAAAACAAAACCAAATTTGGATTTTCAAAGTTCTAACTTGTGTAAAATTGAATTCTCTTCCACATGGAAGCCTCAAAACAAGGAAAAATCTAAGTTTAATAGATCAAAACCAAGAAAAACCGAAAGTCGTTAAAACTTAGATATAGAAAAATGGAAGCTCCAAATCACAAAATGCCAAGTTCTAATGTTGTTCACCATGGCCTACTCTAGCTAATGGACAAATAAAATTAGGTCCTTATGTGGTGGCAAGGTGCACTTGCCTATGGTGGTTAGTGTTGTGTGGAGGAAGGAAGAAGAAGATGAAGAAATTAATGGAAGTTATGAGGAAAGAGAAAGTTAGGTGGGGTTTTAATGAGGGATGATAAGTTGTGTTGAGGGTGGAGGTTTAGCTAAGGGTGTTCCAATGCATAATAAACCAAACCAAACCAATTCCTTCTCCACAAAAAAATAAAATAAAATAAAACCAAGCCAGGTCCAAAAACTCATTTTACGAGAAAACCAGAATCCGCAAGTTAAACCAAAACACAATTACAGGCCAGAATCCGAGAAAATAAATATAGGTCTGAAATACATATAAGCCTAATCAAAATACGTATTCCGAAATACGGGCATTACAACTCTACCCACCTTAAAAGAATTCCATCCTCGAAATTTAAATCAAGATTCTTAGAGATGTAAGAGCCAGCTATACTATCCACAATTAAGCTATACTAAGCAAACAATCAAACAATCATACATGCAAGCAAGGGATGGAAAGCATAAGGCATAAGGAAGACATTATACCTTATAAGTCAAACAAGTCGGGATATCGCGATCGGATGTCGTCCTCACGCTCCCACGTAGACTCACCTAGAGAGATGACCCCAAGCAACACGGACTAAGTTAATAGTCTTGTTCTTGAGTATCTTTTCTCTCCGGTCCAATATAGACACGGGCATCTCCTCATACGAAAGGTTGGTACCAACAACCAGTTCCGAATGGTCCAGGATATGGCACGGGTCCGGGATGTATCGTCGTAATTGGGACACATAGAATACATCATGCACCTCACTTAGCGACGGCGGAAGAGCGAGACGATAGGATACATCTCCTACTCGCTCCAGGATATCGAACGGCCCTATATACCTAGGACTAAGTTTTTCTGTACGCCAAAGCGAATGACGCCACGGTTAGGCGAGATCCTAAGGAATACATGGTCGCCGATAGCAAACTCTAAGGGACATCGATGAGCATCGGCCCAATGGCGCTGGCGATATTGGTGTCACGCCCCAGAACCAGAATACTGGAGAGCGGGGGCAGACATAGCCAGCTACGTATATTGAAATGGATTCCATCTCGCTATACGGTCACGGCTGTCTAGGATACATGAGGGTTTATCTACAAGCCAACAGTCTCTTAAGGTCATGAACAAGCCTAGTGTCTCAATCATAGCAAGTAAGTAAGAGTCACAAGATGTATGATCATTAAATATACAATAATAAGGCATCCCAAATATTACATAGTCAGCTGATCATGAAGCTAGTCGTTACAAAATGTTAGGACTAGCAAGAGTTTAGTCATACATGATCAACCCTAGGATTTGTCAATCATGTTACAGCCCGTAGACAGACAGTAAGTAAGTGCAATCGAGCTAAACAGGTGCTCGTCGGCTAAACGCCTCAAAAGAATATTTTTACACTAGAGCGGGAGAGCCAAAAATAACCCACTCGTTGCCAGGGTTCCGTCTAGTGGCCACCATATGGCTGGGAAGTCGGTAGATCCTCTGGAGCTGCTCCGAAATCTAGCCACACAAAACCAGCTGGGTCAGACCCCAGAAAGAGCAAGTGCCACAAAGGAGGCTTCACTTAAGAACTAAAACCAGCAATCAGCACAGGAATATAAATATAAATAAAATAAGGACTGGAATAAAAGGAAACATATCCGGATGATATACGACGAGATAACCATAGAACTATTCAGATAGCCAGGTTACAATCCGTAAACCAAACAAGGACCGGGATTGTAACCCTTCGTCTGAACGGAGCTTGGTTTCTCACCATTTATCGGTAAAATAAATACAAGCATTCTGGTCATTCGATAGTCTGGAACAGGGTCAGGGCAAGACTAGACTGGTTAGACTCCATCCAATCACTTCACGGCCAAGCAAGAACTACGGCTTGATACTTTAACTAACTAGGGTTGTCACAAGCCTAATTACTAACAAGATGCAGTGAGATTATTCCACAGCCACAAGCCCTGCAGACCATCCAGGTTATCCAGGTCGAGATTAGGGTTGAATTCAGGTGGGTACATCGTCCAAGAAATGCATGTACCCTTACGCAGTTTGAAGGGTGCAACACATGACAGTGTGCTGGAAATGTACCCTACTCGACGGCAGGCTACAAATCCCAAGCGCGCCCAGGTAACGGGATTGCCTGTAGCTGGAAAATCTCTTCATGACTAATGTATTAATCTAGTTGTTAACCTTAGTCCATTTTAGTAGGTACTCCTGACCGTGGTATTCAGGAGTCCCCTCCTAGACATGATGCAAGACAGGACTGGATTATTTGTACAAGCACAATCGCCCACGGTATCCAGGTTATTCATACAGGTCATGTCATGTCAGGTAGCCGTCGCAACAGCTTATCAAGATATAACATGTCAGGTTTATCATGTCAAGTGTACTTGTCAGGAGTGCGCTACGACGGACCACTATCAGGTCATATCAGGTCATTATGTCAGGAGTGCACCACTACGGGTCACTATCGTGTCATACTCAGGTATCATTTCCAAACATATTAAACAAATCCATGATTATCAAGTTCATAAAAAAAGGTGTAAGGATATAAAATGGACGTTAAATATCTAATAAAACATCAATATACAGGGCTAGAGAAGATCAAGGGTAATCAGGCTACGCTCAAGCCAGGCTACGCTCAGGCTAGCCTAGCTCAGGTCTGCGTACCAGAGGATCCATACACTTCCAATGGGAAGCGTACGCAAGGGTCAGCGTACACAAGGGCACGCTCAAGCTACAGGTCAGCGTACGCTCAAGCTAGCGTACGCTCAAGACTGCGTACGCTCGAGCTAGCGTACGAAAGGGGCCAGCGTACGCCTTGCTCGCTTAAGCTAGCGTACCAAGGCACGCGTACGCTCAAGCTAGCGTATGCTCAAGACACGCTGCCAACAGGCAGCGTATCAAGGTGAGCGTACGCTCACTAAAGAGCAGCGTTCGAAGGCTACCGTACGCTCGCTAAAGAGCAGCGTACGAAGGCTAGCGTACGCTCGCTAAAGAGCAGCGTACGAAGGCTAGCGTACGCTCGCTAAAGAGCAGCGTACGAAGGCTAGCGTACGCTCGCTAAAGAGCAGCGTACGACTCAGCGGCATAAGCTAAAAAGCTAGCTCACTGTTCACTGTCTTCTCCAAATGGCAAGAACAGCAAGAACTCTAAAGTTGAATCTAAGCTTCAATTGTCCAAATCTTGGTCAAAACAAGTCTGAATCCAACTTTCCAAAGGTCAAAATTGGGTAGAATAAAATTCTCTAAAACATGAAACCATCAAAACTTGAAAACAAGCAAGTTTAATAGATCAAAACCACCAAAATCCAAAAATAGCAAAACTCTAGATCTACAAGAATTAAAGCCTCAAAATAGAAAATGACAAGTTCTAATGTGGTTTAGAATCATGAGGAGAAGCTAATGAAACCATCAAAAGGAGTTCTCTTGTGGAAGCAAGTTGCACTTGCCTATGGTGTTCTTGGTTGGTGGAGAAGAGTAATGGTAGGGAAGGAGAAGTAAATGAGAATTATGGAGGAGAGAGAAGGTTGGTGGGGATAATAAAAGGGGGTTGTGGTGGAAATGAAGGAGAAGCATAGGCTAAGGTGTTCCACCCTTGGCCCATGATGAACCAAGCATTGGGTCGGCCGAACCAAGCCAACCCAAACCGAGAGTTAAACCAAGCCGAGAGCTAAACAAGGAATAATACAAAAAAGACACGTACACGTATTTCCAAAATACGTACTACGAACCACAGGCATTACAACTCTACCCACCTTAAAAGAATTCCGTCCTCGGAATTTAATTAAGAGGCTAGAGGGACAAGAACAAGCTACACTATTCACAGGCAATTATACTAGGCAATCAATCAATCATGCAAGCAAGGAATCGAAGGCAGGAGGCATAAGAAAGACATTATACCTCACGAGTCAAACAAGTCGGGATATCGCGATCGGATATCATCCTCACGCTCCCACGTTGACTCCCCCAAAGAGTGATGACCCCAAGCAACTCGGACTAACTTGATAGACTTGTTCTTGAGGATCTTCTCTCTCCGGTCCAATATAGACACGGGCCTCTCCTCATACGAAAGGTTGGTACCAACAACCAATTCCGAATGATCCAGAATGTGGCTCGGGTCCGGGATATACCGTCGTAATTGGGATACATGGAATACGTCATGCACCTCGCTTAGCGACGGTGGAAGAGCGAGACGATAGGATACATCTCCTACTCGCTCCAGAATGTCAAACGGTCCTATATACCTAGGACTAAGCTTGCCCCGTACGCCGAAACGAATGACTGCCACGGTTAGGCGAAATCCTCAGGAATACATGATCGCCGACCGAAAACTCGAGAGGGCGCCGATAAGAATCGGCCCAATAGCGCTGACGATCTTGGGCAACTCGAAGATGATCTCTGACTCGCCTGACCACTTCAACTGTCTGGGCAATCATTTCTGGATCGAGCATCTGTCTCTCTCCAACATCATCCAAGCTAGCGGGGATCTGCACTTCCTGCCATACAGTACCTCGAACGGTGCCATCTGGATACTGGCCTGGAAACAGTTGTTGTATGAGAATTCCACCATGGTGCAAATGATCTTTCCATGAACCACCGAAGTCAAGTGTGCAAGACCGCAACATGTCTTCAAGAGTCTGGATCGTACGCTCCGACTGGCCATCTGTCTGTGGGTGATATGCTGAACTGAACTGGAGATGAGTCCCCAAACTCTCTTGCAAGCTAAGCCAAAACTGCAACGTAAATCTTGAATCTCGGTCCGAGGTGATACTGACTGGCACTCCGTGCAATCTGACAATCTGCCTGAGGTACATCTCCGCTAGCTGAGCCGTCAACTGACCAACTCTAAACGGGAGAAAGTGCACTACCTTGGTAAGCCTATCCACAATGACCCAAATAGCATCTCTACTAGCTGGGGATCTAGGTAATCCAGTCACGAAATCCATGGTCACATGCTTCCACTTCCATTCTGGAATCGGTAAGGGCTGAAGAAGTCCAGCCGGTCTCTGATGTTCGGCTTTAACTTGTTGGCAAACCAAACACCGAGAGACAAACCGAGCTATCTCCCGCTTCATGCCATTCCACCAGAAGTGCTGACGGATATCACGGTACATCTTCGTATTGCCAGGATGGATGGAATACTGAGAACTGTGCACCTCTGACATGATCTCCTGTCTGATATCTCCATTGGGTACACAAAGACGCTTACCATGCCTAAGTGTACCATCCTCATGAATACATAACTCTGGTCTTCGTCCTGCTTCACACTCTGCTCTGAGTCGCTGAAGCTTGGAATCTGCCGACTGTGCCATCCGAATCCTCTCGACTATAGTGGACTGAACTTGCATGCTGGCCATCAACGCCACACTGGAAGGGAGAACAACTTCTATACCCATCTTCTGAAGATCTGCTAACAGCTCTGGTTGCGCTGTTAGGAAATAAGCTCCGGCTCTCCTGCTCAATGCATCTGCTACGACATTGGCCTTCCCAGGATGATACTGCAAGCTGACATCATAATCCACAAGAAGCTCCAGCCACCTCCTCTGACGCATGTTAAGATCCTTCTGGATGAAAACATACTTCAAGCTCTTGTGGTCGGTGAAAATCTCCACCCTATCTTCGTACAAGTAGTGCCTCCACAACTTAAGTGTAAACACCACTGCTGCCAGCTCTAATTCATGGGTTGGGTAATTTCTCTCATGATCACGAAGTTGTCGTGACGCATAAGCTATTACCTTTCCATGCTGCATCAGAACACATCCTAAACCTCTGCCTGAAGCATCATAATACACTAAAATCCTTCGGTTCCATCTGGAAGCGTGAGAATAGGAGCTGTTATCAATCCTCGCTTCAACTGCTCAAAAGAACTCTGACACTCTGCTGTCCAAGCAAACTGCGCATCCTTGCGGGTCAACTGCGTCAATGGCGCTGAAATTCGAGCAAAATCCGAAATAAACCGCCGGTAGTAGCCGGCCAATCCAAGAAAACTACGAACCTCTGCAACTGTGCTAGGTACTGGCCATGACTCAATAGCTACAATCTTCTGGGGATCCACTTCTACTCCTCCTCTGGTGATGATATGACCCAAGTACGAAATGCGATCGAGCCAGAACTCGCATTTACTGAACTTGGAATATAACTGGTGCTCTCTGAGGATCTGAAGAACTATACGGAGATGCTGCTCATGCTCCGCCTCGCTCTTGCTGTAGACCAGAATGTCATCCAAGAACACAATCACAAACTGATCCAAGTAAGGCATGAAGATGCGATTCATGAGGTCCATGAATACTGCCAACGCATTGGTTGCTCCAAATGGCATCACTAGGAACTCCCAATGCCCATACCTCGATCTAAAAGCTGTCTTCGGGATGTCCTGCTCTCTGACTCGGATCTGATGATAACCTGAGCGCAAATCAATCTTCGAGAAGACTGAAGCCCCCTTGAGTTGATCAAACAAGTCATCTATCCTCGGAAGAGGGTATCTGTTCTTGATTGTCACTGAGTTCAAGGTACGATAATCGACACATAACCTGGACGTACCATCCTTCTTTTTCACAAGAAGCATCGGGGCTCCCCAAGGTGATCCACTAGCACGAATGAATCCCTTGGTTCTGAGTTCTTCAATCATCTTGTACAATATCTCCAACTCTGATGGCGCCATCCTGTAGACTCTCTCTGATACTGGGGCTGTCCCGGGAATCAAGTCTATAGTGAACTCGATCTTCCGCTCCGGAGGCATACCTGGAAGCTCCTCTGGAAAAACATCTGGGAACTCATCCACTATCCTGGACAACTGAACTGCTGCTACTGCCATCCGCAATACTGGAGGAGATGACTCAACCTCACCTCGAGAGAAAGAAAACTCCGGCTCTCCTGGAATGCTAAAAACAACCCTACCAATATGGCAGTCTATCCTAGCATACTGGTTCCTCAACCAATCCATCCCTAAGACCACATCATAATCGGCCATCGGGAATTCTATCAATCTAGCGAGGAATTCCCTACAGCTAACTACGATCCGACACGAGGAAAAACACTCTATCTACTCCCACAAGTCCGTTACCAGTAAGTATATTGAGCCTTACTGATAATGACTCGGGCTCCAATCCTACCCGTGTCGTGAATCGTGCAGACATAAAAGAATGCGATGCACCAGAATCAAATAAAGCTGAAGCTGGAAAGGAGTTGACGAGAATAGTACCTGCCACTACCTCACCTGGTGCCAACTCTTCCTCCATGGTCATCACCATAGCCTGACCGTGCCCTCGGGGTGCTAGTCCCCTCTGCTGAAATCCTCGCTGTCTGCTCTGACTCAAGGCTTGGGCTTGCGCATACTGCTGGGGGCTCTGCTGCTGAAATGCCTGGGACTGAGGCGACAAGGGCCTCGGCAATGGATACTGCTGCTGCTGCGACTGGACCGGTGCTGGTCCTCTCACCGAAGAACTAGAAAGGTGGAACGAGGATGAACCACCCCTGTTCGGGCAGGATCCAACCCAATGGTCTGGTGCTCCACAAGCCAGACACAATCCCTGTGCCCTGCGACATTCTGCCACCACATGGCCTGGCTTCCCACAATGAGAACAACCCACTGCGGAAGATTGCTTCTGCTTCTGCTGCTGCTGAGGGTGCGTCGGAGTTGAATGCTGAACCGACGTTACTGAGGCCGCTCACCTCGGAGCTCCAATAGTCAAAGCCCTGGCTGCCGGGGCCGGTGCTGAAGACTGATTCATCTGGCCGTGAGATCTCTTCCGACCCCCGGTCCTATCCACAATCCTCTGGGAGGTATACTCATGCCTCCGGGCTGCTCTCAAGACTGCATCAAAAGTCTGATGCTCAAACTGCTCAAGTGCCAACAAGATCTCCAAGTGAAGTCCCTGCTGGAACCACTGGGCTCTATCATACTCGGTTGCCACCAAAGTGGGAGCAAACCGACTGAGTCTGGAAAACTCGGCCGCATATCCGTCGACCGTCCTACCTCCTTGCTTCAGATTTATGAACCTCGTCTGTAGATCGTACCGAGCTACAGCATCAAAATACTTGGTCTGGAATCTCTCCCGGAATACTGTCCAAGCAATGGGGGCTGCTAATCCAACGGCCTGCGCTGCCCACCAACTGCGGGCAAGATCTAACAACTGCAGGTGCACAACGGCCACCTTCTCGTTCTCTGGAGTCCTGGCTGCTTCTAGAATCACTTCTGTGTCCTGAAGCCATGTATCTGCCGCGATAGCATCTTCACTACCGTCGAAAAAGGGAGGGTTCAAGCGCTTAAAGCTGTTGGCAGCGCTGTTACCCTGATGACCACCCTGGGTCAAAGCATCTGTCACTGCCTGGTGCAAGGCATCTCCACGCCGGTCTTGGGAAGATATCAAGGTCCTGACGAGTCCTACCAAAGTGCCATCATCATGTTCTACAGGTTGAACTGGCTGGACTGGTGGCTCTCCGCCAGAAGACACGACTCTGGAGGCTACTCCGGAATGCTGGGCTTGATCTCCAGGTTGCTGCTGGTCCGCGGGAGGTGCTCCGCCATGCTGGTCGGTAGGTCCACGAACAATGCCGCTGAAGAAGATGACATAGGGAACAATAAGGAAGAACCAGGACAGATCAACGATACAAGTATATGATCAGGACAAGAATCCAGGGATTCAGAAGATACGAGCAGAGATCAAGGACGAATACTGATTGAGACATCTATTCGGTAAACCCTCACATATCTCGATTTACAAGACCTGCATGGGCCACCACTTAAACCATGTCACGCCCCAGAACCAGAATACTGGAGAGCGGGGGCAGACATAGCCAGCTACGTATATTGAAATGGATTCCATCTCGCTATACGGTCACGGCTGTCTAGGATACATGAGGGTTTATCTACAAGCCAACAGTCTCTTAAGGTCATGAACAAGCCTAGTGTCTCATTCATAGCAAGTAAGTAAGAGTCACAAGATGTATGATCATTAAATATACAATAATAAGGCGTCCCAAATATTACATATTCAGCTGATCATGAAGCTAGTCGTTACAAAATGTTAGGACTAGCAAGAGTTTAGTCATACATGATCAACCCTAGGATTTGTCAATCTTGTTACAGCCCGTAGGCAGACAGTAAGTAAGTGCAATCGAGCTAAACAGGTGCTCGTCGCTAAAAGCCTCAAAAGAATATTTTTACACTAGAGCGGGAGAGCCAAAAATAACCCACTCGTTGCCAGGGTTCCGTCTAGTGGCCACCATCTGGCTGGGAAGTCGGTAGATCCTCTGGAGCTGCTCCGAAATCTGGCCATACAAAACCAGCTGGGTCAGACCCCAGAAAGAGCAAGTGCCACAAAGGAGGCTTCACTTAAGAACTAAAACCAGCAATCAGCACAGGAATATAAATATAAATAAAATAAGGACTGGAATAAAAGGAAACATATCAGGATGATATACGACGAGATAACCATGGAACTATTCAGATAGCCAGGTTACAACCCGTAAACCAAACAAGGACCGGGGTTGTAACCCTTCGTCTGAACGGAGCTTGGTTTCTCACCATTTATCGGTAAAATAAATACAAGCATTCTGGTCATTCGATAGTCTGGAACAGGGTCAGGGCAAGACTAGACTGGTTAGACTCCATCCAATCACTTCACGGCCAAGCAAAAACTACGGCTTGATACTTTAACTAACTAGGGTTGTCAGAAGCCTAATTACTAACAAGATGCAGTGAGATTATTCCACAGCCACAAGCTCTGCAGACCATCCAGGTTACCCAGGTCAAGATTAGGGTTGAATTCAGGTGGGTACATCGTCCAGGAAACGCATGTACCCTTAAGCAGTTTGAAGGGTGCAACACATGAAAGTGTGCTGGAAATGTGCCCTACTCGACGGCAGGCTACAGATCCCAAGCACGCCCAGGTAACGGAATTGCCTGTAGCTGGAAAATCTCTTCATGACTAATGTATTAATCTAGTTGTTAACCTTAGTCCATTTTAGTAGGTACTCCTGACCGTGGTACTCAGGAGTCCCCTCCTAGACATGATACAAGACAGGACTGGATTATTTATACAAGTACAATCGCCCACAGTGTCCAGGTTATTCATACAGGTCATGTCATGTCAGGTAGCCGTCGCAACAGCTTATCAAGATATAACTTGTCAGGTTTATCATGTCAAGTGTACTTGTCAGGAGTGCGCCACGACGGACCACTATCAGGTCATGTCAGGTCATTATGTCAGGAGTGCACCACTACGGGTCACTATCGTGTCATGCTCAGGTATCATTTCCAAACATATTAAACAAATCCATGATTATCAAGTTCATAAAAAAAGGTGTAAGGATATAAAATGGACGTTAAATATCTAATAAAATATCAATATACAGGGCTAGAGAAGATCAAGGGTAATCAGGCTACACTCAAGCTAGGCTACGCTCAGGCTAGCGTACGCTCAGGTCTGCGTACCAGAGGATCCATACACTTCCAATGGGAAGCGTACGCAAGGGTCAGCGTACACAAGGGCACGCTCAAGCTACAGGTCAGCTACGCTCAAGCTAGCGTACGCTCAAGACTGCGTACGCTCGAGCTAGCGTACGAAAGGGGCCAGCGTACGCCTTGCTCGCTTAAGCTAGTGTACCAAGGCACACGTACGCTCAAGCTAGCGTATGCTCAAGACACGCTGCCAACAGGCAGCGTATCAAGGTGAGCGTACGCTCGCTAAAGAGCAGCGTACGAAGGCTAGCGTACGCTCGCTAAAGAGCAGCGTACGAAGGCTAGCGTACGCTCGCTAAAGAACAGCGTACGACTCAGCGGCATAAGCTAAAAAGCTAGCTCACTGTTCACTGTCTTCTCCAAATGGCAAGAACAGCAAGAACTCTAAAGTTGAATCTAAGCTTCAATTGTCCAAATCTTGGTCAAAACAAGTCCGAATCCAACTTTTCAAAGGTCAAAATTGGGTAGAATGAAATTCTCTAAAATATGAAACCATCAAAACTTGAAAACAAGCAAGTTTAATAGATCAAAACCACCAAAATCCGAAAATAGCAAAACTCTAGATCTACAAGAATTAAAGCCTCAAAATGGAAAATGACAAGTTCTAATGTGGTTTAGAATCATGAGGAGAAGCTATTGAAACCATCAAAAGGAGTTCTCTTGTGAAAGCAAGTTGCACTTGCCTATGGTGTTCTTGGTTGGTGGAGAAGAGTAATGGTAGGGGAAGGAGAAGTAAATGAGAATTATGGAGGAGAGAGAAGGTTGGTGGGGATAATAAAGAGGGGGTTGTGGTGGAAATGAAGAAGAAGCATAGGCTAAGGTGTTCCACCCTTGGCCCATGAAGAACCAAGCATTGGGCCGGCCGAACCAAGCCAACCCAAACCGAGAGTTAAACCAAGCCGAGAGCTAAACAAGGAATAATACAAGAAAAGACACGTACACGTATTTCTAAAATACGTACTACGAACCACAGGTATTACACTTGGGCCACTCGAAGATGATCTCTGATTCTTCTGACCACTTCAACTGTTTGGGCAATCATTTCTGGGCCAAGTATTTGCCTCTCTCCGATGTCGTCCCATGCTAGCGGGGATCTGCACTTCCTGCCATATAAGGCCTCGAAAGGAGCCATCTGAATACTGGCCTGGAAACTATTGTTGTACGAGAATTCTACCAGGTGCAGGTGATCCTCCCATGAACCACCGAAGTCAAAGGTACAAGACCTCAACATATCTTCAAGAGTCTGGATCGTGCGTTCCGACTGGCCATCTGTCTGCGGGTGAAAAGCTGAGCTAAACTGAAGGTGAGTTCCCAAACTCTCTTGCAGGCTACGCTAAAAGTGTGATATAAACCTTAAATCTCGGTCCGAGGTGATACTGACGGGCACCCCGTGAAGCCTGATAATCTGCCTAAGGTATATCTCTGCTAGCTGAGCCGTAGACTGCCCAACTCTGAATAAGAGAAAATGAGCCACCTTCGTGAGCCTGTCAACTATAACCCAAATAGCATCTCGACCAGCTGGGGATCTAGGCAATCCAATCACAAAATCCATGGTCACATGCTCCCACTTCTATTCTAGAATCGGCAAGGGCTAATGAAGTCCAGCGGGCCTCTGATGTTCAGCTTTAACCTGCTGGCAAACCAAACACCGAGAGACAAACTGGGCTATCTCCCTCTTCATGCCATTCCACCAGAAATGCTGACGAATATCACGGTACATCTTCGTGCCACCGGGATGAATAGAATACTGTGAACTGTGAGCTTCTGCCATGACCTTTTGTCTGATATCTCCACTGGGTACACAAAGACGAGTGTCATGTCGAAGTGTACCATCTTCATGAATGCACAACTCTGGCCTTCTTTCTGCCTCATACTCTGCTCTGAGTCGCTAAATCTTAGAATCTGTAGACTGCACCATCTGGATCCTCTCAACTAGGCTGGACTGAACCTGTAGACTGGCCATCAATGCCACGTTGGTAGGAAGAACCACTTCAACTCCCATCTTCTGAAGATCTGCCAATAACTCTGCTTGCGTTGTTAGAAAATAAACTCCGGCTCTCCGGCTCAACGCATCTGCTACAACGTTGGCCTTCCCTGGGTGATACTACAAATCCACATCGTAGTCCACCAGTAGCTCGAGCCATCTTCTCTGCCGCATGTTAAGGTCCTTCTGGGTGAAAATATACTTCAGGCTCTTATGATCAGTAAATATCTCCACTCTATCTCCGTACAAGTAGTGCCGCCAAAGCTTAAGTGCAAATACTACTGCTGCCAGTTCCAAGTCATAGGTCGGGTAATTCTTCTCATGATCACGAAGTGGATGTGATGCATAAGATACTACCTTTCTATGCTGCATCAAGACACACCCCAATCCTCTGCCTGAAGCGTCGCAATAAACTGTGAATCCTCCGGTCCCATCTGGAAGCATGAGAATGGGAGCCGTTATCAAACCTCGCTTCAACTTCTCAAATGATTCCTGATACTCTGATGTCCATACGAAAGACACATCCTTGCGGGTCAACTGGGTCATCGGTGCCGAAATCTTTGCAAAATCTGAAACGAATCGTCGGTAGTAGCCGGCCAATCCAAGGAATCTGCGAACCTCTGCCACTGAACTAGGTACTGGCCATGACTCGATAGCCACAATCTTCTGGGGATCCACTTCTACTCCTCCTCGGGTAATAATGTGACCCAAGTATGAAATGCGATCGAGCCAGAACTCGTATTTACTAAACTTGGCATACAACTGATGCTCTCTAAGCGTATGAAGGACGATTCTGAGATGCTGCTCATGCTCTGCTTCGCTCTTGCTGTAGACCAGGATATCATCTAGGAATACGATCACGAACTAATCCAAGTAAGGCATGAAAATATGATTCATGGGGTCCATGAATACGGCCGGCGCATTGGCCGCTCCAAAGGGCGTAACAAGAAACTCTCAATGCCCATACCTAGATCGAAAAGCTGTCTTCGGGATATTCTGTTCTCTGACTCAGATCTGGTGGTATCCTGATCGCAAGTCTATCTTCGAAAACACTGAAGCCCCCTTGAGTTGATCAAACAAGTTATCTATCCTCGGGAGAGGGTATCTGTTCTTGATTGTCATCGAGTTCAAGGTACGATAATCTACATATAACCTAGACGTACCATCCTTCTTTTTACAAGAAGCATCAGGGCTCCCCAAGGCTATCCACTTGTAAGAATGAATCCCTTGGTCCTGAGTTCTTCAATCATCTTGTACAAAATCTCCAACTCTGAAGGCGCCATCATGTAGACTCGTTCTGATACTGGTGCTGTCCCGGGGATCAAGTCTATAGTGAACTCAATCTCCCGCTCTGGCGGCATCCCTGGAAGTTTCTCTGGGAAGATATTTAGAAACTCTTTAACTATTCGGGGTAACTGCACTACTGCTACTGCCATCCGCAATACTGGGGAAGATGGTTCCACTGCACCTCTGGAAAATAAAAACTCTGGCTCGCCTGGAATACTACGAACAACCCTGCCAATATGGCAGTCTATCCTAGCATACTGGTTCCTCAACCAATCCATGCCTAAGACTACATCATAGTGTGCCATAGGGAATTCTATAAATTTAGCGAGGAACTCTCTACCGCTAACTATGATCCGACACAAGGAAAATACTTGATCTACTCCCACAAGACCAATACCAGTAAGTATATTGAGCCTTACTGATAATGACTCTGGCTCCAATCCTATCCGTGTTACGAATCGTGCAGACATGAATGAATGCGATGCACCAGAATCAAATAATACCGATGCTGGAGAGGAGTTGACGAGAATAGTACCTGCCACTACCTCACCTGGTGCAACTTCTTCTTCCATAGTCATCATCATGGCCTGACCTTGTCCTATGGCTGCGCGTCCCCTCTGCTGGAAACCTCTCTGCCTGTTCTGCACTTGGGCTTGGGTATACTGCTGCTGGTTCTACTGATTAAACGCATGGGCCTGAGGCTACAATGGCCTCGGGTACTGCTGCTGCTGTATAGGTGCTGGTCCCCTAACCGATGGACTGGTTAGGTTGGAAAAGGACGAATTACCCCTATTCGGGCAGGCTCCTATCTTGTGATCTGTCGCTCTACAAGCCAGGCACAATCCCTGTGCCCTGCGATAATCTGCCACCACGTGCCCTGGCTTTCCACAATGAGAATATCCCATCGCGAAAGTCTGCTTCTGCTTCTGCTGCTGCGGGTACGTCGGGGTTGAATGCTGAACCGACATTACTAAGGTCGCCCGCATCGGAGTTCCAATGGTCAAACCTCTTGATGCCGGGGCTGGAGCTGATGATTGGTGCATCTGATTGTGGGGCCGCTTCCTACCTTCGGTCCTATCTACGATCCTCTGGGAGGTGTACTCATGCCTCATAGATGCCCTTAATACTGCATCGAATGTCTGGTGCTCGAAATTCTCAACTGCCAATAATATCTCCAAATGCAGTCCCTGCTGGAACCGCTGGGCCCTATCAAACTCGGTTGCCACCAAGGTGGGGGCAAACCTACTGTAACACCCAGTTTTCTAAAATTAGGGTATTTTTAAAAATTTATTATTTTTATTATTTATTAACGGTATTTTAGTCATGATATGATTTTTGGTGATTTTTAGTTAGTTAAAACTATTTTCTAAGTCATGACTTATGACTTTGTGACTTTACTAGTATAACCTAGTGTAAATCCTAGAGATTTCATAACCTAGAGACTAACCATGATCATGTGAGCCTAGCCATAGGTTTAGAACATCAAATTAGGGCTTTTTAGCCTAAAGGATATTTTGGTAATTTTCTAGGATTTATTTAGAATTATTTGTATTTATGTGTTTTTATTATTGTCTAATTATTAATTAGTGTCATGTTAGTCCCTAACCTAGTTTAGCCTAATCTAGGGGTTAGCAACTAACCTAGAAGACTAATGTTAGATATTAGCTTTATGTATAAATATCTAGTTAGATAAATATCTAGATATTTCACTTTTTAGATATTTTAGAACCTAAATATCTAACCCCTTAGTCAAAGACTTAGGGGCTAAGTTTGCAAGGTGGTAGGACACTCTCTCCTACCCCCATGGCAGCCAAGCACTACCCCCCCTTCCTATATTAATCTATCATTCCATTCATGATCAATTTTTACATGAATTAAACCTAGAAAATCCACCACCTTCAAACCTTGATAACTTGATCATTTTTTATCCAAATCACCTCAAGTTTCTTGCATTAGAGTCTCCTACACTAGAGGATACTAGTTAGGGCCTGCTATCAAGGATTTGTGGAGCTTTGGGCATCACCAAGAGAAGAGGACATCCCCTCCTACTTGGTGTTTTCTTGAGTTTTCACTCAAATAGGTAAATACCCATAAACCTAGTTAATACCCTAATTTTTCTTCATAAATGCATGCATATAGGTATACCCCAACTGTAGGCTAAGTTTGGTGAAATTTAGGATTGGTTTCGTGTCCGTATCGGACACGTATCTGTGTTTGAAAACCCTTGTTTGATGAAATGCCACAAAGGATTGGTTTTTGTGTTTTTCCAAAACAAATTATATTTTTGTGTAGCCCTAGACTTGTAGGTTACAACCCAAGTGGACTGAGCACGAAATCGTATAGTGTCCGTGTCCAAATTGGACACGAATACACTGTTAAATATCACACTGTGTACACTTTAATCCCCTGCTACCCGACACTGTTTTCTCCATGAATTGGACACGTGGACACGTGCCACTTGGCACAGAGGAGGGGGCATCCTCTGATAAGCCCCCTCTCAAATTTGAGACACTCTCGTGTCGTGTCGGACGAGAAATCCGACACGCACTGACCGCACACTATACTGCATACAGTATTAAACACTCACTGACACGGCCTTCGTGTCGTACGGACACGAGTCGTGGACACCTCGTGTTTGCACGAGTGTGTAGCCCAACATGTGGGCTACACGTGGACGTGACCACGAGGCCCCACGTGGCTCGTGTCGTGTCCACGAGACACTTGCATCGCTGCACGAGACTGTGCACGCTTCCCTGCTACTCGACCTTAATTCCGGACATGACACGCCATGTCGACACGCCAAATTTGGCATGGACACGGGGGCAATGTCTGCGAACATGCCCCCCCAAGTTTCGTGGCTTATCGTGTCGTATCGGACACGAAATCGCCTCTGCACTGGTCACTCACTGACAGCACACACGTGGAAATTGGGCTCTGATACGGGCTTCCAATTTGGACACGGCGACACGTGGACACCCTACAGACACACTGACACCTAGCCTGACCCTAGGCGAACCTAGGGACACGACCACGAGACACGAGGACGTGTGTGTCGTGTCCTAGAGCTAGTTGCACATGTGCACGACACTGTATTTGTGTGTGTGCACTGTGTTACCCGATTGTGTTTTTAGACATGGACACGCCGTGTCGTGTTATGATGGACACCTAGAGACACCTACGACACGTATGCATGTGGGGCATCAGTTACCAACCTATAGGTTCGAGTCCTAGCTCGATTTAGCGTGTGTATTTGGGTTTACCCTATTATCGAATGCACAGTGCTGTTTCCAGTTTTGGGATATTATTCCCAGTTTTCAAAAGTGAATTTCAAATCTAATTTTAATATGATTATACATGTATTAGTATGTTTTTAGTATATATATACGTAGTATATATGTATGTGTGAGTGTAGGTGAGATTTGAGGATTTGTAGTTGTGTGTATAGGTAGTTGTGTATGTATATACATATGTATGTATATATGTGTAACTGTGTGTGTGTTGGGGGCAATTCCTGGTTCCAGGAATTCTGGGACTTCCCCCCCTCCAGTTCAGTTTCTCTCTCTCTCTTTCACTCTTCTCTCATTCACTCTCTCTCTCTCTCTCTCACTCTATGTCCCTCTCTCACTTCCCCCTCTATATATATGTAATACATATATATATATAAGTTTTATATATAAGTTATATATATATATATATATATATATATATATATATATATATATATTAAAAAAAAAAAAAAAATATATATATATATATATATTTTATATATATATATATATATATATATATATATATATATATAAAAACATATATATATATATATATATATATTAAAAAAAAAAAATATATATATATATATATATATATATATGTGGGTGATTTGTATTATATATATATAGTATTCATATTGATATATATATATATATATATATATATATATATATATATATATATATATATATATATATATATATATATATGTATATATTGTGACTTACTAAGTATAGGTTATATAGAAACCTATGACAATAGCCTATGGCCAAGATACTAGCCTATGGCTTTGGGGCTAACCCTAATTGACCTAAACACCTACAAATTGACCCTTGTTGACTAAGGGTTGACCAAAGTCAACCTTAGGTCAAATTTGACCTAGTTAACCTAGAATTGACTAGGGTTAACCTAAAAATGACTAGTTTAACTAGTCTGACCATGTTTGACCCAATTACCTTATTGACTAGTCTTTGTTTGACCTAATTACCTTGCTGACTAGTCTTTGTTTGACCAATACCTTAGTTGGTTTGACCTAGACTTGACCCACATTGATCATGTTGACTAGTATTTGACTAGTTTGATTTGAATGTTGACCAAGAGTTGACTTTAACCTAGATTTGACTAACCTTGACTTGTTTGACCTTGTTTGACTTTATTTGACTTAGTTTGATTCCCTGTGACCTAGTATGACTTCCTGTGACCTAGTTTGACTATTAGAGTTGACCAAGAGTTGACTTTTGACCAGATTGACCTAGAATCATGTAGTATGCATTATTTTATTTTTACCATTGTGGATACATTGTGACTTGTATTGCTCTGATTAAGAGCCATACACCTCTCCTCAGACAGTATATCCTCTTCAGACATTCAGTTATCAGGCGAGTACATTCTCTGACCATTTCATACTTGCCAGGATTTATATTCTTGCTCTAGATTACTTTACTTGATGCTGACATGATTGTTATCACGGATTGGTACTATATGGATCTTTTCATGAGATGTTATCCCCTTCGGAAGCATCAGATACTTTTGTCATGTGCGTTTCACTTACATCATGTATCTCATGCTTCTATTATCATGTATCTTCATGTATCAGCTAGTGACTCATGTACTCTCATGATCACCGAGCCTTCATGAATCTTCATGAATCACTCACGTATCACCCAATTATGGGCTTATCACGAATCTTAACGTAACATGAATGGATCCTTGTGTATTGATTGGGAAAACGGGGGAGTAGAAGTGGACATGTAATAATTCTAAAGTAGTGTAATCATGTGCAAACTCAGTAGTGTAATCATGTATAAATTCTAGCCATTCACATGCCTATCTTGTGCTCTACATCACTAGCCACTTACAGTTCTCTATATACAGTAGATATTTCCTTTACAGCTATCTCTTTTGCTACATGTATTTTCTTTCAGCGTTTCATGTATTTTACTCTATTGCATGCTTTATATTTCCTATCATACTATGCACTGCGTGAGATGTATTGTGCTCGTTCCTGTCCTGACTGGACCTGTTGAAAATATTACAGAGGATGAGGATGAGGCCCTGGTGACTACCTATTATGGAGCAGGACTAGATGATACTTATGTTGTGGACCCTCAGCAGGATCCACCTGCAGCTGAGGATGTTGCCCCAGTAGTCTAGGCTAGTTTAGCTAGACAGTCTTTCTGTATTATCATTTTGTCTCACATTTTGAGTTGTATTTCGAGACGTTGAGATGTATAGACTCTTAGACTTATTCTGTATATTGGGTCGACATTCTGGATATTATGTTGTACTAGACACTTAGACTTATTCATCTATGATACTGTTATCTTGAGTTACTATCTATCTATCTGTCTTTCGTTCTTCTACCCTAGATGTGATTGAGATGTATATTGTTATGTCACCTCCATTCGGAGAGTATAAACTGTACAGGTACTTTGGTATTGTTAGATGATTGACCTAGTACAGCGTTCTACCGCCGACACTGCGACGTAGGCTGGACGTACCTACTTCTCGTGCCCTTACTCTAGGGTGCGGGTCGTGACACGTTTTTAGTGGTGGCCCATGCAGGTCGAGTTTATGTAGTGATATTCGAACTAGAGTATCACTACAGCCTGTGATAGGATTGGAGGAATAGGCTTAGTGAGAGAGGATACTCAATCATTGTTAGGATACCTTGAGAGATTCCTGGGATGACCCTTGAGAATCTCATTGAAATTTCGATTTAAACTCCTTTTCCCTTAATTGAATTTGATTTTGGAAGATTCAATGTAGAACTTTGAATCCTGGTGTTAGTTGATGATTTGGAATTTTTGTAGTTATTAATTTTAATTTTTTGTGTTAGATTAATATCTTTTATTTTAAGTTACTCAATCACATTTATGAGAAAACTCTTATCTGTTTCTTGCCATCTAATCCTCTTGCTAATTGCTTTTCATTGAAATGAACTGTCCCCTCTATTTTTGCATCTTGCTCAGCTCCTTCTACCAATCTATGTGATTGTATCCCAAACCTGACTTACTCGACATTTTCTCAAATCAAGACTTTATTGAGACTTTCTAACCTTGACCTTTGATTGATCGAACCCTAACTATATTCATCTAGTAGCCTATCTATCCCTAGGACTGTGTTCCTAATTTATTTACTGGACTCCTAATTAATTTTATTCCATTGGTTAATTTGATCTTCTTTAATTTTTGCATCAATTATCACGTCTTGAACTCCCACTTTCTATTCTAGATCATTGGACGTCCTTTATCGTGACTTAGATATTCAGAGTATAATACTAGCTGTTACCTCCCAACAAATTTTACATGTAAGACCAAGACTAGCCTACCTTCATCTAGGTATTCCATGTCCCACTAAAACCCGTCTCCTTGTACTCTATTTTCTTGATATGATTTTTTGGTCAAATGTCTAAACTATAACCTCTACCATGATACTAAATTAATTCTTATTTAAATTAGAGATCCACCTTGGCTTAATTCTTTCGACCTGGCATGTGATGGTGTTCTGCTTGAATCCTTGAATACTTAACCTTGTACCTTACCTTGAATGCTTGACCCGATTGGTTAAGAATCTTGGACTATGTATCTTCTTTCATCATTTCCACCCTTACTTGTATCTTATGCTATAAATTTATCCTTAGTTTTACAAGCTTATCCTTTTCGAGCTTGATCATGATATATTTTATTGGGTGTACACCCACTAACATATTATCTAATCAGAACTGGCGCATGATGGTCTGATCAACCAATTGCATTTTGGTTCGCTTTTTCATATATTAATCTACGTGGATGGAGACATAGTTAAACTTGCCCTAGAATCTTATCCGCAACAGTCTTGACAATTCTCCTTGGAATTATTTTTTCGCCTATGAACCTCGTATTCGTATCCAGTTGAATTATATTTAATCATGACCTGGATCTTCATCATTGGATGCTCGTGCTCATACTTGATTTCATTGATTTTTTATCTTGCCCAAATCTCGATTTATCCTGAAATTGATCAACTAAGATCGTGTCAAGACTAAAATCTACTTGTGATTGTTTGTGCCTAAATTTTCAATTTTCTTTTACCACTTTATGGAATAGTAACTTTAATGATTTCTCACTTACTTGTTAATGACAAATTTTCATATAGGATGGTAGACGGCCCTATAGCCTTGATGATTGTTGTTCCCTTACCTTCCCAATTAGGACACCCTAGATTGCTTGTACGTTTTGATACCACAGGACAGTCTTGATCTAGAATGACTAGTGCACCTAGATGAGACCACAGACTGTCCCATTTAACCTATCCCCCTGGTACCACTATTGCATCATAATTTCTGGTTCAATTTAGGTAACATAGACCTTTCCCACTCTAAGTTGTGATCATCGTAGGCACATTACCGTGACTTTTAAGTTAGGAGCACAAGACTAGTTATTTTCTCAAAACTGACTTCGTATACATGACCTAGACATGACACTCTACACCTATGACCTTAGTGTCCCACTCAGGCATACCATTGTGTGCTTCATTTGCTTAGTACGATTTTTCTGACCCGAGACTCCATCCTGATTTACCCCATGGAGTTACTTTTGATTTCGATTTGGATTAAGGACACCTTATGACCTAAAACTGCCAGCCAATTTTTGGACATGACCCAGTATAGGTCTACTACCCATATTTTACTTGTTGACCTTGTATGTTGCTAGGTAGTAGCTTCGTCCCTGATTGTTGGAGGTTTGACCTAGGAGGAGTACGACCATCTAAATTTCGAGGACGAAATTATTTTAAGGAGGGTAGACTTGTAACACCCAGTTTTCTAAAATTAGGGTATTTTTAAAATTTTATTATTTTTATTATTTATTAATGGTATTTTAGTCATGATATGTTTTTTTGGTGATTTTTAGTTAGTTAAAACTATTTTCTAAGTCATGACTTATGACTTTGTGACTTTACTAGTATAACCGTAGTGTAAACCCTAGAGATTTCATAACCTAGAGACTAACCATGATCATGTGAGCCTAGCCATAGGTTTAGAACATCAAATTAGGGCTTTTTAGCCTAAAGGGTATTTTGGTAATTTTTTAGGATTTATTTGGAATTATTTGTATTTATGTGTTTTTATTATTGTCTAATTATTGATTAGTGTCATGTTAGTCCCTAACCTAGTTTAGCCTAATCTAAGGGTTAGCAACTAACCTAGAAGACTAATGTTAGATATTAGCTTTATGTATAAATATCTAGTTAGATAAATATCTAGATATTTCACTTTTTAGATATTTTAGAACCTAAATATCTAACCCCTCAGTCAAAGACTTAGGGGCTAAGTTTGCAAGGTGGTAGGACACTCTCCCCTACCCCCATGGCAGCCAAGCACTACCCCCCTTCCTATATTAACCTATCATTCCATTCATGATCAATTTTTACAAGAATTAAACCTAGAAAATCCACCACCTTCAAACCTTGATAACTTGATCATTTTTGATCCAAATCACCTCTAGTTTCTTGCATTGGACTCCCCTACACTAGAGGATACTAGTTAGGGCCTGCTATCAAGGATTTGTGGAGCTTTGGGCATCACCAAGAGAAGAGGACACCCCCCCTACTTGGTGTTTTCTTGAGTTTTTACTCAAATAGGTAAATACCCATAAACCTAGTTAATACCCTAATTTTTCTTCATAAATGCATGCATATAGGTATACCCCAACTGTAGGCTAAGTTTGGTGAAATTTAGGATTGGTTCCGTGTCCGTATCGGACACGTATCTGTGTTTGAAAACCCTTGTTTGATGAAATGCCACAAAGGATTGGTTTTTGTGTTTTTCTAAAACAAATTACATTTTTGTGTAGCCCTAGACTTGTAGGTTACAATCCAAGTGGACTGAGCACGAAATCGTATTGTGTCCGTGTCCAAATTGGACAAGAACACACTGTTAAAAATCACACTGTGTACACTTTAATCCCCTGCTACCCGACACTGTTTTCTCCATGAATTGGACACGTGCCACTTGGCACAGAGGAGGGGGCATCCTATGACAAGCCCCCTCTCGAATTTGAGACACTCTCGTGTCGTGTCGAACGAGAAATCCGTCACGCACTGACCGTACACTACACTGCACACAGTGTTAAACACTCACTGACACGGCCTTCGTGTCGCGCGGACACGAGTCGTGGACACCTCGTATTTGTACGAGTGTGTAGCCCAACATGTGGGCTACACGTGGACGTGACCACGAGGCCCCACGTGGCTCGTGTCGTGTCCATGAGACACTTGCATCGCTACACGAGACTGTGCACGCTTCCCTGCTACTCGACCTTAATTCCGGACACGACACGCCACGTCGACACGCCAAATTTGGCATGGACATGGGGGCAATGTCTGCGAACATGCCCCCCCAAGTTTCGTAGCTTATCGTGTCGTATCGGACACGAAATCGCCTCTGGACTGGTCACTCACTGACAGTACACACGGGGAAATTGGGCTCTGATACGGGCTTCCCATTTGGACACGTGGACACCGTACAGACACACTGACACCTAGCCTGACCCTAGGCAAACCTAGGGACACGACCACGAGACACGAGGACGTGTGTGTCGTGTCCTAGAACTAGTTGCACATGTGCACGACACTGTATTTGTGTGTGTGTGCACTGTGTTACCCGATTGTGTTTTTAGACACTTGGACATGCCGTGTCGTGTCGTGGTGGACACCTAGGGACACCTACGACACGTATGCATGTGGGGCATTAGTTACCAACCTATAGGTTCGAGTCCTAGCTCGGTTTAGCATGTGTATTTGGGTTTACCCTATTATCGAATGCACAGTATTGTTTCCAGTTTTGGGATATTATTCCCAGTTTTCAAAAGTGAATTTCAAATCTAATTTTAATATGATTATACATGTATTAGTATGTTTTTAGTATATATATACGTAGTATATATATACGTAGTATATATGTATGTGTGAGTGTAGGTGAGATTTGAGGATTTGTAGTTGTGTGTATAGGTAGTTGTGTATGTATATACATATGTATGTATATATGTGTAACTGTGTGTGTGTTGGGGGCAATTCCTGGTTCCAGGAATTCTGGGACTTTCCCCCCTCCAGTTCAGTTTCTCTCTCTCTCTTTCACTCTTCTCTCATTTACTCTCTCTCTCTCTCACTCTATGTCCCTCTCTCACTTCCCCCTTTATATATATGTAATATATATATAAGTTATATATATATATATATATATATATATATATATATATATATATGTATATATATATATATATATAAAAAAAAATATGTATATATATATATATATATATATATATATATATATATGATATATTTTTTTTTATCTATATATATATATATATATATATATATATATATATATATATATATATATGTATATATATATATATATATGATATATATATATTGTATTAGATATACATAGTGTTATTATATATATATATATATATATGTGGGTGATTTGTATTATATATATATAGTATTCATATTGATATATATATATAGATATATGTATATATTGTGACTTACTAAGTATAGGTTATATGGAAACCTATGACAATAGCCTATGGCCAAGATACTAGCCTATGGCTTTGGGGCTAACCCTAATTGACCTAATGACCTAAACACCTACAAATTGACCCTTGTTGACTAAGGGTTGACCAAAGTCAACCTTAGGTCAAATTTGACCTAGTTAACCTAGAATTGACTAGGGTTAACCTAAAAATGACTAGTTTAGCTAGTCTGACCATGTTTGACCCAATTACCTTATTGACTAGTCTTTGTTTGACCTAATTACCTTGCTGACTAGTCTTTGTTTGACCAATACCTTAGTTGGTTTGACCTAGACTTGACCCAGATTGATCATGTTGACTAGTATTTGACTAGTTTGATTTGAATGTTGTCCAAGAGTTGACTTTAACTTAGATTTGACTAACCTTGACTTGTTTGACCTTGTTTGACTTTATTTGACTTAGTTTGATTCTCTGTGACCTAGTATGACTTCCTGTGACCTAGTTTGACTATTAGAGTTGACCAAGAGTTGACTTTTGACCAGATTGACCTAGAATCATGTAGTATGCATTATTTTATTTTTACCATTGTGGATACATTGTGACTTGTATTGCTCTGATTAGGAGCCATACACCTCTCCTCAGACAGTATATCCTCTTTAGACATTCAGTTATTAGGCGAGTACATTCTCTGACCGTTTCATACTTGCCAAGATTTATATTCTTGCTCTAGATTACTTTACTTAATGCTGACACGATTGTTATCATGGATTGGTACTATATGGATCTTTTCATAAGATGTTATCCCCCTCGGGAGCATCAGATACTTTTGTCACGTGTGTTTCACTTACATCATGTATCTCATGCTTCTATTATCATGTATCTTCATGTATCAGCTAGTGACTCATGTACTCTCATGATCACCGAGCCTTCATGAATCTTCATGAATCACTCACGTATCACCCAATTATGGGCTTATCACGAATCTTAACGTAACATGAATGGATCCTTGTGTATTGATTGGGGAAACGGGGGAGTAGAAGTGGACATGTGAATAATTCGAAAGTAGTGTAATCATGTGCAAACTCAATAGTGTAATCATGTATAAATTCTAGCCATTCACATGCCTATCTTGTGCTCTACATCACTAGCCACTTACAGTTTTCTATATACAGTAGATATTTCCTTTACCGCTATCTCTTTTGCTACATGTATCTTCCTTCAGCGTTTTCTGTATTTTACTCTATTGCATGCTTTATATTTCCTATCATACTATGCACTGCGTGAGATGTATTGTGCTCGTTCCTGTCCTGACTGGACCTGTTGAAAATATTACAGAGGATGAGGATGAGGCCCTGGTGACTACCTATTATGGAGCAGGACTAGATGATACTTATGTTGTGGACCCTCAGCAGGATCCACCTGCAGCTGAGGATGTTGCCCCAGTAGTCTAGGCTAGTTTAGCTAGACAGTCTTTCTGTATTATCATTTTGTCTCACATTTTGAGTTGTATTTCGAGACGTTGAGATGTATAGACTATTAGACTTGTTCTATATATTGGGTCGACATTCTGGATATTATGTTGTACTAGACACTTAGACTTATTCATCTATGATACTGTTCTCTTGAGTTACTATCTATCTATCTGTCTTTCGTTCTTCTATCCTAGATGTGATTGAGATGTATATTGTTATGTCACCTCCATTCAGAGAGTATAAACTGTACAGGTACTTTGGTATTGTTAGATGATTGACCTAGGACAGCGTTCTACCGCCGACACTGCGACGTAGGCTAGACGTACCCACTTCTCGTGCCCTTACTCTAGGGTGCGGGTCGTGACACCTACTGAGTCTAGAAAACTTAGATACATAACCGTCGACCGTTCTGCCTCCTTGCTTTAAGTTGGTAAATCTCGTCTGTAGGTCGTACCGAGCTACAGCATCAAAATACTTCGTCTGGAATCTTTCTCTAAACACCGCCCAAGTGACCGGCGCCGCTAATCCCACGGCCTGCGCTGCCCACCAACTGCGAGCCAAGTCTAGCAATTGTAGGCGTACCACCGCCACCTTCTCATTCTCAGGTGTCTTAGCTGCTTCCAGAACCACCTCGGTATCCTGAAGCCAAGCGTCCGCGGCAATCGCATCATCGCTGCCGTCGAAGAATGGAGGGTTCAAGCGCTTGAAGTTGTTGGCCGCACTTTTCCCTGGATGACCGCCTCTGGTCAAAGAATCTGCCACTACCTGGTGCAAGGTGTCTCCTCTACGATCCTGGGAAGCTAACAAGGTCCTGATGAGACCTACCAAGGTGCCATCGTCAGGCTCGGCGGGCTGGATGGGCTGAACTGGGGGCTCTTCTCCTGTAGGTACAACTCAGGAGGCTACTCCGGAATGCTGGGCTTGGTCTCCAGGTTGCTGCTGATCCACGGGAAGTGCTCCACCTTGCTGATCAGCGGGGTCAGGTACAGTACCGCTGAAAAAGACGACACAGGAAACAATAAGGAAGGACCAGGACAGATCAACGATACAAGCATGTGATCAGGTCAAGATTCTCAGGAATTTGAATATACGAGCAGAGATCAAGGGCGAATACTGATTGAGACATCTATTTGTTAAACCCTCACATTCTTGAATGCCAAGACCTGCATGGGCCACCACTTAAACCATGTGATGCCCTATAACTAGAATACTGGAGAGCGGGGGCGTACATAGCCAGCTACGTATATTGAAATGGAATCCACCTCGCTATACGGTCACGGCTGTCTAGATATGAGGGTTTACTACAAGCCAACGGTCTCTTAAGGTCAAGCCTATTGTCTCAATCTCAAGCAAGTAATATAGTTACAAGATGTTAGACCACCAAATAAACAATAAAACGCGTCCCAAATATTACATATTCAGCTGATCATGAAGCTAATCATACAAAATACGAGGACTAGCAAGAGTTAAGTCATACATGATCAACCCTAGGATTGTTAATTATGTTTACAGCCCGTAGGCAGACAGTAAGTAAATATGCATCGAGCTAACAGGTGCTCGTCGGCTAAACGTCTCAAAAGAATGAATTTACAATGTAGTAAGCGAACCAAAATGGAAAACCCACTCGTAGACCGGGTTCCTTCTAGTCGCCACCATCGGGCTGGAGGTTCGGTAGATCCTCGGGTGCTGCTCCGAAATCTGGCCACACAAAATCAGCTGGATCAAACCCCAGAAAGAGCAAGTGCCACAAGGGAGGCCACAAAATAAGAACAAAAGCCAGCATATCAGAACATATAAAAATAGAAGAAAAGTACAAGTAAATAAAGAGTACAACAGGACAATAAACGACTAGGGACATGGAACCATTCCGGGAGCCAAATTACAACCCTTAAACCAAACGAGGACCGGGGTTGTAGCCCTTCGCCTGAATAGTACCTTGTCTCTACCCATTTATTGTTAAAGATAAGTAAAACAATCCTGTTCAGGAGTACCAGGTACTGGGACTAGATGAGACTTAGACAGGGCTGGACACCATCCACTCACAAACGGCCAAACAAATTCTACGGCTTACTACTTAGCTAACTAGGGTTATTACAAGCCTAATTACTAGCAAGATGCAAATGAGAAATTCCCAATCCCAAGCCCTGCAGACTATCCAGTTATCCTTCCGCGGGTTGAGAGTATGGTTGGGTACATCGTCCAGAAAACGATATACCCTTAGGTGACTTAGAGGGTGCAACACATGACAGTGTGCTGGAAATGTGCCCTACTCGTCGGCAGGCAACAAGTCCGTTTAAAGCGCCCAGATAACGAGATCGCCTGTGACTGGAAATTCTCTATGAACTATAATTTGATCTAGTCATTAGCCTAATCCATATTCAGTGTGAATTCCTGACCGTGGTAACCAGGGAGTCACGTCCTAGACATGATACGAGACAAGACAAGTGGATTGCACAAGGCAACAAGAATGAACACCCACGGCATCAGAGTTGATTATACGAGTTAAGTTAGCCATCGCAACAGCATCAAGTCAAGTCAAGTTACAGGTGTACAAGTTACAAGTCAGGAGTGCGTCACCACGGGCCATTATCAAGTTATTCAGTACCAAGATTAATTATGAATCACAGGTTACAAGTTAAGAGCGCACCCCCTTGGGTCACTACTAAGGAGATTAGAAGGCGCCAAGATCATAAATCGCAAAATTTATGAAAACCATACTAATCATAAACAAAACACCAAAAATCGTGCCAGTTCATGTTGGGTTGAGACAGTCGTGTTGAGTGGAACGAGATCTCAAAACTCCAATCCACAAAAGAGAAGCCAAGTCCAAGAAATAAGACCAAACCATCATGGGTAAGTGGGTTGCGCAGGGGGTCAGGTTGCGCTGGGAGAAAGGATTGCGCAGGGGAATGGATTGCACAGGATAGTGGATTGCACAGAAGAACTGATTGCGCTGAGGTTGGGTTGCGCAAGATTGGGTTACGCTGAGGTTGGGTTGCGCAGGATTGGGTTGCACTGAAAACGAACTGCGCTGGGGCAAACTGCGCAGGGAAGAGCTGCGCGGAGGTCAAGCGCGCAAATGTAGAGAAGGCGCAGGAGCTAAAGAGCGCCAGTGCAAGTCAGCCCAGCGCAAGGCGCTGGCCGAGGGGCTGCGTAGTCCAGCCATCCGCTAAAGAGCACAGGCCGAGGGTCATCTTCTCCATCAGGCCGAGAGGAAGACTCCAAGAATCCTAAATTTCAAATCTTCATATCTTGACCAAAACAAAACCAAATTTAGATTTTCAAACTTCTAACTTGTGTAAAATTGAATTCTCTTCCACATGGAAGCCTCAAAACGAGGAAAACTCTAAGTTTAATAGATTAAAACCAAGAAAAACTGAAAATGGTTAAAACTTAGATCTAGAAAAATGGAAGCTCCAAATCACAAAATGCCAAGTTCTAATGTTGTTCACCATGGCCTACACTAGATAATAGACAAATAAAATTGGGTCATTATGTGGTGGCAAGGTACACTTGCCTATGGTGGTTGGTGTTGCGTGGAGGAAGAAAAAAGAAGCTGAAGAAATTAATGGAAGTTATGAGGAGAGAGAAAGTTAGGTAGGGTTTTAATGAGGGATAATATGTTGTGTTGAAGGTGGAGGTTTAGCTAAGGGTGTTCCAATGCATAATAAACCAAACTAAACCAACACCTTTGTCACGACCCGCACCCTGTATAGGGGCACGAGAAGTGGTTACGTCCAGCCTACGCCGCAGTGTCGGCGGTAGTAAGCTGTTCTAGGTTGCTAACTAATCTCATGCAGTGAATATAAAAAGTACTTGTCCAGATATCAGCTCCGAATGGAGGGCAAGTAAAGGGTATGATCTACTCAAACACAGTCTAAGCATGAAAAGATAAAACAGAAGTTATACCTAAGGAATTAAAGACAACAACAACTAACTGCTAAAATAATATACCAATATCTCAAACCAACTTAAATACAGACTCAATATCTTAACTTTAATACAACAAGCCAAAACATGAAAGCTAAAGTAGTCTACTAGCTAATCTCCTGAATCACTCCTGAGAGTCAGAACCAAAGGTAGCTAATCCCTCGCCAGGTCCATGGGAAGTAGGGCAGGTGTCCACAGGATTATCATCTGTAATATTTTCAACAGGTCCAATCAGGACGGAAACGAGCACAACTCATCAAGAAAAACCCAAGTAAATGACAAAGAACTATAAAGCAGTTATAGACAGTTTCATTGATGAGCATGGCAGTTCTATGCAGGTAATGATGGCACAGAGACACGGTAAGATACAAGAAAAGAAAGGTAACTAAAACAAGAGAAGAATCATGGCAATGAAGACTGTAATAAAAGCTAACTGAACTAGAATATCATGTGTGAGTCCAGAAAGTACGATATAAGTCTAATGTAATCCCAGTGTGAGTCCAGTCCATATAATCTGATACCAGATAATTTCCAGTACAAGATGAGTCCAACAGTGATCAATGAAACCAGGATGAGTCCAACTATGATCTAACAGTGTGTTTTAAAATACCGAGGTCGACATGCAAACGGCTGTAGGTATCAGGCACATCTCTTACGGATCAGGCAAGAGATGGCTATGCTTCCAGAAGATTCCAGTTGGAGATTCCAGATTTGGGGTATGTCTACATGTCTTACTCAATATTTCCCCGCCCAGCAAGTGAATCCAAAATCGACAAAAAGAATCGAGATGAGTCTGGCCAATACGTGATGATTCCAGAAATGATTCCAGAATGATACTAATGACTCCAGTAATAGAGGCCAGCAAGTAAGGTATGTGTCGATACATGAATCCAGAAATATCCATACGTGTTGATACAGAGAATCACATAGAACTAACTAGAACTGAAATACAGTAATCGACAAATAAATGAGAGAATTATCAGAGAATGTACTCGCCTATTACTCTGGAAAGAGTAGTGTAATATCAGATGTCTGTACCAGGGTCACAATGTCCTAAAATAGAGCAATACAGTTATGACATGTCCAAAATGAAGGTAAATGAAATCTACAATGCAATCTATATGAATTCTAAGCCAATCTAGGTCAAAGTCAAACTAAGTCATACAGGGTCAAACAAGGTTAAACAAGTCTAATCTAGGTTAAAGTCAACTCCTGGTCAACACTCTAATCAAACTAGTCAAATACTAGTCAACATGATCAATCTGGGTCAAGTCTAAGTCAAACTTAGACCAACTAAGGTATTGGTCAAACAAAGACTAGTCAGTCAAGTAATTAGGTTAATCTTGACTAATGGTCAACATCCAGTCAAACCCTATAAGGCTAACTCAAAACCAAACATAGGCTAACCTGTCTTAGAATACCTAAGATACTATAATACTAGGCTAAGGTATAACCAACTTCCTATACAAGGTATATCACTCACAAATACATATAGTACAAACCAAACTTAACCCTATAATCAAGCAAATCCATACTCTAACTCAAATCAAGACTCAACTCCTATTATCTCACTTAACCCCATACATATCTTCATCTACATGGGACTACCCATATAACTCAAGTTACAATAATACCCTTATATAGGTCAAAACCCTAACCAACTAGTTTACAGTCTAGGGTTTAGTCAAACCTTAGTCACCAAGTCATTTAGAGTCCATCTAAGTCCATTATAGGTCAATTAGGTCAAGGTTTGACCTATAGTTGACTTTGGTCAACCTTGGTCAACACTAAAAGTCAAACTGGTCAAACTAGTCCAAGTTAGGTCAAACAATGTTAAACTAGTTAGGGTTAGTCAAACTAGTCATTCTAGGTTAGTTTAAGTCAAAACTAGGTTAAGCTAGTTCAAATTTGACCTAAGGTTGACCTTGGTCAACACTTAGTCAAATTGGGGTCAAACTAGCTAAGTCTTGGTTTACTAGTCAATTAGGGTTAGGCCTAATGGCCATAGGCTAGTATCATAGCCCATAGGTTAGTATTCCTAGGTCAAGGCTATAGGGTTCATAGGTTTACACCTATAATAGGGTCTATACATTATACCTATATATAGGGGTCAATATGTATATACCCATACCCAAATAGGATTTCTATATACTATACAACTCACATACACATATTTATATAACATCACTATAGGAAAACTAATACAAATATACATATATCAATATATATATATATATACCTATATATATATAAACTCATATATACTATATATATATAGAGAGAGACAAAGGGAAAGAGAGAGAGAGACTGAATGAGAGAGAGAGTGAGACAGTGAATGAGAGAGAAAGACAGGAAGGGAGAGGGGTTCCTGTTCCTGGAACCAGAAAGCCCAAACACACACACACAATAGCATATATACATACATAGGTATAAATATACATATCTACCCAAATACACAACCATTTTCCCTCAAATTTCACCCACACTCACATATACATATATACTACATATATACATACTAATATACACTAGTACAATGGATTATTCATATCAAAATCGAGTTTGAAATTTGTTTTACAAAAACTGGAAAATATCCTAAAAACAGGAAAACTGGGACTGTGTAGGTAAACAAGGGTAAACCCGATTTCACCCACGAAACCAAGCTAAGACTCGATCCTATTGGTTGGTAATCGTGTCCCACAACATACCCTAGTGTCCTAGGTGCCTGACACGACACCACGACACGAATTTATGTGTCCAAACACGCAAAACATTCAATCGGGTAAACTCCTGACACGCGCACGAATAACAGTGTCGTACACGAGTTCATGTCGCTCGTGTGCACGACACGACACAACACAACCCACGTGGTTGTGTCCCAGTGTCGACCTAGTGTAGGGCTAGGGTTAGGACACCCTGACACGTGTCCACGTTGCGTGTGCGAGACACGGGACACGCGTATCAGTGCCCAAATTCGACAGCCGCGCGCACAGTGCATTCCCCGTGCGCGCGCTCGTGCGTGTCCGACTCGACACGTGGGCGCATGAAACTTCATGGGTAGGTTGTCAGAGGGTGTCCCTACCCTCGTGCCAAGTGGCACGTGTCCACGTGTCACGTGCAGCGAGCACGAGATGTGCAGCAGCAGGGGAGCCGCGCGCACTGTCGTGCTGCGTCGTGCACGCGTGTCGAGGGCTTGTGCGCCACGTGTGTGTCACCTAGGGCCTCGTGGTCGTGTCCTAGAATAGGTGAGGTGTCAGGGTACGTGTCTAGGTCACTGTATCGTGTCCACGACACGTGTGGACACGACAGTAAGTGTCTAACAGTGGGGTTTTTGCAGTGTCACAGTGTGTTTTAAGCAGTGTGTTCGTGTCCAATTTGGACACGGACACGATAAGATTTTGTGCTCAGTCAAGTTGGTATGTGTCCTACATGTCTAGGGCTACCAGAAAATATATTTTGTTTGGAAAATTTTGAATAAAAAGTCCTATGTGGCATTTCACCAAACACCTATATAAAACCATTGATACGTGTCCGATACGGACACCAAACCAAGTCTAAATCCTACCAAACTTGACCCACAGTTCCCTAGTACCTAGATGCATGCAACTATGAAGAGAAAACACAATATTAATAGGTTTTAGGGCATGTTACCTATGAGTGCAAAATCCTCAAATATAGGCCTATTTGAATGAGATCCTTCTTCGACTTCCAATGTCCAAAGCTTCACGAATCCTTGCTAGCAAGCCACAATTGGTATCCTCTAGTGTAGGGGAGTCTAATGCAAGAAACTAGGCTCAATTTGGAGTTAAATTGGTTAAGTGGTGAAGGGTTGAAGTGGTAGGGAAACTAGGTTTTTAGTGTAATGGAAAAATAGCATGAATGAAGA
Organism: Iris pallida; assembly: GCA_029216955.1. NCBI lineage: Eukaryota > Viridiplantae > Streptophyta > Magnoliopsida > Asparagales > Iridaceae > Iris > Iris pallida. The sequence continues at coordinate 6,483,271 of JANAVB010024400.1, forward strand.
GGGGGGTGTGTTTATATGGAAGGGGGTAGGGTGTGGCTGCCATGGGGGGGTAGGGTAGATATTTAGGGTTCCTTTACACCTTGCTAGCTTAGCTCTTAAGGCTTGGACCAAGTAGATATTTCTAGGTTTCATGAAAATATCTATAAAGTAAATATCTAAGATATTTCAATCCTAAGATATTTACAACATAAAGTAAATACCTACACTTAGTCTTCTAGGTTAGTGGCTAACCCCTAGATTAGGCTAAACTAGGTTAGGGACTAACATGACACTAATCAATTAATTAAATAATAATAAATCACATAAATCCAAATAAATTCTAGAAAATTACTAAAATACCCTTTAGGCTAAAAAGCCCTAATTTGATGTTCTAAACCTATGGTTAGGCTCACATGATCATGGTTAGTCTCTAGGTTATAAAATCTCTAGGGTTTACACTAGGGTTACACTAGTAAAACCATAAAGTCATAAGCCATGACTTAGAAAATAATTTTAATCTAACTAAAAATCACCAAAATTCATAACATGACTAAATCACCATTAATAAATAATAAAAATAATAAATTTTCAAAAAATCCTAATTTCAGAAAACTGGGTCTTACAACCTTCTCCACAAAAAAACCAAGCCAGGTCCAAAAACCTATTTTACGAGAAAACCAGAATCCGCAAGTTAAACCAAAACACAATTACAGGCCAGAATCTGAGAAAATAAATACAGGTCCGAAATACATATAAGCCTAATCAAAATACGTATTCCGAAATACGGGCGTTACATCTCATGTGGTCGTGCGCTTCGATGCACGTTTTGATCTTGGCTTTGACTGAGTCAGGCTTGGACGTATAGCTATGTCTCAGGCTATGCGCCCTCCTTTTGGTTTAGTCTTGGGCGCATGAAACTTCACTGGCTGGGCGCATAAAGTTGTACTGACTGGGCACATGAAACTTCACTGGCTGGGCGCATGAAGTTGTAATGACTTAGCGTATGAAGCTTCGTTGGCTGGGTGCATGGAGTTCCACTGGCTTGGGCGCATGGGGCTTCATTTGCAAAAAAATTTCATGCTTCTACAGATACATTCTTGATCTCTATCTTGACTTCAATTACTCCTTTTTTGCATCCTGATTGAATCTTCCTACCGTCTAATAATTTTTCTTATTTGCAGCCAATGGATTCTCAAGACAGGAACACTGCTTCTACGAAAGCCCATCAACTGCAGGTGGATCATCTACAGACGGGATCCTACCGACACACGGAGGCCACTTTACCTATCTAGGCGAGATGCCCCACCCGCAGACTCTGAGATTTTGCCGAGACGATATTCCACCACCTCCACAGTTCCCTCCGCAGACTCCACCATGAACACCTGTTATGCATCCAGTACCTGTTCTGCCTCCAGCACCCGTACTGGACAATGCTACGCTCCTTGGGATCTTCCAACAGCTCCTCGCTTCCCAGACGGAGCAGTCCAACATCTTCCGTAATACCTTGAGAGAGGCTCTTCAGACTAGAGATGCTCCCCGACCGTACCCTGGAACATCCAATAATTTCATGGATCTTAGGCCCAGGGAATTCAAGGGGACGAAAGGGATTCTCTACACGGACGAGTGGTCAGAGAATGTGGATCACAACCTCCAGATGGCTCAAATTTCTGAAGACATGAAGGTCGAGACAGCTAGCATGCAGCTTTACGACATCGCCCGTACGTGGTATAGAGACGAGCCCCGATTCACTGCACCAGACGTGACTTGGGAAGAGTTTAAGGAACTGTTCAAGATAAAGTTCTACCTTGACGCAGCCCGAGAGGAGTTGGAGAGCGAGTTCGAGAGCCTAGAGTAGGGTAGCCTCTCCATCGACGAGTACACCGCAGAGTTTTCCTGTCTCAGCCGCTTTGCGGATGCCATGACCCCTGAAGCCAAAGCCAAGAAGTTCAAAAAAGGGCTATCATATGAAATTTGCATAGCCATCGCCACCAGTCAAGCCACGACCAATGAAAGAATCTTGAAGGTTACACAGGTAGTAGAGAAGGAACTGAAGCACAAGCAAAAGAGAGACCGAGACGCATATGGAGGAGGCAGCAGCCAATTGGGATCAGTGAAGCGATCCAATACTCCAGGGAAGACCGCAGCACAGCAGTATTAGTAGGAATCTCATTTCCAACAGCCGCAGTTTCAACCCTCGGGTAGAGCCCCAGCACCACAGCAACAGAGACAAAACCTATCGATCACCAATTATACTTTTTGTCAAAAGATAGGACATCATTGGGATGGATGTAGGATGAGACTAGGGCTTTTCCTACATTGTGGATCGCCTGATCATAGGGTAAAAGATTGTTCTTTAGCCCCTCCTCTACAAGCCCATAGGCCTAGAGAGCACCAACAACTAGGACAAGCATACATGGTCGTAGCACAACCCCAAGGCGAAAGTAACATGTGTATCTTTTCTTAAAGTTTTAGTGACAATTGTTAATTATGGTGCATGCTTAGTACACCGTAGTTGGATTTAGATACTACTAAGTTTAGCTTCTATTTGATTTCCTTTTAACAATGACCCTCCCATGACTTACTCTAAGAATTGTTATAGATTGTCGTAGAAGATTGCTTGCATATATTACTATATTTTTATATAACTTGTGTGTTTGATTTTTGAGGACAAAAATATTTTTAAGGGGGATAGTATGTGGCATCTGCCACCCCGATTATAATTTAGTAATTTTTTTCATTTTTAATTGATTAGTTTATATTTAATTTTCTATGATCATAGAAGTTGTGACTAAGCCCACAGGTGATTTATGACCATCTTGTGGTCACATGATCTCTAGATAGGGTCTATAAGCATTCTATAGCTATATTATATTTTATTATGATTTTTAGACATTTTTATATATTTTTAAATATTTATTCTATGAAGATTTATATTTATAAATGACTTTTATCACTTATTTTGAGGTCATTTGTGACTATTTTGAGACCCAGTATTTTTCTTTAGGCTCTATTATGTTAAATATATTTTCTGTATTTTTCTACATTTTTTCTGGAATTTTTAGATAATTAAATATAGGAAAAACCTATTTTCTAAGACTTCTAGAATTTACTGTGCAAGCCTAAGAGCAAATATTGACCCCAGATATTTTTATAAGGTTCATTATGTTATTTTATATTTTCTAAAAAAAATTATAATTTTCTAAGTATTTTTAGTATTTATTATAATTTTCTGTAAGTAAAACTGCTTAAAAACTATTTTCTGGATTAATAAAACCCTTTTTCCTAATTAATTACCCAGTCAGCACAACCCGGCCCACCTGCCATTCTCCACAGTATTGGAGAGCAGGCCCGCCCTTCAGTGACTCAGACCCATGGGTGCGCTCTAGACTCGGTCTCCGAGTCAGAGTTGGAGCCTAGTCCCTCCTATTTTGAGTCATACTCGGGTTAAGTCGAGCTGGCTAATTCTTAGCCGTTCGATTAGGGCGGGGCGTACGAGATGATGCCATGTGGCCCTTTAGCTGCCACCGAGCTGCAGCCACTGCTCTAACCTATATATATGTATTATAGTTTCATAAAACCTAGAATAAAATTCCAGTAGCCTTTTTGTAGGAGAATTCATCTAGGGTTTACGACTTCGCGGATCGATTCCCGCCAACCCCGACGTGCTTTTCGTACGCCATTTTTTTCTTCTGTTGTGAGCATATAGAGGTATAGTTTCTGAATATGTAATTTATTTTTATCAATTTTGAACCTTAATTTCTGTAAAATTCGTAGAGTGTTAGTTGTTCAAAATTTGACACGGTTTTGGTGTTTTCGAGATTTCGGGAGAACCAGGAATCCGAATCATGAACCGTTTGAAGTTTCGGAAAGCTAACACAGATCTCTGCGACATATATTTTTACATAAATTAATTAGTTCATCCATTATTTTTTAGTAATTCGTAGAATTCAGTTTTGCCGACAAATCATCGATTTGGTTATAGTTAGCCATAACGGCGGTATCTTTTGACCAATGCGTGATTTTGTGGCACGGTTGATTCCAGTGCACTCGTGACGCTAAAATCTACTAGGGTGTGCACTCAAGTCATAGATTTTGTGTTATTTGACTATTTAGTCATCGATGTGCCTCGATTTGCGTGCCACGGGTTCCAAATTGAAAACTGTGATCTTCCTTGGCTAAAAATTAGTATTTAATTTTAATTCCAGAATTATATTAGATTAAATTAGGTTTTAGATGATTTATTTCAGAATTAAATAGGATTAGTTATGTTAAATTATTAGCCACTTTCTAGGGTTTTTTTAGAGTGGGATTTTCATAATCTAACTTGTAGTTATTTATGTGACGGGGTAGATCGGTCTACGACGTTTGAGTTGTGACTTCATCATCTAGCAGAGCAAGACAAGTATCACTATGACCTATGTTGCCTTTATTTTATATTGCATGTTATTCTTTTCCTTAAATTGATAGTCTTATCTTCTATATCATTGGTGCATGAGAGTTATACTTGTTACTATAGCCATACATGTTCACTTAATATTTTTGTTCAATGTTCTATCTTCAATGTTCAATGTTTAAAGTTAAAGTTAATGTTAAAGTGACCATGATTACTTGTGAGAAAGTCGGGAGGAGGAATACAACTAGTATGCATGTGGTCTACGCAATATACAATTTTTCTCCAATGTCAATGTTGATAGCAGTCGTTACACCTCATGTACCGACTCCCGGATGTCCTAACCCGTCCACATGCAGAACACTTGTATTCTAAAACACACAGTACGCATGATTTATTTCGTATTGACGTTTTGTCCACTGGTTTGTCTTATATTCATCGTTCTTTTATATTGTCTTCGTGTCCTAGTTATACCTTCAACTGCTCCATGTCATAATTGTACTCTCAAACCATTTTCCAAGATATAGTAGTTTCTTTTGATATCATGTTATACTCATCCTCCTCTTATTGATATTTAGCATGCTTGTATATTATATTGAGTAGTGTAGCGTTATGGTGATCTTGCTCCAATCCTGACTGGATAACTATTTTTCAGCTTTAAACGACGTGGTTTGCCCCGAGGTTTATGGTGCTTATCATGGTGACAACGGGAGTTACCAATATGCCGGTTGCTTCTTTTGATGCGGAGTAGCATATTTCTTTCTTATGCACTTTCGTGTTATTCTTAGCTAGTGAGCTTAGCGGACTTTAGTTTCAGTGGTTTTATATTTATTTAAGCGGGTTTGTTTCCGAGACTAGCTGAGTTGTACTGGATCTTTCTTTAAATTATTTATTAAGACTTGAGTTTAATCTTTTGTTATAACTTAGTTGTGGATGATATATATGGACTGTGTACTTGTCTGGATCATGCTTATCTTAGACAGCGTACTACCGTCGACACTGCGACGTAAGCTGGGCTTGGACACGTCACGTATCCAAAATACGGGTGCGGGTCGTAACAATAACACACAACAAAAGTGTGCGGGCGAATACATCTGTGGACGCATAAGAATGCTCACAGAAGCTTGCTGCTTTAGGCGCATATCAATGGTTATGCGCCCAAGCGAGGATCAGTCTGAGCGTCGCAAATTAACGCTCTGGACTTTGTTTTAAGGACAGTACCTCACCCAGAATGGTGTCTTGGACCAGTGAAGACATTGCCGAAGGGGGAGAACCACTCGCTGCAGCCTCCTTACCCTTCGCGGACCTCTTGGGAGTTGAAGCAGCCTTGGGAGACATGATTTCACGAAAAAGAGGAAATGAGAAAACTCTTAGAAATTTTTGAAAAAAAAGAGAGAATGTATTTTCTCTCTCCTCGGGCTTATTTATAGTCAAAACAGGGTACTATGCGCCCATGTAGACTATGCACCCAGTATGGTCTATGCGTCAACGCAGAGACTTGGTCTTTTGCATATTATGCGGCTACTACATGCAAATGTGGACAATGCAAGAAGGATGTACCTCTTCAAATTCTGTTCCGATGAATCTGTCAGTTCAGATTTTCGAGGAAGATCTCAACAGACCACCGTTTGACAGCCTAGCAAAATTCTATGCGCCCAAAGAGGAAGTTTGTTATGCACCCAGACAGTCTCCCATGCTTCTTTCAAAGTATTTCGAACTCGCTCGAGTATCAAAAACTTTGAAGGGGGTCGTGTAGAAGCATAAAATTTTTAGAATCATGCGCCCAAGCCAGAGGTAGTTACGCACCCAAGACAGGAAAGGCCATACACCCAAGACTAGAAAGCAAGCTATGCACCCAAGCAAGAGAGTGGCGGACAATCGCAATGCAAAACTCTATGCGCCCATCACTATGCGTCCACGTGCAGTAGTACCTATACGCCCACATTGCTCCTCCATAAGGAGGCGCATAGCCTTCTTCCACACTATGTGCCCAAGTCAGGAGAGCTCTACGACTTGGTCAACATCCACGATCAGTCGTGTATCGAAGCATGCGACCATGTCAGTCCCCATGAGCAGTTGTGCACCGAAGCATGCGGCCACATCAACCCCACGATCAACCCATGATCATGCAGTCTTTATGCGCCTACACCCTATGCACCCACAGGAAAAACAGTGTATTTTTCCTGTGTGTGCATAATAGTCGTTTTAGTGCAAAACGAATATAAATAGTGGTCTCATGCCTCTTCAAAAGGACAGAACGAAGAGCATTTTATGAGCCAAATTGCTGCCCTCCTTACCAGTTAGCCGACAGTTAGCTATTTTCTTAGGTTTTCTTCCACTTTTGTAAATCGGAGTGTCAACGGAATAAAGGAGCAACTGACACTCGATCTCTATCGTCCTATTTTCTAAAATTCTTTTTGTATTCAGGGATTCTCAATGCAGGATCTCTCAGGCGTAATCGATTTGTGGTGCCTTGTGCCAATAAGAAAAGACAGTACTTCTTTTTTTGTCCGTAACTGTTACATAGTCTTTATCATTTATCGGGAATTGTTGTTAGTGATGTGCTCACTCCAATCCTGACTGGATAAAAATTTTTAGGTAATATTATACTCGACACCCTGGACTTCATGATGACAGGTCTCGATGCACTTTAGATCGTTTGTTTAACCCTAGAGAGCGCTAGGCCGTTATCTTTTATTCAGATTGCATTTATAATTTATACTTCGTTATCGAATTTATCTCTGATACTTTCTGGTCTTGTATATTCATTTGTAGACTCTGTTTAATTCATTGATATTGATACCCTTCCTATTTTATATATTCCTAGTTGTTTGTGATGTGATTTGAGTACACTGTTCTTATGGATCATCTAGATGTTGTAGATATTTATTGGGTACTTGACAGCGTAATACTGCCGATACTGCGGTATTGGCTGGGTGTGGCCTATGTACTCATATCCGATTATCCGGGTGCGGGTCGCAACACATTTTTATGGTGGGCCATGCAGGTCAAACTTTGCAACTATTGTGAAGTCGTGGTAGTACTTAGGCTTAGTCGTACTACTGCGAGCCTGTCCTAGGATTAAGATTTGTGTCATGAAATATTTTAGGATTTTGGTACTCAATCACATATTAGGACCTTTTGATAGATTTCAGGGATGACCCCTTAGAATCTTATTTCGAAACTCTTTTGAGTCTATTCCCACTTGCTTTTGCTCGTCCTGATTTGAATATTTGTCCATTATCGAACCCTATTCTTATATTAGGATGAGTTTTATGGACCCCAGATAGAACTAGGACGTAGAAGTTGAACTTATATACCATTTAGGTTGAGGAGAGAATGATTAGCCAATCTTATAAATATAAAGGTTGAGATTTGTTTAGATTATATTCAAAGAATTTTAAACTTTGACCCAGATAGTACCTTTGGAACGACCCCAGATAATCTCACTCTAAATCTGTTTCTACTTGTTTTCGTCTACTCTTTCTTGTTCATTAAATGAATCTTAATGTTCGTTGTTAATTTTGATTTTGTATCTAGATAAATTTTTATGGATTGAATTAATGTATAATCTGATAACATATTTGATGAGGATAGTGCGAAAGGTAAATGTCTGCTTTATTTATGGAGTTTAGAATTTATCGCAGTCATACTAGCTAGCATGACAATGACATAGAGCCTGATTTTGGATATACTACCTTAATTATAGAATTTAGATTTTCTTACAACCATACAGGTTGGCATGGTAAAAATTCTAGATAACATAATTATAGGGTATACCTTAGTTATGGAATATATCGTTTATTGCAGCTATGTTTACTGGATGGAAAATATTCTGGCAATATGATTTTTGGAATACGTATATGGTTATCAAATCATATCTTAACTTGGTTCATTCTGTTATGACCAGATGAACAAGAACAAATTTCTATCATTATTTTTTTGCCCTATCATTATTTTTGTATTAATTAACTATGTCCTACTTACATGAATCACATATCTCGTATCTACTTCTGTCAGCTACATTTGAAATCTCTGAATTCTCGCATCTCTTTACTTAGGGTTATATACTAAAAGCATCACTTTTTTAGTAACCTTATTTTCTTAAATTTTGAATGAGAATCATATGGGCAAATATTTGCATATTGTATTTGTTGCAAGTGTTAATGCAAATATCTGATATCTATATTGTAGATAATATGGTGTGTGGAGTCACGCAGAAGATCATATTATCAGTTCCCTATGGAGTATATAAATAGTTCACAACCTAGATGGACTTGGACGATCTATTGGAAAGGTTGTAGTGTAATCTGGTATTAGTCTATCTTGACTATAGGTTTACACTAGTACACTTTGTGCGTATTGAACAGGACCACTTGAGTTTGTTCTCTTTGTACTGACTACATAAGAGAACAAATACCTCTGTTATTATGGATGCTTGTGCTCTTAATCCGGATATAATAACGGACATGTATATGCAGTGTGTATTATTTTGACTCATAAAAGAGTGAGATTCATTATGGATCAACAACCTCTATGAATTGGGTAATAATATTGTATGTACGATGGGCTGCTGATTATAAATGAAATCCATGTCCCGATACATCGGGTTGATGATGTCCCCTTAAGGAGCTCATAAGGATTGTCATGTAAACCCTGCAGGTGGATTATGTCCGAGATGACAAATAAAGTTGAGCGGTACTATTTAAGGATAAAAGATGTCGAATCAATATAGTTGTCAGTAACTTAATTTGATCGACGGATATACGATATCTTAACATTGGGAGCCAAACGAGCATATAATAAAAGGAACCCACAAACATAATTTGGGATTAGGGAGGTAGTACAACAATATCACATTAGTGGACCGAGCTGTTGTTAATGGGCTTGGATTATGTGTTCAGGCTGAACACGGGATATCCAGATCCGTTAGGAGGCCTAACCCTAATTTCTCCTCATGGTCCCTGTCGCAGCCTATATATATCCTCTATTCTCTGGCCGCCAGATTACTGATTAGAAATCTAAAATTTCCTCCAAATTCGTGATTTACGTAAGGAGAGAAAGAGAGGGCTGCCAAGGAGAAGAAAAAGTTGGGAGATCGTCGCCCACACGACGTCCAACTCGAGGAAAGAATACGTACAGAAGATCTTGGGGTCGTCCACTCAAGATTGGGCGTAAGCCTAGTCTGAAACATATTCGCATTTGGGGTAGTCCAGCACATGTGCTGAATGGGAAAGCAGATAAGTTGGAATCTCGTACAGAAGTACGCGTATTTGTAGGCTATCCAAGAGAAACGAAAGGAGGTTTATTTTATAGTCCTAAGGATCAGAAGGTCATTGTTAGCACTAATGCCCGATTCTTAGAGGAAGACTATGTGATGAACCATAAACCCACATGTAGAGTTGTTCTCGAAGAACTGAGACGTGAGACACCAAGTACTTCAGTACCAACAGTACAAGATGATGAACCACAAATAACTGCACAACGTGTCACAAATGTTACACCACAACCGATAGTACCTCGTCGTAGTGGGAGGGTTGTGATTCAACCTGATAGATATACATTCTTGGGAGAGTCGTCAGACTTCATCCCTGAGGAACAAGATTATGATCCCTATACCTACAATGAAACACTCCCAGATAAAGATGCAGAGTCTTGGCAAAAAGCAATGATATCTGAAATAGAATTTATGGATTCTAATTAGGTCTGGGAGCTTGTAGAACCATCCATTGGTGTAAAAGCCATTGGATGAAAGTGGGTCTATAAGAGAAAAAGAGGATCAGAAGGTAAGGTTGAAACCTTTAAAGCTCGGCTTGTAGCAGAAGGTTTTACTCAAAGAGAGGGTATCGATTATGAGGAAACCTTTTCTCCTGTACTCATGCTTAAGTCTATCCGGATTCTTTTATCTATTGCAGCTCATCTCGGTTATGAGATTTGGCAAATGGATGTCAAGACAGCTTTCCTTAATGGAAGTCTTGAGGAAGACATCTATATGAAGCAACCAGACGGGTTCATTGAAAAGGGCCAGGAGCATCTTGTTTGTAAGCTCAAGAAGTCCATTTATGGACTTAAGCAAGCTTTCAGATCTTGGAACATATGTTTTGATCAAGTGATAGAATTCTATGGATTTGATCAATGTCAGGATGAATCATGTGTATACAGAAAGTGTGACAAAAATGTGGTGGTGTTCCTAGTACTTTATGTGGATGATATCTTGCTCATTGGAAACAATGTGAAGGTGTTATCTGATGTAAGGGTATGGTTATCCAAACAGTTTGATATGAAGGACTTGGGAGAAGTAGGTCACATCCTTGGGATCAAAGTTCTACGAGATCGTAAGAAAATGATATTGTGCTTATCCCTAGCTTCTTATATCGATACTGTACTAACTCGATTTAGTATGCAAAATTCTAAGAAAGGTTTCTTACCTTTTAGACATGGAATTGCTCTATCAAAGGAGCAGTGTCTGAGGACACCTAAAGAGATAGAGAACATGAAGGCAGTTCCTTATGCTTCCGCAGTAGGAAGCTTAATTATGCAATGCTATGTACGAGACCAGACATCTGCTTTGCCGTAGGCATGGTCAGCAGATATCAGTCTAAACCCAGGACAAGAGCACTGGACTACCGTAAAGCATATTTTGAAGTACCTGAAAATGACTAAAGAGTATATGTTAGTTTACCAGACAGATAGTTTAGTTCCCTTGGGGTATACGGACTCAGATTTTCAGTCAGATAGGGATTCCATAAAATCTACCTCAGGTTATGTGTTTACTTTGGGAGGTGGAGCCATTGTGTGGAGGAGTATCAAGCAAAAATATATTGCTGATTCCACCATGGAAGTCGAGTATGTGGCAGCCTCTGAGGCAGCCAAAGAAGCAGTTTGGCTCAGAAATTTTCTGTTGGACTTGGATGTGGTACCTAGTTTGCCTAAGTCTATTACATTTTATTATGATAATAGTGGTACAGTTACAAACTCGAAGGAACCACGAGCCCATAAGACTGGCAAACACATTGAGCGCAAGTACCACCTGATACGAGATTTCGTAAAGAAAGGAAAAGTTACTGTGATCAAGATAGCATCAGCCGACAACCTAGTTGATCCCTTTACAAAGAGCTTACCAGCTAAGGCTTTTGATCATCATGTTGAGGGAATGGGAGTCAGATGTGTAGCAGCATGGCTTTAAGTATAAGTGGAAGATTTGTACCAGTATACTGAAAAGCAATGCTTTGAGTATAAGTGGGAGATTGTTAGGGTTATATACTAAAAGCATCACTTTTTTAGTAACCTTATTTTCTTAAATTTTGAATGAGAATCATATGGGCAAATATTTGCATATTGTATTTGTTGCAAGTGTTAATGCAAATGTCTGATATTCTATATTATAGATAATATGGTGTGTGGTGTCACACAGAAGATCATATTATCAGTTCCCTATGGAGTATATAAATAGTTCACAACCTAGATGGACTTGGACGATCTATTGGAAAGGTTGTAGTGTAATCTGGTATTACTCTATCTTGACTATAGGTTTACACTAGTACACTTTGTGTGTATTGAACAGGACCACTTGAGTTTGTTCTCTTTGTACTGACTACATAAGAGAACGAACACCTCTGTTATTATGGATGCTTGTGCTCTTAACCCGAATATAATAACGGACATGTATATGCAGTGTGTATTATTTTGACTCATAAAAGAGTGAGATTCATTATGGATCAACAACCTCTATGAATTGGGTAATAACATTGTATGTACGATGGGCTGCTGATTATAAATGGAATCCATGTCCCGATACATCGGGTTGATGATGTCCCCTTAAGGAGCTCATAAGGATTGTCATGTAAACCCTGCAGGTGGATTATATCCGAAATGACAAATAAAGTTGAGCGGTACTACTTAAGGATAAAAGATGTCGAATCAATATAGTTGTCAGTAACTTAATTTGATCGACGGACATACGATATCTTAACATGGGAAGCCAAGTGAGCATATAATAAAAGGAGCCCACAAACATAATTTGGAATTAGGGAGGTAGTGCAACAATAGCACACTAATGGACCGAGCTATTGTTAATGGGCCTGGATTATGTGTTTAGGCTGAACACGGGATATCCAGATCCGTAAGGAGGCCTAACCCTAATTTCTCCTCATGGTCCCTGCCGTAGCCTATATATCCTCTATTCTCTGGCCGCCAGATTACTGATTAGAAATCTAAAATTTCTTCTAAATTCGTGATTCACGTAAGGAGAGAAAGAGAGGGCTGCCAAGAAGAAGAAAATGTTGGGAGATCGTCGCCCACACGACGTCCAACTCAAGGAAGGAATACGTACAGAAGATCTTGGGGTCATCCGCTCGAGATTGCCAGGAATTACTTGTCTCCTTTCCGCCGCAGGTATAATTCGTGAACCCTTGTTTCCGCCTATGAAGGGTTAGAACACGTACTAGATCTGTTTAACTTTCTATCGATCAATACGCACACCAAAGGAAGGGTCCTGGGAATCTCCAGTTCCATTAATTGGTATCAGAGCCACTTTGGATCTACGTGTTGATTGATACGTCCATGTTGTCCAATAAAATCTGCGCTGTGTAATAGTCGGTAGATGTAGATCTTTTCTAACTCGGTTTTGCAGGCATCTTTGATCCAACTATTATGGTCCAATACATGTTTTTAATTGTGTTGTTTAAACCACGGACATATCGTGGATGTTGTTGTTGCTGTGGATGTAATTAAAATCACGAGGGTTGATCGTATTTATTATTTTAATTTTGCAATCTAGATTATGTGTGAACTCATTCGGGAGGCATATGATTGATGTAATTTTAATTATTTTTGATCAATCATGATGGCGGTGGTGGTTGTTTCTGACGTCGGACGAGATGCTGGTTTTAAGCAGTCCAGAGGCAGACAGATGATTTTCGATGAAGGAATCGACAGCCAAAACCTTAAAAAAATCGGGACGCTACCCCGAACCCCGCGACCTGACCGGGCAAGTCGAACCCCGAATAGATCTGTGCAGCACCAGATTTTGGATTCGGATAGTTGAGGACGGAGCAGCAAAGATTACCATAATAGTTGGATATTTTCTCTTATTTTTGTCATTTTGCTTTTTCTGATTTTGCATGTTTATTATTGTGTGGTTGTTTTTTTTTTGAAAAACCAAGCCTACATTAATAATGGACATAATATCTACTAGTAGAAAAACTCCCATTGTTAAATAACTAAGTGGGAGACAATTTTTATTTAGTATAAATCCTATGGTCTCCATTACTAGTTTGTAGGTGATATAATTATACTTGCGTGTTGGCTTTATTGCTTTCCTCCATATCGGATGAGTATAATTATGGATCACCAGTACAAACTTCTTTAGGGATAATTGTAGAAAGTTACCTAGTATGTGTTCACTTCTCCATCAGAAGGAACTCATTACAAGGTAATGGACTTAGTATTAAGTAATGGTATACACTTACATACAAATAATGGTATCCTCTCCATTTGAGTCACTGCTATTATTTGTATGACCAGAGCAAGACCAACATATTAATTTTATTTGTGATAAAGTTATATTGACATGATAGTAAAATTAATAAGAAAAATCTACTTGAAAAAAGTTGAATTTGTATACGTCCACACTATCGTGGCATGCTAAATTCATGGTGTTCAAGGTGTTGGTGAATTTCTTATTATTGTTTTGAGGGAATCAATATTTAGTTAATTCAAAAAGTTTTTTTGCCCTACATAATTTATTTATGTGATTCCCAGGATTTCAAAAATGGGTTCTTTCAGTCCACTTATGGTGATTCTTAAAGAAAATAAACTTACTGGACCTAATTATATTGACTAGAAACGTAATTTTGACATTGTTTTGACTGCTGAGGACTACAAATATGTACTTGTTCAGGAATGCCCACCTAAGCCTGATGTTAACTCTGATGAAGAGGTCAAAGAGGCTTATAAGAAGTAGAAAAAGGCAGATGAGATGGCACGGTGTTACATTCTGGCATCTATGTCAAATGTACTGAAACATCAGCATCAGGCCATGGCCACAGCTTATGATATGATGTATAACCTCAAGGAACTCTTCGGACATCAGAGTAGAGCAGCTAGACAGTTTGCTATAAAATGTTTAATGAATACAAAAATGGCTGAGGGTACACCAGTAAGGGATCATGTTCTCAAGATGATGGGTCATCTGAATGAGATGGAGATCCTTGGAGCTGAAATCGATGGGGAAACCTAGGTCGATATCATTCTCGGAACTCTGCCTAAAAGTTTTGATAATTTCTGCCTTAATTACAACATGAACAAAAGGTTGTATAGTTTGGCAGAACTTGCAAAAGAGCTACAGGATGCTGAATCTCTCTTTAGGCAGAGCGGTTATATTTTTGTTTCTGAAAAGGCTTCTACTTCTAAGCCAAAAGGAGGGTAAGAAGAAGAATAACATTTAGAAACAGGCAAACTCAGCAAAGAAGGGCATGAGACCTCAAGGTGCGGTGAAAAAGCCGAAAGACAAATGTTTCAAGTACAAAGGATCAGGACATTGGAAGACTGATTGTCCACTTCTCAAACAAGGGAACAAAGAAGGTATATCTTATTTACTAGTAGTTGAAACATGTTTAGCAGTGTTATCTACCGGCACCTGGTTTGTAGATACATGAGCCACTAATCATGTTTGCAATACATTGCAGGGGTTCCAGGAAACCAGACGGCTCCGTGATGGAGAGATATGCTTGTTCATGGGTGATGCTATAAAAGTATCGGTCGTTGCATTAGGAGATGTTACTTTATCTTTTGGTAGAAATAAGTCTTTGACATTGAGAGATTGTCTTTATGCACCTTCACTTAGAAGGAATTTAGTTTCTGTTTCTATGTTAGTTAAGGATGGAT
This sequence comes from Iris pallida, assembly GCA_029216955.1. Lineage (NCBI taxonomy): Eukaryota > Viridiplantae > Streptophyta > Magnoliopsida > Asparagales > Iridaceae > Iris > Iris pallida. The sequence goes on from JANAVB010024400.1 coordinate 6,498,527, forward strand.
ATTCAGTTTATTTTAATGACAATATTGTTATTAGAAAGAATAAACATTTATCTGCTATGGTGCATTGGTTGATAATTTGTGTGTCATTAATCCTATTTCTTCCACAATACAACTTATGGAAATGAATAATATGTCATCTAACTTAAATAAGAGAAAAGAACCTTCTTGTATGAACCAACATATCTTTGGCACTTACGATTGGGGCATATTAACCTAAGAAGGATTCAAAGACTGGTTGAAGATGGACCTTTGAGTTTATTGGAAGTGGAGGCACTACCAGTCTGTGAATCCTGCTTGGAAGGTAAAATGACCAAAAGTCCTTTTACGGCAAAGGGGTATAGGGCCAAAGATGTGTTGGAATTGGTTCATTCTGATTTGTGTGGACCCATGACTATCCAAGCTAGAGGTGGCTTTGAATATTTTGTCACATTTATTGACGATTATTCAAGGTATGGATATATTTATTTATTTACGATCAGATCGTGGTGGCGAGTACCTCTTTGGAGAGTTTAGGGATTATTTATCAGAGACTGGAATTGCATCCTAATTGACTGCACCTAGAATGCCCCAGCAGAATGGTGAAGCCTAAAGAAGGAATAGAACTCTTATGGAGATGGTTAGATCAATGATGAGTTATTCGGATTTGCCAGATTCGTTTTGGGGATATGCCTTAGAGACTGCAGCTTATATTTTGTACTTGGTTCCTTCTAAGTCAGTACCTCTTACTCCCACAGAGCTGTAGATTGGGCGTAAGCCTAGTCTGAAACATGTTCGCATTTGGGGTAGTCCAGCACATGTGCTGAATGTGAAAGCAGATAAGTTGGAATCTCGTACAGAAGTACGCTTGTTTGTAGGCTATCCAAGAGAAAAGAAAGGAGGTTTATTTTATAGTCCTAAGGATCAGAAGGTCATTGTTAGCACCAATGCCCAATTCTTAGAGGAAGACTATGTGATGAACCATAAACCCACAAGTAGAGTTGTTCTAGAAGAACTGAGATGTGAGACACCAAGTACTTCAGTACCAATAGTACAAGAGGATGAACCACAAATAACTGTACAACGTGTCACAAATATTACACCACAACCGATAGTGCCTCGTCGTAGTGGGAGGGTTATGATTTAACCTGATAGATATACGTTCTTGGGAGAGTCATCAGACTTCGTCCCTGAGGAACAAGATTATGATCCCTGTACCTACAATGAAACACTCCAAGATAAAGATGCAGAGTCTTGGCAAAAGTAATGATATCTGAAATAGATCTATGGATTCTAATCAGGTCTGGAGCTTGTAGAACCACCCGTTGGTGTAAAAGCCATTGGATGCAAGTGGGTCTATAAGTGAAAAAGGGGATCAGACGGTAAGGTTGAAACCTTTAAAGCTCGACTTGTAGCAAAAGGTTTACTCAAAGAGAGGGTATCGATTATGAGGAAACCTTTTCTCCTGTAGCCATGCTTAAGTCTATCCGGATTCTTTTATCTATTGCAGCTCATCTCGGTTATGAGATTTGGCAAATGGATGTCAAGACAGCTTTCCTTAATGGAAGTCTTGAGGAAGACATCTATATGAAGCAACCAGACGGGTTCATTGAAAAGGGCCAGGAGAATCTTGTTTGTAAGCTCAAGAAGTCCATTTATGGACTTAAGCAAGCTTTCAGATCTTGGAACATATGTTTTGATCAGCTGATAAAATCCTATTGATTTGATCAATGTCAGGATGAATCATGTGTATACAGAAAGTGTGACGAAAACGTGGTAGTATTCGTAGTCATTTATGTGGATGATATCTTGCTCATTGGAAACAATGTGAAGGTGTTATCTTATGTAAGGGTATGGTTATCCAAACAGTTTGATATGAAGGACTTGGGAGAAGTAGGTCACATCCTTGGGATCAAAGTTCTATGAGATCGTAAGAAAAGAATATTGTGCTTATCCCAAGCTTCCTATATCGATACTGTACTAACTCGTTTTAGTATGCAAAATTTTAAGAAAGGTTTCTTACCTTTTAGACATGGAATTGCTCTATCAAAGGAGCAGTGTCCGAGAAAACCTAAAGAGATAGAGAACATGAAGGCAGTTCCTTATGCTTCCGCAGTAGGAAGCTTAATGTATGCAATGCTATGTACGAGACCAGACATCTGCTTTGCCGTAGGTATGGTCAGCAGATATCAGTCTAACCCAGGATAAGAGCACTGGACTACCGTAAAGCATATTTTGAAGTACCTGAAAAGGACTAAAGAGTATATGCTAGTTTACCAGGCAGATAGTTTAGTTCCCTTGGGGTATACAGACTTAGATTTTCAGTCAGATAGGGATTCCATGAAATCTACCTCAGGTTATGTGTTTACTTTGGGAGGTGGAGCCACTGTGTGGAGGAGTATCAAGCAAAAATGTATTGTTGATTCCACCATAGAAGCCGAGTATGTGGCAGCCTCTGAGGCAGCCAAAGAAGCGATTTGGCTCAGAAACTTTCTGTTGGACTTGGATGTGGTACCCTAGTTTGCCTAAGTCTATTACACTTTATTATGATAATAATGGTGCAGTTGCAAACTCGAAGGAACCACGAGCCCATAATATTGGCAAACACATTGAGCGCAAGTACCACCTGATACGAGATTTCGTAAAGAAAGAAAAAGTTGCTGTGATCAAGATAGCATCAGCCGACATCCTAGCTGATCCCTTTACAAAGAGCTTACCAGCTAAGGCTTTTGTTAGTCATGTTGAGGGAATGGGAGTCATATGTGTAGCAGCATGGCTTTAAATATAAGTGGAAGATTTGTAACAGTATACTGAAAGCAATGCTTTGAGTATAAGTGGGAGATTGTTAGGGTTATATACTAAAAGCATCAATTTTTTAGTAACCTTATTTTCTTAAATTTTGAATAAGAATCATATGGGCAAATGTTTGCATATTGTATTTGTTGCAAGTGTTAATACAAATGTCTGATATTCTATATTGTAGATAATATGGTGTGTGGTGTCACACAGAAGATCATATTATCAGTTTCCTATGGAGTAAATAAATAGTTCACAACCTAGATGGACTTGGACAATCTATTGGAAAGGTTGTAGTATAATCTGGTATTAGTCTATCTTGACTATAGGTTTACACTAGTACACTTTGTGTATTGAACAGGACCACTTGAGGTTGTTCTCTTTGTACTGACAACATAAGAGAACAAACACCTCTGTTATTATGGATACTTGTGCTCTTAACCCGGATATAATAACAGACATATATATGCAGTGTGTATTATTTTGACTCATAAGAGAGTGAGATTCATTATGGATCAACAACCTATGAATTGGGTAATAACATTGTATGTACGATGGGCTATTGATTATAAATAGAATCTATGTCCCGATACATCGGGTTGGTGATGTCCCCTTAAGGAGCTCATAAGGATTGTCATGTAAACCCTGCAGGTGGATTATATCCGACAAGACAAATAAAGTTGAGCGTTACTCCGTAGGATAAAAGATGTCGAATCAATATATTGTCAGTAACTTAATTTGATCGACGGACATACGATATCTTAACATGGGGAGCCAAACGAGCATATAATAAAAGGAGCCCACAAACATAATTTGGGATTAGGGAGGTAGTGCAACAATAGCTCATTAGTGGACCGAGCTATTGTTAATGGGCCTGGATTATGTGTTCAGGCTGAACACGGGATATCCAGATCCGTTTGGAGGCCTAACCTTAATTTCTTCTCTGGTCCCTGCCGTAGCCTATATATATCCTCTATTCTCTGGCCGCCAGATTACTAATTAGAAATCTGAAATTTCCTCTAAATTCGTGATTCACGTAAGGAGAGAAAGAGAGGGCTGCCAAGGAGAAAAAAGGTTGGGAGATCGTCGCCCACACGACGTCCAACTCGCGAAAGAATACGTGCAGAAGATCTTGGGGTCGTCCGCTCAAGATTGTCGGGAATTACTTGTCTCCTTTCCGCCGCAGGTATAATTCGTGAACCCTAGTTTCCGCCTATGAAGGGTTAGAACACGTATTAGATCTGTTTAACTTTCTATCGATCAATACGCACACCAAAGGAATGGTCCTGGGAATCCCCAGTTCTATCACTACTTACATGTATCACATATCTCGTATCTACTTCTATCAGCTACATTTGAAATCTCTGAATTCGCGCATCTCTTTACTTAGAAAAGGCCGAGGAAGTATCGTAATCATATAGCTCAGAAAATGATGTAACTGTCATCAATGATGATCTTGGTAGGAGTATAGAGCATTGGGCATTAAGATAGAATTTGTGGAAGAAACTATGATCGAGAATAGAAACAAGAAGAGATCAGTAGTATCAGCTTAGAAATGACTACACTAGAGAATTATTTTGAGGATAAATTATTTGGAAAGAACTTAGGAGGATTTCGAGTAAGAAGGGATAGGATATACATTAATGGTTAGAACATTAATATTTCGTAGATGTAGTTTAGAACTGACAAGGATATTTGAGGTCGAAAAGTTTTTAAGAACTTGGATAATTTTAGATTACTGGTTCTTGATATATTTCGTATTCGATTTAAGGATATGATACTAAACTTAGGAATTTAAATGATGGAGAAGAGATTTTAACCGCATGCGGTGATGATACGAAATTGAACAAAGATTTGTAAGAGAATGACTAGGAACAGGGAGAACACAAATTTTTGAGTTAAAGAAAACTCTTAGAGATTTTGTGAGAATTCTAAATTTAATAAGGATAATGTTTGAGGGTATAAGTTGAAGGAATTGTGTAGGCTGATTTTTATAATGAATGATACTTTTTATATGGTAGTAGTGATATTAGACTTGAGCAATACAAGATTATCAATCGGAACAATGATTAAGGATTTATAATCATTGATTCAGGAATTCCAGATCCAGGTTAAAGACAAGACGAAGGAATTTGGACTTCAGAATGACTAAGTGGATAATGAACTGCCAAATCAAGGAGAGTAGAAGTTTTGAGGAGTTCTAACAAGAATATACTTCATGGGTTAGTGACCTTGGAATAAAGGTCAAGCCTAAGGTATTATAGCAGGGTCCAATCTTCATGGCTTAAGAGTATGATTTTGGTAGTAGTCACATAAAGGTTTGATTTTCATGATTGAAGATCATGATTTTGTAGTGGTACACCTGGACTTGTAAGGTAAAAGTATTTGAAAAAAGTCGATTCGGTATACATGGTAGCAGTCAAGCAGAGTAAAGTGATTACTTGACTTCCTTACGAAATTGAATTTTTTCCTATCCTAGTGCAAAGAAAATTTGACTTCCTTATCCTTGAATTGTTTCTTTACTTCAATACCACGGAAGTTTGATCCCCTTGATCGTGACCAACCAGTTTTGGTCATCTTCATATATTGCTAAGACCTTCTCGATTCTTTACTATATCCAAGTGACTTAAATTCAATCGTGACTTGGATTTAAATCCTGTATTGGTTGTGCCTAGACTTCGATTACATTATTCATATCTAAATACTATTTGACCAAGGTTAGACTGACATTATCTATAATCGTGTCAAATTTCGATTATGATCAAGTTTGGATTTTAACACTCGTGCCTAAACTCTTTTCTGACCATGATTTGATTCCTGTTTATATCCGAAACTCTCATGATTAGTCGTACCTAGATGACTTGGCATGACTATACGACTTTGATTTTCATGATCATGATAACCTTAATCCACGAATCGTGCATAAAACCTTTGATCACTAAATCACGACTTATCAGAATGAATGTTCTATCGTACCTAAATTTTGATCCTCTAATCACCGTGCTGTTATTTCATTCCTAATCATGACTAAGTTTTAAAAATTTTGTCGTAAATCGTGCCTAAGTGATTCTAGTCATTCCAGAATTCTTAAGCCTTGATTTCACTCGTGACCAAGTGATTATGATCCTTAGTCATTAATCGTGCCAAACATTTCATTATTCTAATGATGTCAATCGTGTCATTTTCGTATTTGAACATGCCTACATAACCTTGAATCAAACCTTATCGAGCCTGGATCATATTGATCATTCTATATTTAGATCTGATTCTAAGATGATTGTAACTGAACGATTTTGATTTTCCGATTCGCAACTTCGCACTTTAACAACTTAAAATTTATTTCTGAATCGTGCCTAAGAATTTTGACCTTCGATCATGACTACCTGGTTTGACTACGAACTTAGTCGTGTTAGAATTGGAAATTGATTATGCCTGAATAAATTTCTATCGTGCATAAATAACTTTGAGTTTCCTTCTAAATTGTACATATAAGACCTCGACTTCAAATCTTGACTGTGCCTAAAATTTTATCTCAATCATCATTAAGTTTTATTTAAATCGTGCATGTGCGACCTTGAGTCTGATTTTCTTCAAACCTAAACTACTAAAACGTTCCATATTTGAATTTCAATTTTATCTTCGATTCTCCTGACCATGACTGAGGTCATGCCTGAATGACTTAAGTTTATTTTCTAAATCACGCCTATAAAATTTCATTCATATTTCAATTATATCATGCCAAAATTATAAATCGTGTCGAAGTTAGTTTGAAATTGATTATCATAATCGCGTCCAGTCGTCGTTCTTCGATCGTGCCTAAGTTATCGACTACATTCTCTATCGTGTTTTGATCCCTCTGCCAACCTTAAATTTCGAGAACGAAATTTTTTTAAGGAGAGTAGATTTGTAACCTCCGTTAATTAATTTCTTAGATTTTCAAATTTTTGTATTTTTCTAATCTCTGAAACTTTTGAATCTTTGAAAATCATGAATTCTAGTGCGACATTTATTTTCGATTGTAACCTGCTATCGGTATATGAGTCTTTGGTTTGAAAAACTATATTATATTAGTTAAATGATTTTTTGTCTAAGAATTTTCATCGGATATAAATATTTATTTGTATACGAAATAATCTATCAAAATATTATTTTTAAAATTAAATATGTTTTATCACTGATAAATACTTATTTGAAAACTTATAGATATGATGATTTGAGTTATTATGTTTTCTCTCGTTTTGGATTTAGTCCATATTGGTCTTGATCCTAGCCTATCAAGCCTAGGCTTGGATTGTGGGCTACGACTTTAATGGTTGATAGCTAAATTGTAATTAGCTAGCAATTAGTAGTAACTAGTAACTAATAAATTAATTAATGATTAACATTTATTTAGTACTAACTAAATAAAAAAGATTGTAATAATGTTAGTGTTAGTTTTTCACTAAATTCCTAATTACTATTACATTTACATTTTTCCATTAGGGTTTCCAGTCCCCTACATATATATGCACATATTTCTAAGTTACATTATCACAAATTCTTAAACATAAATTTTCCCCTAGCCGTCACTGTAGCAGCCCCCAATTTTTTGCCTAAGCACAATCATCACCACCAGCAAATCAAGTCGCTGGCTAAATCGGCCAGCACCCTTCCCAAAGGCTCCTGACACCACCATAGCGCATCCCACACCAACTCCGGCCGACACCCTAGCCTAACAATTTTGACCATATCCTTACCGGCTGTCACCTTTGGATTTCGTTATACGTATTTTGGTATACGTGTACGTATCTCGGACCTGTATTTCGACTTGTCCTGATTGGCTAGCCTTGGGTTCTTGCATTGGCATGGATTAGTTAGCATTTCATGGTTCGAGTGGTCTATTTGGCTTTGGCATGCTTTGGGTTCGGTTGGGTTCGGTTGGGTTCGGCTTGGTTTGGCTCGGTCTGGGTTGATATGCAAACCCCTACCTACTACCATCCATCATTTATTAACCCAACAACCATTCTCTCTCTTCATTCATGTTCTCATTTACTTCTCTTCTTCTTCCTCATTTTCTCCACCGAACACCACAGTAGGCAAGTGCATCTTGCTTTCACTTGAGAACCCATTTTGATGGTTCTAATGGCTTCCTAGCATGTTTATAAACCACTTTAGAACTTGGAAGTTTTTATTTTGATGCATGAATTTTTGTAGATCTAGGTTTTAACATTCTTTCATCTTCATGGTTTTAATCTACTAAATTGGCTTGTTTTCGAAAACTAAGAGTTCCATGTAATAGGCATTCTGATTTTACATAAGTTTGGCTCTTGAATGATTAGATTTCATCGAGTCTTGGCCGAGATAGGGCTTCTGGAGTTCTTGAGCCTTTACGCCTGCTTGTCATGGCCTTGGGGAGAAGATGAAGTCTTTAGCACACGTTTTACGTGCCCGCGTATGATTTACTCTTTACGTACACGTTTTACGTGCCCGCGTATTATTTACCCTTTACGCACACGCATTTGCGTGCCAGCGTAATCACTTCTACGCCGAGTTCACTCGAACTCTATGCAGGGCTACTCCGTTCGTGTGGAGTCTTCGCTTGCGTAGAGTCGCATGCGGCTTTGCTAGCGTAGAGTCTTGCCCGCGTAGAATCCTGCTCGCGTACAGCCTTGCTCGCGTAGGCTGCCTATCCTTGGGTCTTGCCCGCGTAGAGCTATTTTACGCTCGGGGCCTCCTTGGCCTAGCGTGTTTGCATGTGTAGAGACCTTGAGCCCCTTAGCGTATCCTGCTTGCTTTTATGATCTTGCGCCTTTTGTCATGAGCATGATAATCAAGAATTTATTTAATATGTTGGAAATAATAATTGCACACGGCAGGGTATAAAGTAAACATGACATGATATGACAAGTAAGCATGATGGGAACTATTGAATGCTGTTGCGACGGCTAGCATGACATGACAAGAATGTATTACCTGGACACCCGTGGACGATTGTGTTTGTAAAAATGAACCAGTATTGTCTTGTATCATGTCTAGGGCATGGGCCCCTGAGTACCACGGTCAGGGGTACCTACTTAAACTGACTAAGGCTAATAACTAGAATAATCCAGTAGTCATGAAAATTTTCAGCTACAGGCAATCCCGTTATTTGGGCACCCCATCATGGGATTTGTAGCCTGTCGTCGAGTAGGGCACACTTCCAGCACGCTGTCATGTGTTGTACCCACCAAGTTACGTGGATTATGACATCAACATGCAGTATCATCCTGGGAAGGCCAATGTTGTTGCAGATGCATTGAGCAGGAAAGCCAGAGTTCATTTCCTAACAGCACAACCAGAGTTGTTAGCAGATCTTCAGAAGATAGGGATAGAAGTTATCCTTTCTACCAGTGTGGCATTGATGAACAGTATGCAAGTTCCGTCCAGTATAGTTTAGAGGATCAAGTTAGCTCAGTCAGCAGATTTTAAGCTTCAGCGACTTAGGACAGAATGTGTAGGACGAAGACCGAAGTTATGTATCCATGAGGACGGTACACTTCGACATGGGAGGCATCTTTGTGTACCTAGTGGTGATATCAGACATGAGGTCATGACAGAAGCTCACAGTTCTCAGTATTCGATTCATCCAGGCGGTACGAAGATGTATCGTGATATCCGGCAGCATTTTTGGTGGAATGGCATGAAGAGGGAGATAGCCCGGCTTGTCTCTCGATGTTTAGTTTGCCAACAAGTTAAAGCTGAACATCAGAGACCGGCTGGACTTCTTCAACCCTTACCGATCCCAGAATGGAAATGGAGCATATTACCATGGATTTTATAACGGGATTACCTAGATCCCCAGTTGGAAGAGATGCTATCTGGGTTATAGTCGACAGACTCACCAAGGTAGCTCATTTTCTTCCTTTAAGAATTGGTCAGTCGACGGATCAGCTTGCAGAGATGTACCTCAGGCAGATAGTCAGGTTGTATGGAGTACAAGTCAGTATTATATTCGATAGAGATTCAAGATTCGCATCGCACTTTTGGAGGAGTCTTCAGAAAAGTTTGGGGACTCGTCTCAAGTTCAGTTCAGCTTATCATCCGCAGACAGATGGTCAATCAGAGCGCACATCCAGACTCTTGAAGATATGTTCAGTCATGTACACTCAATTTTGGTGGTTCGTGGAAGATTACCTGCATCTCGTGGAGTTCTCCTATAACAACAGTTTACAGGCTTGTATCCAGATGGCACCCTTTGAGGCCTTGTACGGCAGGAAGTGTAGATCTCCGTTAGCATGGGATATAGGCGAGAGGCAGATGCTTGGTCCAGAGATGATCACACGGACTGTTGAGGTGGTCAGGCAAGCCAGAGATTATCTACGAGTTGCCAAGATCGCCAGCGCCATTGGGCCGATTCTCATCGACGTCCCCTTGAGTTTTCTATCAGCGACCATGTATTCCTTAGATCTCGCCTACCCGTGGCGTCATTCATTTCGGCGTGCGGGAAAAGCTTAGTCCTAGGTACATAGGGCCATTCGACATTCTGGAGGGAGTAAAAGATGTTTCCTATCGTCTTGCTGAGGTGCATTATATCTTTCATGTATCCTAATTGTGACGGTATATTCCAGATCCGAGTCATATCCTTGATCATTCGGAATTGGTTGTTAGTACTAACCTTTCGTAAGAGGAGAGTCATGTATCCATATTGGACCGAAGAGAGAAGATACTCAAGAACAAGACTATTAAGTTAGTCCTTGTTGCTTGGGGTCATCACTCTTTGGGTGGGTCAACGTGGGAGCGTGAGGATGATATCCGATCGCGATATCCCGACTTGCTTGACTAGTAAGGTATAATGTCTTCTTATGCCTTATGCCTTCAACTTCATTGCTTGCATAAATGATTCCTTGATTTATTACTTACTTATAACTTGCTTGTGATTAGTATAGCCTGCTTGACATCTCTAACCTCTTGATTAAATTCTGAGGATGGAATTCTTTTAAGGTGGATAGAGTTGTCACCCTCGGATTTTGTTATACATATTTTGGTATACGTGTACGTATCTCGAACCTGTATTTGACTTGTCCTGATTGGCTAGTCTTGGGTTCTTGCATTGGCATGGATTAGTTAGCATTACATGGTTCGAGTGGTCTATTTGGCTTTGGCATGCTTTGGGTTCGGTTGGGTTCGGCTTGGTTTGGCTCGGTCTGGGTTGATATGCAAACCCCTACCTACCACCATCCATCATTTATTAACCAAACAACCATTCTCTCTCTTCATTCATGTTCTCATTTACTTCTCTTCTTCTTCCTCATTTTCTCCACCGAACACCACAGTAGGCAAGTGCATCTTGCTTACACTTGAGAACCTATTTTAATGGTTCTAATGGCTTCCTGACATGTTTATAATCCACTTTAGAACTTGGAAGTTTTTATTTTGATGCATGGATTTTTGTAGATCTAGGTTTTAACATTATTTCATCTTCATGGTTTTAATCTACTAAAATGGCTTGTTTTCGAAACTAAGAGTTCCATGTAACAGGCATTCTTATTTTACGCAAGTTTGGCTCTTGAATGATTGGATTTCATCGAGTCTTGGCCGAGATGGGGCTTCTGGAGTTCTTGAGCCTTTACGCCTGCTTGTCTTGGCCTTGGGGAGAAGATGAAGTCTTTACGCACATGTTTTACGTGCCCGCGTATTATTTACTCTTTACGTACACGTTTTACGAGCCCGCGTATTATTTACCCTTTACGCACATGCATTTGCGTGCCAGCGTAATCTCTTCTACGCCGAGTTCACTCGAACTCTACGCAGGGGCTACTTCGCTCGTGTGGAGTGCTCGCTTACGTAGAGTCTCGCTCGCATGCGGCTTTGCTAGCGTAGAGTCTTGCCCGCGTAGAATCCAGCTCGCGTGCAGCCTTGCTCGCATAGAGCTGCTATCCTTGGGTCTTGCTCGCGTAGAGCTATTTTACTCTCGGGGCCTCCTTGGCCTAGCGTATTTGCATGCGTAGAGACCTTGAGCCCTTAGCGTATCCTGCTTGCTTTTATGATCCTACGCCTTTTTTCATGAGCATGATAATCAATAATTTATTTAATATGTTTGAAATGATAATTGCACTCTGCAGGGTATAAAGTAAACATGATATGATAAGTAAGCATGATGGAAACTATTGAATGTTGTTGCGTCGGCTAGCATGACATGACAAGAACGTATGACTTGGACACCCGTGGACGATTGTGTTTGTACAAATGAACCAGTATTGTCTTCCATCATGTCTAGGGCATGGACCCCTGAGTACCACGGTCAGGGGTACCAACTTAAACTGACTAAGGCTAATAACTAGAATAATCCAGTAGTCATGAAGAGATTTCCAGCTACAGGCAATTTCGTTATCTGGGCGCCCCATCATGGGATTTGTAGCCTATCGTCGAGTAGGACACACTTCCAGCACACTGTCATGTATTGCACCCACCAAGCTACTTAAGAGTACATGCATTTCTCGGACGGTGTACCCCCATGAAAACCCCTAATTGCGTCCGGATAGCCTGGATGGTCTGCAGGGCTTGTGGCTGTTAGAACATCTCATTGCATATTGTAGTAACTAGGCCTATTATAACCCCAGTTAGTTAAAGTATCAAGCCGTACTTATTGCTTGGCCGTGAATGATGGATGGCGTCTAACCAGTCTCAGTCTTGTCCTGTTCCAGTACCTGGCTACTTCAGAACATGATTGCTTATGCTTATCAATAATTGATCGGAATAATTTCTTATCCTCTTGGCATCTATTGCTCTATTTAAATTCCATGTCTTATCATTATCATTCTCATTTTATGTTCTGATATGCTGGTTTTAGTTCTTAAGTAAAGCCTCCTTGTGGCACTTGTTTTTTTTCTGGGATCTGACCCAGCTGGTCTTGCATGGCCAGATACCGGAGCAGCTATAGAGGATCTCCCAACCTTCCAGCCAGATGGTGACCACCAGGCGTAACCCTGGCAACGAGTGGGTTTTATTTTGCTCTTTCACTCTATTGTAAAAATTTTCTTTTGAGGCGTTTAGCCGACGAACACGTGTTAGCTCGATTGCACTTTACTTACTGTCTGCCTACGGGCTGTAGTATGATTGACAAATCCTACGATTGATCATGTATGGCTGAAACTCCTGCTAGTCTTCACATTTTGTACGATTAGCATCATGATCATCCAAATATGTAATGTATGGGACGCCTTACTATTGTATATTTGGTGCTCTGACATCTTGTAACTACTATTACTTGCTTGAGATTGAGACAATAGGCTTGTTCATGACCATAAGAGACTGATGGCTTGCAGTTAAACTCTCATGTATCTAGACAGCCGTGACCGTATAGCGAGGTAGGTTGCACTTCAATATATGTAGCTGGCTGTGTCCGTCCCCGCTCTCCAGTATTCTGGTTCTGGGGCGTGACACCGGCCACCCCCTGATCACCATCACACCCACCGACCTCTATCATTTCTCTCAACCACCGCCAATGGCCGAGCCAATCCTGATTATCATTACACCCATACGAGTTCACATCCCCTGGCAGTCAACACCACCACCGTCCAATACTGGACATTCACTCCAACCACCCATAACAGGTCGGTACCACCACCGTTGCCGCCATCACCCCACACTTCACTCAACCACACCAATACTAGCCACCACTCATCACTCTATCATCTGACCTACCCTTACAGAACCTTCATCGGCCAACTCCGACCATAACCACCGCGGATGTCCGACCGACCACCATAATGAACACCACCAGACATTTCCCACAAAGAGCACAGAGAGAGGAGGAGAGAGACCCCTTACCGTTCTCAGCCGCCCGCTGCACGCCGCCCGGCCATGCCGAGCATGGCAACCGCGTCCCTCGCGTCCGCCGTCTCCTACGCCACTTGCCGCCGACCCCATTCCCTGAGCCGCCGTGGATCCACGCCGACGAGTTCGAGATCTGCCCTGGGTAACTCCCTCGCCCGCGCGAGCACCCCGACCTACAGCCCACCGTGCCACCAGTCCTGCCTCGACGCCACGCTCCACCGCTCTGGTAAGACCCTCTCATTGCCCCTCTTTTCTCTCACTTTTTGATTTAAACATTTGGAGAATGATGTAGCTCTCCCCCTCCCCCTCTTTCGAATTTTTGCTTTAAAGTTTTTTAGGGGTTGGATTATGGAAGCAACCCCTGAGTTCAATATATATGTTTAATTAGTCAAATTATTATTATAGCTAATTGGACTTAAGAGTTATTTAATATCTCATTATTAATAGTTATAATTTGGGGGTTTTGTTTATAAAACAGAGAATGTTGTAATTATTATTGATATTATTATTCTTATTATCATTATCATTATATTAATAAATAGGATTGAGGTTTGTATTTAGGTTTGGGCTATAAATATGTGTGTGTGTGTGTGTGTGTGTGTGTGTGTGTGTGTGTGTGTGTGTGATTATCATTCTATTAATAAATAGGATTGAGGTTTGTATTTAGGTTTGGGCTAAATACATGTGTGTGTGTGTGTGTGTGTGTGTGTGTGTGTGTGTGTGTGTGTACAACTGTATATATATTGTATCCTCATATATATGTATGTTTATATATTGTTAAAAACGTATATAAATGTATATATTTTATTTTATTATTATTATTGGTATTATTTGTTGTGATGTTTATTGGGAAATTATAAAATATGTAAAATATTTCTAAATATTATTACTAAGTTTTGACCTAAAAATTCTATTTGACGAGTCGGAGATTTATTAATGTCATGTTATATATATAATATATATAATTATATATATATATTATATATATATTTTATTATATATATATTATATATATTATATATATATTCCAAGTTAGAGAAAAAATATATAATATATATATTATAATATATTATATCTATATTTTATATATATATATATATATATATTATTATATATATTATATATATATATATTACCTAAAACGATATTTGCCAAATTAGAGGTTTATCTCTAGAAAAGATTCCTAAATTTATATATATATATATATATATATATATATATATATATATATATATATATTATATATATATAACCTAAAACGACGATATTTGCCAAATTAGAGGTTTATCTCTAGAAAAGAATTCCTAAATTTATTTGTATCAAATATGTACGGGCTTTATTTAAATTTGAGATAAATTATATCAAGTATGTTTTAAGATATTAAAAATAAGTACTTTTTAAATACAAGTATATTTATACATATTCTTGCCCTCGTGATTAATCTCTTAATCAGTTTCTTTAATCATCTATAAATCGTGACTAATATAGTCTTTTTCTATTCTTTGATCATGAACTCCTTTATCGTCTCGATATTCATGCCAACTTTGAACCTTGACTTCTTATATCTAACTGGACTATTTGGACTATCCCGGACTCAATGGAACCACCCATATCGTCATTTGGGACCATATTGTGGAGCATAGCATTGGTACCTATTTCGTGTCGACACGTTCGGGTCGACACATTCGTGTCGACACGTTCGTGTCGTGCACGTCGACTCCAACTAATTGAGGCGAGTACATTCTCTGATAATTTTTCGTTTATGTTATTTTCTAGGTTTCGTGTATTTAGTGTTGATATCTTTGATTTCTCGACACGTTGGTCACACGGATTGATATTGTCTGGATCCTGTCATGAGATGTTATTCCTTGTATTTCTTGTTATATCTTGTGCGAGTCTTGTCCTTGTCCTTGTACATTATATAGACATGATTCCTGTGAAGGCTCACGACCTTCTCAGAGAATCCATATCATAACGTGCCATTGATGGATCCATTGTATCAGTCGGGGGGCGGAGAGTAGTAGTGTAGATATGTGGTCAATAACATCCTTGTGTATATTTAGTTTCTTCTGAGTGTTAATCATACTCCTCACGTATGATTAACTAGGACAGTAGACCTTGTGCAAGTTTCCAAGCCGGCTACATGTCGAAGCTAGTATTTATTCACATAGCTAGTATAGATTCTTGACTCTTGTACATTATATAACCTGCTTTATTCTTCCATGCTCTAGTTTATAGTTTTACGATACCATGCCATACTACTTTCATGTACACTTTACATATTCTCGTATATTCTCTCTATTTACTGTTACATAATCTTTATCATTTACCGGAAACTGTTGTTAGTGATATGCTCGCTCCAATCCTAACTGGATAACTACTTTTAGGTAATGTTATGCTCGACACCCTGAACTTCATGATGACAGGTCTCGATGCACTTTAGATTGTGAATTGACCCTTGGAGAGCTCTAGGCAATTATTTTTTATTCAGATTGTATTTATGATTTATACTTCGTTATCGGATTTGTCTCCAATACTTTCTGGTCTTATATATTCATTTGTAGACTCTGTTTGATTCAGTAATATTGATACCCTTCCTATTTCATATCTTCCTAGTTGTTTGTGATGTGATTTGAGTACATTATTATGGATCATCTAGATGTTGTAGATATTTATTGGGTACTTGATAACGTTCTACCGCCAATACTGTGGTGTAGGCTGGGAGTGGCCCACGTACTCGTGCCCGATTATCCGGGTGCGGGTCGTGACACTATTGGACATGGTTCTTTCTCTTTTCTTTTTAGGTTGGCAAAACACATTGCCCTACCTTTTTCCAAGAGTTTATATAAATTCAGTAGTATTTTTGAATTAGTTTTTCTAATATATAGGTGAAGAACAGATGGCAACTCTAGAGGGGGGTGAATAGAGTTTATAGCAATAATAGCCAATTAAAAAATCAACTCTTTCACAATCTAAAATTAATAAGAGTAAATGCGAAAATAAATAAGGAGCAAGAAAGCATACGCAAACACAGCCGATTTTAACCTGGTTTCCCTCGTGGAGTACTAGTCCAGGCCTGAGAACTCTAGCTCAGGATTAAATCCACTATTTGTGAAATAGTAGTTACACCCCGTGCCTTTTCTTCAGAAGAGCACGTCAACTTCTTATAATGGATCGCAGTGGCGATGCTTGGAATTTTCCAAGCTACTTCTTGAACTCTTGCTCAAGACTCCTAACTGAGAGATGCTGAGCACTCGAGACTTAGGAAACTTGTGGCTAGTAGATGAAGAAGGGTATGGCTTATATTGAGCTTAAGAGAGAAGAGAAGAGAAGATTGGATGATTGAAAATGATAGAATTCTTGGCCTATTTATAGGGTTTTAACAGGCAGAATTCGGCCAGAATTCTGGTAGAAAATTTCAAATATTTGGCCGTTGGACAACTAGCAACCAGCCAGCCCTAAAAATTAGGGTGCTAATTTTTAGGGGACAGAGTTCGGCCCGAACTCTGTGTGGAGGCAGAGTTCGGCCCGAACTCTGTCTCCAGAGCACAGAATGGGTCCAAGGGTCCAATGGGCTGATTTTGGATGTGGAGCTTTATGGATTTTGGATAGGTTATGGGTTGAGTCTCAAGAGCCCAGCATAACTCAGCTTACAATCATTCTAGACTTAATAAATATAAAAGTACAGACTCGAAAACGACTTGCATTTGCAAAACTGAGCTGTCGTCTGGCTTGAGCTGGATGTAGTCGTCGTGTGTCGTATTGAATTATCACAAGTATTATTTAGTCAATGTTATCAATATTTGTTTGACTGTGACTTTATGTCAACAATCTCTCCCATATTGATAATTGACAAAATAATAATCGACATAGCTCTCCCATAATTAGTGCCGAGCTTAAGAATAGCTCCCCCATAAACAATGCTGTGAATCTTGTTGGCCTGTTAATAATATTCTTCCAAAAAATGCATATAAACCAAACAGAACAGAATATACACATATCTCCCCCCTTTTGGCATTTTGCAATATGAGATATATAAATAATAACTGGCAAAAACACCCAAAAGAGAAGAAACTGCATATAAACTAAGATAATAACCAAGAGTCATAATGACATAGAAACTGATAATAGAACTGCCCAAGTCTCAAAAGCACAACTCATAATAAGTCTACTACAAAGCAAGTACAGAAAAGCAACTAAAGCAAAAAGCATAAATCATAATCTAAGATCCTTAGTAGCAGCATCAAAAGTAGTCCATATCCATCATCGAGCATGAGAGGGTCCGGCGTCGTCCGAAACATCAGTAAAGGAGCGACGTGGGTCCACAAATGTCGCATCCGGATCCATGTAGCGACGAACCCAAGGGTCATCGATACGGAATCCCTCACGACAGGGGTCTCGCTCCATAGGAATGGGCATGGAAGGATGGCGAGACATGGAATACCGAATATCATGCAGCGAATTGCTGATAGCACTCATCTGCAAGGTGGTCCGATAATCCAGCTTAGTCCATCGATCGTCCTCCAAAGTAAACAATCTCGGAGCATAGTCTGAAGAGACTCGAGAGTGGCAGGAGGAGGAAGAGGATCCTGTCCGAGAGGAGGGGCATCTGGCTCATCATCAGAATGCTCAGATACGACCGGTGAGCCAACGGCCGCATGAAGCCTCCTTGTCTTAGAGAAGAAGGCAGGGGCAGGTAAGAATGGACACTCATCAAGCGGTACATGGAACGCACCAATCATCAAAGGAAGGTATAATGCATAACCAAAGATCTTGGTTTCTTCCTACAGTTGATCATCCAATCCATCATTGTGCGTGGAAGATTAAATGGAACATGGAAGTGGAGATGGTATAAGGCCGAGATCTCAAAATAAGTGACTTCATTGGTAGAACCCACGTTGGATAGAATGGTGTTGAAAATGATCCGATGATGTTCATAGAAATAGGGCTTGAGGAATTCAGCCAAAAGCTTACGAGGACGTGTGTTAGGGCTACACAAGTCGTCCTTGAAGCTTTCAAGTGAAATTCCTTCGAGAAATTGGAAGGATCTAGCTTCAACAAGATTTTCCCAAGAATTTGCCTCTTGAAGTTCAAGATATTCGGCTAATTCAAAATCATCAAATGAGATATCAATTCCCGCAACTCGTGAATAAATATGAGTGTCATCATGGGTCAAGTTGCAGTAAAACATTTGAATGGCACTACGATAAATGACCGAATTTGTGGTAACAAGTTCATTAAGGCAAAGGTCATTAAAGAGTGCATCATGTTGTGAGAATATAGTAAAGTTGATAGGTTGTCCCGCAAACACCGGACGTATCCGAAAATCGCTAAAACCAATCATTAGATGCGTCTAGTGATATAAAAATTTGGTCGTCAAAAGTGTTTGGATCAATGGGACGTGGGGGAGTGAACAACGGATGGATTGGTGGGTGTTGTTCAATGGCCAGTGCAACCGGTGGTGCAACGGGTAGCTCAACGGGAGGAGGAGCATTCGACGAGGATGCGCCCTCAGCCCGAAGTCTCTTCCCGCGGTTGAGCAATCGTGGAGCCATAACACAATAGATAGAAGATAATAAAAGAAATTTGAGATATAGAACAGTAAGGAATTATACCTCAAACTAGTGATGAACAATAGAAGAGAATTGAAAAATAACCCTTCTTCTTGAGTTTGGGGAAGAATGGAGCACTAAAAAGGAGAAATTAGGGTTAGGGTTTTGAGAGAATTGTGTTTGAGAAGGTGAAAAGGTGGTAAGAAAGAAGGAGAGGGAAGAGAAACCAAATATAGGGGAAGGGTTTCTCTTGGTCGGACCTAATCATGGCCATTGGATCTAATTCTTGATCAACGGCTGAGACTGTTCCCGGTTCTGGAACAGTCGGGCCGAATTCGGCCCGAACTCTGGTAGAAGCAGAGTTCGGCCCGAATTTCGGGTCCTGGTCACAGAACAGGAATCAGGCAGAAAAAGAAAAATATTGGTTAAGTAATAGACAAACCAATATAAGATATGAGTATAAAGATAGGAAAGATCCAATTAGTAAACAAAAGAATAACAGATAGTGAGTTTGAAGCAGCAATATGAAGTTGAAATCATAGTATTTCAGCATGTGATAAATAAAAATGAACCATATAATAAACAAGGAATTATATCATAATTTAATATTTTGAAGCTGCCATGGGTTAGCTGCAGGGGCCGGATCCCAGTTAGCGGTAGTCCTGAGGACTAGTGCACCGTGTCGCTTAGGCTTTTACGCCTTGTTGTCAGAAGGGCCCTTTCGGCTTGTACCCATAGCAAGTTCATCATAAGAGAATCACGATATATTCGATATTTACGCAGGTTGATTTTAATTTATAACAGCTTCATCTAAAATTCTAAGTTCACGACAAAGAAAATTGAAGCGCTCTTCGGATAATGGTTTTGTGAAAAAATCTGCTAACTGATGATCAGTGTCAATAAATTCTAAGTTAATCGTGCCATTTTGCTGATGATCACGCAAAAAGTGATGACGAATTTCAATGTGCTTCGTGTGTGAGTGACAAATGGGATTCTTAGTCAGATTTATAGCACTAGTATTGTCACAAAAGATTAGAATGTGCATAAAAGATAAGTTGTAGTCTTCCAGGGTTTGCTTCATCCACAGAATTTGTGCACAACAACGCCCAGCTGCTAGTATTCAGCTTCTGTTGTAGATAGTGCGACAGAGTTCTGCTTTTTGCTAAACCAAGAGACTAAAGCCTTTCCTAATAAATGACACGTACCGCTTGTACTTTTACGGTCGACCTTGCATCCAGCGAAATTAGCATCAGAGTAACCAATGAGGTCAAATGATGTTGACTTGGGATACCATAGGTCCACTGTAACCGTACCCTTAAGGTATCGAAAGATACGCTTAACCGCGGTCATGTGTGATTTCTTAGGATTTGCTTGATATCTAGCACACAGGCAAATGCTAAACATAATATCAGGGCGACTTACAGTAAGATAGAGTAGACTGCCTATCATACCTCGATACTTACGTTGATCTACGGGTTTGCCACTATCATCTGGTTCAAGTTTGGTTAAAGTAGCCATAGGAGTGCTGATTGGTTTGACGTTGTCAAGGTCGAATTTCTTCAGCATGTCCTTTGTATACTTCGACTGACAGATGAAGGTTCCATTTGACATTTGTTTGACTTGCAGCCCAAGAAAGTAGTTAAGCTCCCCCATCATGCTCATCTCAAACTCGGTCTGCATACACTTGGCAAAATCTTGACAAAGAGTTTCATCAGTAGAACCAAAAATAATATCATCTACATATATTTGTACTAAAAGAATAGTGTCTTTGAAAGATTTTATGAAAAGTGTAGTGTCAATTTTCTCTTTTGAAAAACCTTTCTCAAGCAAGAAATTGCTTAGCCGTTCATACCAAGCTCTAGGGGCTTGTTTGAGGCCATACAACGCTTTCTTTAGCTTGAACACGTGGTAGGGAAATTTGTGATTTTTAAAGCCACGGGGTTGTTTTACATAAACTTCCTCCTTAATAAAACCATTCAAGAAAGCACTTTTAACATCCATTTGAAATAATTTGAAATTTTAAAAATTTGCAAATGCACAAAGCATCAGAATGGATTCTAATCTAGCAACAGGAGCATACGTCTCATCGTAGTCGATATCTTCCTCTTGGTTATATCCTTGGGCTACTAGACGAGCTTTGTTGCGTGTGACTGAACCATCTTTATTTACTTTGTTTCTAAAAACCCATTTTGTACCAATAATCGAGTGATTAGTCGGTCTAGGAACGAGATCCCATACTTGGCTCCTCTCGAATTGGTTGAGTTCCTCTTGCATAGCAGAAATCCAAAATTCATCATTGAAAGCTTCTAAAATGTTTTTCGGCTCAATTTGTGATATAAAGGCAGTGCTAGCAATAGAGTCTCTTAATGATGATATAGTAGTTACTCCACGTGAAACCTCACCGATTACCAAATTTTTTGGATGTGATGGCTTGAAAGAGAATTTCTTGGGCAAGCTCTCCAGAGAATTGGTTTCGGTTGTGGCGTTCATTGGAGTAGACGTTGATGGCTCAACATCATCATCAAGAGTAGCTGCTGCACTGTTATCTTCATCAAAAGTCACATTTGTAGACTCTTCTATAATTAATGAGCGTTTGTTAAAAAACTCTATATCCCTTGCTCTTGGCAGCATAGCCATGAAAAATACCATCGTCAGCTTTGGCATCAAATTTGCCTAAGTTGTCTTTGGTGTTAAGGATAAAACATCTACAGCCAAAAACTCTAAAATAAAAAACATTTGGGGTTCTTCCAAACCAAAGCTCATAGGATATTTTCTTCGTAATAGGACGAATAAGTACCCTATTTAAAATATGGCATGCTGTACTGACAGCTTCACCCCAAAAGTATTTCGGAAGTGAAAACTTGTTCAACATGACTCTAGCCATATCGCCAAGAGTCCTATTCTTCCGTTCCACAACACCATTTTGTTGAGGAGTTCTTGGACAAGAAAACTCATGATCAAAACCATTTGAATCACAAAACTTTTCAAAATCAGAATTTTCGAACTCGCCTCCATGATCACTTCGGATACGAGTAATCATGTAGCCTTTTTCGTTTTGAACTTTCTTAACAAAAATCTTGAAAACCGAAATAGCATCACTTTTATTTGCAAGAAAGAAAATCCAAGTAAATCTTGAAAAGTCATCAACAATAACAAAGGCATAGAGTTTTCCACCAAGACTGGCTACTCTACTAGAGCCAAATAAATCCATATGGAGTAGTTGCAAGGGTCTAGTAGTGCTTACAGAGTTTATGGAATAAAAAGATGACTTGGTTGCCTTATTCAACTCACATTCGGCACATACGGTGTCCTTTTTGAATGTGATATCGGGCAAGCCTCTAACTAGCTTCTTGGTCGATAGCCTGGATATAGTATCCATATTGGCATGACCAAGACGCTGGTGCCATAGTAACCGTTCATCTTTATGAGCATATAGGCATCTACCTGCATTGTTAGTATTTCTAGACAAATAAAAAATATAAATATTATCCTCTCTTACCCCTTCAAAAGCGATGTCTCCCGTTGACCTATCATAAATAAGGCATTTGTCTTGTCCAAAGTTAATATCATATCCATGGTCAGCAAGATGACTAATGCTGAGCAGGTTATGCTTTAATTCGGTCACTAGGCAGACATCCTTTATTACGGGAGAGGGAGGATAACTAATATTACCATTACCTATAATATAACCTTTTAGGTTGTTGTCGAAGGATACATATTCTTCTCTCTTCATCGATAGTGATGCAAAAAGATTTGCGTCTCACGTCATATGCCGCGAGCATCCACTATCGAGAATCTACTTACTTTTAGTTGAGGAGGGAAGGTCCACCTACATCAAGAGTAGATGTGACCTTTGGTACCCAAGTTCTTGAGGGCCCTGAAAAGTTAGTTTTTGGAAACCATGCATATATCTTTCTATCTACTAATCTTCTAATTCTACATTGTGGTGAAATGTGTCCATGTAAATCACAATAAGTACATGTAGTATTCCTATTTACATTAGGAGCATGCTGATGATGTCTATAAGCAGAGTAATGAAGAGAAGTGTGATGATATGTAGATTTAGCATGGTGATGATGACTATGTGGAGTGGCATGGTGATATTGTCTATATGGTATGACATGATGATATGGTCTATATGGCATGACATGATGATTTCTATATGTAGAGTGATGTTGATTGTGTCTTTGTGCAATATGGTGATGATTGTATCTATATGTAGCATGATGATTTTGTGACATATGATAATTATTTCTACGTGCATGTGGTTTGTGTCCTTTGTGAAAGTGTGTATATATGTAAGCATGGTTACGTGTTGTAGGTGGATGACGTGGGTGACTAGTATGAGAAGTATCATGCTTTGTGTGTGTCTCATGATATTGGGTTTGAGGTTGAGCAACCTGTTTTCCCAATTTAGTCTCTAGTTTCTTAGAGACAGCCTGCAGTTCAGTAATCTTAGCATTCAAACCCAATATCTTAGTGATAGATGTCTTGTGTCTACTCTTTTTTTCTGCAAGCTCCGTGTTGAGTGTTGTGATTTCTTGTGTTTGTTGTTCAATGCGTGTTTCGGTATCATGTAAGCTTATTTTAAGCTTAGATACCTCATCAGTGACATCCGTGGGTGAAGTATCTCTAATGTTATCAAGTAATAGAGAAAGTCTTTGAATTTGACTTCATGACTTTTGATTTTGTCCTTGGCATGTTTGTATTTACCAATGACCTTTTTGTGATCATTAAGTAAATCGGTGAAAGCATCGCCAAGTTCATCAAAAGTGAAGTCGTCAAGAGTTTCGTTTGATATCTTGTCGGACGTTGCCATTAGGCACACATTAGCCGTATCTTGAGGAGAGTCTTTTCTTCCTCGGAGTCACTAGCTTCGCTTTCATGCCAAATGCTTGTGTTGGCATATTTCTTTGAGGAGGACTTCTTGTATGGCTTCTCATAGCGGTTGCTCTTCTTCAAGAATGGACATTCTTTTCGGACGTGTCCAGTCTTCTTGCAACAGTAGCAGGTTGGCTCTTCTTTGCCATCTTCTTGTGGTTCCTTCTTTCTTCGATTGAAGCGAAGGAATCTCTTGAAGTTGCGGACCATGAGAGCTTGATCATCATCTTCTGAGTTATCGTCATCCATCTCTTCGGATTCAGCCCTCCGTCGGTGAGCTTTGAGTGCGATCTCCTTAGCCTTAGGAGCAGGCTCTTCGAAGTCCTTGAGGTCAAGCTCATGAGTCATTAGCTTTCCCATCAAGGTTTCCATGGACATGGTTGTGAGATCATTTCCTTCTATGATGGCTATCACCTTAGGGTTCCAAATTTTTGGTAGCCCCCTAAGTAGCTTGTGAATCTTCTCGTGATTTGAATATTGCTTGCCGAGCGAAGACAGGGGGTTGATGATGTCGAGAAATCTTGTGAACATTTGCGTGATCGTCTCGTTTGGCTTCATCTTGAAAGCCTCATATTCTTGAGTGAGACGGCTTATCTTTGATTCCTTGACTTGGGTGGTTCC
This sequence comes from Iris pallida, assembly GCA_029216955.1. Classification (NCBI taxonomy): domain Eukaryota; kingdom Viridiplantae; phylum Streptophyta; class Magnoliopsida; order Asparagales; family Iridaceae; genus Iris; species Iris pallida. Next base: position 6,523,147 of record JANAVB010024400.1, read on the forward strand.
TTCATGCGTCACTTCTAGAAGTCTCCATACTTCGTGAGATGTGGTACATGTAGATACCCTGTTTAACTCATTCCTGTCTATAGCACAGAATAAAGTATTAATAGCTCTCGCGTCTAGACTTGCCTGTTTCTTCTCCTCGTCAGAATATTTGTCATGTGATTTCTCAACGAGATCACCATTAAAAACTATTCTGGCGGGCTTTTTGTAACCGTCAGTGACGATAGTCCACAGGTCAAAGTCTAGCGACTTGAGATAAAAGCTCATCCTTTTTTTCAATACGTGTAGTTAGTTCCATCAAATAGGGGAGGCCTATGAGTGGACTGTCCTTCACCGTGAATGAAAATCAAGGATTGTGTGGTTGCCATGGATCAGCTCTAGGATGTAAGTCCTTGTAAAGAGAACAGAGCTTTGATACCAATTGAAGAACAGATGGCAACTCTAGAGGGGGTGAATAGAGTTTATAGCAATAATAGCCAATTAAAAAATCAACTCTTTCACAATCTAAAATTAATCAGAGTAAATGCAGAAATAAATAAGGAGCAAGAAAGCATACGCAAACATAGTCGATTTTAACCTGGTTTCCCTCGTGGAGGACTAGTCCAGGCCTGAAAACTCTAGCTCAGGATTAAATCCACTATTTGTGAAATAGTAGTTACACCCTGTGTCTTTTCTTCAGAAGAGCACGTCAACTTCTTACAATGGATCGCAGTGGCGATGCTTGGAATTTTCCAAGCCACTTCTTGAACTCTTGCACAAGACTCCTAACTGAGAGATGCTGAGCACTCGAGACTTAGGAAACTTGTGGCTAGTAGATGAAGAAGGGTATGGCTTATATTGAGCTTAAGAGAGAAGAGAAGAGAAGATTGGATGATTGAAAATAAGAGAATTCTTGGCCTATTTATAGGGTTTTAACAGGCAGAATTCGGCCAGAATTCTGGTAGGAATTTTCAAATATTTGGCCGTTGGACAACTAGCAACCAGCCAGCCCTAAAAATTAGGGTGCTGATTTTTAGGGAAATGAGTTCGGCCCGAACTCTGTGTGGAGGCAGAGTTCGACCCGAACTCTGTCTCCAGAGCACAGAATGGGTTCAAGGGTCCAATGGGCTGATTTTGGATATGGAGCTTTATGGATTTTGGATAGGTTATGGGTTGAGTCTCAAGAGCCCAGCATAACTCAGCTTACAATCATTGTAGACTCAATAAATATAAAAGTACAAACTCGAAAACGACTTGCATTTGCAAAACTGAGCTGTCGTCTGGCTTGAGCTGGATGTAGTCATCGTGTGTCGTATTGAATTATCACAAGTATTATTTAGTCAATGTTATCAATATTTGGTTGACTGTGACTTTGTGTCAACAATTGGGACCTCCTCCTATCCCATATATGAGTGGTTTTCTCTACTACGTGAAATTTATTGATAAATACACGTTATACTTGGGTCTTATCTTATGCATCACCGTTCTGATCTTCCTACTATTTATAGGCATTTACTACTATAATCTACATTCAATTCAATGTTAGGGTTTCCTCGCGGTGAAATTAGCTCATGACAAAATTAGGGTTTCCTTCGATCATATCCACCACCTGTAATAGCCATGTCGAGGAGGAAGACCTGGGAGCCTAAAGAGAAAAACATCAATCTTGGACCTATTGTAAGAGAAGGAGAATATTTTTTGGTGTTGTGCATATCTTTGCATCATTCAATCATACCTTTATTAATGTCACTGATTTATCTGGAAGAGAAACTCTAGTCTGGATCACTGGCAGTATGAAGGTCAAAGCTGATCGTGATGAGTCATCTCCGTATGCAACCATGCTTGCAGTGCAAGATGTTGCTTATCGATGCAAGGAGCTAGGAATTACTGTACTGCATATAAAGCTCTGTGCAACATAAGGGAACAAGACCAAGACACCTGGTCTAGGAGCCCAATCAGCTCTTAGAGCCTTTGCACAATCTGGGATGAAGATTGGTCGTATTAAGGATGTAACTCCAATCCCAACTGACATCACCCGCCGAAAGGGGGGTAGAAGTGGAAGAAGGTTGTAGATCAATGCTCATTCCTTCTCTCTGTTTGGGGTCCACTTCCAGTTTTGGGCAGAAGATCTAACCACCAGACGATCTACTACAAGATTCTGTTTATTTTTTGGAGATTCGTTAATCTCATGGTGCAGCAGGAAACAAGACGCTGTTGTATTTTTTTTCTACTGAGGTAAAGTACAAAGCTATGGATTCCACCACCAGGGAGATCGTCCATGTACGTAGACTGCTCTATGATATGGATATTGCTCCTACAGGACCTACGCCGCTTCACTGACAACAAGAGTGCTATACAAATTGTAAACAATCCGATTTTTCATGAACGAATAACTCACATTGAGGTTGATTGTCAGTTCGTCCGTAAGCATTTTTTGGTAGGCACTATTTCTCTACCACGTCACTTACGTTGACCAGCTGGTAGATTTTTTTACAAAGTCACACCCTACACAGCGATTTCAGTTTCTATTAGGCAAACTCATGTTGCTTGACCCATCACGAGTTTGAAGGGGGTATTAAGATTAAATAGGTTTAGGATTATATTTATTTCCCTATTAGGATTCAGTAGATTACATTCCTTCTCCTATTCAGATTCAGATTCTTATCTCCTGTATGGATATGGATTCGTTCTCCTTATATATATTCATAGTTGTATGACTTTTTATATTATCCATTAATAAAATTAATATTGTTGATTTGTTTGAGGCATATTTGGTCTTAGCGACTTTTCTTCCGTCCTCGCCAAGTCCGATTTATGTGTTTCGTTTCCAGGGGTGGAAGAAAAGTGTTTGGCAGTGATGAAAACAAAGTGAAGATTTAGTTATAATGGTTATAGGGTTCCAATGGTTAGGACTAGAAGAAAAAAAATGAGGAGATGATGGATGGTCGATTAAGATGGTTAAGATTAAAAGAACTTAAGGGAGGAAAATGAGTCAGACTGTAGCCAGAGGATGGTGGTTAAATATAGCTTTAACCAAAGACTTGTTGAGGAAATTAATGTCAACATTTAAAAAAAGTTGTAGTTTTCGCAGGAGATAACATACATCGTTTTAATTAAATATTGTCTAGTTTAATTCGACATACTTGAACTTATGTAAGTAAGAATCGTGAATCATCATCAATTTTGGTAAGTTACTTTAAAATTAATATCCTATAGTATATATGTTATTTGAGTCAATTTTCAAGATTTAGTAAAATGTTTAGTATTTAGCACTACTCTTTGATTGATCGAGAGTTAATTTTATGTATATAGTTTAAATATTACACATTTCTATAATTTGTATTATTAACTTAAAATAAATAAGAAAAACTTTCTTATTGATAGTATACATGTTTTCCAAAAAAAAAAAGTATAAAGTTTTAGGACTAAATAGTATATTTGCTTCTCATCTTCTTTGCCCACCAAATTCAAAAAGCTGCTCTTTTTTTTATGATTTAGTATGTTGTTTTGGAACTTCTTTGATACCACCTTTTCTTTTAGCATAGGCATGGAAGGAAAAAGAAAAAATAAAACGATGATGGTTACTTCTATAATAATAGGAAAAGAACAATTATTCAAAGATGACCAACGTAATATTGAAATACTAAAAAAAATTAGGAATACAAAAGACAAAATATTAAAAATTGGTTAAGATAACCTAGAAAGTCAAGGATAATAATCCTAAAGTCTAAAATTGGTGTGGCTACAGTTTCCGACTTTGACAGATAACTCAAGACCCATGGAACTGAAATTGATGTATTTTTTTTTTTTCAGTAAGCACATCAATAGAATTATTTTTAAATGCATTCCTAATACTACTTTATATAGAACACTAGTATACATATATGCATACAAATTGTAGATGTAAGAGGAAAAAAAGGGAGAGAGAAATGGCACAAGTCAAAGTTTCTCAAAGTATATCCATGGTGTCAAACTTTATAAATTAAAATAAATCAAACATTAGTTTCTAAATTCACCCATTATAGTTATCCATATATTCTCCCACAAAATTGAACAACTCATTAACTTACAAAACAATCAACATGCAGCTAACCCCCAAAATTAAAATAATACAAAAATAACGACAATAATGAACACCTACCCAATGATTATCAATAAACAGTAACACATGAGTTTGTCAAGCATACTACCATTAATCATAAATTCATCATTCTACATAACTTTGATCCATCATTGAAGGAAAAAAATCCACATATATTTCAAAATATTATTTCTTGCCAACTCTGTGTTTTTTCAAGAATTTCCCCCCTCTAATTACATATTATATATTATAGATATATATGACGGAAATTTCAAAAGCTAAATTACTAACATGACATTCTACCGATACAAAGCATCGCTCTCTAAGCTTTCATTTTCGTCTCCTTCATATACAGAACTCGTAGCAGCAAAATTACCATAATACCCCTGGGGCATTCCGGGGGAGATCGCGCGCTCGCTACCTGTTGTGGAGCGGGTCCGGGCAGCTCGGGATCCGGCGCTTGCTGTCGTCGAAGCCATCGCCGGTCGCGTCGAGAGGAGGAGCAGGCCTCGTGCCGATGATGGCATGGGCAGCTTCGTCCCCAGAGCCCGTCGAAATGTTACGAATCGCCATTGCGCTTCTGCAGTCGAAACACAGAGAAAACCCGACGGAGAGGAGGAGAACGATCAGAAGAGCTCTCTTGGTCGTCGTCGCTGCCGCCATTGCAAGGGTGAGGGGGGGGGATGTGATGACCTCAGACCAACGTCAGCTCATAGAGCACGTGACGAGAGGAAGGAAGGAAGGAAGGAAGAGGAAGAGGAGGAGAGTGTAGTGTGTAGAGAAAGAGTGATGGGCACTTGTTCGTGAGGAAGCTCTAGTTTAAGAGGGAGTGGGCGTGAAGACTTGCCCCTGTTAGTTGGGCTAATTACGGAAATACCAGTGGATTGTCATTAACGTAATGGTACGGTGCCGCGGACTCTGCGGGCGGTGTTGGTAAATTTTCTAGGTTTTACCGAGTTGGGGTAATTTCTCTGTGTTGGGTTTTACAAATTAAGCATGTGTCTTCAGTACTCTTTTAACCTAAAGAAGTTTGGATTTCAATGCAAAGCAAACGGTACATAGATAGTTGAGGGTTAATTTCACAACTTAGATGGACCCATTTAGCCTAGAAGAGCAGAGACCCTTTTAATTGTTGTTGTTGTAATTGGTATTGCAAACACTTACACTAATCCCAGTATTTAGTATGATCGATCTATGTAATGGCGTAGCCAGGATTTGGATACAGCGGGAACAAAATTGACTATAAATTTTTTTAATTCAAAATAATAATAATAATTTATAGAAAAAAATTGCATAAATTAGTCACAAATCTAATTTTCTATACCTAATATTGGTCGTCTATTCTAGTTTTCCTATTGTAGCTGCTGATTTTTTTCTACTCATTTTTAAAATACGATTGGTATTAAAGTGTACAATAATTGTAACCCAATATAATCAGAACCTTAAACTTCTGTGTCACTCCAGTCAGGTCATACAAGACATTTATGATCAATTTTGATCATTTGATCGAAGAGATTTGGTATATCTACTTGGATTCTACCATTTTAGTCATGAACATTGTCATCCTAAGGTCTTATAAAAATTAAATATTGTTTTCTCCCTCAAGGAAAAACATGATTTAAATTTATTATTTCCAACTACTAATATATTTTATTTTTTTCCACTAATATATATATATATATATATATATATATATATATATATATATATATATAGAGAGAGAGAGGAGAGAGAGAGAGAGAGAGAATAAGGGAGGTGAGGTGCCACCCTGTCACGACCCGCTACACAAATTGTTGGGACGGATTGAGGCATGTCCAACCTACGCTTGAGTTATAGTGTAGTAAGTTGTTCTTTTTAAAAGTAATCAGTAAAAGATCAAAGTATGCTAACATTTCCATTTGTCATATTGAAGAAATCATCACAACACAACATCTAATATACGAATATGTTTTTAAAGATACATGGCCAAAATGTAAAACTGGATACAGGTTTAGTAACAACGTTTTCTGTCAGGAAGGGAGCAAGTACTGATTCTACAAACTAAATATACGGAACATGGAATGAACAAAGGTGTAATAAACAGGAATCATGGGATATCACAATCTATCATGTAGAAGATACATTTGTCATGACGACAGATGTACATATAATGTTTAAAACTGGAGCAGATACGTGATCGTCAATAGGTGTAAAATGTACTATGGCACAAGTATATAAAATGTACTTCCGTACAAGTAAGTAACCGATACATGTACATACGCACAAATACAGCTGGTACACCTACGACAAGATATACATATAAAATGTCAACCTTGCTCGGTACATACGTACGGAAGAAGGGACATGATCATTTACTCAACTATCAGTTTCCCCATAACTTAAGTTCTAACATGTGAGAGATACTGAGAGCAGTATAAGTAGGTGAAACATGTAGTATGTTCATAGAGATAGTTCAAATATGACTTGCAGTTTAATTAACGGTATTAACATGGTTCATTCGCAGTTCATTATCATATGTAGTAACTAGAGTTTGTAGGGGTACTTGTCTCGTACAAAGTAAGGATATGAATACAAAGCTATAGATATCCGGTATCCAGTCACAGTCAAAAAGGATATACAATCTTAGTTTTTATACTAAGCTCAATACCACTAGTAGTGTGACACGACTTTCTAACTGGACACCTAGTCAAGGGATGACTTAGCATAGGAGACCAATGTGGGATAACACAACACCTAAACCAACTTTTTAGGGTCTCTATACTAAGGTAGGGTAAGGTCCCAATACTAAAATATCCCAAAATTACACATAACTTCACAAGACATATTATTAAATTAATAGATCACACTGTACACTATGTTCTAACAATTATTAAGATAGGCAAAAAGCTCCAATATATATAAATTAAAGTACCATAATGATCCTTGTTAATTATAGAAATTTATACTAATTTTTCTGGAATTTATAAACTATTATAGATATTTATTAAAAACCAGTAAACATAAGTACTTTAAAAATGAGTTCTGTTTTCCTATTTTCATAAAATGTCAAGATTACAAATTAAATCCTAAAAAATTATATTAAATTAGCTAAATTAACATAGTATTTAAATACAAGTATTTTCAGATTTCTACAGCATTTATATACTGTCTAAAAATTCAAATACAGCAAGGTACAGTTTATAAAAATAAATAATTAATAATTTAATATATTTATCCACGTATACGAAATTGAACCGAAGTCCAGATACGGGACCCAAGACCATTAATCAAGTCCGATATGACTCGTACCGACCATGAATGTATTTAGACTCATTTAAGTCCACAAAACCCATGCTAAGTCTGGACTCAAATGGCCATAATTCACAGAATACATAAAAATACGAAATTAAATATAAAGATACATATGTATATTAAAATGTTATAGTAATATTTTAATATAGTAAAATATACTTAACCATAATATTTATTGATAATAAAATAACATGTAAATTTACATATATTAAAATATAGCAAAAATCATATATACATAGAAGTACAAATATACTAAATAGTATATAAATATGTATATATATATATATATATATATATATATATGTATATATATATATATATATATATATATATATATATATATATAAAGGAAAAAGAATAATATAAATACAGTATATAACAATATACATACATATATATATATATATATATATATATATATATATATAAACAGTACAATATAAAATACTTATATATATATATATATAAAATCAGCCCAAAATCCATTGGGCCAAAACCCGACCCGATGAACAGTGAACCCGAACCCAAACCCAATGACAGAACGGGTTTGGATCCAAACTGTAGGACCGTTGAGCACCTCTAGAGAGGGGGTGAAGCAAAAAATAATTATCAATTTAAAAAATTATAAATAGATAACTATGGTAGTAAATAAGAGACAGTAAATGAATATAGCAAGAGATAGAGAGATCAAACTCAGTGACACAGCGATGCGTACTGGTATCCCTCTGAGAGGACTAATCCAGTCTCGAGTACTCTTGCTCGATGTTAATCCACTAAGGCACAAGCTAATTGAGAGCTTGCAGTCTCTTACAACACCGTGCTTGGTGACAAGTACATGACCAACTTTACAACACCGTGCTTGGTGACGAGCACACGACCGGCTCCACAACAGAGATAATTTCTGAACTTTGAAAACCTCTTTACAACTTTTGAGAACCAAATGACTCTAGATCGAAATAGATATTACTGGCTTTTAGCTAAGAGAAGTGTAGGTGTGATATGAAAGCTTTTGATCGGATGAAAACACTTATTGAATAGAGAAGAGAAGATGAAAAAATGATTGCGTGATTTGGAATGAGAAATTCTCTTCTATTTATAGGTGTTTTCTGGGACCGAACTCTGGCCGAGTTCTGTCAGAGTTCTGATGCAAAGATTTCGCATATAAATGTTGCATACAGATTTGGAGGTAACAGATATTTGAATTTAAATTGACCGAACTCTGGCAGCGTTCGGACCGAACTCGGACCGAACTCGATTTGAGTTCAGTCTAGAAAAATATTAAACATTTGTCAAATTTTGTTGCAAAAATGAAATGGAATTGTTGGTAGGTGAACTATGGATAGGTAAGCTATATAGGAAAGTGGACTTATGATTAACCTAAGCCAGTATTATCCAGTCGATCTTACAATTTATATCCTAGACTCAATAAAGATAAAATACATAATAAATTGTAAAATGACTCGGACTAGATTCCAATGAAAGTAAGCTTTAGACTGATGATTTAATTGCTTGATGATGCAGTAATACGCTTGTTGAAATTGATTTCAGAAGACCTGAAATGATTAACAGCAGTTCGTATATTTTGTGTATTGACTTAATTTTATGTCGATTATTAAAATCGGGTATGACTATGGAATGGGCCAACAATCTCTCTCATTTTGATAATTGACAAACTTGAGTCTATACCAAAATATATCTAAGTAGAACAAATAAAATTACCTGAAAAAAATGGTTTTAGTAGTCTTTCTTTGAATGTTGATTTTGGTATTTGCACTCTTTATTCCCCTTTGTCAAATAAAAAATGTTTTTGGCTCTCCCGTAATGTGTGAAACCAACAATGTTCATCAAACTGACAGAGTAATACTAGAGAGATACCAAATAACAACATTCTCACAAAGTGCATAAAAGAAATAACTAGTACTGAAAATACTGAGAATGTCATGCATAATAGAAAGATACAACCACCATAAACATCACAAAGTACTACTAAGTGTCTAACTGAAAAGTTTAGACATAAAAGAAAACTACATCATAGATCATCATCTATCAGCCCTATAAAAAAATCCACTAGCTCAAGTCCTCATCACATCGGAGTGTCGTCATCGCCAGGAGCATCAGGAGGAAAATATGCAGCAGTAGGATCGAAGTGAGGGAATGTTGCCTCATCGTCGAACCTGTATACAGTGAAGCTGGGGTAAGAAAGTATGGTAACTGGATGTGATGGGTCATGAGAGAGACTCCAGTGAAGATCAACAATGTTGTTCCACAACATCTGAGCCTGGGTGATATGGCGGAACTCTGAGTCAAGATAGCCCTGATGACGTTGCGCAGAGAGGGCAACAAAATTATCAAAATGCTGATAGAAGTCAAGGTCAAAACCCAGAGCAGGAGCTGGAGCAGTAGCATGAAGAGCAGCCTCGGGGTCAGCATCTGGAACAGGCTCAGCACCAGGAGGCAGAGGAGGAGTAGGGTATATCCTAGACCTACTAAGCTCTATGGCAGTGGAGGAATAAGAACATGTTTGAAGATCGATTTCAAACATTCTATAGATAGAGGCCAAATGCATGGGATAGACGAGGTTGCGTCCTGCATTTCTGTAATTGAGCATTCAAGCCATCATAGTCTTGGAAACAAAGAATAAAATGCCAAAGTGAATGTGGTACATGGTTGACAATTCCAGGAAGGTAATCTCATCAGAGGATCCCTTCTTTGAAAGAAGAACAGAGAATACAAACCTATGGAGTTCATAAAAGTTTTGGTTGAGATGTTTGGAGTAGACTCTTCTAGGAAAGGTTTGGGATGGCACAAAAGTTCTTTGAAGGAATCAAAAGTGACACCTTCAGAGAATTGGATGTGATAGATATCCACTAAAGCTTCACCTACATCAGAAACATGGAAGTATTCACTGATGTCGGTGGCGCTGAATTCTAGTTCTTTTCCAGCAACGCAAGAATAGAAATTTTTGTTAGATTTTACTTGCAGGTTGCAGTAAAACATACGGACAGTGTTATCATAAATATTCTCAGCTACTTCAAAAAAGTCACGAAAGCCGAGACGGTCGAACATGGAAGCATATTCAGAAAAGATATTAAAGTTTACACGTGCTCCAGCACAAATTCTACGACCAAAAAAAGAGTCAAACCAAAGGTCCAAAAATTCCTTGTCGAAAAAGAAACCGGAATCAAAATCATCGGATCCTATAGGTCTTGCTGGACTAAAGACATTAGTGGGAACAAAGTCAGAAGAGGAAGATCATGCATGTGAGGAATCAACCTCTTTCTTTTGGTTCTTGGGTGCCATAAATAAGAAGAAGAGGATAATGGAATACCTTAGAAAGTAGGAAGAAGATGGAGAAGAACAGCCCACGAGACTCCTGAGAAGCTTAAAAGGAAGGAGGAGATAGAGCTTTTGGGAGTAATGGAGGATTTTTTTCGGTTGGGTGATGAAAAAAAGTGGAAGGAAGTTAGAGTTTAAATAGAGCTAGGGCCGGCTGTTCAGTTCTGGAATCTGAACAGCACCGACCGAGCTCGGTTAGAGTTCGGTCCGAGTTCGGCTGCTTGTATTTCCAATGCCATAAATGCAGTATTTGTTTAAAAATTTGAATTTATAACTATTGACTTCTTCATTTAATAACTTCTATTACTTTGGGTTAGCTTTAGGAGCCGGATCCCAGCTAGCGATAGTCCGAAGACTAGTGCACCGTGTCGCTTCAGGCTATTTACACCTGTATGACAGAAGGACCCTCGACTTGTACCCAAAATAATTTTGGTTAAATAAATTAAGAAGTTTCGAGTTATAAAAATAAATTTAATAAACATACTATATTATGAATTAGAAAATTCAAGTATGTCGAACTCTTGCCTCATAATGTTAAATCGGTCTTCAGCCAGTGGTTTTGTGAAAATGTCTGCTAATTGATGATCTGTGTCAATAAATTCTAGGTAGATGTCCCCGTGTTGTTGGTGATCACGTAAAAAGTGATGATGAATCTCAATGTGTTTTGTGCGTGAGTGACATACATGGTTCTTAGTCAGGTTAATAGTGCTAGTGTTATCACAATAAATAGGAATCTTAGTGTAGTACAGATTGTAGTCTTCTAGGGTTTGCTTTATCCATAAAATTTGAGCACAACAACGTCCTGCGGCGATAAACTTAGCCTCAGTAGTTGATAATGCTACAGAATTTTGTTTCTTGCTAAACCATGAGACTAAAACTTTTCTTAGGAAATGACACGTACCGCTGGTACTTTTACGGTCTACTTTGCATCCTACAAAATTCGCATCCGAGTAACCGATCAGGTCAAAGGATTTGGTTTTAGGATACCACAAGCTGACTGTAGAAGTTCCCTTAAGGTATCGGAAGATACGCTTAACGACACTTAGGTGTGATTCCTTAGGATTTGCCTGGTATCGTGCACATATGCAAAGACTGAACATAATATCAGGACGACTAGCAGTTAAATATAATAAGCTACCAATCATACCTCGATACTTACGTTGGTCGACATGTTTGCCACTTTCATCAGTGTCAAGCTTTGTAGATGTAGCCAATGGAGTTCCGATAGGCTTTACATTATCGAAGTCATACTTTTCAGTATGTCCTTCATATACTTGATGAATGTTCCCTTTGAGTGTTGTTTGATTTGGAGTCCTAGAAAAAAGTTTAGCTCTCCCATCATACTCATCTAAAATTCACTCTTCATACACTTACCAAACTCTTGACAAAGTTTTTCATTAGCAGAACCAAATATAATGTCATCAACGTATATTTGCACAAGAAGAATGTCATCATCTAAAGATTTGATAAACAGAGTTGTATCAAGTCTTCATTTTGAAAAACCATTATCAAGTAAGAAGGCACTTAGACATTCATACCAAGCACGAGGTGCCTGTTTGAGTTCATAGAGTGCTTTCTTAAGCTTGAAGACGTGATCAGGTTTTTGAAAATCATCAAAGCCAGGGGTTGTTTCACAAAACTTCTTCTTTTAGAAATCCGTTCAAAAATGCACTTTTCACGTCCATTTGAAATAATTTAAAATTATTAAAATATGCAAATGCACAAAATATACGGATAGCTTCTAGTCTAGCATCATGAGCATATGTCTCGTCATAATCGATACCTTCTTCTTGATTATAACCTTGTGCCACTAGACGTGCTTTGTTGCGTAGAACTTGTCCATCTTCACTAAGTTTATTTCGGAACACCCATTAGGTACCAATTATCGATTGACCAATAGGTTTAGGAACGAATTCCTAAACTTGGTTTCTCTCAAATTGATTAAGTTCCTCTTGCATGGCATTAATCCAAAACTCATCAGTATAGGTATCTTTTATATTCTTAGGTTCTATTTGAGATATGAAAGCTACATTTGCTGCTATTTCAGAATCTCTAAGAGAGGAGCGTGTATTTACACCTTTTGATATATCACCTATAATGAGTGTCTCTGGATGATCTGGTAAAAACTTCAATGATTCAAATTTATGAGTTAGATCTTCCACAGGACTCTTGTCAGTTTTTGCTTGTACACCTTCATCATCACTGTCGCTAGATCTGTGACTATTGAGCTCATCAAAAGTAATGTTAATAGATTCTTCAACAATCATAGACCTTTTATTAAAAATTATATATCCCTTACTCTTAGCAGCATATCCAAGAAATATCCCTTCATCTACTTTAGAGTCGAACTTACCCAAGTTGTCCTTGGTGTTCAGGATAAAACAACGACATCCAAAAACTTTGAAATAAGAAATGTTTGGAATCCTTCTAAACCAAAGTTCATAAGGTATTTTCTTCGAGATGGGTCGAATTAACACCTTATTTAAAACATGATAGGCTGTGCTAACAGCTTCTGTCCAAAAATATTTAAGAAGATTATGTTGATTCAACATGACTCTAGCCATCTCGTTTAGAGTATGGTTCTTCTGCTCCACAACACCATTCTGTTGAGGAGTTCTAGGACAAGAAAATTCGTGGTAGTACCCACTATCATCATAAAACTTTTTGAAATCAGTATTTATAAATTTTCCACCATGATCACTTCGGATACGAGTAATCATGAAATCTTTTTCGTTTTGTACCTTTTTGCAAAATAACTGAAATTCAAAAATAGCATCACTTTTGTTTGATAAAAAATAAACCCAATTGAAATGAGAGAAATCATCAACAATAACAAAAGCGTAGAGCTTACCGCCAAGAGTAGCGACTCTACTAGGACCAAACAAATCTATATGTATCAACTGCAAAGGTCTAGAAGTACTTACAGCGTTGATGGATTTAAATATAGACCTATGTGCTTTATTCTTTTCACAGTCAGCACATACCATATCTCTCTTGAATGGAATCTCGGGGTGTCCTTTTACCAGCTTTTTAGTGCTCAGTCGTGAGATAGTGTCCATATTTGCATGTCCTTGTCTCATATGCCATAGCCAGCTTTCATCTAGATTAGCTACTAGGCGTCTTCTTGCATTATTAGTACTCTCTAAAAAGAAAACATAAATATTGTCTTCTCTAATCCCTTCATATACGGGATTACCAGATGACATATCATATATGGTATATTTGTCTTTTATAAAGTTGATACCATAACCGTTATCAGCCAAATGACTTATGCTTAGTAGTTTATGTTTCAATTCTGTAACTAGACAAACGTCTTTTATTACAAGATAAGGAGATATACCAACAGTGCCATTTTCTATGATATCACCTCTCATATTATTTTCAAAGGAGACGTATCCTTCTTTCTTCATCAATAGCATGGCAAACAAAGATGCATCACCAGTCATGTGTCGCGAACATCTGCTATCGAGGATCCACTTGCTTTTAGCATGAGAGGGTTGAGGGTCCACCTACAAGACAAGTAGATGAATCCTTTGGTACCCATTTACTGAAGGGTCCATATTGATTAGTTTTAGGTCTCCGAAATAAAGTACGATTGTCAACAAGTTTTCTTGCTAAACAATACTGTAATATGTGTCCATGAGTACCATAATATGTGCAAGTGAGTTTAGAAATAGTGGTAGTTGAAACTTTGTTGACATGCCTATTTGGTTTCTTTGAAAACCTATAAATGAAAGCATGGTGATAATCGTGTTTCTTTCGTACTTTTTGAGTTTTAGTACTCTTAGGTGTATGCCTAGCATTAGGACTAAACTTAGTATGTGTCACAGGTATTGCCTGTTTGTTTAACTTTATTTCTAACTTTTTAGAAACTGCAAAAGACTCTTCATATTTAGCAGTCATGTCTGAGAGACTTTGTTCTGTGACTAAGTGCTTCTTCTTCTCTATGTCATATAACACTTGTATTTTGACATAGTCTCTTTCTTTCTTATCAACTTTGAGGATAACCTCATGATAGTCTACTTTAAGTTTGGCTATCTCTTCCGTGTTACCGGTAGTAGACGTCTCTTTAATGTCTTCAATAAGACTGAACAGTCTATCTATCTCAGTTGTGTATGACTTAATCTCTTTTCGAGATTACTTATACTTGTCAAGCACATTTCTGTGTTCTTCAAGTAGTTCACTAAAGGCATTTTCTAATTCATCGAAAGTAAAATCGTCATACAAAGGGTTTGAGGATACCTTATCAAAAGCCATAAGACAAACATTGGCATTTCCGCAGGGTCTGTCTTCTTTCTCTGTATCACTGGCCTCACTTTTATGACAGATACTTGTGTTAGCATACTTTCGACTGGTTATTTCTTTTCTGCTTGATCTTGATATATCGTATGGACTGCTTTTCTTCGAAGTTGGACAGTCCTTCTTTATGTGCCCTAATTTCTTGCATCTAAAGCATATTGTTTCATCTTCATTGCTTTCTTGGATATCTCTCTTCCTTCTGTTTGATTTCTCAAACTTTAGGAATTTTTTGAAGTTTTTCACTAGTAGGGCTTGTTCATCACCACTTGATGATTCTTCCTCAGAATCATTGCATGTAGATTTTCTGGCTTGAGCTTTGAAGGCGATAGACTTTTCTTTCTGGCTCCGAACTCAGGCCGAACTCAGTTTGAGTTCTGTCTAGGAAAAATATTAAACATTTGTCAAATTCTGTTGCAAAAATGAAATGGAATTATTGGTAGGTGAACTATGGATAGGTAGGCTATATAGGAAAGTGGACTTATGATTAACCTAAGCCAGTATTACCCAGTCGATTTTACAATTTATATCTTAGACTCAATAAAGATAAAATACATAATAAATTGTAAAATGACTCGGACTAGATTCCAATAAAAGTAAGCTTCAGACTGATGATTTACGCGCTTGATGATGCAGTAGTACGCTTGTTAAAATTGATTTCATAAAAACTGAAATGATTAGCAACAGTTCATATATTTTGTGTATTGACTTAAGTTTATGTCGATTATTAAAATCGGGTGTGACCATGGAATGGACCAATCAAACCCGATACCAAAGCATTAAACCATTAAAATAAAACTCGTGTTCGGACAATTAGGGACACGAGCAATGAACCCGACACTGAGTCACGTGTCCGAGACCAACACGAGACTTTCCGACACGTGGGGACTCACCTAGGTGAAAACGAGATACTGAAGGTGAACGGAGACGAAGTGACACTCATGTGTCCGGCGATGGTTAGTGTTCGGGGCTGCTACACGGCGGAGGAGTCGTCGGGATGGTCGGAGAAAAATAGGATGAGGTTCGTCTCGTCGCGACGAACACGTTGGTGGTGGTCGGAGGCCTTCACGTCGGCTAGGGTGGCGCCAAGAATAGATCTAGGGTTCCGGCGAACTCGTCGGGGTAGAACTAGTTAAGGTGGTGGCTAGGGCGGTCGGGACGATGTGGGAAGCTAGGGTTTCGAACGGGGGGGGAGGGCTTTATAGGAAAAATTCTGGGTTTAGATTAGGGTTTCGTTTAGGGATTTAGGGTTTAAGGTTAGGGTTACGGCTAATCGTCGGGGAAGATGACAAGGCTACGACGGTGGTCACGGCCATTTTGCAGACGTAAATTACAAAATTAACCCACCGTCCTAACTATATGCAAATCTAAATTTGCAAACTGACCCCCGCTGTGTTATGTGCAAATATAAAATTTGCACAAACAAATCTAATGTTGCAAACTGACTTAAAACAATCTAAATAATTATAAAACTAATTTTTAAAATTATAAAATGATATTTTAGTCTTTAAAAATTATTTAAAAATTATTTAAAAATTCTAGAAAATTTTTAAAAATCATAATAAATTATTTTAAGGCTAAAAAATATCATTTGTGTTTAAAAACCCTTAATTTAAAATATATAAATAACATGGGTTTACTCACCCTGTGGGTGGTGGCTATGTGTCATCCTCCCATGCTATTATCATGTACCGAAAAGTGTGCACGTGCATGATGATAGCATGGGAGGTGACATATAGCCACCTCACTGTGAGGTGCTACCTCATCTCTCTCTCTCTCTCTATATATATATATATATATATATATATATATATATATATATATATATAAAACATATTTTTTTTCAAGCGATGGGTAATTGTGGCAAACTCGCCTCCACTAGGGTTCGAACTCTGACAACATGGGCCACATGCATCTCTCTTAACCACCAGGATAGAGGTCATTTGCTATATATATATATATATATATATATATATATATATATATATATATATATTTTATATATATATATATATATATATATATATATATATATATATATATATATATATATATATATATATATTTGGAAAACAACAGAAAAGCTTAACATTAAGCATCCTTTACCATCATTTACAAAATAAATCAAAACACAACACATCACCCACACTATCACTTACAAAATGAACCTATCATCTCCACCGTTCATACAAAATTATGAACCCAAAATATTAAGCAGTACACCATATTTGTGAATCATCTATTAAACATTCAAAAAATTAACCCAAATTTTTTTCGATCACAAGAGTCGTCGTCCATCATCTAAGTAAATCCAGAATGCTTTTGAAGGACCTGTTGGTCGATTGGCTTCGTCTGGACCACCATATTGGGCTTTATCGCGACCGTCGCATCCGCTCCGTCGTTGCGCTTCGAGTCCTTGTCCTTCCATCGCTCCAGTACCGTGACTGCATCCTTGATCCCGATAATCATTTCCTCCGTCGGCACCCCCATCGTCGCCCAGACCTCCCCTTCTTGCTCAAACCTAAACCTAACATTCTCCAGCATCCCCCCTCGGTGTCCACGACCGCCTCCTTGATCTTCGAATTTCCTATATGGATCCTCCTGAACTTCACATTTCTCGCTGGGCTCCCTGGCCAAGTTCCTAAGCAACCTCAACGCGATGTCCACCGCCTCGTCCCTCAGATCGGCAGAGAGGAGCGGGGGCTCCAGTGGGCAATGTCTTTGACCTTTCCTTCTTTCAATCTGGAGAAGTGGAGAGGGAGGTTGAAATTAATCTAGGGCTCATAATCTCCCCTCCCCCCTCTTATATATATATATATATATATAATTAAAAAAATTCAGTGGGATCACATGACCCCACTGGGCCTATGTTGCCTCCGCCCATGCATCTATGGGTCTACTAAAGCTATACCCACTTCGATCAACTAGTCTGGTCTAGTCGTAAAAGAAACTAGGGTCATAATATAGCTCTATCTCCGAGCAGTGGCGTATTCAGGATTAGAATCCACTAGGGGCACAGTCATAAGGGAGTCCGAAATTAACGTTTCAAAAAAAAGAATATAATAATGTATATTATATTAAATATTACTATTTGTATACAATAAAATATTACATCTCACAATTGAACTCTACGAACTTTCAAAATATTTAACTACAATATCATTTGTAAAAAACTTTGATGTAACAATAAGAAAGCTTAGTCGGAGCCTAAAAAAACAATTTTATTTTATTTCTCTTTTTTTTTCCTTTTAATTTTTAGTATTAATTTTTTCTCTTAAAATTTAATTATTTTATTTTAAAGGGAATGCAAAGCTATCTATGGGCTGGTGCACAATGGGTTGTAGTTTTCAAAATTTTATTTTGTCACGATCCGATCCCAATATACTGGGTCCACTCGGATCATGTCCAGCCTGCACCGTTGTAAAATGGCGGCAGTAAGCTGTATCAAGTGGTTGTACACAAACAGATAATTCTAAATGCAAGAATAAAACAACTTTTAGTGAACTTTGAAATTAAAGCTAAGAGTCTAGATGAAACAAACACACAAGCAAATAAAGCATTTAGTTATTACAATTGTTCTTTATTACAACTTGAAAATAGAAAAAACTAGGCAACGACACAACTAGTAGTACTGGGCTCCCTGGTTAGGTTCAGCTACCTCTTCGGGACTCGAATCAGGTCCATAGAAGGAACTAAAGGCGAGCTTCTGGTCCTCGCAATTACCTAAAATATTGGTCTCCAGTCAGGAGGGGAGGAAGAACATATATCCACATCCAGCATTCTAAATAATAATAAATGATGCAATGGCCGTTTAAAAGAATTATTATATTTTTTCTAGATAATAATAAAGAAGACAGCAGGGCAATGAAATCTCAGAAGATACAGTGATGCAATCTATAATGATTCAATAGTGATTTTGAGCGTATAACAGATCTGTGACCGATTAGTATATTCAATGTGTATACTAACATTTTGGTCAATGCTAGTATACGATACGGCTCAACCCCCTATGCAGTAATGGAATTAGTAGGGGTTAGCATGAAAAAGGCAATATTAGTAACAATGGCTTTGGTCACAGATGCTGTATTACTCCCCCAATCCCCGAGTCAATGAGTCAATCAAGAAATCAATTTGTGGTCCAAGAGGGAGCCCTTGTGAATCAGTGTCGATATAGTATATACAGTCCTATTGATGTAGTACATTTAATTATTAATTAAAACATGAAATATGAATAATATGAAACTTGCCTTGGGTTTTTTCGATGTTGAGGGTGACGACAGGAAGGTATTTAGGCTAAAGTCTAGCACCTTGACCTACATTAATTTAATATTCCACCTTAGAAACCAATCCGAAGGTTTAACTAAATATGCCAATAATTATAATAAGACTCGTTTAGTTATAAAACTTTTTTTTAGAAATAAAATTATTATTATTTAGTACTATAAACCATGTATAATAATATTTAGTAAAAAAGCAATTTTCTAATAAATCTATTATAAATAATGTAGAAAACTATATTTGACAAAACATTTTTCTTTGTAAAACTACTACCTTTATAAGGATGCGAAAAAATACAACATTTTATTTATTAGTAAATGATAACGGTTTTTCGTAAACTAATATTATAACTAGAATTACCTATATTAAATACTTGAAAATACCAAAAAAATAAATAGTATTTTATTTACATAAACTAACCAAAATATTTTAATAGATATTTTAAATAAGAAAACTGTTTTAATAGTTATAATATTACATGAATCTTTATTTAGAAATAACTACTATTTTTTTGAAAATATAATTAAAGTGGTAATTAACTACTAATAAACTTTTTTAAAATAATT
This sequence comes from Iris pallida, assembly GCA_029216955.1. Lineage (NCBI taxonomy): Eukaryota > Viridiplantae > Streptophyta > Magnoliopsida > Asparagales > Iridaceae > Iris > Iris pallida. The sequence continues at coordinate 6,542,971 of JANAVB010024400.1, forward strand.
ACCTATTAATATTAGTAACATAAAAATTACTATTTCAAGTAAATAAATAATAAAAATTATGTTTTTATTTTATAACTAGAATTAATATTTTGTTAGGTATAAACTATACCAGATACTCTTTTAAATCATTTTTGGAAGATAACTAATATTTTATCGAAAAATAGTAAATAAATGGTTCTTGCTTAAAAACACTATTCCTTGTATTAAATTAGGCTTTCGATATGAAACTATTTTTGAAATTACATAGCATTTCATTTACGTGAGGATATCGATAATATTAATAATAATATTCTTAAATCTAAAATAATACGATAATCGTAATTAAATGCTAGTTAATCATTTTAACAAATTAATCGCTAAATCTAGTAACATGTTAGTTAATATAACACAATATATATATATATATATATATATATATATATATATATATATATATATATATATATATATATATAAAATATATATATATATATTATACATATATATTATATATATATTTTATACATATATATTATATTATATATATATATATATATATATATATAATATATATATATATTATATATATAAATATATATATATATATATATATATATATATATATATATATATATATATATATATATATATACGGCATAATTATTCTTGTTAGTAATAATCTAACCGTAATATTAATTACACAAATTCTATTACAGAACAAATGGTCAAAATTAGTAAACTAACTATTCCGGAATTGACAGAGCTTTATTCTGTCAATTTTGGTCAGAACAGGATTGGTTTTGCATTCTGTAAATTAACAGAAGGGGGGTCATGCTTACCGAATGGTTGATGACGGAGTACCGAGGGGAGGCCTCGGACTCGGAACGCGGTACGCGGAACGGGACGGCGCTGGACACACGCACACACACAGGAACGCGATGGACACGCACACGGGAGGGGTGCTGGACATGTGCGGAAGGCTCTGGTCGCGTGTGGGAGGCGGCGCTTGCCCGGGAACGGCCGATAGGGTACTGGCCGGCAGGTGCTGGCCGGCGGGCGCTGGCCGGTAGGCGTTAGCCGGCCGGCGCTTGTTGGTGGGCGCTGGCCGGCGGGCGCTGGGTGGTGGGCGCTTGCTGGCAGGGAAGTTGTGGGTCTGTCGCACGGGCGGGGAGCCGGGGTAGTCAATGGTCGTCACGGGCGGGCGACAACGGCACCGAGGTAGTCACCGGTCGGCACGGGGCGGTTGGCGGCCGGGGCACAGCCTGGACGAGGCCAGGAAGCGATCGACGGGTGGCGATGCATCTCAGAAACATCCCGAGAAGGATGTTGGAATATCCGAGGTGACACGAGGATCGTCGGGGCGGCTTCGGTTTCGAAAATGGAAGAGCAAGGAGGGAGTTGAGATGAGTTTGGGAAGGTGATGAGGGAGGAGGCATCTGTGATTTTCTGATGGGGAGAGGAGTTTCTGAGGAGTTATTACTTGAGGGAGAGGGGGAGGGGTTCGTGGGTGTGATCCGGCTAGGAAAGCGGATCGGAGAGAGACTGGGTAGTTATGTTAATTGGGTTTGGGTTCGAGTTTGAGTTTGTGGGTTTAAACCAATCATTAATTAATTATACGTAAGAAAAAAAAGGGTTTTACAACCTTCCCTACTTAGAAAAATTTTGTACTCAAAATTTCTACCAGTAATAAAAAGAGAGGGTTAGAACATACCTAGAAAAGATGAGGATACTCCTCCCTCATCTCAGCCTCTCACTCCCAAGTAGCCTCGCTTAGGGAGTGATGACACCAAGCTACCTTGACTAGTGGAATCACCGCGTGCCTCAGTCTCTTCTCCATACGATCTACTATCTCCATTGGCTGCTCTGGCACGGTGAGACTTGGTCCAACTTCCAGCGCTGAATTATCTACAATATGGCTCAGATCCAATACGTAATGCCTTAGCTGCGATACGTAAAAGATGTTACGCATGCCCTCCAGACTAGATGGAAGAGCCACTTTGTAAGCTACTTCTCTAACCCTGCTCAGTACTTTAAATTTGTCGATGTATCTGGGACTGAGCTTTCCAGCTCTGCCAAATCTGATAGTGCCTCTGGTAAGTGAAATCCTGACAAAGACCTGATCTCCTGCCTCAAACTCCAAAGTTCGGCGCTTACTGTCTTCCAAATGCTTCTGGCGGTCCTATGCAATCCTTAGCATCTCTCTGATCATCTTCATCTTCATCTTCTCTGCATCATCTGTAACCATCTCTGGTCCCAGCATAACTCGATCTCCTACATCGTCCCATGCTAGTGGAGTACGGCAACGACGTCCATACAACGCCTCGAACGATATCATACAGATGCTGGCCTGGTAGCTATTATTATAAGAAAACTCAACCAGGTGTAGATGTTCTTCCCAAGATCCTCCAAACTATAAAACACACGATTTCAGCATGTCCTCAACCCGTTGGTCTGTGGGTGGTACGTCGTGTTAAACTTTAGCCGAGTACCCAAGGTTTCCTGTAGAATCCTCCAGTAGTATGAAGTGAACTGGGTATCTCTGTCTGATACAATCCTGACTAGAACTCTATGAAGCCGGTAGATGTTCTGCATGTAGAAAGTTGCTAACCTTTCGGTGGATAAAAAACCTTGAAAGGAATAACGTGGGCAGACTTGGTCAGTCTATCCACAATTATCCAGATGGCATCCTTCTCTCCTTGGGATCTAGGCAATCTCTTTACAAAATCTATGGTAATATGCTCTTATTTCCACTCCGAAATGGGAAGCGGTTGCAGTAAACTTGCTGGCCTCTGACGATCTACCTTCACCTGCTGGCAGATCAAGCACTTGGAGACAAATTCTGCCATGTCTCTATTCATTCCAAGCCACCATACATGTGCTTTCATGTCCCTATACATCTTATTTGCTCCTGGGTGAATAGAATATTGTGATAGACGTGCCTCTTTCATCAGCTTATTCCTTAGATCACTAGTCGGCATGCAAAGTCTCGTGCCATACCTCAAAGCTCCATCTTCAGCTATGGAAAAACCCTCAAGTGTTTCGGCTAACACTCGGTCTCTCAGCTTGCACAGTGTCTCTTCCTGGAACTGAGTCTCCTTGACCCAGTTGATTAGGATGACTGCACTTGTAATTGCATCATGGGCGAGTCCACTCCTGGCATAATAGCTTCTTTCCCAAGCTTCAACATTATTGCTTCTGGTAGCACAATCTCTATCCCAAGCTTCTCCATGTCTTCTAGAAGATGTCGGGTCTTTCATTAAAAATATAGCCTTCAAGTACCTGCTAAGCGCATTAACAACGACATTAGCCTTACCCGGGTGGTATTGCAGGTTGACATCAAAGTCTATCATGAGCTCCAACCATCGCTTTTGGCACATATTGAGCTCCTTCTGAGTAAAGACATACTTTAGACTTTTATGGTCTGTGTATATGTCTACCTTTTCGCCGTATAGGTAATGCTTCCAAAGCTTCACGGTGAAGATGACCGTTGTTAGCTCCAGGTCATGCGTCGGGTAGTTCTTCTCATGGTTTCGTAACTGCCAAGAAGCATAAGCAATGATCTTTCCATGCGGTTGTAGCACACATCCCAATCCTTTGCCAGAAGCGTCGCTATAGATGGAGAATCCACCTGATCCTGATGGTAGGGACAATATTGGTGCCATTGTCAACCTTCCCTTCATCTTCTCAAATGATGCCTGATATGCCTCAATCCAGACGAATTCTTCATTCTTCCTGGTTAGCTTCGTCATGGGCTCAGCAATCCTTACAAAGTCATTCACGAACTTCCTATAATACCCTGCTAAACCTAAGAATCTTCTGATCTCCGTAACTGAACTGGGGGTTGTCCATGACTTTACTGCTGCTATCTTCTTAGGATCCACTGATATGCCCTCTCCTGTGACAACGTGGCCGAGAAAATCCACTTTGTCTGAGAAGAACTCGCACTTGGAAAACTTACCATATAGCTTCTCCTTCCACAATGTCTCCAAGACTATCCGCAAGTGCTTCTCATGTTCTTCCTGGGTCTTCGAGTAGATCAGGATATCGTCAATAAAGACAACAACAAACTGGTCCAGGTACTCATGAAAGACCTTGTTCATGAGATTTATGAACACTACTGGGGCATTTGTAAGTCTAAAGCGCATGACCAAGAACTCATATTGTCCATATTTGGTGTTGAATTCCATCTTTGGAATATCCTCCTTCTGTACTTTAACTTTGTGATATCCAGCCCTGAATTAATTTTTTAGAAAACCTTCGCTCCGTTCAGCTGATCGAAGAGGTCGTCGATCCTGGACAAGGGATACTTGTTCTTGATGGTGATGTTGTTCAATGCCCGATAGTCTATGCACATCCGTACGGTTCCGTCCTTCTTGGGTATGAACAAAACTGGTGCTCCCCAGGGTGAAGCTCCGCTTCTGATGAATTCTTGGGCCTTGAGCTCATCAATCTAGTCCTTCATCTCCTTGGCCTCCTTGGGGTTGACTTTGTAGTATCATTGTGAGATAGGGGAAGAGACATGTACTAGATCGATAGTGAACTCCACATCATAATCAGGGGGTAATCCTGGAAGATTATCGGGAAAGATATCTAGGAATTTTGTTATAAGGCGATGAGGAGGTCCAGAATCTTCTGTGATGGAGGCGTAGGAGACACACCCCATGCTCTCTGGTGCTCGAGCCACCTCAAACTTAGGCCCTCGAGGTGGACTAAAGATGATACAACCCCGATGACAGTTTATCAGGACATGTTGCCTGCTCAGCCAATCCATTCCCAAGACTACATCGTAGTTAAGGACAAGCATAACTAGAAGGAGTGCTAGGAAGGTATCACCCGAGATAGTGATAGGGCAGGTGTAAGTCTCTATGATTGGGACGGGTCCACCTCCGGTCATTATTCTACACATTATCTTACTACAACCTACATCTATGTGATATACAGCAATGAAGTTCGATGATATGAAACTATGTAAAGCTCTAGAGTCAAATAAAACTAAAATCGGGTGCGAATATAATAAAATGGCACCTGCGATGACGTCTCCTTCAGTCTCTGGCTCTGCTTCTGGCTCCTCAACGGCCAAGGCAAAATTTTGCCCGGCCTTGTGCTAGTTATAGCACTGTTGCTGGGTAGGTAATGGACCTCTCTACTGTCCAGCTCCAGTTCTATAGAATGCAGTGGGACAGTCCTTAACCAGATGGGTGACAGACCCATAAGCAAGACAATGTCCTAGCTTCTTTCTGCAGATATCCGTAGTGTGCCCGGGCCTCTTGCAGTAGGTACAGTTGGGTGCCTTCAGTTGATTGTGCTGGGGTGCTCTGTGCTGCTGTTGCTGCTGATGATAAGAAGGTTTGTTGTTGTTGTTGGGTCTCTGAAGTTGTCCTGATGGTTGCTGCTGGATCCTGGGTGCTCCATTTTGGATCGGCTAGACGAGCAGGCCTCAACATCTTGGGCCACCTTCAACATCTTGCCATAGGTCTTGGCTCCTTTGGCGGTATCCATAGTACGGATCTACAATCTGTGCCAGAACTTCTGTGCACGCTCTACTGGGTCTGCTACCAGGCGGGGTACAAATCTGTCGAGCCGGTTGAACTCAGCTGCGTACTTCTCAATAGAATGGTCTCCTTGCTTCAGATCATGGAACTGCCTCCCCATAGCTTCTAGGGCGGCCTCCGGAAAGAACTTCCGTTTGAACTGCTTCTTGAAGGAACGTCAGGAGGTTCCTCCAGTCTAGAATCTGGGCTCGTTCATGTACCAAATACTGGCCAGATCCCTGAGTTGCAGAGCTGCAGCCTCTACCATAAGATCGGCTGGAAGTCAAGCGACGCTGAGAAGATGCTCCATGTCGTCCAACCATTCATCTGCATATATGAGGCCATCTGTTTCTTTGAAAGGGCGCAGATCCAGCTTCTTGAAGCTCTCGATATTTTCAACATTTTTCGGGATAATAGGCTGCCTGTCAGACTTATATTTCTCTAATGAAACATAAAACTTAACAAATTATTATTATCTTACCTTAGCAGGCCTCTGATCTGTCTATGCTGAGTCTAGCGCTGCCATAGCCACATTATGGGAATTCTCTATGCCCTCTCTCATAATCGTGGTCTGCTCGCGATTAGCTTCAATTTGAGCCCTCTGGGCCTCAAAAACTCCTCATAGCAGGCCTACGAGCTCGGCGGGGTCCACTGGCACTGGTGGAGCTGCTAGAGGAACAGCATTCGCAGGTGGAGGTGTGGTCCTCGGAGGAATTGGTGTTGTTGCATGCACTGCGGTAGTGTAGGCAGCGCGGGGAGTCTGTGCAGCATGGGGACGATCAGTGAGCTACAACATAGTGGGGTTGGATTGGGCTTGAGTTGGAGTGTTCTCAGAGGATGAAACCTCTTCGAAAGCAGGCCCAGAATGGGTTGTCTTCCCTTTCGCTATTCTCTGAAAGGTTTAGGTACAAACATAAGCAAGGTAACCTGTAAAACTATAAGAAAACAAAAAATAGATATTGTAAATAAATAATTCGGCCCTATGTTATGACAGGGTGAAAATAGTCTAAGTGTTCTAGTTGTTTCTAGAGTCTATTTTTCTAAAGTCATTACTAAATCTAAGTCAGATTGCAGGACTGCATGCATGGTCGAGACTGACTTGACTAGTCCACTTTGCAGAACTGGACCTGCACGGGACAACATTGAAAACATGTCATGACCTGATCCCAATATACCATGGGTCCAGTCGGATCATGTCTAGCCTGCACCGTTGTGAGATGGCAGCAGTAAGCTGTATCAAGAGGTAGTACACAAGCATATAATTCTAAAATGCGAGAATAAAACAACTTTTATTGAACTTTGAAATTAATGCTAAGAGTCGACATGAAACTAACACACGAGCAAATAAAGTATTTGGTTATTACAATTGTTCTTTATTACAACTTGAAAACAGAAAAAACAAAGCCACGACATAACTAGTAATCCTGGGCTCCCTGGTCCGGTTCAGCTACCTCTTTGGGACTCGGATCAGGTTCGTAGGAGGAAATAAAGGCGAGCTCCTCGTCCTCACAATCACCTAAAATATTGGTCTCCTGTCAGGAGGGGAGCAAGAACATATATCCACATCCAGCATTCTAAATAATAATAAGAGAAATTTTGACTTACCCCCCACTTGGATTACCACTATTAAGGGTGCACCCAACAGTTTTGTATTAATGAAGAAATGCCCCCACTTTGGACGAAAACCGTCTAGGACTAACGATCAGAGGCTTTGACCCAAAAAAATTAACAAAAATACCCTTCCCTGTGTGTTGTCTCCCTCCTCCACCCCACCGCCACTGCCCCTCCTTTTCGTCGTCACCGCCTCTCCCCGCTGCCACCTCTCCCCTCCCCACAGCCGGCCACTGCGACCCCCCTGTCCACCGTCGGTCGCTCCGACCCCCCCTGCCCACCGCTGCGACCCCCTCCCCAGTGCCGACCGCTGTGACCCCCTGCCCACCGCTGGCCACTGTGACCCCTCCTCCCCATCGTTACCCCCTGTCCCCGTCGCTGCGCTCCTCCCTTCGTCGACCGGCGTCGTCCCTCTATCTGGGTCGATATCGTTTGCAGCAACAGCCTCGCAGCAGCAATGGCGCGAATGGGAGGGGGCAGCAGCCAGGGGGGACGGGGCGGGGGCGGGTGGCAGCGGGAAGGGAAGGGGGGCGGCAGGGAGAGGGGCGACCGGCGACGGGGAGGAGGAGGGGGTAAAGCAGCAGCAGTGGCGAGGAAGAGGGCGATGCCGGTGGAGAGGGAGGTGGGGGACAGTGGCGGCGGGGAGGAGAAGGGGGACAGTGGCGGCGGGGAGGAGGAGGGGGGCAGTGGCGGCGAGGAGGAGAAGAGGGGAGAGGAAGAAGATAATGTGAAGGGTATTTTTGTCCAATCTTTTTGGTCAAAGCCTCTGACCGTTAGTCCTAGATGGTTTCCATCCAAAGTGAGGACATTTCTTCATTAATACAAAACTGTGGGGTGCACCCTTAATAGTGGTAATCCAAGTGGGGGTACGTCAAAATTTCTCTAATAATAAATGATGCAAGGGCAGTTTAAAAGCATTATTATATTTTTCTTGATAATAATAAAGAATACAGCAGAGAAATGAAATCTCAGAAGTTATAATGATGCAATCTACAATGATTCAATCGTGATTTTGAGCGTGTAACAGATCTGTGACCGGCTGGTAGATTCAATGTGTATACTAAAATTTTGGCCAAATACTAGTATACGATACGACTCAATCCCCTGTGTAGTAGGGATTAGCGCGAGAGAGGCAGTATTTGTAACAATGGCTTTGGTCACAGATGCTATACTACTTCCCCAATCTCCAAGTCAATGAGTCAATCAAGCAATCAATTTGGGGTCCGAGAGGGAGCCCCTATAAATCAGTATCGATATAGTATATATAAAGTCCTATTGATGTAGTACATTTAATTATTATATAAAACACGAAACATGAATAGTATGAAGCTTGCCTTGGGTTTTTCCGGTGCTGAGGGTGACGACGGGAAGGTAATCGGGCTAAAGTCCGAGACCTGAACCTACATTAATTTAATATTCCACCTTAGAAACCAATCCGAGGGTTTAACTAAATATGCCAATAATTATAATAACACTCGTTTAGTTGTAAAACAATTAGAAATAAAATTATTATTATTTAGTACTATAAATCATGTATAATAATATTTAGTAAAAACAATTTTCTAATAAAGCTATTATAAATAATGCAAAAAATAATATTTGGCAAAACATTTTTCTTAGTAAAACTACTACCTTTATAAGGATGCAAAAAATACTATATTTTATTTATTAGTAAATGGTAAAAGTTTTTCCTAAACTAATATTATAACTAGAATTACCTATATTAAATACTTGAATATACCTTAAAAATAAATAGTATTTTATTTACATAAACTAACCAGAATATTTTAATAGATATTTTAAATAAGAAAACTGTTTTAATAGTTATAATATTAAAAGAATTTTTATTTAGAAATGACTACTATTTTTTTCTGAAATATAATTAAAGTAGTAATTAACTACTAATAAATATTTCTTTTAAATAATTACCTATTAATATTAGTAACGTAAAAATTACTATTTCAATTATATAAATAATAAAAATTAGGTTTTTATTTTATAATTGAAATTAATATTTTGTCAGGTATAAACTTTACTAGATACTCTTTTAAATCATTTTTGAAAGATAACTAATATTTTATCCAAAAATAGTAAATAAATGGTTCTTGCTTAAAAATACTATTCCTTGTATTAAATTAGGCTTTCGATATGAAACTATTTTTGAAATTACTTGGCATTTCATTTATGTAAGGATATCGGCAATATTAATAATGAAATTCTTAAATCTAAAATAATATGATTAATACGATAATCGTAATTAAGCGCTAGTTAATCATTTTAACATATTAATCGCTAAATCTAGTAACCTGTTAGTTAATATAACACTATATATATATATATATATATATATATATATATATATATATATATATATATATATATATATATACGGCATAATTATTCTTGTTAATAATAATCTAACCGCAATATTAATTACACGAATTCTACTACAGGGCAAATGGTCAAAATTAGGAAAATAACTAACTATCCCGGAATTGATTGAGCTTTATTCTGTCAATTCCGGTCAGAACAAGATTGGTTTTGCATTCTGTAAATTAACAGAAGGGGGTCAGGCTTACCAAATGGTTGATGACGGAGTACCGAGGGGAGGCCTCGGACTCGGAATGCGGTATACGGAACGAGACGGCGCTGGACACGCACGCGGAGGGGGGGGGGGCACACACGAAAACACGCTGGACACGTGCACGGGCGGGGTGTTGGACACACGCAAAAGGCACCGGCCGCGCGCGGGAGGTGGCGCGTGGCCGGAAACGGCATGCGGGGTGCTGGCTGGCAGGAAAGCTGTGCGGGGCTGTCGCACGGGTGGGGAGCTGCGCGGGACGCGGCAGCGCAGAAGCGCACTGGGCGGCGGCTGCTGCTAGTGCGCAGGTGGGAGGCAGCGGCGCCGGGGTGGTCACCGGTCGGCGCGGGGCAGTCGTCAGGCAGTTGACGGCTGGGGCACGGCGTGGACGAGGCCAGGAGGCAATCGGCGGGTGGCGGCGCGTCCCGAAAATACCCCGAGAGGGATGTCAGAATGTCCGGGGTGACGCGAGGATCATCGGGGCGGCTTCGGTTTCTGAAATAGAAGAGCAAGGAGGAAGGTGAGCTGAATTTGGGAAGGTGGTGAGGGTGGAGGCTTCTATGAGCTTTTGATGGGGGAGAGGAGTTTCTGAGGAGTTATTAGGAGAGGGAGAGGTGTTCGTGGGTGTGATCCGCCTGGGAAAGCGGATCGGGAAGAGACTGGGTGGTTAAGTTAATTGGGTTTGGGTTCGAGTTTGAGTTTATGGGTTTAAACCAATCATTAATTAATTATACTTAAGAAAAAAACTGAGTTTTACATGTTCTCTGTAAAAGTTTAGACTTCAACTAAGCTTTCTTGTTATCTTCTTTAGTGAATACTACCACATCAAGTAAAATAACTATTTAACTCAAAATAAAGCTACTAGAATTTGACTGGGGGCCTAGCGCCCAGTGGATTCCATGTGGGTCCGCCCATGTCACCAAGTCAAGTTTTGGATTGGATATAAATTTATTAGTGTTCGTTCTAGTTTTATGGAAATTATGTCTACAAATTTTGGAAGTCCGAGAACGGAAAAAAAACACTTAAACATGTTTCGTATCAATTTCGTTTAAAAAAATTTTTGCAGGTTTTTTAATTAATAAACATGTTTATCATATAGTTGTTACCTGTTTACAAACAACAAAAATATGTTTGACAAACAACTTAAGTACAAATTTATTTATTTTTTGTAAGCAAACATATCATAACATCTACATCACAAATTTATTTATTGTCATTTTTCTCTTTTTGGTTTATAAAAAACATGCTAAACAACATTTTGTTTTATTTTCACTATTTTTATAAAATTTATTTTTAGTTTTCAAAAACCAAAAACTATAAATATATTTGCTAAATATGTTCTTGTAAGCTCCTTCAACCTAGGATTAAGGATGATGACTATAGAGCAGAACTCTTCCGTACCAGTGACCGGCGGCACATGGCCAACTCCGACGACACAGATCATCATTATGAGGAGTTGAGAACCAGGACGGGGAGGGAACATCCTACCTCTCCCCAGGACGAGCACAACCCTCTCCACGAGGCCATACCGAGGGAGAATTCCTCCATACGTGGCAATAACCCAGCTCCTTCCACCACTTTGCAAATCACAAAATATCGTCCACCTCAAAGGAGGATGACGTCACAGTCCAGCGCAGCAGAAGAATTGAATCCCCCCAATGCTACAGTTTATTCTGGTATGATATCCAACCCATCTCATCTCGATGAAATAGGCAACAATTATTATTCGGCCCTGACTTTCGAGATAGATCCGAAAGCTATTATTATGGGTGGGGACCAACTGGATTTTATGGAGACTGACCCATCCGTAAGCCTCATAAGCCTCGATTCTCCCACTTTTCAACAAAAAAATTTCCCAGAGCTCGTGGACGACCTTGCAGATATACCTAACCCTTTGAAGACCACCTCCGTGTCTCCTGAATATCTATCTGGCCAAGGCCATACTCCGCCCCTCCCAGTGCCAAGATGCCCTATCACCGAGCTACCACCATCACCACCTTCATCCCCTACAGCCGGATCCACCTCCCGCCGGATGCATTCATGTAAATTGTCGTAGAAAAGAAGAGCACGTTTGGCCCGCCCTTCCACCCCACACCTCCCATCTATTCTCTCCGACATTGAGAAGCGTCATGCTCCTGACATTCCTAATCCTAGACCCACAAAAAGAGCAATTTCCTCATCCTCTCTTGCAAAGACTCCAACTATGGTCGTGGCGGCTGACCTTCAACAGTCGCACATCCAATGTTAATCTACTCATGGAACTGTCGAGGGCTGAGGAATGCCTCGACTGTCCAAACTCTTCACACATTCCTCTCCGCCTCAAATCCTTCCATCTTCTTCCTTTCTAAAATTAAGACAAACTCTATCCACACCATAAATGTCCTTCACCATCTCGGTTATCCTAATACCTTCTCAATCCCATCAGTTGGTCTATCTGGGGGCCTATGGTTGGTTTGGGACAACTCAATCCAAGCATCTGTCATCTACTCATCCACAAATCTCATTCTTCTTTCCATCAATGACTCGGTTACTTGCCCAACCTGGAAACTGCTTTGCATGTATGGCTGCCCAAGGAAGAGTGATTGACCAAAGATATGGCATTCCATTAAGACAATGTCTAGCTCCTTCAACTCTCCTTGGTATTGTATCAGGAACTTCAATATGATAATGAGGGAGGGGGAGAAGTGGGGAGGCAATCCTTTTGATCAAAATTTGGCTGCTTCTTTCAATAATATGGTTAGCCACTGTAGCCTCTTGGATTTGGGATGCGTTGGACCAACTTACACATGGTCAAACGGTCGGACTCCTACGCATAACATCTAAGAACGTCTTGATAGGGCTCTTGCTGATAGGGCATGGTGTAGCATCTTCCCGCACTCCACTGTTCATTCTCTGCTGCGCTACAATAGCGATCATGTGCCCATCATCCTTAACACCGATAATCAACTCCAGAAAAGAAAACGGCCACTGCGCTTCGAAACATACTGGATAGAAAATAACAGATTCTCAAATGTTCTTTCCTCCTTCTAGCAGGGACAAAACTCCAGCTCGCATGATTGTCTAATGCATAAAATTCAGATCACTTTGCATAAATTGCATAGGTGGGGCAGAGCTACATTTGGCAAAATAAAAGACCGCATCTATGAGCTCCAATCTAAACTGCTTGAACTCTAAGGAGGGACGTCTCATCATCCACCTTACAAACTGAGAGAGAAACTACGGCCTAGCTCAACGACCTTTAGCATATCGAATAGGCGTACTGGAGACAACGTGCGAATTGCAAATGGATCATGAACGGGGACAGGAACACAAAGTATTTTCATATCAAGGCTACTATGAGAAAGAGGAGAAACAAAATTCAAGTGCTGCAACTTCAAGATGGTAGCTGGTCATCCGGTCAGGGAATTATAGTTAATAAATTCAATGCTCATTTTTCTAGACTATTCAGTGAAGATAACTCCTCTCCAATTGATCCATCATTCGTTATATCCACAAATTCGATATCTGTTGATGAGAATATGGCTTTGGGGGCAATTCTTTATAGTACAGAGATCGAGCTTACTATCAAAAGCATGGGGCCGCAAAAATCTTCGGGTCCGGACGGCTATCCGGCTATATTCTTCTAAAAATTCTGGTCGGTGGTGGGCGGCGACCTTGTCAGTACAGTCCAACGTTACTTTTCTAGTGGTCAGATGATTCCTAATTCAAATCACACAAATATTGCGCTTATTACGAAACGTGATGTACCGTCGACCCCAAGAGACTATCGACCGATCTCACTTTGTAATGTAGTTTACAAAGTCATCTCAAATATCATGGCTAATAGACTGCGGCCATTAATTGATAAGCTCGTATCTCCTTTCCAGAATGCCTTTGTACCTGGTAGACATATTACTGACAATATTGTTATGGCGTAGGAGCTGTTCCATGCAATAAAAATTTTTCCATCACAGAAGAATTTGTATGCTCTCAAACTTGATATGGCTAAGGCATATGATCGACTCACGTGGCTATTTATCAGAAGTACTCTTCATGGACTGAGGATACAAGGACATGCAAATCACCTCATCATGGAATGTATCACATCGACATCTTTTTCCATTCTTGTCAACGGAACTCCAGAAGGATTTTTCATCCCTAAGAGGGGCATCCGACTGGGATGTCCTCTATCCCCGTATATATTCATTCTTTGTTCGAAAGTACTATCGAGCTTGTTATATTGCTATGAACAGGCAGATCTCTTTTACGGCATTCACATAAATCGGTATACTCCCTCAATATCACACTTACTGTTTGCCGATGACGTTCTTATTTTTGGCCAGGCCTCCAATACCTCCTTGTCGGCTGTGCAGTCCGTTCTCGACCTCTATTCTTCATGGTCGGGCCAAAAAATAAATTTTGATAAACTATCTATCCATTTCAGTAGACGTGTTCCTTCTGAGCCCCGTCGAGAGCTTGTCGGAATACTTTATTTATCTACTATGAGTAACATCGACAAGTATCTGGGGCACATGCTTAATCAATCAAAAAGTCGGATATCAACTTTCAATGGACTGCTCAACAAAGTCAGTGGTCGTCTTCAAGGCTGGAAGTCCAAATATCTATCCCATGCCAGCAGATCTATACTGATTTCCTTGACACTGGGCTCTATTCCAATCTACTATATGTCTGTCTATAAGATCTCCAGAGACATCACCCGCAAACTGGAAGTCGAGCATAAAGCTTTATGGTGGGGACATAAAGCTTGGAGAAGAAGATGCATTTTCTTTCATAGGGGAAATTTAATAGACCAAAAAATGAGGGCAGACTCGGATTCAGAAACCCAGCTTGGGTGAATGCGTCTTTGGTCGGGAAACTTCTTTGGCTGTTCATACCAAACCCACATCAACTATGGGCGAGGCTCTTACGAGGAATCTACTTATAAAATAGGAACCTTTGGCAAGAGCCCAAATATAAAAGATCGTCCCCGACATTGTCGAGTATGATGGAGCTTCGTAGCATCATTGATGGAAATGTCTGCTTGAAAATACATGGAGGATGGGTCGACATCACTACTGATCCGTGGGTACCAAGTATCCCAAGGTTTAGAGTCGCTCCCACATATTCAACCAGTCAGACCCCAAAACTTGTACGAGAACTCATGGACCCTATCGTAAGAAGTTGGAACAAACCTTTGATCATCACTGCACTTTTTCCCCCTTGGATGCAAAGGCGATTACTGATATTAGCTTGTGTGTTGGAGATGGCCTGGAGGAGCTCTTATGGACCAATCTGAGATCGGGCGAGTTCTCGTCCAAGTCCCCGTACAAAAATATACAACGTCAGTCTCCAAGCACATCGAGCTCGTCTATGGACTCGATCAACTGGCAAAAGCTTTGGAAGATGAAGAACATATCTCGCGGGTCCAAACATTCATTTGGAGGCTATAGAATAATGCACTCCCCCTACTATCTGCTATCCACAAGCGAATCCCCCACACTAATTCATTGTGCCCATTTTGTCTCCTCCATGAGGACGACGCAAACCACTTGTTCTTGCATTGCAACATTGCCAGAGAAGTTTGGTTCGGGAGCTCGATTGGTCTTCGGGTGTATAGCAATCTAAATATATACTCCATTATTCAGAACTTGGCTCCATGAACCGATAGCGCAAGAGACATTACGTATGGGTGCCTCCCTTCTATGGGCAATTTGGAAAGCTCGAGGGGACTGTATTTTTCGGCATCGCCCTCCTTGCATCCCTCGTATCATCCACAATGGCAACATCATCTTCAATACCTTTGCAGTAGGAGTTGATGATAACATCAGGAAGGAGCAAGCATTTCAAAGTGCAGCAACATCCGCTACTAATTGGACACCACCGGTAGATGGAGGAATCAAAATCAATATTGATGGCTCCACATCGTCATCAGATATCACGGTAGCTGCTATTGCTAGATATTCATATGGCATTTTCCTAAGGACTCTAACTTGTTACTACCCTTCCGTGCACAGTGCTGATCCCAGCCTACATGCAGAAATCCTTGTTGTCCAACTTGGTATCTACCTTGCTAGTCTATTCCACGATTTGGAGATTGCTATCGAAGGTGACTCACAAATAGCATGCATAATCTTTAGAGATGAGAACTCATGCATTCCTTGGCGGTTATACGATTTGATCTAGTCTATCAGAGATGATATTTCAACAACAAGGCCCCCTATGTTCCGGTATGTGAGAAGAACGGGAAATATGGTGGCCCATACTCTTGCTAGGGACGCTCTCCATAATAAGATTTCAGAGGACATCTCCCTTCCTCCGGAGTATATTATCCAGTTTCTTAATACTGATCTTCTCTCTATTGTAAACGATTCAACTATTGCATAATAAAATTCTCCACCTTTATTTCAAAAAAATGACCCGGTACTAAACCAGTAGATGCAACTAGACAAGCTGCTAGCTGTAGTTGAAATTAATATTATGTGGACTTAAAAAAATAGGATATAATACTGTTAAGTACGTATTTCGTATTCCAATTGGGTCGGTTGAGATTCGCCAAATTGAGTAGGTTTAATTGGACCAAGAAGTCGTTCTCGACAGAAATATCATCAGTTGGTAATTCTTAATAATTTTATGTTAAACTTAACCTGCATGCAGCCTAAGATTTAATCCAACATATATAATGTAGCGTCTCTAACATAGTATTTGTTCATGTCAGACCTGATAAATGCCTACCAACATATTTTGATTTCGTATAGTATAGTTTGCTTTTGTTTATGGCCATCTCGATCGACTCTTAACATGAAATTTGGGCTCATCTGTAAGTTGTAGCCAGGTGTGAATAGATCTTATCCAATATTATATGGACACGAATACAACATGATGTCATAATATATTATGGAGTGTCTATAGCGTGTCCGACACATGTAAGCATGCATATGATAGGATATGGTCCAAATTAATTTTTGGAGTGAGAACTTTTTAGATATCAAGGTGTGCGGTGGCCCATGCTTGGACTGACCTGGGAGTGGGTTTGGCCGGTTTCGGACTAGGTTGAACTATCCTGGTCAAACTATTTGGGTCTGATCGGATTTTGACCAAAATAGTCAAGCCCGTCCGTGACCCACAAACTGAGTAAACCCAGACTTGGTCTAGGTCAACCCAAGGTCCGGCCCATGGGTCTTGGTGTTGATTGATTTTAGGATTAAAATTGTAATTATACATAGCATATAATGAATAAATACAAATATGTAAAATTAGTACTTGACAAAAATATTAAGTATTGCTTAACATAACATATAGTCTTAAATGTCATCATTGAGAACATATAAATATTTAAAAAAAGCATAAAATTGAGGCATGGCAATTGCGACTTCCTAGTAATAATAGCTAAATAAATTATAACAATTGTTTAGTCAAGATGGAAATTTCATAGAGCTTCCTCTGCGTCCTATGGTCATTGCCTTACTCAAAAGGTTGATACAACGATCTAGATATCTAGATATCATCCTATATCACTTTTTGGTATCTAGTTATTCAAGCTCTATATTTCATGCATTCAAAATGAGTTATTATCACGACTCGTACCCGTTTTTCGGGATGCGAGTGCGTGCGCAAGCCAGCTACGTATCAAGCGGACTACAATCTAACTCGAATACGTATACGATGTCCAGAATGGGGTATCATGTCTAATATGGTAAGTTAAACTATATCTCAATCCACAAGAAGAATATAAAACAAGAATGAACATTATGGTTCATGGTCTGTCGTCCACTAGCGTATATGTCCGATTAGACTCCAATGAAATAACATGAGTCTATAAAACTAGGCTAACAAGAAGAGTGTAAATAACGGATGTAAATATGTAATCACGAAAGATACTTGAGTCTGAAGTAATCAATTACCATCATGATCAGCTAACTAACTCCGTGCAATCAACTACCTGAAGAGATCATCAGGCCCTCAGGGAACTAACAAGTTACATAAAAATGTCTATCTAACAATATATCATGCATAAAGAAAAATAAGATATAAATAGAAAAGGACTACGCAACTATGAAACGTGAATTTGAGAACAATTACGCATAAATGAACTGCTGGAAAGGAAACATGAACACATGATTAAGAAATCAAACGGATACTCAAACCCTCGGCCCTAGTGTGGACTCATAGGTTTGAACAAATAACTAATCCTTGCCCCTAGTGTGGACTCACAGATTAGTTTCAAAAAATCAAACGGATGATCAAGCCCGCATCCCTGGTGTGGAATCGCAGGTTTGAACAAATTACTAACTTGCGCCCCTAGTATGGACTTGCAGGATAGTTTCAAAAAATCAACCCTCGCCCTAGTGTGGACTCGCAAGTTGAGAAATCAAAAATTAGGTATAGCAGTTCAGTTATAACGCATTCATTCTACAACACGGTACAACTCAGTCAAGGTAAAGTGAGAACAGATCCAATATGAACTATAATACCAACCGTGAATAAAGACGATATGTAAACAAGATCAGTAAACTAGTATGCTTGAAAGAAACTCACATCAACAATCATCCCAAGAACTAAATGATGACATGTAACAAAAGGAGAAGGAATATAAGCATGTAAATAAACTGTAAAGAAAAGGCAAGGTATACTTGCCTGCTAGTTGTCCAAGTTTGCGTTGAGCCTTCAAATATCAAGTCCTATCCAAGAATACACATATATATAAATTCCATAAAGAAATAATATTTTATCTAATTAATCATTAGAGAAAATATGTACCAAAAAAAATCTAGAAGTTAAATCATATATAAATTTAAAAATAAAAAATCCTCTAAAATATTATTTAATTCAAAATAATTAGTTTAAAATTCTGGGAGTTTACATTCTACCCACCTTAAAATAATCTCGTCCTCAAAATTTAAGGTGGAAGGTCCTCCAATAATGTCGAAAGACAAGGCTCTAAATGTGGAATATTTTGGGCAACATTCATTCAAGGATTCCAAATTGACTAACCTTATTCAACGAGCTTAACCACTACTAAATACTAGCAATCCATATCCTTACTATCCATGAAGACACCAACTACTGCATGCATCTTCTCCATGTGGTATTACCTTATCTTCCATGGCCATATAAATCTAATCCAGTTTTTTTTCATAATTGTAAATATTTACTCTATAGAATCCCCAAGTTCTGTCATCAATGAAATTCATACTCATATCTTCCTAGTCAAACTAGTTTAAACTAAAACATTATTAATCATCTTGTATACACTCATTCAAGTATGCAAATGTTAATAATTTATCAACCAAATCTAATAAACTTCATCAATACTGCTAACCATTATTTTATCACAAATAAATTAGTTTGTGAGGATGTCTACCCACCTTCACTTGCACTACTCTATCAAACACAAAATGTCATAACTTCGTCTATTAGTTCTTATCCTACATAAACCTTCATTACTACAATA
This sequence comes from Iris pallida, assembly GCA_029216955.1. Classification (NCBI taxonomy): domain Eukaryota; kingdom Viridiplantae; phylum Streptophyta; class Magnoliopsida; order Asparagales; family Iridaceae; genus Iris; species Iris pallida. The sequence goes on from JANAVB010024400.1 coordinate 6,562,103, forward strand.
TATCTATGGCTTATAACATTCATCATACTCCTCCTCAAGGCATTTAAAAATCATAACAAGCAACTATTTTGACAATTACCTAAGAGACACTTATTTCTAACCATTTTTCTAACTTTGAATAACCGTAAAACATCTCCAAAGCACGAGTGTTCATAACTCCAGAAGAAGGAGGTACGAGGAACAAAGATAGTGATGGCAAGGAATAATAAGTGAATACAAATATAAAGGCAAAATGAGATAATTGAATTCAGTGAGAGTTTTCAAAACAGTTGTGGATTGAGATTCCTATCAAGTTTAATCCTTACGCAGGCTCGCTTGGTACAGTAACGTGACCGAAACGATATGCTCTGACATGCATGGGCCACCACAAAAACTTGTCACGACCCGTACCCGCTTTTTGGGATGCGAGTGCGTGCGCAAGCTAGCTACGTATCAAGCGGACTCCAGTCCAACTCGAATACGTATATGCTGTCCAGAATGGGGTTTCATGTCTAATATGGTAAGTTAAACTATATCTCAATCTACAAAAATAATAAAACAAGAATAAACATTATGGTTCATGTATGCAGCCCACTAGTATATATGTCCGATTAGACTCCAATGAAATAACATTAGTCTATAAAACTAGACTAACAAGTAGAGTGTAAATAACAGATGTAAATATGTAATCACGAAAGATACCTGAGTCTGAAGTAATCAACTACCATCATGATCAGCTAACTAACTCCGTGCAATCAACTACCTTTAGAGATCCTCAGGTCCTCAGGAGACTAGCAAGATACATAAAAATGCATATCTAACAGTATATCATGCATAAAAAAAACCAGGATATAAACAGAAAAGGACTACGCAACTATGAAACATGAATTTGAGAATAACTATGCATAAATGAATTGCTGGAAAGGAAATATGAACACATGACAAGAAATTAAATTGATACTCAAACCCTTGACCCTAGTGTGGACTTACAGGTTTGACTAACCCTCACCCCTAGTATGGACTCGCAGGTTATGTCACGACCCGCACCCGGATATATGGGTACGAATACGTGGGCCACGCCCAGCCTACGCCGCAGTATCGGCGGTAGAGCGCTGTCAAGTACCCGATACTAACTACAACCTCTGAAGATCCATAACAATAAAGGTACTCGTATCATATCACAAAAACTAAGGAAGATAATACAAGAGATAATAACAATATCATTAGAACAACTAGAATCTACAAGGATCATATGAGACAAGAATAAAACAGAGGAAAATAATAACAAACCTAAATAACTACCAGACCTAGAACTCCTGAGAAACAACTCACGGGAAGAATACCGGGAACCACCCCAGCTAGCAACATCCTGTAGTCCAATATTGAGGGCACAACTACTCCTAAAATATTGTCAACATACACTACTAAAATATGCTAAATTAGCGACGTAATTTAGCGACGAAATACAATTACGTCGCTAGATATGTAATATAGCGACTCCTTTTTATAGACATCGCAAAACGTCGCTGAATAGCGACGTCCAGCGACATTAGATAGATTATGTCGCTGAATAGCGACGTTCAGCGACATATTACTAAAATATGTCGCCATGTATTAAAATGTTTGCGACGTTTAGCGACGTCTACTCTTGACGTCGCTAACTTTTTTTACTTAGGACACGCTGCTTCCTTTTTCCCCTCACTCGACAATTAGAAATTTCGAGCTCTTTCCCCCGGCGACAAATTCTCCCCCCCCCCCCGGCGACTCCCCCCCCCCCCCCGACGACTCCCTCCACCCCCGGCGACCCCTACCCCCCCCCCGTCGAGCTCCTCCTCTCCTAATTCGAGCTCCTCCTCCTCTTCCTCAGGTAAACCCCAACCTAACTCCTCTCCCTCCTCCTCCTCCTCCTCCCACACACACGGACACACACGGACACACACACACACGGACACACACACACACGGACACACACAGACACACAGACACACAGGACACACACACACGTCCACCGGCGATGTATAGACGCTTCCATATTGCGTGCAATACAGTCAACCTCCGATAGTATAGAAAATGGTTGTCTCTCTAATATAGGTGATCGGTATGTAGGGATACGCAAAAACGGAAGAGAGGATCATATTCTCTTGCTCTGTGTGTGTGAGAGAGTGAAGAATAAGGAGGAAAAACTGGAAAGTTTATGTGAAATGAGTATGTATAGTTATGTAGTTAATCACCATCGGCTGCGGCTACCCTCCTTTTTATACCTCCTGTGGTGATGTGATCGTTAGTATAAAATGGGTGAAGGGCTAAAGTTTTAATGAATGGAAAATATATTGATAATAAATACGTTCTTTTGTGTATAAGAATGAAATGAATATGATGAGAAGGGGAAGAGTTGTGATTGAACTCATTAGAGGCAACAAAGGCCTTGGAGAATCTAGTGGCTGTTTGTGTACATGTGGTGCACATGAATGTTTAAAAAGGACATGAGAGGGAGAGAGAGCTAAGGAGGATAGTGATGATAATGTATATAGTATTTGAGAAATAAGAGAGATGTATTGAACAATACGAGTAACTACAAGGGAATCAAGATAGAGAGTTAGATGATATAAATCAAAATTTCTTGTTAGTCTTGTATGTGAATGTTTATCAACATTGTCTTGTAAAAAAATTTAGAATAAAATAGTTTATACTATAAAGAAAAAATTATTAACAGGGACGGGGACAAAAAATCCACTCCCAAAAGTATTAATGGGGCAGGTTGCGGGTACGGAGACGGGGAGTACATTGTTAAATAGGGACGGGGATGGGGATAAAAATTTAAATCTGATCGGGGATGGAGTACATTGTTAGATCATTAGCTAGTATTAGAGAGAGAATTATTGTAATTGCCAAGTGTAGGTAAGGATTGGGTATCTCAAGATACTAAGTTATAAGGTAAATATAGCTACATATATGTGTGTGTGTGTGTGTGTGTGTAGAGTTGAGAGTAATTATTAGTGTGTGATACTAAATGTATATGGGGATATAGATATTAGTGTGTGTATGCATTAGCTATAGGTTTGTGTAGTGTTTGAGAGTGTGTTAGTGTGTGTAATATTAAGGTATATATATATATATATATATATATATATTTTGTATATATATATATATATATATATATATATATATATATATATATATATATATATATAATAAGGTAACAATTATGTGTGTGTATGTGAGTATAGTAGAGTGGTGTGTGAGTGTGTAGTATAGGCTTGAGTATGTATCCTGAGGGTGTTCAATCGAGTGTCAGTCAACCTAGTATACAATTTATTTACCTCTATATCATACTAGGAGACTTATTCAGTACTAGTTGTGGTTGTAATTAGTTGATATTATATTCAAGTCTTGTCAATAATGTCTTTGACTTTGTCATGGGGTCTTAGATATCGGTTGTAGGTGACATTATATATATATATATATGGTCTGGCGATATCGAAACGAATCTAGTGTGTCTGAATGAGATATCAGTTGTAGGCGACATTATATTCATGGGGTCTTTGACTTTGTCATGAGGTCTTAGATATCGGTTGTAGGTGACATTATATTCAAGACTTGAAAATTGATGTTAAGACAATTTTCTTGACCCTGGCGATATCGAAACGAATCTAGTGTGTCTGAATGAGATTGGCATCAGTAAGAATCGATAGCGTATGTGTACACGTTGGATGCACAAGAACTTATGTGCTTTATAGCATGGTTATTAGTAATTGTTCGCTACTAATGTGTGTCCCATAATAAGACATAATATACGAATTTGTGCCTATTGGATAATGTGTGTCCATCTTTGCAGAATTATTTCAAAATGGATATAAATTACTACTTGCGGAATCGTTCATGGATGTATAATCGTCGTCCTGATGATATGTGTGGTATGCGGGATGAATACATAGCGGGAGTAGAGCAGTTCCTGCAGTTTGCTAAGGCGTTCCCTCAGTACATGGACGGCACCAAAATTAAGTGTCCGTGTGTGAAATGTCATAACGTAAAATATTATCTAGAAGTGGAAGTGACATATCATTTGTACTCGAGAGATTTTATGCCTAATTACTGTCACTGGACCGCACATGGAGAACTTGTGTATTTAGCATCAGAGTCGGAGTCTTATGTTAAGCCGTATATGCATGCGGGACCTAATTTTGTTTCAGATAATCATGCATACGACGACAGGTGCGTGAACATGGTTTTTGACGCTGCGGGGCCTAGTTTCGTTCATGATACAGCTGAGGAGGCACCGAATGTCGATGCTGCAAAGTTCATGGAGTTGCTGGAGAATGCAAGGACTCCATTGTATCCTGGTTGTGAGGATCATTCACCGTTAGAGGTGGTTACAAGACTGTTAAGTATTAAGTCAGATTTTAACATGTTGTAAGAATGCTACAACCGAGTGTTAGAGTTGATTATAGAGATCTTGTCGGCGGGTGCTAAGTTACCTAAAGACTTCTATCGGTCTAAGAGGATGGTGAGATCGCTCTGGATGGAATACGAGAAAATTAATTCTTGTCGCAATGGGTGCATACTGTACTACAAAGATGACAAGGACGCAGATGTGTGCAGAATTTGTGGTGTTGATCGCTATAAGACAACTAGTACAGGAAGGTCTACCGGTGCTAGAAGACCAACCGATTCAATGCACTACTTGCCTTTAATGCCGCATTGCAAAGATTATTTATGGTGAAAGAGACGGCCAAAAATATGAGTTGGCACATGCGAGAACAGATTGAAGGAGTGTTTGATCACCCATCCGATGGAGAAGCGTGGAAGCACTTTGATCGAGTGTATCCTGATTTTGCTTTAGATCCGCGTAATGTCTGGTTGGGGCTATCTTCTGACGGTTTTACTCCTTTTGGTCTTTTGGGATCCCAGTATTCGTGTTGGCCTGTGATTGTCACTCCGTATAACCTACCGCCTTGGATGTGCATGAAGACTCAGTTCATGTTTCTAACCGTTATAATTTCTGGTCCGAACAATCCCAAGAGGAACATTGATGTGTACTTACAGTCTTTGATAGATGAGTTGAATCAGTTATGAAAAGTAGGCGCTAACACGTACGATGTTTCCAGGAAGCAGAATTTTCAGATGAAGGCAACCCTTATGTGGACCATCAACGACTTTCTGGCCTATGAAATATTATCTGGATGGAGCACTCATGGCCGTCTCTCATGTCCGTATTGCATGGACTGTACTAAGGCTTTCCACTTGAAACACGAAGGAAAATCGTGGTTCTTTGATTGTCATCGGCAATTTCTGCAAAAGATCATCCGTTCATAAGGAACATGAATGTATTCCGTGCCGACGTTGTAGAGAAGGGTGATCCACCGCCAAGGTGGTGCGAAGCCACGATATGGGAGGAGGTTAGAGATTTTTCAAGTGCTTTCGAAGATCCTACAACTGGGTACAAGTGCGATAGATTGGTAGAGATCATAACTGGATAAAGAAGAGCATATTCTGGGATCTGCCATATTTGAGTACCAATCTGATCAAACATAATCTTGATGTCATGCATATTGAGAAGAATGTGTTTGATAACATAATTAATACTGTGATGGACGTAAAGGGAAAAACGAAAGACAATCCCAAGGCCAGGTTGGACTTAGAAAAAATATGCAAACGCCCTGCGTTGCATTTAATAGAGGAGAATGGAAAACAGTTTCTGTCGAAGTCAATTTTATCACTGGACAAGAAGGATAAAGTAAGACTTTGTCGGTGGATCCAGGACCTAAAATTTCTAGACGGATATGTGTTAAATCTGAGAAGATGTGTCAATCCAAAGAAAAACAAATTAACGAATATGAAGAGCTACGATTATCACGTATTCATGGATAGGTTAATTCCAATTGCATTTCGGGAATTCTTACCGCAGGCAGTTTGGGATCCATTGACGGAGCTTAGCATATTCTTCAGGGATCTTTGTTCTAAGAAATTGCTCGTTGATCGTCTAGAAAAGCAAGAGAAGGACATTGCGGTAACACTGTACAAGTTAGAGAGGGTGTTTCCTCCTGGATTCTTTGACTCTATGGAGCATTTGCCGATTCATCTATCCTATGAGGCACGTGTTGGTGGACCTGTCGAATATCGATGGATGTACCCGTTCGAGTGACATTTGAATCACCTAAAAAGAAAGGTAAAAAATAAGGCACGGGTCGAGAGTTTTATTTGTGAAGCCTATGTTCTCGAGGAGATTACAAACTTTTGTTCAATGTATTTCAAGCCTCATGTTGCAACTAATAGAACGAGAGCTTCCAGAAATGATGACGGAGATCATGAATGTAATGATACAATACTGATGGTATTCAATGCCCCAGGAAAGCCATCGGGTAAAATAAAGAAGAGATATCTGAACGATGATGAGCTAAGGGCTGCTCAGCTATATGTATTAGTCAACTGCGACGATGATAAAGTAGAGAAGCTGGAGGGGTAAGTAATTAATACGTCTATATTATTTTAATAGTGTTGATTATTATACTATTACATTAATTAAACGATGTTATTTTCAGCATATTTAATGATGATGTGATGTCATATAAGCCATACATAACAGAAGAAGAACTAGAAATAAGGCATTATTTTCCATCATGGTTGAGTGCATATGTAAGACTTGAGAACTTTGTAATTACCTTTCTGTATATGCACTTGAGAATGAGCTTAATTAATTTTTTTGTGATATGTAGGTCGATCGACCATACGCAAGACTTGAGAATGAGTCTATTAGAACGCTAGCCAAGGGACCAATTTATGGTGTAAAAATATGGCCAAGCTACTGTGTTAATGGGTTTAGGTTCAAGTCAACAACTTGTCCGATCAGAGACAACTTTGTGGATCTCGATTCCACCAAAAATAGTTGTTTGTGTATCAGATCTTCGAACTACAAAGATGTTGATGCGGGCAACAATTTCTATGGCATCCTGAGGAAGATTGTGGAGCTGACATATAGTTGTGGAATAGAGCCTGCTAAGATTGTGTTATTCAGGTATGATTTGTTCGATCCGATTAAAGGTCAATGTTGAAAAGTAGATAAGTATGATCTTGTGGATATAAACTATCAGCGTCGATATCAAGCCTATGAACCATTTGTCCTATCAAGTCAGGCTCAGCTCGTGTACTTCACAAGTTATCCTAAATGGGAAACAACAAGGTCGGACTGGTGGACAGTATGTAAGACCAAAGCTAGAAATACCTTTGAGGTTGACGATATAGCTTATCAGGAGGATGAACTACCTCTTGTAACAAATATTATAGAAGTGGACATGACGAAAGTTCCTCATTACATATCTAATTATGTAGAAGAAGTAGGATTATCTGAAGAGGAAGATGCAGATGAAAGTGAAGATATAGAGGAGGAGGAAGAAGAAGAAGAAGAAGAAGAAGAAGATGAGCTAAACGAACTAGATGAATTTTCAGAAGAGGATTAAATCTGTACGTTTATTTTATCATCATATTTGACACTTTAGTGACACTTTTATCATATAAATCTGTGACACTTTAGTGACACTTTTATCTGTGACTATGAGATTTTTCAAAAATCTGTGATGTCTATCATATAAATATGTATATTTGTTTTATTGTCATATGTTATTATCAGGTATGACTAGACCAGGAGGAGGACGACGCGGAGGATATTATATTAGGCAGTCCCGTCTGCCTCGGGCCGGAGAAGTAGATTCCGTACCCTCATCCTCATCTCCGAGTATGCCAGTGTACCGTTCTGTTCCCGGTCCATTACCGGGACAGGGCAGTTCCAGAAGGTTGGCGACTCCTCCCTCGTCGTCCAGCATTCCTGATCCCGCGTCCAGCATTCCTGATCCCGCGTCCAGCATTCCTTCCGCGTCCTGCATTCCTCCTGTCGACGGTTCCATAGGGAGAGCCGACGCCGAGCATATGGAGGACGACGATCAGACTGATCCTGTCCAGGCAGGAGGTGAGAGCGACCCTCCATGCGCTCCCTCGGATGATACGCGTATGGAGATTTGGACGGACGGGCCTACGAAGTAAGTTAATTAGTTAATATATATTTATCAAATGATTATATGTACATATATATTCATGAAATTTATTATTTTATAGATATCGGTTTCCTGCAGTACAGAGATAGCTGGGGATATTTTTGAGGCAGAGCTATGGTGGGCCTTGGATTAACTACTCAGATGCTTCCGCAGATAGGAAGGCCTTTTGGTTGGTCCACTTCAAGGTAAAAAATTTGTTTATTTTTAAATTTTAATAATCATTTGTGTATATTATATAACTTTTTTATTTTATTTTTTGTAGAGGACCTATTTCTATCCACTACACCGGGCGGCGAAGATCGAGGCCCAATTTTTTGCTGTCGCATGCAAGCTCATCCGTGATGCGATCCACGACCAAAAGTCTCATGATCGTGCTGGAAAGTCGATCCATGGTTGGATCACGCCAGAGCAGTGACTGCAATGAAGGCTAGATTCGGCGATGCCAGGTACCAGGAGCGGTCCAACAAGGCCAAGGTGGCGCGATCGAGCGCCAGTAAGTGGTGTGGTGGTTCCATTCCGATGACGAAGCATTTTTATCGTCTGGTACGTTTTCTATGACGGACATCATTTTATATATAGTTGGATAGAATGTTTAATACTAATAATAGATAATATATTTTAACAGATAAAAAAGGGTGAGGACCCGAACATGGTGACCGTCTTCCTGGTCACCCATCCGAGGGCTGGGGAGTTCATTGACGAGAGGGCAACGCAGGCATATGTACGTTCTATTCTTTATATTAATTTACTATAATTTAGAAAATAGAAATATAGATATCAATATAGACTTTAGCAAACACTTACACGTTAGCAAACATTGTTCTAGGCCGAGTTTCTTCGGCTACAAGAGGAGGCGGCTGCTGCTGCTAGTGCGCCAGCAGAAGGAGGGGCTGGTACTTCCTCCCAGCCGCCTACAGTTCTATCGCAGGACGACCTCTGGATGACCGCCGTTGGCGGTCTTCAGAAGGGTACGTACTACGGTACAGGATCCTTCGGCGCCTATTTGGCTTCAGAGTCATCCTGGGCCCCCTCTGTCAGTGCGTAGTCTCCAGCTTCGTAGGCGTCATCACGAGCTCAGGATATTGGTCGTCAGATCGACGAGCTGCATCGCGAGTTACAGCAACAGATTTCTGATCACCATACCACAGAGCGACGATCCGACAATCCGATGATCACCGGACGATTTGATGCGGTCGAGCGCAGTATACAGGAGTTGATAAGTCTGCAGCAGGCTACAGCTGCCAGCTTGCACACGCTCACCGAGTCTACGCATCGTACAGAGCGTAGACAGGTCGAGCTGGAGCGATCGCAGAGGACCATGTCTGCTACACTCACTCAGGTACAAACTTCGATTGAGGAGATTACTCAGAGGATGGTGAGTACCCTTGCTGCGCATTGTGAGCGACTACGAGAGCTGGAGCAGATACGTCCTCCCGGTCCATCGACGGCGCCGACTCCAGATATTGTACTGCCTCCTACTGCCCCTATGGTGCAGCTCACACAGGAGCAGTATGAGTACATGCTATCCCAGATGTGCGGCAGGGGTCCTCAGTGATCCAGTAGATTTTTTTATCATCTTTGTATGTATTGGCCCTATGGACCCATTGACCGTTCTGTACACTGATTTGTATTCTTATTTGCCCTCCATTGTGAACATGTATGTTTGTTGGATATTACTTTGTGATATTTACTTTGTTGGTATTTTTATTGTGATATTTACTTTCTGATATTTACTTTATGATATCTGCGATGGGGATGACAAATATACCTATGCTGGGTTATAAGCGATGATCTGATATACAAAGGAGGTGCTGCCCAATTTTAAAAAAAATATGTTTGGTATTTTTTGTGATGATGTGTGTCTGTGTAAACACAAACACACAGCATAACAAAAATACCAAACATATTTTTTAAATTTTTTTCGTAATATTTGTGACGTATAGCGACGTAAACAGACGTTGCTAATTAGCATCGTCACGTCGCTATTCGTCACAATCCGTCGCTCAGTTGCTGATGTGTCATAGACATGACGTCGCTAATTTGGTCGCCATACGTCGCTAAACTGCTGACGTGGCATGCATGACATGTCAGCACATAAAAAGGAACGACGTCGCTACGTAGTCGCACAACGTCGCTAATATGGCAACGTTTCTGTTCGTCGCCCTACGTCGCCAAATTTGCGACGACCCAGCGACATTGTGGTGACGTCGCGAACAGCGACGTAGGGCGACGAATTTGTCATCTGCGACTAGCTTTTTTGTGACCTTCATTTTCTGTCGCTAAAGTCGTCGCTAATTACCTTTAGCGACGTATTTTCCTTAATTAGCGACGTATCTGGACGTCGCTAATTTAGCTTATTTTAGTAGTGATATCCAGTCAGGATAGAATGAGCACAAATCTCAAATAACAGTTCTAGTTAGACGATATTAAAAATATAGCAGTAAATAGAGAGAATATACAAGAAATCATAAAATGTACATGTGAGTATCATGGCAAGGCAAGCTGTCAATCTAGAGCTAGAACAAGGCAAGTAAAGATGATCATGGCATGTACAAGAATCAAGAATCATCTATCTAGGTGTGTGAGTACTAGCTACAATATGTGGCCGGCTTAGGACATTATACAATAGTAGCCGGCCTGGCTAATCATACATGTGGTATATGATCCACTCACAATCAATATGTACACAATGGATGCACAATAGAAATTGACCACATATCTACACTACTACTCTCCGCCCCTGACTAGTATAGTGGATCCAACCATGACACGTCATGACACAAGATTCTCCGAGAAGGTAGCAAGTCTCCCCCAAGAATCGCGTCTACACAATGCACAAGGAACAAGGAAAGACTTGCACAATATATACCAAGGAAAGCAAGGAATAACATCTCATGTCGGGATCTAGACAAATACCAATCTGTGTGAACTATGTGTCAAGAGAACAAGAATATCTATACTATATACAAGAAATATAGACAAGATCATAAAACAAAAATATTATCAGAGAATGTACTCACCTGAGATCTGGTAGAATATGTCAACTGTGTAATCTGGCTCAGAGTTAAATCACAGACCTAAGATGAGATATATATAAGCTAATTAGGGTTCAACAGTGTTAGGCATGATTATATAGTATAAGCTATGTAATCTAGGTCAATTTCAGTCCACTAAGTCAAACTAGGTCAATGGTTGATTACAGTTGACTTTTTGTCAACTGGTCAACTCTAGGTTAAACTAGGCCACAAAAAGTCAAACCAAGTCAAACTAGGTCAAACTGGGTCAATGGTTGACTTACAGTTGACTTTTAGTCATCTGGTCTACTCTAGTCAAATCTAGTCAAACCTAGGTCAAATGTTGACTCTACTTCGACATTCAGTCAAAGTAGTCAATCATGGTCAAACAAGGTCAAGCTAGTCTCTATAAATATCTACAGGGTCAATATATCAATTTTAGTGATGGTAAAATTACTGGAATCGATGGATTTCAATTCCGATACAAGGATCTAAAAATATGAATAAAAAGAGAAGAATTATAACAAATGGTGAAAGATAGGGAAAAGATACAGATGTTCTCGGATGATGAAACAAATTTCACCGTGTCCAGAATGGTCGAAATAGCTAGAATAGCCTGCCCATAAGTCCAATTTGGACACATGGACAAAAATATAATTTTGGGTCAAAACGGTGTCCGTATCGAATCCGCTTTGCACAAAAAAATGTGCCAAAATAAAAGTCCTTAAAACCTAGCAAAATATATGTCCACGAATTCAGAATGATGATACGAACTCAACGGTATATCCGAAATTGGATTCCGATGAGCCGATCTCAAAATGGTCCGTTGACCCGGATATTGGAATCTGATTTGCACGAAAATGCGTGTCGGAGCCAATGTCCACAAAACTCAGCAAATTATTTGTCAACAAGTCCAGAATAACGATACAAACTCAATGGTATATCCAGAATTGGATTTCGATGAGTCGATCTCAAAAAGTCCCGTTGATCCGGACCGTGGGAGCCACGTTGCACCGAAATGCGTACTAGGTCCCACGTCCTCCAAACTAAGCAAACTATATAAAAAAATCTTGCCAGAACTATGCCACGAGTCTACTGGTGGTGCCAGAAATTGAATCCGGAGGCCCGGGTTCAAAAATGAATTTTACAAGTATAAAATTAAGAATTCGGACGGCCAACTTTGGCGTCGAATTTGACCAACCAAACGTACTCACAATGAAACAAAACTTAAGGGACAGGAAGAGGGTTATACCAGCTGTTTACAGGAACTGGTAGCATACCAAACGGAGCTACGATGGCGGAGTTACGAGTCGACAAAGTTGGCTCCACAAAACTGTCCAAAAATAACACAATTTAAAGCGACAACTTGGGGGCCAGTTTTGATGTATCAAACGACAAAATTAACGGACGAAACTTGATGGAAGTGAAAGGGTATATACCAAGATTGTAACAGAGCAACGAGTTCGCCGATCTAACGGTTGGATTTCTCGAAAAACATGCGCGAAGTCGCTGCGACGAGGCACACATTCTGAAATTCGTCCGCGCGCGCGTCGACGGGATTCCGTGCAAAATGCACGAATCGGGCGTTTCTCCCTCTGGAAAAGAGGAAGCGCGCCACGGGGGCCTGCCCGGGGGTGCGCCTGGCCAAGGAGGCCACAGGGGACCGCGCGGTGGCCGACCACGGCGGCACGGTACCGGTCGGTCGTGGCTGCTGTTGCTGCTGTACCGAGCTCCTGGCTCCTGCTGCTGTATGCGCGGCCAGTGGCGGTGGCGGTGCGACGCGACGACGGCAACACGCGGCTGGAGAGGGAGGAGGAGGAGAGTGGAGGTGTTGAGCATGGTGATGGAAGTGGGTGTGGGAATGATGGTGATGGTGGTGTTGTTGGCTGGATGAAAAGAGAGAGAGGAGAGAGTGATATATGTATGTATAATATATGTGTGTGTTTATATATATTATATAAAGAGAGAGAGAGATTAAGAGAGAGAAAGAATAGAGAGGGGGGATGCTCGTGTACAAGAGGGGGGTGTATAATAATGGGAGAGAGAGAGGGTGATGTGAGAGGATATATATATATATATATATATATATATATATATATATATATATATATATTATGTATATATTTGAAATGGAGAGAGAGAAATAGATATTTGTATATAAAGAGAGAGATTTTTTAGTAGAGAAAAAATAAAAAAATATCAGTAGGGTGTATAGGTAGACATGGTAGGGTCACACCAATTTGGGTTGGGTGTTGGGTCAAGTTGGACAAGCTTGGGGCCAAGATTTAATTAAAATAATAAATTTAAACCAATTAAAATCATAAATGAAATGGGAGCACAAGGGAGATCAATTTGGTGGCATGCAAGTGGCACGTGCATAGTAGACTCAAAATAGGCCAAGGCCATATATTATGTCGACTGGATTAGATCGATGTCGGGCCTGGAAATTAAGTTGGAAGTTAAGTCACGAATTACGACAGACGATAAATTGGTCTAAATTGACCCAAAAGTTGCGCGAAGCAAATGGAGCACAAGGGAACAAGTTCGAGTGGGACATGGTATATCAAATTGAAGATAATCATGTCTATTACAAACTTCAAGAAAAAAGTTTCCAGAGACTGGTATTCCTGATGCTCTAGAAATTAAAGTCACGGTAAAGAGCATTTAATGATCAAAATTAATTAAATAAAAATAAATTATCGAAAATAATTCATTTATAAAATTCAAAAATAATTCCCGAAATTTAAGGGGCTTATAGGTTAGTTTTAAGAAATCAAACGGATACTCAAACACTCGTCCCTAGTGTGTATTCACAGGTTTGAACAAATTACTAACCCTTATCTCTAGTGTGGACTCGCAGGTTAGTTTCAAGAAATCAACCATCGCCCCTTGTGTGGACTCGCAGGTTGAGAAATCAAAAACGAGGTATAGCAGTTCAGTTATAACGCATTCATTCTACGACACGATACGACTCAGTCAAGGTACAGTGAGAACAGATCCAATATGAACTATAATATCAATCGTGAACAAAGACGATATGTAAACAAGACCAGTAAACGAGTATGCATGAAAGAAACTCACATCAACAATCATCCCAAGAACTAAATGATGACATGTAACAAAAGGAGAAGGAAAATAAGCATGTAAATAAACTGTAAAGAAAATGAAAGGTATACTTGTCTGCTAGTTGTCCATGTTTGCGTTGAGCCTTCAAATATCAAGTCATATCCAAGAATACACATATATTTATAAATTCCATATAGAAATAATATTTTATCTAATTAATCATTAGAGAAAATATTTACCGAAAAAAATCTAGAAGTTAAATCATATATAAAATTTAAAAATAAAAAAATCCTCTAAAATATTATTTAATTCAAAATAATTAGTTTAAAATTCTGGGAGTTTACAGTTATACATTAATCATGAGTTACACCAGTACTACTGTAATATTATCCT